>VMRM01000007.1:15199088-16399088 GCA_010277075.1 Poeciliopsis retropinna | reverse complement strand
GAGTGGGTCCCAGACACATGTAGAAGCACGTGTTCTGTACCTGACACATCATCAATCACCTGTTATATAACAGAATGGGAAGTATTAAGTTGATCAAGTGTCTGAAAAAATACTAAATAAAACACATTTCCAGGAATATCCTAAAAGCTGCAAAGTGCGTTTAGTAAAGCTATATGGTCATTTAAATGTCTTAGATGAATAAGCAGTGCAGCACAGCAAATAAAATGCTTCCACAAGCCAGTTTCATTGGGTGGCACCTCATATGTCGATCCTCAGTTATTCACACATGTAGCAGTTATGTGCACATGCTCTTCCTGCTAGCCATGCTAAACCTGGCACCTAAGCTTTGACTGTGACTAAAAGTGGCCCTGATTATGCTCTGACTCATACAGGATGATGGCCAAGAGGGGACATTTGGAGGGATTAAGTTATTGAGTTTCATAACAGGCGCCACTGGTTGTCTGAGAGGCATATCGCAATAAGGAAAAATAAAAAATAGGCTCATAGATGCAAAAAGAAATGTATCATTAAGGTAGGTAAGACGCCTACCTTCCCTAAAAAGGCTGTTTTAGAGATGTACTTTAAGATTTTCAAAGTCACAGTTATGATGCAACATTGTATCTCTTGCAGCATTAAAACTTGAATTCATAACTACCCTATATATGATAATTATAACTGAAAATTGTTGATACATTTATGATTCAAAGTTGACATTTTGACACTGCATCTCACGAATGACTGACAGTAAAACTTAAAATGACATTGAAACTCAAAGTCTCAAAGTCAAATTTACTATTTTTTTCCATCATAGTTATGACTTTGGAGTAACTCTGTCCCACAATCCCTTTTTTATTTATTTAAAGTTGTGGCTTTTATAGAAGAGAGTCACAACCCCGCCTTAGTCAGGTATTTATTGGTCAGAAAGTAAAAATCACCTTGAGTGCACAAGGTCATTTAGCAATATTTTAGAAAAAGAAAAGAAAGCAGTGAAATCAAATCAGTGTTCTCACCTAAACAAATCTGAATGCACATCCACTGACAACACACTGTTAGCTCATACTAAAAAGAAAAAAAAAAAGTCTCTAAACTAAAAACATACAGAAATGTATGAGGTCTACAGTATCAACAATTTGTAGATAATAAATGTTACAAAGACAGATTTCTTATTTTTTTACTTTATTAAAGAGAAAACTCTTTGGTCCAGGATGGTCGGAGGTCAAACGTCTCAAGGTGTGCCCAGTGGAATTGTGAACGAAAGGTAATCTCCCACTTCCCCCCACTGTGCTCTGAAGTGTTGGTAAATTGTGATCCATGTCGTCAGTACTGTGACCCAAAACAACAAACCCACTGCTGATCGCTTCACATCTGGAAAAGAACATGAGAAAGTGTTTTAATTTAAAACTTGCATTATACATTATTTACCTTCGACACTTCTTGGCATTGAGGCAGAAAAATGGAAAGAAAGCTTTTAAGATTGATTACTCTGACCACCAGTCCACGCATGATTAAAAAAGAAAAGTCAAAAAGCTGTCATCAATGGACTAATATCGTTAAAAAGTATGCATGCTACTACCAGTGGGTCTGTTAGTAATTCATTTAAATAAAACAAGCGCCTTGCAATTATTTAGGGTTATTATTTATGAAATAAAATTTTTATAATTTTCTTTGTACGCTCACACATTATGCAAAGTCACAAGTTGACAAAATATAATAACTTTTATCCTGATATTAGGACCAACAGTAATGTTCATTTGAAAAAAAAAAAAATACTGAACATATTTTTGTTCCATAGTCGAATATTCCGTTACTGCTTTTAACGGTGATATGATGATTTGCTGTAACAAATAGGACATTGAGGCTGTTTGCACTGCTTAAAGGTATAGATCTGGCATCACAAGTTTGTTAAACATTTTTTAATAGGCTTTTTTTGGGATCTTTTTTGAGAGGCTTCAACGTGAATCTAAAATTATGTAGTGATTTTAATTTTGAACCTAGATGCATGACCTTAATATCATTCAAAAGTTGTTTCAATATTCTTTTAGGCTTTTTGTTTTATTTTGTTTTAAAGAAATAACCCATTGTAAAATTTTGCTAAAATACCTATGAATATGTTTTTATGCATTTAACTAAATTCTAGTTAATTTGAATTACTCTGCACCAAAATGTCCATGAAACTTACATGTCTTAATTTGGGTCTGTTCAGTGAAGGGCGGCTTCATAAAGGCTTCCTTAAAAAACCAAACAACGTTTACAAGCCATAGGAAAGGAAGAAGAGCAAAACCACCTGAAAACATATGAAAAACACAAGTATTTAAAGGTATAGAAAATCAAATCACGCTATGACACGAATACATTACTCCTGGACTTAATATGTTATAGCAATCACAACTGCTATATATTGACAAGTAAAGCTGCTTGCATTCCTTTCAAATATTTCTTACCCAAGTAATATTTCCTACAAAGGGTGAGTTTCTCTTCGTTGGGAAGTCGTTCCAGGTTCATGGTAAACGCACAGTGGCCCTGCTGAAGGAAGAAACAAAGTTCCAAGGAGATGTTGAGAGCTAGCTCCATTATGGTACAGAAACTTGAGAAAACGGAACATGGCGATATTAACTACGTTTAAAAGATGACTAACCACTGAATTAGCAAAGCAAACCAGCTTTATCAAAGACTTAGAGCGTAATACACATACTAAAGAACCTTGTTTATAAATGTACTAAAGCGCTGTCAGGTGACTTGAAATAGCCTCAGGCAACGTTAGCATTTTGCTAACAGTTACGCCACCTTCGAAAAAACGGCCGTAATCCACTTTTGGCAGCGTCTTTTAAATCATGTTAAACACACATTAACAATATTTTTATAATGACGTCCTGTCATACCTACAGTCTTCAAGGCTAACTCTTGAAAATGAGAACCGAGTAAATAAACACTTCCTCAATTCCCTCTTCTTCGTTGTTTTCCTTATTACCTTTCTTCTGTTTCCAGTAGTCACAAGTCAGTATTAGAATTAATACTGCCACCTAGTGTACAGACGAAGGAGACACACACACACAATGAAGGTTTGTTCCCAAATTTATAAATATGAGGAGAAAAACATAAACTTTTGGAGACTAGATTCTTTAATTTAAATGTAGAGAGAAAAAAAATATATTTTATCTTTCAAAAACGTTTTACATCTATTATACCATTTCATACATTCTCCACAGAAGTTTCATTTTCACGTCTCTTTGATGGAAATTCCGATCAACCTGGAATGTCACATATTTCCCCGAATACTAGATTTTGAGGGTCTGACACTCAGACCCTCAATACTTTTGATTCAGCACAACGTTCTTAAATGCAATATTTAAGAACGAGTAAATTATTAATTACCCCTTCATTTAAATGTCTTCCTTTTGTATAGTTTGCATACAATTTAACCATTTCTTGTCTTAGAGTCAAATGCAGCTTTTTCATTGAACAATACAAGAGCATAACGTTTTTTGACAGGTATCAAAAGAAGTGAAGTAAATTAAATATAAAAAGTAAACAGGGAACTACTTGAGGAAAATGTCAATAACTTTTTGTGACAACTGTCAGTTCAGGTTTTCCCATAAGTATTTATGTCATTATAAGGCCAAGAAAAATCCCTATTTAAAATACTTTGGTCTTACTTAATCTTCTGAGAAACTGTATTTTGGGTTTTCACTACTTGACACTCATAATTATTAAAAAAACAAAACAAACAAACAAACAAAAAACCCTGTGTATAGTTAATCCATACAAAATATTAGCTTTGGATTATAAATTGAATGAAATAAATTAATTTACTTTTTATGGTATTCTAATTTACAGAAATGCACCTCTTTAATATTCCTCTATTTTTGATATTAAATATGCAGCATATGGCATATGGCGAAGACAACAATGAAGTTGTGTTTTAATCTTACAAAAGAAATTGTGTAAACAACAGCATTATCGGTCATTTCCTCATTACTATATTTTTATTTAATCATTTATCAGTTTCATTGGATTAATTACGCAAGCTTCTAAAATCGTTTATAACCTCTGAAAAGTAGGTTACATCTGAACCATTAAAAATGTTAATGCTCCAGTATTTGATTTTAATGTATCAGTATTTTTAATTTCCATTGGCGCTAACAAAGTTGTTCAATTTAGATGGATATTGTAAATGACATTGATGCTCCACTAAGTTAAAACAAAAAACAAAAAAAAACTCAGTTTCCCTTGTATCATTGCGGCTCCCCCTCCCATCTCGCGCCTTCCCTCTTGTCTCCCCCTCGAACTGCTAGCCGTCGGTGTGTTGTTGTTGAAGCAATGATGGCGGCGGCAGCGGGATGCGGATCAGCAACCGCGGCTGCCGTAGGAGGCCAAGGTGGAACTGCTACGGCCAGAGGTCGTTTCCCCGGTCGGCCTTGGTCTTCGCGCAGTCGTTTGCGCTCTGAGAAGCGATGGCAACTCGGGCGATCAAGCTCAGAAGCTGATGATGTGACTAACGGAGGGCCAAGGCCCGCAAACCTGGCTCTTTCGTTAAATGAAGACCAGTCGCACTTGCGTCTACTCGGGATAGAGGCAAGCCACAAGATCCTCGGCCAGGCTGGATATAGCTCCAGTGGAAGTGAAGAGGTAGGTCCCGTACTCATTAAGGAAGTGGGCGATGTATTCAAAATTGACGCATTTAGTGTGATCGGTCTATGCGCAAGAATGAGTGCTTTCCACGGCTGTATGACTGGTTAGTGCCATTGAGAAATGTCAACATCCCATTGGCAGGCTAGCGTTAACTTTAGCTTCAAGCTAAACGGTATCACCAGTATTAGCCTAGTTGAGCTGTCCATTTGAACACTCCAAACACAAAATGCCACTTTAATTCTGTCAGCAGATCTTTTTAAAGTCACATTAGCATGGGGCTCCGAGTTAATCTCCAAGAGTAAAAAAATAAAGGTAAAAAAATTGATAACCTTAATATTTTAAAATACAGAGTGGGCACTTGTAAACATGCGCCGCAGTTATTCTACGTATGGCCCTTTCGTTACAGGGCCATAATATCTGCTAGCCTGCTAATAGCCAACACAAAGAGCAGGAAGGCTAGCGCCTTCGTACTCTGCAGAGAGTAGCCGCTAACTATGTTTGCTAAATGCTTTTCTAAAGTCTGCTTAAATAAGACACGTCTTGTGTTTGGCAAAGTATAAAGTGCATATAAACAGTTACATAACATTTTATATTGTGGCAATAAAGCTCCTTAACTGTCACAAGGGAGTAAATCGTTTCGGGTTAGCTAGCTATTAGCCAAGGTTAGCAAACATGGCATGTTTAAATGGGTCTACAGAAGTGTGCCAAAGTCACTGTCACACATGTTGGTCTCCCACATTTAGGACCACGCAGCTAATAGTGAGTGGTCCTTATTTATTAGATCTTCTTCAAGACTCAACTGCAGGTGTAAAGAACATTGTAAGTGTTTGGAGGGAGTTATTGATTACAGACGAACTTTTCGTTGTAGCTTTTGTAACATCAGTGAAGGCGTGACCATCATTAACTAATGCATGGGTTTTACTTAACGCAGAGTTCTGAGTTTGCATTGGATTGTAAAAATGATGTAGACCTTGACTATCACATTAATTTGAATTATTTCATTATTTCCCCGGTGATCACTGATTATGTGGTACTTGTAAAACTTTACGTCTGATTTCAAGGTATAAACTGCTTTTTAAAGTATTTTTTTATGTACGTGTATATTTATTTAGTGCAAAGAAAAGATGATAGAAAATGACAGCTGCATACAATAATGCACTGTTCCAACCTACATAAACCTGTCTGCCATGCTTGTGTTTCACCATTCAAACTCCTAAAGGCTATTTTTACTCAATTATAGTTCTTATTTTTCTTAAAACACATTATTAAGTGTGTAATACCAATGTTATTACCTTGAAATAAAATATTTAACTATAATAGCAGTACAATTGTTATGCTGCTGCATTCACAGAGACATGGATCCTACTTCTGTAACTGTAACGGTTATGGACATAAATGTACTCAGTTGTGCTGATTCAAAATCTTTTTTATAACCTTTTTTTTCTCTCTTGCGACACATGTTTCATAGATTACATCTGAGTGTACTATTTAGAATACTAACAACTCTGTCTGCCGCACATGCGAGAACAGAGTTCTGCGGGTGCAAAACATCTAAAATGTAGTCCAACTGATTGCATAGAGAGGTTTGACTTTCTTAGAATTTGTAATAATGGGTTTATCAAGGAGACACTACTCAGTCTACTTGACTAATGAGCAGCCTCCTGAAAATTTTGGTGCTTATCGTTGTTGTGGATATTTGAACTGCACAATATTAGAAAAATATGCAATTTTTACTTTTTTAGCCATTGAAAATGTCCACATTGCTTTCTATAAATTTCAGCATCTGACCTGCCCTTAATACACTTTCAGGTGAGTGTATTAAGGGCACCAATAAATTTAAAATTGAGTGAATTTGTAGTTTAGCTGAAAAAAAAAAAAAAAAAAAAAAAAACGAGATATAGTCAAAAACTAAACATAAAAATGTTTCAGTATTTGAATTTGGACACTTTTTGGGATTATTTGCACATTTTTTAAATCTCCATTTTTGATTATCTTAGTTTGACCTAGAAGTTATGGTCTGACGCACTAAGGTTTCCATCCAGATTGGTTGGTTTGGTGTACTGATTAAATATACATTATGTTTCACATTAATCTGCCCTCCCTTTGTGTGAACACTCAGACAAAATTTGGGCATTCCTTTAGGAAAATAACACCAGTGGTGCTGAAAATGTTGGTTTTAATGATCATAATTGTAGCTTTGTTGTTCCTTTGTAAAACTACATTTGGTCTTTGTTTATTTGTTGCCTGTGCCTCATTGTTTAGTGTATATGGGCAATTAATCATTTTAAAATTATTTTTTATAAAGGGTGACGACTTCAAAGGATTTGAAGCTGACAAAAGAAACGCTGCAGAATCTGTGATGTCGCAAAAAAATTCTTCCAAAGGTAAACCGTTTTGAAATTTAAAACTGTGCAATAGAAATGAAGTATATGTGAGTTCAATTGTTTTTCCATAAAAAATATAATTTTATTTATTTATTTACTTACTTTTTTGCAGTAAATGCTGTCAGCACAAAATCTAGGAGAAAAAGTGAGAAGCCACCACAAAAAGTGCCAGCAGTTGATGAGGCTGTCCCACCGGATCCTGTAAAAGATGTGAAAGCTCTGGAGGAAATAGACGACATATCTCTTGAAACAAAACCAGCAAAGGATTCAAAGAAAACTTCAAAAGGAAAAAACACTATGGACCAAGGGTCAGCCAAGAGCAGAGCTTCAGCAGCAGCACCGAGGATTACAATAAAGTTGGTGGCCAAAAAGAAAGTGAAAAATATAAAGGAGCCCCAGAAAAAAGCAGATAAAAAGTTGAAACTGAAAGATGTGCAGGACCAGCCCGATGTTAAGGACATTCAGGCTGATCAGATTTTAAGCGCTCACATCAAATTAAAAACCGAATCTTATGACAATGAACTCAACACTGGGGACAAAGGAGTGCCGACCATACCTACAAGGAGGCGTGGGAGATCTGCTGTCAAGGTATCAGAGCCTGTAAGTCAGACTACTGCCAAAGTTGTGGTTGATGACCAAAAATCAAAAGAGAAGGAGCTGACCAAGGTTAAGGACAGTGGATCTGTAGAGCAGAAACTGAACTCAAAAGACTTAAAGAAAAAGAAAGCAGCGCCACTGCAGGGTTCTGAGGTTAAACAAGTGACACGTAGAAGCACAAGAGTTGCTAACGAACTCTCTAATAACGTAATGGACAGTGTACCTGAAACAGAAAGTCTGACTAAACCCGCTACTGTTCTGGATGAGCTCAAGTCAGAAGTTTCACAAAAGGCTGAGGCCAAACCAGTGGTGAGGAGAGAAGGACGAAGGCAAAGCAGAAGGCTAAATAAAGATATTACAGTGCCAGAAAACCAAGGCTCATTAGCCACAGAACCTGAAAATTTACCTGCACATGCCAGTGAAAGTTTGCTTGTTAAAACTGAAGAAATGAGGGTCCCAAGCATCAAGTTAATAAAGACCAGAAATCCTAAATATGATGCACAGGCCAGCGGGAAAACTTCATCTCGAAAGAAAAAACGGAGAAAATATATTTGGACTTTAGCCTTAGTCAAAATTGGAAGTCAAACCCCACGAGCAGAAGATATCCTCAAGGTACAAACAGAGACTGTGAGCCAAGTGGATAAGACCCCACCTAGTGACACCGGTGTAAAGAAGATCACAAAGGGACGAGGTAGAAAATCAAAACAGGAACGTGCAGCCCCACTGGAAAGCATGCAAAATGTTGAAAAGGATCCCCAAAGCATCTGTGATTCAGAAACATCAAGTTTACAAGTGCAACCTGAAGCAGATCCTGCGCCTGAAACTCCCACGCAAGAAATCACTAAAGCAGATTGCGGGAAGGTACCACCTCTTCAGATTAAAAAGGTTTCATCTCCTGGCAAACATAAAAGCTCAAAGCCGTCTTTTCTGATTCAGCAGGTTAGCCCGGTGCCTGAAAACAAAGAGGACAACCTGAAAGATCCACCAGAGCTTCAAGAGGATAAGTTATCTTTACAGGATACAGAGACCACTCCTTCTAGAAGGCTAAGAAGAAGGACTTCAAGCCTTGAGTCACCACAGAAGAAATCTGTCAGCAAAAAACCTGCTACCACTCGGAAACGAAGGCTAAGGAAAAGTTCCCAAGAAGAAGAAAAGCCACAAGTGGAAGCTGAAGTTCCCTCTCAGGTTTCAACTGAGGAGTCTGCTCCTCAAATTCTTCCAATAAACTCATGTCCTAATTTAGTCGAGGACCCACCACAGGTGACCAGTTTAAACTCTTCCGAAGTTCTTGAAAAGGAAAGTCCAAAAGCCGCTGACACTCCCTCACAAACAACAGATGAAGTCTGTCCACAGTCATTGGAGAACAAGCTAGAACCACAGATTGAAGAGGCCAAACCATTGCCTGTGCCTTCCAAACCCAGAAAACCTAGAAATAATAAACAAGCAAAGAAGAAGAAGTCTGTTAAAAAGCAGAAGGCTGAGAAGGTTGTTGTTTTGCCTGACACCACAGTAGATGCAGTCCCTGACACAGTCAACTTTATTAACATGGAGCCTATTCAAATGGAAAATGTTGAGCCTGTAGCTGAAGAGATGAGTCAGGTAGTGGAGGAGAGGGCAGAACCAGAATCTGAGCCCAAACAGGAGCCTGTTATTGTAGAAGAAAAGGAAAAGCAGATACAACCAACGGTAAAAGAGGAACCGGACATGCAGTCTATAGACAGTCTGCAGTTGGGAGAAGATCAGCAATTGGGAGAAGATCAGCAATTAGGGGAAGGTCTACAATTGGAGGAAGGTCAGCAAATGGGGGAAGGTCAGCAATTGGAGGAAAATCAGATGTTGGGGGACAGTGAGATGTTGGGGGAAAGTCAGCAGTCGTTGGACACTGAGAAGATTGTGGACAGTCAGCAGCTAGTGGTGACTTCAGGTCAAACAGGTGAACTATCATCATCCAAGAAATCTTCCAGAAAACTAAAAAAGAAACGCAAATCCTTAATTGGCCAACGCCAAAAGCACAGGCACAGAGGCAGAGATGGAAAATTTGCCCCGCTTATTTCCCCTGAAGGTGAAAGTACTTTTGACGGTGATGATGACCATTCTTCGCTGCTGGCGGCTCCCATCCCATCCCAAGGGTCTACACTCATCGGAGTACAGAAAAAGTACAAAAAGAAGCACACAAGCCTGCCTTTTGTTGGAGCTAAGAAGTCCAAATCCCAGTCTAAAATCATTTCCCATCTGATTGAAATGGGAATGGAGAAAGATAATTTGAAACAAGAAGAAGCTGATACTCCAGTGGACTCGGGACAGCCAGATATTGTTAGTGCTCAGCCTTGTAAGTCAAAGTTTGTAAAAAATATCAAGCACTTCATTATGCCTGTTGTAAGTGCGAGATCCTCTCGAGTGATCAAGACCCCACAGAGGTTCATGGATGATGTTGGGATGTCCGTGTTGCCTCGAAGGCACTCTCCGAAGAAGGGTTTGCAGCTGGGCTTGAACATTCGTCCGGGGAAGAGGCGAGACGATGGGGCAGAAAGGCCGTTGTCTCCTATCTTTCCAATTGATGATGAGGATATTTTGAGTGAAGCTCAGCTGGATGTTGATCTGTTTTCAGCTCAGGACCTGGAGGACAGCATCGACTTGGCCGATAGCCTGTTTTTTGACTGTAAGAGTGAGAAAAATGAAAAGAAGAAACCTTCTCTGAAGAACTCGAGCTTCAAGTGGAATCTCCCTGAAGATTCCTGCGAGGAGTTATATACACTGGATAAAGCCCCAGAGAGCAAATGTGAGGATCTGTTTTTATCTACCCCAGCGGATAAGCTCCCAGAACCATCGTCGGACCTCTTGGAAGTTCTGAAAAAGAAGAGTCCACCCAAATTTAACAAGCAGGCGGCTCACCTGAAGATTTATCAGAGGCTAAAGAAGCCCATTTTGGGACTTCCAAAGAGCAAAATCACACAAGAACTCGAGCCTGTGAGTAAGCCTGCATTGCCTCCGGTTGATTTAGCCGAGGGACTCGACGACGAGGTCATGAGCATCAGTCTGAGACAGCGGGACACAGGCGTAGATAAGGAAAAGTCTAAGATCAAGATCGAAGACCTGGATAGTCCTGGAGTGGTGAGAAAGGTTTCCGTCAGTCTTCGGTCTCCTAATTCTGTTGCATTGAAGCCCTGCACAGAGGAAGCATTGGCAGTGAAAGACACTTCCCTGCGGGACTCGAGTAAGACAATTATAATTAGACATGATTCTGATAAATATTTAAAATAAAGACGTTTAATAGAGCACTTATGTTTTTATTTTCACAGAAGCGCCGTCGTCGGTACAGAAGTCAGTGGAAGGTGTTTCTCTGGGACACGTAGAGAAGGGAGCGCCACAAAGGGCACGCCTCACTAGTGCAAATAAAAAAATGTTGAATCTTCTCAGGAAAGCAAAGGTTCAACTTATTAAAATCGACCAGCAGAAACAACTCAAGTCTTCTGGGGTAAGGTTGAAAATCACAAATAAATTTTTTAGCATAAGTAAATGGTCTATTTACTTATGTGCATTTAAACAAAATTCCAATACAATCAAAAAATTTTAATTTATTTCAGTAATTGAGCTTAAAAATTGAAACTTGTATAGATTCACTACATTGACATATTTCAATTGTTTGTTTCTGTTGATTATTTTTTATGTGTGACAGTTCAAAATTCACTGCCTATTCAATCTCAAAATGTCTGAAATTTGCTTGTATCATTTTCCATGTCTGGAAAAATCAAACATTATTATTTTCATACAAAATTTTCCTTTTTTTTCCTATTGGACAAGTCTAATCATGCTTAATAAGCACTGTAGTTTTACAATGAGATAAAACCACCAAAAACTGTGGTTTTTGGTGGTTTTATCCACCAAAGAGAAGCATTGGGCCACATGTTTTGTGTTTAGACAAGCTTAAACTAAGGTTGCTCTCTACTAGTTGTTTTTAATTTTGGTGCTAAATACTCTTGTTGTTCCAAAGAAATCTTGAAACTTGAATTTGGAATAGTATGGAACAGATTTTGTAATAAACGATGTGTGAAAATTCTGATAATTATGGCTTACAGAAGATAAAAAGAAATTATTTTTAATGTCTCAGAGAATTAGAATGTCACATAAGATAAAGAAGGAATTTTTTTAAGTCCATGTGCTGTTCAATATATACTCTCAATATTTGACTGGGCCTCATTTTGCATGAATCACTGCATCAGTGCGGCATAGCATGGAGGTGATCAGCCTATGGCTGGTGTAATGGAAGCCCAGGTTGCTTTGAAAGCTGCCTTTAGCTCATCTGCATTGTTGGGTCTGGTGTCTCTTGAAAATTCTACAGGTTCTCTATGGAGATTGAGTCAATTCAGTTTAGTGATACCAAGGTTATTAAATCATGTGCCGTTGACAATTCTGGAAAATAAAACCAACAATTCTATATAGTTTGTCAGTAGAGCAAAGCATTGAGTGCTCTTAAATTTCCTCTTAGACCTTTGGACTTGAGGAAACGGTGGACGCCCAGGAGGTGACATGGGTTTGCAAAATTGAGACAGTTGTAGCCCATTGTCCTCTCTTCATACCGATGTTACCATTGCACTTATCTCTGTTGCGTGTGCCCCTTCAGAAAACATTTTTTCACTTAAATTTCCATCAGTATGCTTGACTGCAGCACTGTCTACAACCAGCTTCTTTTGCAATAACACTTTGAGGCCTCCTAGTGGAGGATGTCGGTGACTGTCTGCTGGACAACTGTCAGTTGTCAGTCTTCACACTTCTTCTGCAGGCTACACCATAATATTTCTGTTGTAAAATATATATACATTATTGGTCATTATCTAAACAAAATGCATAGCGATTGTCAAAAAATATTAGAACCAAAACCTTGAGTTAAATCAGTGTTTCTCAATTCCGGTGCTCAGGCCCCCTTGCCCTGCATGTTTTAGGTCTTTCCCTTCTGCTACAAACCTGGATTGAATTTTGTGGGTGATTAACAGTTCACCCACATTGCCCACATTAACATTGCATGACCTCTTCTGCAGTTCTTGATGGCTGCAGAAGAGGTCATGCAATCATTTGAATAAGCGGTTCTGGAATAGACATCTAAGACATGTAGATCAGGAGCGCCTAAGGGCTGGAATTGAGAAGAATTGAATTACATTTTTCAAATTAAAATTCTAAATTTGAATTTGCCCTTGTAGGATTCAGAGCTGCTTATTTCAGATGGATCCAGTTCATTCCAGTTTTGTTCAATGATATTCCCATTCAGATCCTAGACCACACAGTGTGATTATTTGAAAGTACAACTACTTAATTTTATGTATTCCCACCTGTTATAGACGAATCCTGTATTCCTGATTAACAGAAGCACACAAAGCTTTGCCGCTTGTTTGAGCAGGTGTCTTGTTTCTTTTGTTTTTCTCGTAGCTGTTATCCGGTCCTGCTGGCTCCAGATCTCAAGAAATCGCTTTTAAAAGACAGAGGAGGAAGCAGAGGGCGCAAGTTCCTCGTCCTGAGGTTCCTGTCAAGACCGAGCAAGTTCAAGGACAAGTGAGTCCTCAGATCAATACGCCTGATAGGGACAAGCATTGATCTGTCTTAAAAGTGTCTAGTTCCACCTATCCTGTTGTTTTCCTCTCAGCCGCAGCTCATCTCCCCACTGTGCCAGGAGTTTCGCCGAGCAGGAGGTCCGCGAATTAAGCACGTGTGTCGCGCCGCCTCCGTGGTACTGGGCCAGCCCCGAGCCATGGTGGCTGACGACATTCCCCGACTGAGTGCCTTGCCTCTCCATGAAAGATCTGGCATCTCCCCGTCTGCTATCGCTAAAGGTTGTTATAATTATGATCGTCAGCATTTTGTTTCATAGGATGCTGTCTTGATTCCTGTGAATGTAGAGTTGTAAATTAAGAAATTAATTTCTCCTTTCTAGTTATTTTGAACAGCTTAAATTGTATAACTGGGTTTAAAGTGACTGAAATAATAAGAGTAATTACTAATTTTAGCAGAGTAATCCATGTCCTTTTATAAAATGACCACCACTATTTTGTTTAATAGAATCAAGTATGTTTTTTTATATGAACTGCGAAGAAGCAAACACTTTAAAGAGCTAAATTATTAGTTCCCAAAAGACTCTTGGTCCAGACGCTCTTTGACATACAGAGTGGCTCTTAATAACAATGATCAATGAATCAATCTATGAAGCTTAGCAGTATTTGTACATACAAATGTAAGAAATTGATTTGCATCGTTTTATTTCCTTTTTGTCATTAGGATACAGACATTGCGCATTTCCATTTTCATAAACATAAAACATTCAGATAATAAAAATGCAATAATTTTCTATTAAAAAAAAAAAAAAAAATCTTAACAGGTATTTTTAAACTTGGTAGTGTATCTTCCGCTCTCCCCCAAGTGTTTCCTTTGGGTTTTTAAGCAAATAGGTTTAGCATAACAAAAGGCAATAAATATCTTTACAGCTTGTGAAAGGTTATGACCTCTTGATTTGTTTCTCTTGCTGCAGATATTGGGTCTCCATCAGAGTCAGACAGCCCAAGCCTGTCGGATCCAAAGGCAATAAAGACGAAAAAGCCGTCCAGTTTTGCAAAGAAAAAGGGGCTCGGGCCATTCGGGTACCGCTCTCGAAGGTGTGGCGTTTGCAAAGGCTGCAACCACGAAGACGACTGTGGGAAGTGCATCAACTGCCTCGACAAGCCCAAGTTTGGTGGTCCCAACACCAAGCGACAGTGTTGTGTGTAAGTTTAGCATAAATGTATAGCTGTTGTTTTATACTGCAGTCTTCAGAAATAATTGTTTTGTTTTTCTTGCTTTTACCACAAGGTATAAGAGGTGTGATCAGATTGAAGAGAGGAAAGCACGGAGACTCAGCGGTAGAACAGCTCCTAAAAGTATTTTGCTGCTTTATTTTGCAAACCAAAAGATGTTTTTTTTTTTTTTTCCATTTTACCATCTACTGTCTGTTGTAATACATGTTAATTTTGCTTTTCTGCTTGGGTAAGGTTCGTCTAAGCGGAGGCGGTCATCTCTCAGCGGGGGGTATTCAAGCAATGACGAAGGGAACGAGGTTGGCGGGGACTCGCCATCTGGTCCCAACACAGACGGCCACAGTCCGTCAGTAAGGAAGCAGCCAAAGCGTGTGGTGAAGCCTCGAGTCTATTTTGACCTGGTGGATTATGACTCTGATCTCGACGACAAAGCTTTATCTAGCTCTGCCTCACCAGCAAGGAGGAGGGGAGCTGGATCGCGCTTCAACCAAGGTAACCTAAGATTCATCAAACCAGGAACTTGTAATGCCTTTTAGTGACAGCAACAGTTGTGTTATATTGTAGTTTATTCAAATTTATTGTAAATTTTTTTCTGTTATAAAGACTTTGTTTCCCTGGATGGATTCTTTGAAGACTTTTCAGATGACGAAGTCAGACACCGTAAATCCAGTTCACATCGGGTACCACAGGTTCGTCGGAAACCTGAGAAGGTGAGCAATAAGAATCCAAACTCCGAGATCGTCTCTGGACTAAAGTAGATGGCTCTTTTGGAGGCTACATCCAGGCTAAGACTAGAACATTTGGTTTTGGCGGTTGAGTCTAACTGCTAATGTGAGCTGTTTAACCAGTTGAGTCAATGTGGTCAAGTACAGTCCAGACTTGTGGCATGCAACAGCCAACGACTCAATAAAGTACGTTAAAATAAGCAAATGTCATATTTCAGCAAACATGCTCGCTGCTTATATAGTGAATATATAATATCATATAATATGCATTTTTTTGTGTGTTTCCGTCACACAAAAGTCTTAACTTTGAGTTGGTGTACCCTGCTTAAACCCTGTGAGGATCATTTACACAGGAAATTGAGGTAAAAGGTTGTGTACCACCAATGGTCTTCCTGTGTGAAACGTTCTGAGAACACAACATTTCTGTCAGAGTAACTGCCTGATATGAAAGTGAAAGCAGTTTAACGAACTAAACGCCACAGAGGTTTAAGTAAATAAGTAAATTGATCTTATTTGACTGGCTACTGCATCTTTACATTATCCTTTCTCAGTAGACTTTTGGTGGCACATCACCTCCTCCTCTGTTTTTGTGTATATACAACCGCCAAACAAATGTAACTACAGTTTTAATCTTCAAGATGGTAAAAAACTACTTTGGTTTTGACCTTTGTGTCCAAAATTCTGAATTTACACTAAATACAGTCACTCAATAATCAACTGCAAATTTGATATTAACAGTTTTGATCTCTGTGATAAAACTCTAATTGAGAAACTGTCCCTTTAAGGCTTAATAACAGCCTGAAAGATCTTTGGCTCTCAATGGTTGCTGCTGAACTTGGTGGATTCCTGACTTACTTTATGAGTACAATTGTGGCAGACAAAGCAAAAGTTTCTGAATGTTTTCAACTCTCTAGTCATATTTTAAAAATGTTATGAAAGGCAGGTTTTAGTTTAAGTCTTTTTTAATGTTGGCTTTCTCTCTCAGGCTCTTTCATCTCAGGTTCCCTTGGAGCAGACTCCTCCCAGTGTCCTGGCTGCCCTTGCTCATGGATTTGAACAGCGAGAAGTCGAGTCTTCTAAACCAAGTCACAAAATCAGAGTGGACTTTAAGGTTGAGACAAATTTCTTCTTGCAGTGCAGTATTAATTGCTTTCTTTTAAGAATAAGCTTCTTACGTTTGCTGTCTAAAGTGACTTCTATTTCACATAGACTGTTACAGAATGTAAATATACAGGAACATGTTAATTGATTCAAAAAAGTAAAATGCATATATAAATTGATTAAACAGAAGGATCTATTTTAACCTTTTAACTTTTGTTAATTCTGAAGACTAAATGAAAACCCTAGATTCAGTTTCATTAGAGCAGAAATAAAACTCTGTCCATGTCTTGTGGAGGATATGAACTCCATGCTTGGTTGCAGCGCTCAGCCAACCTGACAATATATAAATTGTCTGTAAATGTTTGATAAGGTGAATTTGATATCTGATTGGTCATTACCCTGGTCATTAACCAGGTGTTGGTGTTATTGGTGGTGGGAGCAAGTTCTAAATCCTGCTGCAAAATGAAAGCTGCATCTCCAGAATGCTTGAACTGCTGTTAAAAGTTCCTGGTAGGCTGACTTTGGACTTGATGAAAGGCAGTGGACCGATTCCAGCAGATAATGTGGCTTCCCGAGTTATCACTGACAGGAAGCTTCACACCTGACCTCAAACAGCTTTGAGTGTCTTTCTCTCCGCTTGTCCGTCAGGCTCTGGGACCTTGATTTTCAAATTAAATGTAAAACTTTCTTTCTTTTTAAAAGGATTACCATTGGTCCATTGTTCCCACTGTTCTTCAGCTTTGATATAAAGCATGTTGAGCCATTCCTGAACCAGGAATGGCTCAACATCTCTAGCAGGGTATAGCTTGTTAATTTACCTTAGACTCTTGAAAGAGCTTTGCTTCACAATCCTCGCAGGGCTCCAGTTATCCCTAGTGCAAATGCACCTTTTGCTACCTTACTTTTTACTCCCAATCAACTTTCCATTGCTATAGAAACAGTCTCTTTGACAACTTCTGAGTCAGCAGTTCTCCCCAAGATTATGCTGGCCATAACAAAGTTGTAACATAGAATTTCTTAATTAAAAATATTTTTTTGGGCATTATGCAGCGCAGTCCTAGAGCTTGTGCACCATACACAGAGTCAAGAGTCCTCGGTTTGATTCCCAGCCCCGGCCCATTTTCTGCATGTCTTCCCTTTCTCTCTATTCTTCTTTTTCATCCATGGTTGAATACAATGTAACCAAAAATTATTTTAAAAATTACTTTTTTCTTTGCACTTATGTAATATTTCAATTTGCTGAAAAATGAAATGAATCTGTATAGTATGTGTTTCAATTCCCAAATAAGATTACTGTAGTACATCACATTTTAGTAGTATTTTCATTTATTGAGATTCACCTATAAAATCCAATGAGCAAGATAATGCTATTCAATTTATACCCAGTAGGGGTCAGTATTTGCTTTCATATGACCAAATTATCGACTTTAGGTCGATAATTATCCAAATTAATGACCAAATTAATTAGGTTATTTAATTAATTAATTAATGACCAATTAATTGGTCATTATCAGACTAGAAACTATATTTTAGTCTGATAGAAACAATTTT
Source organism: Poeciliopsis retropinna (assembly GCA_010277075.1). Lineage (NCBI taxonomy): Eukaryota > Metazoa > Chordata > Actinopteri > Cyprinodontiformes > Poeciliidae > Poeciliopsis > Poeciliopsis retropinna. The sequence goes on along the minus strand of VMRM01000007.1, from coordinate 16,381,325 downwards.
ACAAACAAATGCTTTAATTGGATTGTACCCTTAAGTAATATGTATTCAGTGGCGAATGCTGAACTTATAACAACTGTAATTGTTGCTGTTTATTGTCTCATCTTCAGGAGGACTGTACCTTGGAGAATGTCTGGAATATGGGCGGTTTAAGTATATTGACCTCTGCACCTGTCATGCCTCCCTACGTCTGCTTCCTTTGTGCCAGTAAAGGACAACATGAGGTGACAGTTCTTTCTGCTCTGTTTGAATTTGCAAAGGGGAAACTGTTAGCTTCTGTGTTAGATGACAAACATATGACAGCTGTGTTTTAAGTTGACATGCTAACAGTATTGGGGAACTTTGTTTTGAAGGGAGCGTACTTGGTTTATTTTTGCAGATGTTGTACTGCCAAGTATGCTGTGAACCCTTCCACCAGTTTTGCCTTGAACCCGCGGATCGCCCATCGGAGGAGAATAAGGAAAATTGGTGCTGCAGGCGCTGCAAGTTCTGCCATGTGTGTGGAGGGAAGAACAAACTCTCCAAGGTACAGAGGGATGAAAATGCTTATTTAGCTGCTGAACTTCTAAGACCATTTTCTCATTATTTTTGTCTTCACATTGTTTTCCCAGCCTTTACTGGAGTGTGATCGATGCCAGAACTGTTATCATGCTTCCTGTTTGGGACCGAACTATCCCAAGCAAAACAAGAAGAGGAAGGCCTGGGTGAGTTTTAGGAAGATTTGTCTTGAATACTTTTAGGTTTTTCTTCTTTCCAGCTAATATGTTTTCCTGTAGGTTTGTACAACCTGTATCCGATGCAAAAGCTGCGGTGTGACACCAGGAAAGACCTGGGATACCGATTGGAACCATGACAAGGGTCTCTGTCCAGACTGTTCAAACCTCTTCGACCAGGGTGAGGGGGGAGTTAAGCTCTGCCACTACATCGATTGATTATTTAACCAGCTGCTGCTTTCCGTAATAATCATTCATGTTGTTGGTTATGTGTCTTTATTTTTTTAAATCTTTCAGGTAATTACTGTCCAATCTGCTTCAAGTGTTACGAAGACAATGACTACGATAGTCAGATGATGCAGTGCGGCTCCTGTAACCACTGGGTACATGCCAAGTGTGAGGATCTAACAGGTGATTTTTTATTGGATGAAATCATATTTTACTGTTTATAAATGATACTCATTTTTATAGACTGTGCCTTGCCTCAAACTATGTCATGCTTTTTAAAGCTACGACTTCAAACTACTGTATTTTACTGGGATTTTGTATGATTGACTGAGAATAATAGTGCATGACTATAAAAAAAAAAAAAAAATTCCTTGTAAAGGAAATTTTGAAAAGGTACCAGTATTTTGTAGAACTATTATTTGCAGCAGTTAAAGAATCAGTTTCCTTGGCATATGTCTCCATAAAACTGTTGTTTTTTTAACATTAGCTAGCAGTGTACTACAACTGGTTAACACAGCGTGATACAATAAGTTATGCTACCAAATTGACATTAATGAATGAGGTCCATCTTAATTACCTGTAAGCATTAAATACAGGTGAGTCGATAAATGATGAGAGCAAATGGCCCTAACATCGGATATTACTTTCTAGCAATATAAAAGCAATTTGTTCACTGAAAAATCATCAGCTCTTAATGAGACATGTTCAGTTCTTCTTAATAAGACAAACATATATATGTTGAGCAATAGGGTCACTGCAATATTGTTTTTGTAAAACGTACGTTTCTAATGAATAACAAAAAACAGAATTCATATTTAGCGAGCAAGGGAAAAATAAAATAATCTTAGTTTGGTCACAATTGGAGGGAAAACAAAGATGTAGCTGTATCCATCGAGACAGGTGCTAAACTAAGCCTTCAGAAATTAAAAATGCAATGGGTTGAACAGGATGTAGTGTGAGGTACAGAGACGCTGCGCTAAAGACAAGACCTCTGACAACTGCAGATGTGGTAAAGCTGCATGCAGGAGAAGAGAGGTGATTTGCACTCCTGGGAGTTGTAAATTATTTTATTAGCCTAATCGTAAATAGTTTAGTTAGATAATGTATATTTGCCAGCATTCTGACGGTGAGATGCACAGTAGAGTGGCTGCTGACGTAACATAACGTCGACTGGTAATCCCTTTATTGATAATGATATAATAATGCAACTTCACTATCACAAACCAATAAACGTTCTTTACAAACATAAAGTTTAACACTCGAACTGGAAGACATTTTAAATATTCAAGATAAAACGCAATGACCAAAAATAATAAATGAAACGGAACTTAAAACCACACACAGCTGTAGCTATGTGTGGTTTCAGCTATAAATGAAATGGATTATGAAGTCTCTCTAAACAAATTTACTCTAGAAATGATCAAGCTCATTTTCATTTGTCATGCATCATGATGAACATCCGTTTTAAAGTAATTCTGCTGTGGATTAGAAAGCTTGGCCTGGACTTGGACTAGGTTATTTTAAAATGGTAGTAGGTTAAGAATGTTAAGAGCATTTGTGAATTTAAGGATATGTTTGCAAGACACAGGTATAAACCTGACCCTGATTTACTGGTAAACCCTTTCAGACGAGCTATATGAGATCCTGTCCAGCCTGCCAGAAAGCGTGGTGTACTCCTGTCGGCCGTGCAGCGTCACCCAGCCCAGCGCCTGGAGGGAGCTGCTGTACATAGAGCTCAGAGCTGGCGTGGAGAAGGTGTTGGCTTGCCTGCTCTCCTCTACTCTGACCCAGCACCTTGTCACATGCTCTCAGGTAGTGGACCAAACTTCCCCTCCTTTATTAGTGAAACATGACAAATGAGGGCTTTTTTTAAACTTGCTTAAAATATCTTTAAACTTAAATTGTGCGAGACTGTTTCTGTTCTGAAAAAGGGTGTTATACTTGGTAGGTGGACAGAGATGCCACTGAAACCTGTAAATGTATTGGTCCTATGTGTCCAATGGTTTCTGTTTCAGTGTGAAAAGTGGGTTGACCCTGAAAGTGGAGTTGAAAACCAGCCGGCCTGTGACCTCAGAGCCGTCGGCAAAAAGTTTGACAAAGGAATGTACACCACGCTAGTGAGTACAGAAGTCATTTTTTAAATTACTTTTTAATGTCAACATTTAAGTAATCTGTTGAAATTCTTGGCAAATGTACGACTGTTACCTAGGATATAAAGATCAGATGCTTTCGAAGGCAGAGGTTCTCTTTCTCAAAGGTCATGTGGTTCTAAACTGTGTAACCATGACCTATAAAAGTCATGACAATTATCTTAAGAATTGCAGAACTGATAAAAAAAACTTTTGTATATTGAAATATGCTTGCACAACCACGTCCTCTATCCATAAGCTGTAAAGCTTATGGATAGAGGTAATCCTTTCAGAGCCTAAAAAACAGTTGTGGAGTACGTGGTTTTTCATGTGTTTTTTTTTTAAATGAACAATGACACAGACTTTTCTGGAGAATTGCATGGTTGTGCGTCTATAGTGTATAGTGTGTTTTACGTTTGAGAGTTTTTTTTTTGTTTTTTTTTAAAAGATTTTTGTGGTTTTAATTTTGCAAACCCAACACTATGCCATCATCACCTTAGGACTGCGAAGGTTTCTCTTGGCAACCTGTCCCTGGAAGCTTAAACCCTGGATGTGACCTTTGACTTGAGTTCTGTCAAGTCAGAGGATTTTTGGGGCATTTTGCAATTCATCTTGGACTTTTCTATGATGCAAAAGGAGGCATTCTTATGGAAACATCTGCAAATATTTTCTTCTCATAAGCATTGTCACAGCTTGTTACGTGCAGCCTCAATTTCTGCTTTGCAGAAGTAGCTTTTCAGCTTATGGATAGAGGTCACTCTTTCAGATCCTAAAAAACAGTTATGGAGTGCTTGGTTTTTCATGTGTTTTTTTTTTTTTTTTTTTTTGCATGAACAATGGCACAGACTTTTCTGGAGAATTGCATGGTTGTGCGTCTATAGTGTAAAATTATCAGGGTGAATAAAGCTTTGGCTTCAGTGACGTTTACTGGGTTAAAAAGATTCCTTTCAAAGGCTGTAAGTGGTCGAGAGTGCTTCTAGTTTGATAAACACCGCTGAAATTTTTATTGGTTTGTCATCGAACAAAGATTTCACATTGCTGGGTTTTTTTTATTATTTAAAATTAATCTACTTTTTTACGGTTAATTATGCTAATTGGTTTGGTCAGTTTTTCTAACTTCTAACATTTTGCTCATCTCCAGACGAGAGACACTTTTGTCTTATTCAAAACTTTGTTTTAATTTCAAATCAGAAGGAGCATCACTCATGTACAGCTGTGTGAACATTTTGTATCATGCATCCTTATTGTTTGAAAATTCATCAGTTATCCATTTGACTCAAGCGTGAATGTTAGAATTTTTATTTATAGCAACGAGTATTTTTCATCATTTCATTATACTGTAACAAACACATCTATAATGCCTCTTCTATATAATGTATGTCCAGAATAAGTTCCAGTCTGTATGCACATTACACAAAATTCACATAGTTGGGTTTTATGGGGGGTACTGCAAGTCAGCTTTATCCTGTTTGAAGGACAGATTGTTATTATGGAAGTTTACCATGGTAAAACCATGGTGTTTATTGTTTTGGCTGCTAAACCGAGAGTAATCAGATACTCTGTTAATGCTGCCCGTCCCAACAAATCTGATCAGTTGGTAATCTAGTAAATAGACAAACCTGACTGTTTAGTGGTACGTTTACTCACAAGCAGCTGCTCTGCAACAAGTATCAGCTGGAGAACTGTGTTGCTCTTGTAACGTTTCCCTGCAAGTAGTGAAGACTAAATATCTTACAAAGACCAAAGTTGTCTTAGGTTGTGTAAATATCCCTGCCTCTCTTCACTGCCTTCTGGTACTACTATAATTGATATCTTAAACATCTTGCCTGTAGTTTTTTTTCCCATGTTGAACATAGTGGAAGGTGAGGAAGCGTATCTATCTGAGTCATATTATAAAAATGCAATTGTTTGTGGAAACATCATATGATGACTATTCACTTATTCTAAGTAATCATCATATGATGATTACTGAAAATAAATAATCATTAGAAAATAGCATCATAATCTCTGTGTTGGCAGCTCGTCAACATTTTTTAGATCCTCACATCCCTCTAACTCTAACACAGACTGTCTCTGCTGCTGAGCTTGTGGAAAACAAGCTTAGCAGCTTGTTTCTGAACTTGTTTTTTTAAATTTATGTATCCACTCTGTCGCATGGCAATCCAGTTCAGATGTGATATGACAGATTTTATAATAAAAAAGATTTAGATTGATTCATATGTAATCTGTAAAAAAGTCCTTCGACATCCTGAAGAGTCTGAAGCCACAAGCTAAATAATTGTTTCGTTTGGTGATTTATGCAACAGACAGACAATAAAGCCTATGTTTGTTGTTTTCTTTTCAAATGTTCTGAATGTTAAGAATTTTTATGCATGCATAAACTATTCGTAACATTCGTGGCTAAGTGAATCCTGTTGTTGTTGTCTTGAATAGAAAATGTTCCATGAAGATGTGGTTCAGGTGATACGAAAAAGGTTGGAGCAAGAAGACCATCTCCCAGAGGAGCAAAGACCCACTGCCCTAGCACGCTCTTACTACTTAAAGGTACTCCGAGTTGCAGAGTTCACTTCAGTTTCCTTTGGTCGTGCACAGAGGGGAATTTGTTTTACACTTAAAGTGAAAAGGTCCATATTGTTGTGCTTTTGTGTAAAAATGGAAATTAAAATTTTATTTCTTTTTAGCTCCTTGAAGAGGTGTTTAACTGGTTTAACAGCCAAGACCCAAAGTTGTGGAATCTTTCTACCAAAGATGTACCAGCGTGAGTAGTGATTATATATTTTTTGTCATAAAATTGGTACTTTAAAACGAGACTTACTGACTTCAGTCTTCCTGTATTTGTGTCTGTTCATTTCAGTATTTTCATGGCTGCAAGTTGAATTTGAAATGTTTTTGATTTCTGTTTAGAGGGATGCTGTCGACAGCTGTTCACCCTCCCACAACAGAGCATGTTTATGCCCAGTGGCAGGAGAGGAAGGAGTCCAGGCCTCCGCTGGGCCTCCTTCAAGATGACAACGGACAGCAAAGCTTGGACATAAAGGAGGAGGAGGCAGCTACCCCCATGTCAGGGGACTCGGCAAGCCAAAACCACTTCAAAAATAGCCGAGCAGCCAAACTCAAAGGCAAGTCTGTCATTCTGAGGTCATGTTGGAGGTTTTGTGAGTTTTTGGGACTCAAAGGGGTCATTTTTGCTGTTTTCATAGGAAAAAGAGGCAGACTTTCCAAAGCTGACTTGGACACTGGGTGGTCTAAAGATGATGAAAGGCAGTGCTCTCTGTGTCAAAAATATGGAGACCTCAAACCCAATGTAGGAAATGCAGTAATTTGCATAATAATTTTTTATAACTAGTCCAGCTGTGTTACCAGGTAACTAAGTGCTCTATATTTGTATACCTGTAGGAAGCTGGCAGGTTGCTCTACCTGGGCCAGAATGAGTGGGCCCATGTCAACTGCTGTTTATGGTCTGCTGAGGTATTTGAAGAAGATAATGGCTCTCTGCTGCATGTGCACAGCGCTGTGACAAGGGGGCGATTGATGGTCAGTAAACGGATTTGTATATTTCTAAATGTACTGGAGCAAAATGAAAAGAAATCTGTGTGTATATGCAGACCAGCAAACATACATCTATTTGTAGGAAAGTTTTAACTGTTGGCAGTTCTTGACTCAGCTTGATGTTTTGTTTTTCCTCTCCATCTTTCCTAATGTGATCAGCGGTGTGAGCGCTGTAATCAGACTGGAGCCACAGTGGGCTGCTGCCTGACATCATGTCAAAGCAACTACCATTTCATGTGTGCACGCTCACGGCAATGTGTGTTCCAGGATGATAAAAAGGTCTATTGCCACAAACATCGACATCTCATCACCGGCAGGGTAAGTCCGAGACCTCTCTCCGAACGTCTCCTTTTGGATGAAGCAACCATTTCGACCTGTGGCGCTAAAGTAACTTTCTTCTGTTGTACAGATGATAACTGGTCAAGAGTTTGAAGTAAACCGCAGAGTCTATGTGGATTTTGAAGGGATCAGCCTTCGTAGAAAGTTCCTGACTGGATTAGAACCCGAACTGATCAATGTGATGATTGGTAAATAGTTCTATTTTTATCTGATCTTATTGCTCTCCTTATGTTATTTGGGTATGTTGTGCTAATTTGGCCTAACAATTGATATTCCTTTTGTTTCTTTGCAGGTTCTCTGCAGATTGACAAGTTGGGTATGCTGTCTGAACTGTCTTCTAACAAAGGCAAACTGTTTCCTGTCGGTTTTCAGTAAGTTGCAATTTGCCTTTTGAACTTTTAAGTGTATCTGAAAAGCAAATTTGCTGCAAAAATATGGAAATGAAAATAAATTGGTGAATAAATCAAATAAAAGCATGAGGGACAATTCAAGAAATCAAGACATGATATAAACAATTGATTTCATCTGTATAATTCACTGAAACTTGTTTTATGTATATTCATTCCACAAACATAATGATATATTTAAAGCTTTTATTGCTCATAATTTTCAGTTTGACATAACAGCGAAGATCTAAAATTCAGCCTCTGAAGATTTCATGACAGGATTATGGTGTTCAGTTTATATATGGTTATTTTTTAATAATTTTACCTTTTGTATTTACAAAAACCATTAATGTTGCCTTATGTGGTATACATTTTTTCAGCACAATCTGAACTGTGTGTATTTATTTAATGGGGATAAACTGTTATTGCATGTTGAGTCTTCAGTCACATAAAATTCAAGTTGGAAAAAAGTTAAATTTTTCACTAAAGAATCCACAGACGTGTCACAAGACACCAAAACACTGAGCTTACATAACATCTATGTCTGTCTATATGCCCCAGCCTCAATCAATTTCAAAAACCAAACCAATAATTTGGTCTCCGATTGTGAGTCTCCCTCCTCCTCTTCCAGCTCAAATTAAGAGCTTCCCTGCCCGCTGCATTTCCATTGTTTTCATCTTCCTTGCATACATAACTAATTTATGAATTCATTTTGTTAAAATGGTGCACTAACTTTAGAACATCTGTTCATTTTTCAGGTGTTCCCGGTGGTACTGGAGTACGTTGAACCCTCTACGACGTTGCAGATACACGTGTAAAATTCGGGAGGTCCGGCCTGTCGTACCAGAGAAGCCTGTTGAAGAAATGCCTGACCAGGGGGACAACCACACTATTGCTCACAGTCCACGTCAGCTACCTGGTGTGTGATGTAGCGATAAAAAAGTGTTTTCCAAATCAGAATAGAATTTGTAATTCCAGCTGGAAAGCAGCTGGAATTTTTAGCTGAAAATTCCAGCTGCTGAAAATTCAGCTGGAAAACAGAAGCATGCAGATATGTTTAAAGATAGCAGTGGCAAATAAAAAACTAACTCTACAGTAATGTCAAATGTGTAATGTAAGAAAAAATATGCAGTTGTCCTAAGAAATGTGGAAAATTGTGCAAACAATAGCTTGCTATTAGACACTTATATGGTCTCAAATGTTTGGTATGACTCTTCAGAATGTGCAGCCCAGGAGGTTGAGGATACCGAAGCCCACCCCACTGCTGAGGAGTCTCTTGTTCCAGGTCTTCTCACAAAGTCTGATCAGGGTACAAAACCAAAAGTTCCCAATCATCCCCTTCATCGGAGGCCAGCCGGGGGTTTGTCACGTCCTCTGCCAAGCCCAGGTCTGTTCGTTTATTAAAGATCACATGTAAATGTTTGTAAACTACCCAGAAAAAAAATAGTCCAATGCTGTCTATTTTCTGTTTAGGTGTAATCCAGACAAAACCTCACCACATCCTGACCATTAGTGATCTGGAAGAGACACGAAGAGCTCGCCGTCACAGCCCACACTCACAGACCCCGTCCCTGAGGAGTCACATGTCCCCTGCTCCAGTGGCTTCATTAACCGGACCCATTACCCTCCGTGCTGGCAAATCTGCTCACCCCACCTCCCCGTTGTTTCCACTCGGTGTTTCAGACAACCTGATGAACTCATCCCGCTCAGTCGGAGGTAGAAACGCTCCTTCAGTCCGCTCCACTTCGTTCTTCCCTCAGTCTCACTGGCAGGACACCACAGCCTCCACGCAGCAGTTACCCAGAAACCGCCTGTCGTTTGATCTAAGTGGTTCAGACTCGGTCGAGGTGCCGCACAACTTTTTAGCTTCACCAGAGCCTGAGGACGTCTCTCCCACCAATGGTGCTTCACCCCATGGAGATTTAGACAAGAACGATGACCAGTTCCCCTTCGGCTCCTTTCGCCGAGATTCCAGTATGAGTCTGGGTGAAGAGATGCGGACAGAACTCGAGATTGAAGAAACGCTTCTGAACGAAGGAGTGGCTATGAACTGCGGGGGGCAGATAGTGGTCGAAGGTGACGATTCGGAGCAGTTTTGGGGAAGAACCAAAGAAGTACATAAGAGGAAACCCCTCGTTCCAAATCTTCCACGTTCTGCTGCCTCAGCAAAGGAAGACCTGGGAAGCACCTCTTCGGATGATGACATGGATCACTATTTAAACTTCTCACGAACTGTAGTCAGCTGCCCGGTATCCAAAGATCGATCCAAGTCTCCTTCCTCTTCTTCTTCTACCCGGCCCTTGGCTCAGCTGGACGGGATAGATGATGGTACTGAGAGTGACGCGAGTGTAGCAGCCACTGATGATGCTCAGAAAGTCGATGGACCCGGGAAAAATCAGATACAAGGGAAAACCCATAACAGTAAAAGCCCTCCTAAAATTATAAACAGCTCAAGATTAGCTAATCTGTCATTTGATAATAAGCCATCAGAACCTTCCGTTGCCAGAAAAAGTACAACTGATAATCCCACCCCATGTCCACCGCTGTCCTGTGACACCACTAGCACTCCTTCAGTAGATCGGGAATCTATACTTCCTTCTCCAGTTGTTCAGTCTCTTCCAAACTTACTCACTAAGGTGCCTGAGACGTCATATTCAGAGGAGTTGTTGTCCGGTTCCAGTTTAGGTTTTGCCTCTGAAGCGCCTCTTCTACTTGAGAAATGCGAGGGCAACTCAAGTTTTACTGAACTACTTCCAGTTTTGCAAGAAACTGAAAATCAAGAGCCTGAAACCTCTAAAGTCCAGAACTCTGAGTCTGAAGGTCCCAACTTGGCCTCTTCAGTTAAGGGCTCTGCTATTTTGATGAACCACATAGCACCTAATCTGCTGGATTCAGCCGAGAGTAACCAGAATCCCATGTTAGGCCTCCTCCAGCCCTCCCCGTTTTTGTCTACGGATGCTCAAAACCCCTCACAATGTCTCGTAGATTCTCTTGAGGTGTATTCTTGTTTACCGGATTTCAATCAACCTCCTCTGACCAGTATTACACTTCAGCCCGTGACGGTACCTCAAGAATCCCCTAGCTTCCCTTGCATCGAACCTTTGTCCGCTAAGCTAACAACTCTCACTAATGTAGAAGCTATTAGCCAAACGCAGCTAAACGACCCTCAGAATGACCCACCACTACCAGTCGCAATAGGGGCTGGCTCCCCAACTGAAACCTGTGCAGCTCTGTTTTCCACTCAAACACAGCCGTTCAGTTCTGTCACCGCTGTTTCTTCCTCTGTTTCTGTATCGACTCTTCCCGGGCTGCAGAGTTCGGCTGCCACGCCGCCGCTGCAGACCACCTCCGCTCCTGTAGTCCTAAATGGTTTCAGCTCCTCCACTGTGCAGAAGGAAGCCACGCCCAGTCACACCATCTCCATCAACTTCTCCACTCCAAGGCCAGCCATTGAACCCCACCAGCAGGTATTGCCCCAGGCGTTGCCGGGCCACGCCATCCTCACAGTGAAGGAGGTAGGCGGTCCGAATGTCGATCCCACGCCTCACGTGCTGCTGGTCAACCGCCTCGGACAGATCTTTGTAAAGAACCCCGAGAGCAACACCTTCCAGCTGCCTACCCCTCTCTCCCCGTCCTTCAACTGTGTCACCCAGATCGCCAGCCTTTTGCAGAGCAATGCTCTTTCAGCCACTCTAGCTGCAGCTGGGAGTATGACGGCTCCGCCAGCCGCTGCCAGCGTGACGTCAGTTCCTGCTCCCTCTACACCTGCAGCTCAGAACCCAGCCACCGTTACACAGCTGCTTGCTCACAACACAAACGGTCCCGTGGTCTCTACAAATTTGAAAAAGTCCAGAAAAAACACAAAAACTCCAAAAGACGAAACAGTCTCGGAGCTGAAAAAACCAAAGAAGAAGAAAGAGTCAGGTTTATCCAGAAAATCCAAGTCCTCCAAGGCTGCGGGTCAGCCTGCCTTGTCCACTGAAAACGTCCCAACAAGTCCTGCCGAGAGCGCCCAGGCCATCATCAACCAAGCGATGGCGAGTAACTACACCCCCAAGTGGAGCGGGCTCCGGACTATGAGTCCATCATCCCTGGTTTTACCTCCCGGCCTTCTTATTGAACCTGAGCCTCCGGTGTCGCCACGTTCTCCCTCACCACCAGCCCCGCCGGCGGCGCCGCCCCCACCTCCGGCGCCTCGCCCTCGTTCTCACGTTCGCATGAAGAGAGTGTCTTCGCTCTCGGACCGCATCGTCACCAAGAAGTGTAAAGTTGACTTCTTACCACCTGAGAGCATCAGTGAAGAGGAGGAGCCCAGGAAGCCGGCTCTTCCAAGCGCGTCCAGCAGAGCCTCGGGGGTCCGCATCAAAACCCCAACGGTGAAGGGGGTCCTGAACGTGGATGAGCTGAAGGACGAGCATATGAGTGATTCTGATAGCTCAGGGTGAGTTTTTATTCAGTGACACTGAAACCTTAAATTCTAGTGTTTTTTTTTTGTTTTTTTTTATAGTTTTCTTGTGTTATTTTTTTTTTTATAATAAAAAAGCTAGTCAGTAATTATAAAAAGGGCTTAAATATTGCTCCATTTGTTATTCAGAAGGGAAACAATGATTTTCTACTGGAAGCAAACGTTTCTGTTGAATGAAAATAATTTTAAATATTAATCCGCCCAGAGGTATGACTAATTTTGGGTTTAACTTTAGCTGTTAAAAGAAGAAAGAACAAAATAACAGAACATTTTGTCCAAAGAACATTTGCCAAGGGGTTTTATTAGGCTTGCTCAATTTGACAAACTTGATTTAAGTACATGTAACATTTAATAAGTTAATATGTAAGATTTGAATTACATGCTCTCAGCTTGTTTTAACGAGCTGTTTTTTTTTAAAACTGAATGTTATTCAACGTTAAGATTTCAGCATATTCAGCTCTGGAAATAAATTAAAATAAGCACTTTTTAGTTTCACTAGTTTTCCACTTATATGTATATCTTGCTGTAAAATGTAAATTTAACTCTATAAGCAACAAACTATTTCATTAATTAACATTGATTTGCAGAAAAAGGCAAATGGATAATATAAATAATGTTTTCATTTTTTAACAATGTTTTGGGAGTTAGCGTTATCCACAATTAATATCTACAATATGTACATATGTGATGCAGTGGTGTATTTTTAAGGCTCTTGTGAAGGCTGGAAGGAAGTTGTGGCTAAGTTAATTTTGATGAGTCCAATGCAATATAGAAAAAGCTTGCTAACAGCTCAGCACATTGCTTGAAGCTGGAACGTTCTTCCAGCTTCAAGCTGCATTTGGCTGCAAACATTGCAGCCAAATGCTGGTTGTTAATTTTCATTAACTGCTTGTGCAGCAGGAAGCAGTCGGCAGCTTGTGTTCTTCTCTGGTATGGCGTGAAGACAAAAACATTTACAAACATTATGTTTTCCAGCCTGACAGTAGGAAGCACAGGGGTCTGACTCACTTTCTTCTGCATTTTGCTAATTTCTGAATCAAAATGTCTGAGGCTGAAGGACAAAGTCTTTGACAGCTTTTTATTATAAGTCTCTTTTTCACCTCTAATACATATAAACACATTTTTAAAACATATTAAGAAATACATCTAGAGACGTACAATTACGATAAGGGTTTTGTGGTTTGTATTTCTCAGTAACAAATAATGAATGATATCAACCTTTTAAATTTCTGCGACTATATTGTGTTGATGCAGTAAATATATTAAGTTTGTTTTGAAGAGAGGTTCCTCTTTATCGCCCCAGATCTGAGCCCAAGAGCTTCTTGTCTCAGGGTGAACCAGGAAAACAGCAAGCAAGGGAGGCGGTGGGTCACATGAATCTGACCGACTGGAAGAAGTACTCAGGTATTCCACAGACACAATCCAGGCTTTTTCTCGTGTTTAATTGGGCCGTTTGTGGAACTGATACTTCAGTGCCCTTCAAAACGTTTTCTGAAAATACAGATTTCCACAATGACTAATGAGCTGTGTGAAATGTGACTTTCAGGCTCTGCTTCCACATCAGATGATGAACCGACGCCGTCCGATGATGACGAGGGATGTCCAACAAACAAAGACCAGCCGCATCTGCGGTTTGAGATTACCAGCGATGACGGTTTCAGTGTGGAGGCAGACAGTGTTGAGGGTAAGAAAAGTCATCAGGAATGACCTTTCACAGCTGCAATCTACAGGTCGTCCTGGATTGTGTCCCTTCTCTTTAGCTTCCCACACAGGTTTTTTGTAGGATCTATAGATGTTTTTATTTCTGTTCTTTGTATGTTTTGGATCATTATATTGCTGAAAAGCACATGGTGGACCCATTTCCAGTCTTTTTGGCAGCGTGAACCACATTTTTACTCAAACCTCTTGACATTTCTAAGAATTAATAACAGCATGTGTTCTAATAGAACATCACAGTTCTTCCCTCAAAAACATGAGTGACTCCCTTAGATAGTCAGTCTTAGTTTTATGCTATACTCCCTTGAATTGTAAGGTTTTTGTCATGGCTTAATGCTATTTTCCCCCCTCATTGCTTCCCACCAGCGGCCTGGAAAGCAGTTGTTGATGGTGTGCAGGAAGCCCGAGCAATCGCAAGACTCAGGCCTTTGACTTTTCAGAAGATCACAGGTGCCCGCATGCTGGGGCTGGTCCACGACGCCATCATGTTTTTGCTGGAGCAACTTGAAGGAGCCCATCGCTGTCAGCGACATACTTTCCGTTTCTTCAAACAGTTCAGCCAGGAAGACGATCTGCCCGTCAATCCCACCGGCTGCGCCCGCTCTGAGCTCTATGTCAGGTATAACTGCTTAATAGTTTTACTAGCGTTTCCCTTTTAACCTGCTTCTGGATATATAAAAGCCAGTCTGTTTCTGCGCTTGTTTGCACAGAACAAATGATGGCATATTTCTTTTTAAACAGATGTGTGATGAGATAGATAGTGGCGTGGTTTCGATAAAACAAGTTCGCCATGACCATGTTTATTTAGACCATGTGTTACGTTGTGTGTTTTCACAGGAAGTCTACATTTGATATGTTCAACTTCCTGGCTTCTCAGCACAGACAGCTTCCCGACATTGGCCCTTATGATGATGAGGAAGATGAAATACTTCTGAAGTCCACAAGGTCTTGTATTACCATTGTACTCCCTGTTAGGTCTTTGAGAGTCAGAATGAAACTTTTTAACCTGCAGACCTTATGGCCAAATGGAGAGTTGGCTGGTGTATTGGTGCTCACAGTTTTCGGAACACTTATGAGCGTTGACCCTCAGCGGAACTAGTTAAAACATCAGTCATGTTTAAATTGTGACCAATTTTTAAGACCATCAAATGCATCTGTTGTTGTACTTAAAAACAAGTTTGTTTTAGGATGTTTATTTTACATTAGCACATGCAATGTGGGTCCTTTAGTTTTGAAGTTAAGTTAATTTATAGGGATTCAATGATATAAAAGTTCGGGTCGATATTTCATATAAAAATTGCAGATATGACTGATTGCCAGTATTTGCATACTATATATATATAGCATATATATTTCACTACCCTTTTAACACCCCAACAACGAAAACGCTGGCATCGCATCTCTGTTCAGTTAAACACCCTTTCAGATTCTGTGCTGAATCACTGTCACATGACCAGCCCCTCGGAAAGCACAAAGTCTAAAGAAAAAAAAGAAGGAATTAAAAATAAGCTGTTGCTGTCGGCCCAGTTTAACTTATCACCTCGATACCATTATGTAAAAAAGGATTAATGTCGACTGATGTTGATATATCATACCGCTGTTTTAGCTAAAAGTGAATCTTAGCTTGCACTCTGAGCTATGCTGTTTATAAAATGGCTTATCAGTAAACAAAAGAATAATGTAATAGTGTTTTTTGTATGGAGCGCCATATTTCGTCTCAGTATTTTTAAAAACAAACATCTCCAAAGATATTGATTTTCTATTTTGCTTTTTGTTTTTTCAGTCTCACTACAGAAATATTATTTTTTTCTTTTGCAGCTATAAGCTGAAACTAATTCTCAAATGTTTTTATAAATTCTAACATGCGCATGTTGTTGAGTGATGGATTTATTGGCTGGAAATGTGTAATGCGAGTGACATCCATTTAATCATTTGGATAAAAAAAAAAAAAAAAATCAAACCTCTAATCACAAGTTATCACGATAAAATTAGCCAGTTCTCATCTTCGGCTGATTGATTGATGGATATCCATTAACATAAATACCACAGAGGTGTAAATGTCTCTGAGTCCATATTTTTTTGTTCCTTCTCTCAGACGGGCTACCAGTTTGGAGCTGCCTATGGCCATGCGTTTCAGACACTTGGAAAGGACGTCCAAGGAGGCGGTTGGAGTCTACAGGTCAGTTGCTTTTACAAACCAAACATGGTTTTATTGCTTAAGATTGCTTTAATGCAACTTCTATAATAAGAAACGGTGATAAGTGAAGAAAAACGGTGGAACTCTATTTCGGTCAAATAAGCGTGCCTAGCACCAGAAGTCTTGTTTTTAATGAAACCAGATGTCTTCCTGTTCCAAGTAAAACAGACATATGTTTATTCAAGTGTTCAAATTTAAAGATCAGCTTTTTAGTGAAGCCTCCATCGAAGTAAGATGATAATATGCTTATGGTTTCAGTAGTTTGACATTATGAGAACTCTGCCATGACTCTGCTTCTATGGTATTTTTTGAGCGTGTTAGCATGTCTGCCACTAAATATATTCATCCAGTATGGACATTTTCTGAAGTTAGTTTGTCCAATAAGCCAAATATTTTAATATGCAAACCATGAAAGCAAAGCACTTCAAATGTAATAATTATAGCATCCAAGCAGTCGTTTGGATTTGTGATAATGCGCATGCTAATATTGCAATGATAACTGGCATTCTATGTATTGTGCATATCTATGGATGTTAATGAGCTTACATAATTAAAACCATGAGTCAAGTCAAATTTTAATAATGAGAGCATTTGAAAACAAATAGTGCTGATCAAAGCGCTCTGTGCAGTTAAGGTCAAAATACTGAAGGGAAATATATGACAAAAACAGGTCACATTTTTATTGTCAAAAGTGTCTCTGTACAGTAAATAAATACATATTGTTCATTAAGCTTTCTGAATGTTAACATTTCAGTAAAATGACATATGCTACATATATGTATAGATAAATATGATCCTTAATGAAGAAATTCATTTAAATATCTGGATTGAATGTAGTACATTTTGTAGGGGCCAACACAAGAAGGAAAATTAAGTTGTCAGCATTTTCTTTTTATGCAAGAAAATGTCTCATCGTGTGTAGTAGGAATAGGGCTGCGTTCATCTTCAAGTACTTCACAATCGTGTCTGGATTGTGAAAAGTATTAATATGTCATCGAATACGTGTTGTTAGTCAGGTCATTGTAATCCTCTCCGCCTTCACAAAAGAGATAAGCATCTTGAGTCTACGAGGAAACGTAAACTTTCACATGCAGAATTCCAAACACATGTTTTTTTCCTCTGACGTATTCCCCCTTCTCAATGCAGGTCTGCGATTCATGGGCGCGGTCTGTTTTGCAAAAGGAACATTGAAGCTGGGGAGATGGTCATCGAGTACGCCGGCATCGTCATCCGCTCAGTGCTCACCGACAAAAGAGAGAAGTACTACGATGGCAAGGTAGGGCGACTCTCCTCTATACCCAGCTTCAGCATCAGATGATGGACTGTCTACAGCACCGTGTGCAATGTTCTCCCCTTCAGGGTATCGGCTGCTACATGTTCCGCATTGACGACTTCGACGTGGTGGACGCGACCATGCACGGCAACGCGGCCAGGTTCATCAACCACTCCTGCGAACCCAACTGCTACTCTCGTGTGATCAACGTGGAAGGCCGGAAGCACATCGTCATCTTCGCACTCCGAAAAATCTACCGGGGCGAGGAACTCACCTATGACTACAAGTTCCCCATCGAGGACGCCAGCAACAAGCTCAACTGTAACTGCGGGGCCCGGCGATGCCGGCGCTTCCTCAACTGACGACTCGGTGGGATGTCAAGAAAGTTGAGGATCTTTGGTCACTAGCAGGCCTTAAAATTAAGGTGGCAAGCAGCCTGGAATGAGGACAAACCACTATTACGCTGACTGGATACACGTGGCTGGTCAGGAATAAATCCCGGGAAATAATGTGGCTTGGAAAGTAAGGAAAATGCAACTCTTGGGACGTTTCCTGACTCACATTTCCACAGCATACCTTCTTTTATTATTATTTTTTTATTAGGGTGAGGAACCTCCACTTGTTCGCTGCTGCAGCAGTTGGCAAGGAAGTGTTTTTTGATATTAATAACTCGACGTTAGAAGCAGAAACAAAGAGGGGAGTTCCTCCATTTTAAATGGAGGATGCCAACACTCACCAAGCCTTATGTGTTTGAAGCATTGCTGAAAATCTGTTAATAGCTACATTTTGGTTCCTGATGAGTTTTGGGATTCATCATCCAGTCGTACTTGCATGTTCACCATTGCTCCATTCAGTTTTTTTGGTGGTGGGTGCGTTATATCCCCATCTGTGCAGTGGTGATGTATGTTTTTTTTGTTTGTTTTTTTTTTGAGCCATACATTCACCCAATCTTGTATTTATGTGTTTTAATTTACTTACAATCAACACTTTTTTTTTTTAGATGTAAATTTTGTTTATAACTAAACAACCATGGTGCTAAAGCTTTGAAAGCTTTCTTTTTCTTTAGTTGGACTAAAATGTCTTGAGAATCAGGAATTGTTTAGCTGTATATTTTACTTTCCCTGCTGAGATCACGAACGTTAAACTTATGCACTCAAGCATTACTCCTAAAATCACTTGTGTGCCGAGATTTTCTGATTATCATCAATCATCAGCTTGTCTCCATCCACTCTCATCCAGTGTTCAGTTTTAAATCGGATGTCGTAATGTGCTGGTGATATAGTGTCATAAATATAAAGAAAAAGCACGTCTCAAAAGGCAGCGTATTTGCTCTGTGTATGTAGCAAACACTACCCAAGCCAAAAGCAAAGATTTGTGGAGGGAAGAACTTTTTTAAAGTATATATTTTATTCTCTTTTATTCTTTTTCTGATGCTCTTTTTTTTTTTTCTCCTCTGGTCCTACTGCAATAAAGACTTGGCAGCCCGGCGCTTGCACACAAATAAACATCACCATCAAAACATCATCTTCTTCTTTCAGAGACCTGCTCTAAAGTTTGTCTAGAAGTTGATGAGAGCACTGGGGATAAAAGTATTGCTACTGAGCGCATGTGTTCGGCTCCGGTCAGTCGGTCAGCGCGGAGCTGATGGGGGGGGGGGGCGGGGGGGCGGTGGGGCATCGGCACCTTTAAAATTGAAAAAGAAAAAAAACTGTTCAATGTTGTAAGTTGATGTTCAGTGCTGTTAATGACTAGGCTAAAACTAAATCACGCTGTTCCGCTTGTTAATCGTATTTATTCACGTTTTGATTTGTGTTTTTAATGGTGAAAGGTTGTGCTGTGTATAAAGCGGTGGCGGTCAAGTGTACTGATAGAGTTCTCCCTCTTTCGCATATATATATATATATATTTTTGTTTGTTTGTTTACAGATGATGTTCTTTGTTTCATTTATTTACTTGAATTTTCATTTCAGGCAATTGTGTCATACATTTAGGCCTTTTATGACTTCCTGAAACAGCTTTTTCTTTTTTTTTTTTAAAGAACCATTTTTATTCATTTTATCATTATTTTTTTATTGTAGAATACTGCCTATCTTAGTATCAGCCAGAGTTAAAAGTGAGCACTGTTTGCCTGTTGGAACCCCAATCTTCTTTCTCCACTTTTTCTGTTTTAGAGTCTCAAAGGAGCAAATTTCTATCATGTTTTCTCATTTTCTCATTCGCATGACCGATGCTGGGTGGGAGCCCAGACGAGCAGAGTCAGTCCTAACTCCTTGCAAGGATTTCTACCTCAGCTGCTTAAACAGATGTTTGGGAATACTGATGCAAAAAGAGACTTTGATTTAAAAACAAAAAAGCTCGATTTTAATAATCTTGTATGTGCGTGTGTGTGTATATACTGTGTTTTTTTTTTCTTTTTTTTTTTTTGTCTGTGTGCATGGAATGAAGGCTGCAGAAGCACGAGTTAAATGCAGAAGTTATTACCATCTCTCCCAGGATCTGTTAAGAAAGCTGTATGTTATATATACACACCTATATAAATATATATATAAATATACATATAAATGATAAATATATAAAATAGGGTTATTTTAAAGTGTAAAAGACAAAAGAAAAAAATGTCCTCTTTAAATTTACGTCTTTGTTACCATGTACAAATAAACCCTGAGTTTGTAAATATTTGTATATACATTTCTAAACCTGTTTAATTTTCTATGCACTTTTTTATTTATAATGTTACTTGCTTAATAAAGATGTTAAGATGTTTGAACATATTTTAATTGTTTATTGTAACGGTATGATTCTGCAAAAACATAGAGGTAATGGAGTGAAAATGGTACATTGTTTTACGTTTAAAAAAAAAACAGAATTAAAATGACACTCTTCATGTGCCTCTATATAGTATATAAAGATTCTCAGTATAAAAATAACAGTCAAGCATAAATGTATGCAAATGCAAAAACACTTTCAGAAATCCTTCAAAATTTTGAGACATCGTTGTAAACCTGCATAATATGACTTAAAATCATGTTTTATTGTGCAGACAATAAAACATGAAGGGTTAGGGTTCATGTGGGTTACATGAACCCACATGAACATGAAATAACACAACTCCCCCAATGAGTACGGAAGATAGGCAGTCCAACAGGGTTCCTAAGGCCTTTGGAAGATAAAATGGCCCGCACCATCATAGAACCTCCACCGTACTTCACAGTGGCTGTTAAGTACAGTGATGTTCATCCGTTTTCATGTTAAATCCAAATGTTTGCTGCTGGAAAATAAAAAGTGTCCCAATTAGTCTAATCAATGTCCAGCAAACTCCACATTTACATATGTAATGGCAGGACAGAAACACTACCCCCAACAAACAACTGGTCAAGAACGGTCCCAAATGTTGTGTGGACTCTTAGTTGCAGTTCTCCAACTGTGAACTTTGAACAGCTGCTTTGTTTCATCACCTTCCTTACCATCGTGCTGAATCTGTGGTCTCAAGATGAATTTGGTTTCTGGTCTGACACAGTTCCAATTGTTTTAATGACTGCTTTGACAGTGTCTATGGTTACGTTTAGGTGAGTACAATTTCCAGTATTCATGTCCTGATTTACAAAGAACGCATCATCCCTGCATGAACAAGGTGTTCCCTTAGAGTTGAAAGTGAGACAAGTGGGCCTCTGTGCTGCATCCCATTTGTATGCCAGAGACGCACATTTTGTGGATTATTATTGACTACTACAACTTAAAAAGTAAAGACTTCTTTTTAAAAAATGTTTTTTTTGTTGTTCCTCTCCTCCCCACTGAATGTGAGCTCAAATAAAAAGTTGGATTTAAAAAATACACATTATGGTAAGATTCTGCTGCTGCACAAAAAGATCGTCTTGTTTCTTTTTGCTTTTTTTGCGTCATTCCCAGGATCACTTGCCCAAAGAAATGATGAATTCTTGTCAGCTTGTAGCAACGTCAAATTTTAACACCACTAAAACACAAATAGACTTCTCTAGAATTCAGCCTGGACTTTTCTACATCCCATATCTGACGCACATGAGTAGGAGTAAAATAACTCACTGACAGGAAGAATTGTCCTGTTCAAGAACAGAGTCAACTCTATGTTGAGAAGGACAAATAACATGTCAGTCGTGTGAAGTTTTTGGAACAGGCCTGAGTTTTGCCAGAACGCTGATGGCGTCGTTGCGATTCATTTGTCTGAGCAGCTTGGCCAGGTGGCCTACCGTCCAGTCAGGCTGCTTGCTGGTGACCCCCTCCAACACAGCTTTCAGGGGGCTTTTAGTATCCTTCATGGAGTAAGTGTAGGTGATCCAGGTGGAAGGGAAGGAGCAGTGAGACGCCAGATGCTTTGTGCTCTTTATGCCCTGTGTGTCTGGGTCCAGCAGAATCACCAACTCCTCCAAAACATCGAGATCATCCAGAACTTTGTGTAAAGGGGCTGACAGGATATCGGCATCTACAAAGAAGAAGAAGAAAAAAAAAAACAGAAGGTATTGGCAAACTATTACTATTTGGTTGTGATGGTGTGTTCTCATCAGGATTTTTTATTGATCTCTTTTGTTGCGTGTGTTTAAAAGACCGTCCATGTGCTCGATTGTAACTGAGTTGGCTTCATGCAACGCAGCTGGAAACATTTTCACTCACTGAGCATGTCGTACAGCTCTTCGCTGCTTCTCTCTGCTTGGATGGGGGAAAATCCTTCATTCTGGTACGATGTCCTTCTCATGTAGAACGCTTTTTTACACACACCTGTGGACAGCAAGAAGAGACATGGTTATTTTTCGTAATGCTGGATTTTAAGTACAGGGGTTTACAAAACCAAAATTTCTGAGCAGAGGTTCATATCTGATCATCATGGATGTGAATTTACATCATTTTCAGACTTTTGACTTATTCATTACAGGTCTTTTTTTTTTTTTTTTTTTTGTAGCTGTCAAAAACCAGCCACCAACAAACACCTTTCTCCTGAATCACAGTTGCCCGTAAATACTCGTATTCTTAAAAAAAATAAAATAAATAAAAGTCATTATTCTAATTACTTTGTGCAGTGCACCAGCACGACTGGCAGCAAAACCAACCCTCGGCATGATACTGCCACCATCATGCGTGACCTCAGGGTCAGCGTTTCTATGTTTGAAAGCCTGACATTTATTGTGGCCAAATAGCTCAGTTTTTGTCTCGTCTGCCTGTAAAACGTATCTCCAGGGAGCATTTTAGGAAGCATTGATGAGGACGGTCAAGGCTCAAGCTTTCAACCCTGAAAAAGTTCTACAGCTTATTGAAACGCTGCTCTGGAACATGAGTGATTCTCATGATGCGTCAGATGTCGCGAACGGCACTGAGATAAGCTCGGCAGAACGGTCAGATAAGACACAGCAACAGTGTGTCTTACTGTAAGCTATAATGTGGTTATGCGTGTAATTATTACGTTTAAAAGCTTGAGTAGCCATTTTCATTATTCACTAAGATTTTTTTGTTTGTTTCGTTTTTCTTTCCTTTTATTTTATTCTGGTAGCAATTCAAAAAGCTTCAGAGCGAGCTGGAGCAAAGGCGTTCAGTTGTTAAACACTGGGAGATTTCTGGAAACACTGCTGCCTTTTAAAAGTTGAGATCTGCGTCATGTTGAAAGTCAGAGACTGCTGAATACTAATCACTTTCCACTGAACAAGATGATTGTTTCTGAAGAAAAAAACCCAATTACGATGTGGTAATTCAGCTCCCATCTTCCATTTACCACAAAGGGTTGCTCATGTGGGAAGCTGGAAGTTTCATTCAAGCAATGAAATGTTAATATACTGACAGAGGATTCCTGGCTTAAATGCCTGCTTGGTATCTGGAAACCAACCAGTTCAAACAAAGACGAGCACACAAATATGCAACGTGAGCCTTGGGTATTTTCCACAAAAATCTAACTGAGCTTCAAGTAGAAAATGAAGATTTGTCCAAATATGAGTAACTGCGTATGTTCATAATGGACACTGCACATGTGATTTTTTATCCATTTTTATTCCATCCTGGTTGAAAAAGCCAAAAGTCATTAAAAACCTAAATATCCACGGAATATTTATGAAGAAAGTTAGTAACTTGCATTGCATACCTCTTCTTTTCCTCATTATCAAAGCGCAAAGAGCAGCAAACAGGAAGATGAGAATGATAATTATTATTGGTACAGTCCCTTGAAAGAATAACAGAGAGAATTTAAGTCACATTTTGGCAACAGAAAATGGGATTTGGAGACTCCAGTCTGTGTAAGTATGTCACTTACACAGAGTTACGTGCTGCGAACTCCCTATTTGAGTCTGAAAAAAGAGGAAAGAGAAGTTTTCAACATCACCAAAATAACCCTTGCTAAATCATCTCCTGACAAGGCAAATCATTATTTCCTAGTTGCCTTAAATAAATAGAAAACAAGAAATCCAACAGTAATGACCATGCAAGTGAATCACCTAAGGTGGGATTCAGAGTAATAGCGAGTTCCTTCATTCAAGTCTGTTTAGAAACATTCATGTTTCTAATTTAGAGTACATTCCTGTCTGTGAAGAATGAAGACGAAGAAAAAGCTTTGGCACAGCTTAGAAGGCAGTTGACGTAAAGGCAGATTGGTAGAGAGGAAAAAACTCATTAAATATTTGTGCAAGGGGTAAACTTCTCTTTTCCTGTTACTTTGTTGGATCATGCAGGGATTTCAAACACCCACTTTCTCGAGCAAGGAAACTGTGGAATATTTTCAGTTTCCAAACTTGCAGCAACTCGGATACAATGACTTTGTTGTTTGCGTTCATCAACAAAAAATATTGGGATACTTTTGCCCCGCTTTTGTAAAAAGATGATAAATGACAAGCTTTCCTTCAAGTTCTGATTTCATATTGAATGCGCAGGATATACCATAAGATGTTTTGAGAAAATGTTTTCTCTATTTCACGGAAACCTAAATAAAACTTCAGAACAGTCATGTCGCTGGGGATTTTTTTTTTCTTTTCAGATGTGGGCATGTTTCCTATGTATTTCCTGCACAAATCAAGATAAGCTACAGACAAAGTGACGATCGGAAAAAATTACCGTAGCCGCAGTGCTGAGTGATGCTGCTGCTGCTGTATGGGTGGTTGTAGAATTCTGAGGAAGAAGCGAAACGTCGATTGATGCACGATAAGAGATAAAGTAAGTCAAAGTGAACCGAAGATGACGGACTCACGGGCAGGGCTGTTGTTGTTGACGACTCATTTCTTCAGTAATGCAGAAACAGAGGAAGACAAAAAAAATAAAGAGAGAAAAGCTTCTATTTTACTCTGAGGAAAGTTTCACACCGAAAAAACAAACGACCGTAACCCAAACACACACACAAACACGCACACACGCACACACACAAATGCAAATAGCTCTGCTGATCGCAGTTCTCTTACCTTATTTTCTGACAAATAGTGTCGGATGTTGAAGTGCAGTTTTTCTGTACAGCAGCGTCAGGAGCACACTTAGAACATGTTAGACAGATATACTGGCTGCCGTCGTTAAAAGTGTTGGGTTCGCATTTCTTGTGACTGTCATAGTGGATCCCACCGGCATCGTCCTTTCCACAATGAGGTTCAACTTCAGATCCTGCATAATATAATATAATATAATATAATATAATATAATATAATATAATATAATATATATAATATAATATAATATAATATAATATAATATAATATAAATTATGCATACCAGCTTTTTTTGAACACGCTTCACATTGTCCCTTTTCTCTGTTCCAGAAGGTAGTTGGATCTATGCAATTGTCCGAGATCCCCATCTTCTGCACTCTGTATCAAATGATGTCATGAAACGTAATCTTTTATAGTCAAAGGCGGATCTTATGGTAATTTATAGAACGCTTTCTGTCGGGTAATTGGCCACGCCTTTATGCCCATAAAGGGCAGTAAGGGGACCTCATGCGTGAGACCCTCACGGCACAGGAGATTGAAGCAGGAGATTGAAGCCAGATGTTCACGACTACTATGGAAATAGACATAGTAGTCTATTCCCCCAACTGTTTGAAATTACATTCTCATTTTAGGTCAGTTAAGACTACCAAAGTTGTTTCTATTTGCTAAAAGGAAGAATAATACTATAATTCTAGCATTTTTAATAAGTATGCCAGGGTCAAGCATTTTAGATCCACAAGCTTCTGACATTGGTTCACTGACGTTTTGATTTTTTATTTAAATCATTACTCTCCCTCTGTCTATAATTAGACAGGTTTCAGTTCTGCCCACACATTTTTTTTTTTTTTGTGTGTGAAATTGAGATCCTTTTGATGGCAATTGGCAATTCCACAGCAACCATGTTGTCACATGTAGAGAAAAAAAAAAACAGAGGTTTCTTTTTTTGGCTGCAAAGTGTTAAAAGTTAAAACACTTTGACTTTTTTTTTTTTTAGAAAATTATGTTCCTTGGATCACACGGTACCACTGCATTGGACTGGGCCAATGGTGCGTCATAACATTTGCACTAGCCAGCTGACCCTCTGTCATGTTATCAAATAATCACCATTTTATTGGTTAAATGCTGCTCGACTTTGGCTCGAGACACCCACATTTTTGGAGGAGAAATTTTACTGATGATTGTTTTTGGGGTTTTTTCTGGCAATTTTTTTTAATTTTTATTTTTTCTGGCAAATCTAAAAGAAAAAGAAATTAACATACGTAACTGCACAGGATCAGTATTTAGAGTTATAAATTTATTGTCTAAAAATTCTGGTACTAATGTGATTATGTTTCCTTTTTTTGACATCTTGGTAGTTTTGACTCATTCACAAAGTAGCTGAAGACATTCTTATAAAAATGTGATAAACATTTTAGATGTTTTTAATTATATGTGTCATTAAAATGATTTATGTCCTTGTTTTGTCAGTTTTATGCTCCTACTTTATGAAGCACTCAATGAGTTTTTCCATGAAAAGTGCTTCATAAGTTACATTTTACTGACTAGCTAACTGGTAAACGGTTCTGCTTATTTTGTATTGGACCTAGATTTCCGAGAAGAAGGATATAATATAAATATGGTTTGTAAATGTTTTCAGCAGAAACTGTAGCGAGTTTCTGCAGGGAAAAAAACCCCAAGGTGGTCAAGCTGACCTTATGCTGTGGTGCAGTGCAATAACGTCACCTTATACTAGAAAAAACCAACCTGCTGTTAACTGGAAGTTTTGCACTTGATCAAAACTTCCAGTTTTGATCAGGAAAAAGGGCAATCATTTTATATATGTTCATTAAATCCTTCAACGATTAAACAACACTGCCAGTGAAACAGGTGCTGCCAATATAAATGCTGAAATGTACATAACATTAAGTTGAAGTTTGTTATTTATTATATTGCTAGAATTGGTTGCTTTGTGAAACCCCTTTTTCCTAACTTACATTTGTCATTCACTGGTCATTAACTGTGTATAAATTGATCCTAACCATATACCATTTGGTTTGTGTGATGCCATGATGGAGTTTTTGGAGTTTCAGACAATGTTTTATTTACACAGTTGTTGACTGGATAACAGTTTGTGACCTTTAATCAATTCCATGTGAACTTTGTTTTCATTAACATAATTTTCTTGTAGCTGAGACCAGAGCAATGTACTATCTTCAAATTGATGTGTGCAGAGGATAACCTGTTTCACAGTACTAGCGTATGGCAAATTCGATTGTGTTGCATGTGATCAGGAATAAACTAGACTTTCATCTAGTGCAAATTAAAACTGACTCCAGTTTCTTTCGTTGGAATGCCAGTAAAAGAACTGGCAGATGGAACAGCTAAAAGTATCCTCTGGTATATTTTCAGGAGGATAATTACTTTGAAGAAGCATGCATTAAACTAACAACACAAACAATGCAATACAGAGACACATCATCTTGACAACGGTATAAATCAGAAATCTGCAGCCTATTGCTAAAATAAATAATGAAATAAATTCATAACTTCAACAAAATGTATTTGTATTTTAAACTCTGCATTAACACATTTAAAGTCATTACTACCACATATATTTACATAAAAAGGCAACCAAAGAAGTTTCCCTTTTACCTTTAATTAATGCTGCCTCCTGGTTTGAATTAGGAGAACTTGCAACTTCGAGTTTACTTATCCAGCACATGTGAAATCAAAACTTTTTCTAGATATTTTCTGACCAATATTTCAATCGCAAAAATACGCTATTATATCATTATCATGTTAAATGATACAAAAAGCGTGTTCCTAAGTATGTTCATAGATATGATTAATTTTGCTCATCTGTGTGTGAAAGCATAGGGTTTGTCTGAGTAAAGAGAACACGGCTGTACATACTAAGAAGAACGCTTGTGACCAAAAGACAGCTTAAAAGGGTAATACATCAAGGTTGTAGCTTTGGGAATGGCATGTATTAAATCCTTTTAGGCCTGTTTTACTGCATTTGATTGTGTTGCATGTGGTCAGGAATAAACTAGACTTTCTGTCTAGTTTACCAGTGGAAAGTAACTGTGTGTTCTCTGGCATGTGGTTGTGTCTGTGCATAAAACGTGGTTGTTTAGGACGCCACTTTACTGGCCTGTTTTCGCACAAGGGTGGAATGAAGGCTGCAGAAGCAAGAATAAATTGAGAAATTGTCTGGATTGTCTTGTTTAAAGTTAAGTTGTTCTAACAGCTGCCAGTTCCATAACCACAGGGCTGTCCTGCATAGATGTTGTATAATCGAAGTATAGATGATCTACTCTGAGGGATACAGTGAGAGTACTGCTGAGGCAGCATAAAGCAGGAGCTTAACTCTAGCTCGACAAGATATATCTGTAAAGCCTTTCCTCCAACTGTTAACGGCTCATTGTCACTAAAGGTACGCAGACTTTAGTCAGTTCATCTCAGATAGGATTTATAATTGCTAAACTTGTGTTTAGATCACTTTTAAGAAGCTCAGATGTATTTGCTGGCATTGGTCAGGATGCTGGAACCTCGTTGTATTGCTGTTCTTTAATCAAGCAAAGAACTTTGACAATGATGACATCATGATCATACTTTGCTGCTAGTGTTTATTTTCATCCCATTTCTGTGATGCATCCTGGCGCAAGAGAATTCAGCAATGTGGAGACCACGCAGTGCTCTGGATCGACGCAGGTCCAGACAAAAGGACATCAGACCTCTACAACTGGTCACCCACAGTCTATCATGGTGGTCCATTCCACGCCAACAGGGGAGAAAATTCATTGTGAGAGCTACTTCATAAATGTAAGCACTATTCTTTTACTATTTTTTGTTTTGTTTAAAATTGAAGCTTGAATTGGTGTAGTTCTGGCTTTAATCTTACGAGTGTTACCATATCTTAAACAAGATCCCCATATTTGTGGTACATGCCGCATATATAATAATGTAATATCAAAAGTAACGAAACTACACAAGTGATTGAAGATGTGCACAAATTCTCCATCTCAACTCTCTTAACCTTTCACCGATTTGTACTTATAGATTGTCAATTTGTTTCAACTTACTGGCATTTCATAGCCTATAAATAAGCCATGTACTTATGAAGCTGAACGAGCTTACTTCACCTTTTAGTCAAGTAGTTTGTTAAATTACAAAACCCTCAAATGACAAAAAGTTTGTATTTGACCTTTATTTAATCAAGTCAAAGGTAACATCATTCATGCATTGTTCCAAGATTTCCTTAAAATTGAGTGATCAAATGTTTACATTGGAAGAGCATATATACGAATAAGACATGGAAACAATAAAAAATTGTGGTGGAAATATTTAATTAATCAATGATGAGAGATTTCCATAGAGTTTGGAAAGACTCAATCATTTACTGGCAAAAGAAGAGTGTTGCACCAGAACAGGGGAAGGGCGTTAAGGAGGGAGGCTCTGCAATATCCTTAAAAGTACAAAAACATAAACAGTTTTATTATCTTCAAGGAACACTCTGTCTTGAAGAATGTCCTGTCCAGTTCCTGGGAAATCTCGTAGGTTGCTTTAACCTTCACATGGTCGACGCAAACAGCTGTCCTTTAATCTTAGTTCTGTGAAAAAATTGTGTAAAACATTACACAATTTACACAATCACTCAAATCTCCCTCACAATGTCATTCTCTGTTTTGCAGAAGAAAATAATTTGAACTTTAAAAATTGACAGGAAAAAAAAAAACCTCTTAAAATTGTCTCAAACGTTTTGACTAATTTTTTTCCTGAATTTTTTTTCTGAATTTTTTTTCCTTAGTAATTACATTTTAAAAATATTTTCTCAAACAGTAATTGCTCTCAGACATTTGGGGGCAAGGAAGTTTAACCACTTAAGCTTGAGGAAGCTCATTTTTGTACTAAGAAACCAAAATAATGCATGCATCAAATGGCAAAGGAGAGAAAAAAAAACATGCACAACAACACAGCTGCAGTAAATCTGAATGTGCAGGGAATACTGGAGCTTTGATACTATTCCCTGTCTTCTGCCAAGAAAACAGAAAATGCCTCTAACTTCCTAAAGTCAGAGGCCCTCTCCTTAGTAAGTTAGAGGCACCGTAGGCCGTTGAACTGAAATGCACTCCAAGACCTAGAGGCTTGGCTGTAGTTTCAGCAGGAAACCTAACAACTGTGTTTCTTTCCTTAGACAAAGCCTGACAGATCGGCACTGGCTGACACCGTGGCAGAGACTTCTCCTAATTTTGCACCAACCAGGAAACGCTACAAAAGCACAACGGATATACCTTATCGAGGGAGTTTTTGCCTGTTGCCTCCCTGCACTCCAGGGGTCATAGATAAAGAGCAAAACAACTGGCGCCGCTGTTCAATGAGCGAGACCAACAATGTCTCACAATTCCGTCGTCATGCTCTCAGTGTCCCCAACATGGGTTCCTCCAGTCCCCTTCATTTCACCAACAGCAGCCCTCTCCACACCAACCCACTCTCACCAGCACACAGCAATATATCGAGCCTTGGAAGGGAAATGGAGAGGCTTGCAAAGGCTCGAAGTAAACTCCTAGAGAGTGAAAGCAATCAAACACCCATACTTCTTCCGGAAACCAGAGAGCAACTTCGCTATGTGTCCAAGGATGGAAAGTGCAGGGTCAATCTGGGCCACATTGATGAAAGGGGGCGTTTTCTTTCTGACATCTTCACCTCTTTTGTGGATCTCCAGTACCGCTGGTTTCTATTTGTTTTTATGATGTGCTATATTACAACCTGGTTCCTATTCGCTGGCCTTTACTATGTTAACGCATCCATTCGGGGTGACCTAGGTCAAGAACAACCTCTTGGCACAACTCGGAACCAATATGAAGACCAAAGTCACTGCTATTTGGGAATAGATGGCTTCATATCAGCTCTCCTGTTCTCCGTGGAGACACAACGCACCATTGGTTATGGCTCACGGACTGTTTCCCCCACCTGCCACGAAGGCGTGGTGTTGGTCATGATGCAGTGCATCGTGGGCTCCATGATCGATGCCCTCATGGTGGGCTGCATGTTTGTGAAAATATCCCGTCCCAAAAAGCGAGCTGAGACGCTTCTTTTCAGCCGCACGTGCGTCATTGCGAACCGCGACGACCAGCTGTGCCTGATGTTTCGCCTCGGGGACCTGCGCGAGAGCCACATGGTGGATGCAAAGGTCCGGGCAAAGTTAATCAAGTCCCGGCAGACAGCCGAGGGGGAATTTCTACCACTGGAGCAGACAGAGATTGACCTTGGATATGAAACTGGATCTGACCGCCTCTTCCTGGTTGAACCTCAAGTCATTCAGCACAATATTGATGCAAGCAGCCCGCTGTGGGACCTGGGCCCCCAGCAACTCAGACGGCAGCAGTTTGAGATAATTGTTATATTGGAGGGGATAGTCGAGGCCACAGGTTGGTCACAATTAACTCCAGAGAAAGGGCAAATAAGAGTAGAATCTTAACATTCCCAGTATTTTTCATAGTAATTTACATTTTTTTTGACTTTTTCCTCCTAGTTTGATTTTTATGTCTATTGCAAAAAATATCTTATTAAAATCAAAAGTTTACTTAGCCAAACTATCAGAGCGTTATAAAGACTCACCTGTTTTATTGCTAAGCTAATCAAATAATTCTAAATTTCATAAACGCTTAACAATTCCTTTTGATTGCTCTAGATTTTTGTTTAGGGCTACTAGAGTAAAAAGTGCTGAATACATCATGTGCATGCCACACTCTAAAGATTTTCATTCTAAAGAAATGCTGAAAACCATTACATCTCTCTTTCACATCACACTTATGCACTAGAGTGTCATAAAGGCTTTATAAAATAAATAATAGTCACGATTGTGACTATGATGTTACAAAAAGTGAAGAGGTTAGAGGAAATAATTTAACAGTTATTATTAATTATTAAGGCATTATCATTGTTACAGTCAAATTGAAAGTCTGTTCTATTCCAATAGAAGAATGGACAATGTTTCCTTTCCCCACAGATATATTTTTTCTAGTGAGATGCAAGATGTTGAGGTTTGGCTTTGGGACTAAAATGCCTGAACACTGTGGTCTCTATTTACCCATTGACTAAAACCAAATAACACCATCTCCTGTGGCCAGATTCTTGTGCCTGATTTATATAGTTGCCTTGTGTCCAATAATAATAATAATAAAAAAAGAATATATTTAAAAGAAAATAACCTTTTATCACTTTAAGCTGTCTGTGTTTTAGTTGAATTTTTGCGGGACTTTTACAGCTGTGAACAGCTGAAAGCCAAAAGTGAGAGTCTGGACAGACTGCAGTTAAAGAGATCTTTATCTTGGGTCTGGCAGCTATTAAAAAACGGGGATGGATTTCCAGTGCTCTGATTATGTCCAACAAAACATGAATAACAACAGTTTCAAACGTCACAAGCTTTGGAACGTTTCTGAAACACATTCAACTAACAATTTCTTTGATCATTTTAAATGAATTTTTTTTTTCTATTTTAAATAACTTGTATCTCAAAAATAAAGTGATTTAAATGTGAGCAAAAATATGAGCCATTTCTTACTCATTAAATAAAATATGTAAACAAATTGGATTTTCTAACAGGGAAAAAGTTCAGCCACCAGACCTTCTTAGTACATAGACCTCCTAAGTACTGTAGTTACCCATTTGGGTGAAATAATATCATTGAGATACTTCTCGTGGTCTTCAACCAGTTTATAATGTAGCTCCAATCCTCAAAGCGTGGGATGATATAAACTTTGACTGTAGCCCCAGAATCAGAGGATTCTTAGTTCTCAGCCAGTACTTGGTGGGTTCACTGGTTTGCTTTGGGTCACTGTCTTGTTTCAGGAGCCAGTTCAGCCTTATTCAGCTTTATTTTGCTTACACATGTTCTCACATTTTTCTCAAGCACCCTCGTGATATTTGTAATTCACTATTGATTTTGGCATGC
This sequence comes from Poeciliopsis retropinna, assembly GCA_010277075.1. Classification (NCBI taxonomy): domain Eukaryota; kingdom Metazoa; phylum Chordata; class Actinopteri; order Cyprinodontiformes; family Poeciliidae; genus Poeciliopsis; species Poeciliopsis retropinna. The sequence goes on along the minus strand of VMRM01000007.1, from coordinate 16,348,979 downwards.
TGAGCTGGCCGGCTCTTTGTAAAACCAATAGACTTTCAGTTCACTATATCGGCATGAAGGTTTTTTTCTTGGAAGAAAATTATAATTGGGTTTACGTTAGACATGCCCTCTGTTCCCATATCCAAATAATTAAATTTTAGAGTAATTTGTCCAATGAACATGATTCCAGGAGTCTTTGTCTTGTTATTTCAGACAAACTTCAGTCTGGCCTTCATGTTTTTCGGAGAGGTTAAAACAACTTGCTTTACTACATGTTTCTGTAACGGGCGGTTACAGAATGTACTATACATTTAAAGAGTAAAATGTGACGGCATAGTAGTAATAGATATGATGGAATGTCATGATGTTTACACAAAGTACTGTGCAGAGAAATGCAAACACATAGCGACATCTTGTGGAACACAATGTGAATTACACTTCTTTCTTTTCTTTTTTTCTTCTCTTATCTTCTCTTTTTTACTTTTTTTACAGGAATGATGTGCCAAGCCAAAACATCTTACATAGAAACAGAGATTGAGTGGGGTGCTCGCTTTGAACCCTGCATGACGCTGGAGAAAGGCTCATTTCGAGTGGATCTGCGTAGGTTCCACACCACATACAAGGTACCGCTTCCAAACTGCAGTGCCAGCCAAGCACACCAGCTGCTGATTCTGGCAGGGTGCAAAGTCCAAAGCCATACCACCTGCGGGGAGTGGGATGTTTGGGCAGAGGGAACAGCTGCAGAAGACAAAGACAAGTCTCCGTCTAACATTCGGTTTTCCATAGGTGACATTCAGGAGGAAAGAATGTCAGAAGGTAATGAAAGTGCTGAGCAGATGCTGTGATAGAATGTTTTACAGAAGTGTTAACTTCCCCCTCCTAACTTTAAATATGCAGAGACCCATTTATTAATAAAAGTTCAATATTGGCATGTAACAAAAGAAAAATAAAAGGCAAAAGCATGAATAAAATATTATATTAACAAATTGACTGCGTTTCCATCCCCCTTTTTTGTGTTTTTGGAAGCTAACAACTACATTTACGCATTCATTCAAACTAAAGTTATTTCAAGTTTATGTGCTGTGTGCTTTAGATGCAGTTTATGGTAACTGTGTTAGAAGGCTTACCACTCATAACTTATTCAACATGCGTAAAAGAAACTAATTCTAGATGTGCAAACTGTAGCAAACCATCAGCTTTGCAGAGAGACTAGACTTTATTTTTCAATTTTATCAGTCAGATTTTTTACTTTACAATTACTTTTCAAAAAATATATATAGCTTTTTTTTGTGACACTTAAAATATTTTAGAGAAACAAAAACATTTTATTTTCAAAGTTAAATGCAGTTGCAGCATGCAAAGCTAACCAAATCAACCTGACCCTTTGTAAAAAAAAGTAATTGTCTCCCTTTTAAATAAGAAATTTCTTGTGATTAAACACATTGTCTAAGCAGTCAAGTTTAATTTCACCCATTCATAATAACTTCCAGACCTGAAGAGTTAAGTAATTACAACTAGAACTTGTCTGACAACATTATGTTGTCAGACAAGACATGAAGTTGAAACAGAGTTAAAGTGGTGTCCTCTTTGCCAGTGATCTCCTGAATAACAGTAATTGTAATTTAAACATTTTGTTTAGAAAAAATCTGGGAAGTGTGGTGTGCTTTTTGTATTTAGCTCTTTCCCCTTGATACCCTGAATTAAGCTTCCAGTGCAAACAACTAAGTGAATAGAGTAGCTAGTGAGTAGAGTCCATCTGTGTAAAATTGACTCTTAGTACAAACACATCCTTTCAATGAAGGCCTCAGTGATTTGTTAAAGAGCTTTAGTGAACAAACAAGATCATAGACACTGAAGAAGGCAGTAGTGAGGTCTGGGAGAAAGTTGTGGAGAAGTTTAACTGCAGTTGTTGATTTCAAGGATGACATTAAAAAGATTAATACAATGGAGATAGGCTTTGAGTGCCATGTGTCACCATATGCTTTTGTCTGCCTACGTTGAACTCTTAATCATTGGACAGATTCAGAGGATTGTCACTGTGACATGAAACCAACCCAATTCTTTAAAAAAAATCATTAGTTGTCACACTGAAATCAGACTTCGACCCCCACTAGCTGTTCGACAGGCAGTAAATGCAAATGCTAGTAAAGGTCCTCGACACACTGCATAAACAAATACACACTCAGCCACACACATCCTTTCGCACAAACTCCCCCTAGTTTCTGAGAACATCTCACCGCCACCACAAGCTTAAGAGGCTGATAAAGACATCAAACATTTCTATACTATTTAACTAGCTCACCACAAATAAGCAAAATAGCTTTTGATGTCCTGAAGAACGTATCTGACGCATTACATGTGATTCGTCTGATGAGAGTAAAACCAAAAAGTATCATTTAAATAACGGCACTGATGAGTATTTTTAAATTTTTTCAAACAGAAATGACAGTGGGATCTGATCACCTAAACTTCCCAGTCCTTTGTATTTTATGGATGCATAGTCTTCTTTATATATGAGTAAAAGCATATGGAGGAAGACCAAAATCTAAAGACCAAAAATGATTATGGGTAAAAAATGCAGAGGATATGATTAAATTGACAGATGATTCCATGTGGCGATCCTTGAAGGAAATAGAAGAAAATACTGTTCTTTGTAAGTGGATAAATTGAAAGAATTGCAGACATTACTCTTTACTTACAAACTTATTTATTTGGTGAAGTAGTAACATAGCACATTTATCTGGTAAATGCTTAGCTGGCAAAAGAAATAAACATTTATCTATATTCTTTTTCATTCTTATTATGATAATGCTGTTGAAATCCACACTTATCCATAAGTGGTAGCAGGCCTGTAAGCTGTACAGAAAGCTCCCTGGAGGAAGCATCTTATAATGTTACACATAGCAAACATAAACTACTGAGAAAACATCAGTTGTATGTCGCAGGTGTAGCTTTTGTAAAAAGCATTTAATCTACCAAGTGCTATTTAATCTAAAGGATGTGATGTAAGTGAATTGATATCCATGCATTTGGCAATGACAGAAAACAAAAGAGCGTCACTAACAAGGTTATTTATTAGACATATCTGCCAATAGTTTTATATTAATTATGTACCTAAAACAGAAACATAAATAGTGCCAAGGGTCAAGGTAGACTACAGTTGTGTCTCTTAGCTGAGGATTAAAAAGTAGCTTGGTTAGAGGACCTAACATTTATTAAATAGTAATACAGCGGAACAATAGATTAAAAAGTAGGACATGCAGTCTTTATCATATTTCAGTTAATGTTGACAGTCTAGTTTGACACATTTTTATATTTAAAAATTAATGAAATATTTCTTATTTGACTTTTAATTCTGAAGTCTTGACACCTTTTATCCCAAGTACGTGTAATGTTATATTGATAGGTAAGAGTATTTGTAGGTCAGCATGTATATGCGAATATGATATGGTTTTAACTAAATGAACTATTATGTTTTATTTTTACTGTGCAGTGATAATACGGCTGATTCTGATATTTCCTGTGTTTTTTCAAGTGTGGCATTTAAAGCCCCAAGGCAAAAAAATGCTGATTTTTGTTTTCGCTGCATGTCCTCTTGAGGGCGCTGTGAACCCAGGTGAAAGCTGCAAAGCTTGCACAAGCAGTCCAATAATAATTTTGAAAGTCAGAGGGAGGATTCCTGCGTCATGCATCGAGGATTAGATGCTGATGTGGCTTTAATGCCTGGTAAACACTTTCAAAACCTTTAATGTCACTGGAAATAGTACTGCATCTGTATTTCCGACTATTGCAAATGCAAATAGAGAACAGTTTCATTTTGCATAGATATTACACCCATGAATGTCGGGTTTGACCTTGAATCACAAATTAGAGAAATATTTTTATTCAATGTTCACTTTAGTATGGGTCAAGCAGATCTTTAGCTAGGAGTGTCACTGCCGTACTGTAACTCAACCTAAATTAAACAGCTTCACAGTCGTTTCACCAACTAAAGCTACAGCTCATGAGGATGGCCTCATATGTGGGAGATGTACAAGTAGGTGTTGTTGATGCTCCAGTCAGGGGGGAAGTCCTGCACAGCGTGGCTCTTGACGTGCCTCTGCATGGCGACCAGGCTGCTGCAGAACTCCAGGCACACGGTGCACTGGTAGGGCGCTGCGCCTCCATGGGTCCGGAGGTGTTTGATCATGGCAGAGTAGTCCCGTGAGCGCTGACCACAGAGGCGACACTCAAATGGCTTCTCTCCTTGAAGCAAAGACAATGTACAGGAAGGAAGACATTTAAGGTGTTTGGGGGTGGGGAGGGTGCAAACTATGAGCATCAGCAAAGGGTCTCATATTTATATTCTAGCATATAAGCCTTTTTGTCTGTTGTTGCTGTAAATGACGAGTATGCATCACTTCCGTGATTTTCTTTCTTTCTTTTTCAGAAATGAATTGCGTTAGTGCGTGAAATCACCTAAACTGGGACACTTTTATGCTAATCATCCAGGTTTGCATAACTTAACTTCATGCCATTGTTCCACTTAGTCAGTTTGTGCCTCTGATTTTATGTCATGGTAAAACACAAAGAGCAGATATATTGGCTAACCATTTGCTACTAACGTCTAAATGTGGATAAAAATGAAATTGTGAAACATTTGAATGTTTCAGATTCCTTAAGTTTTGTTCTTAATTTATGTGGAGGGGTAGTAAGCTATCCAGTCAGCTATAGTCACTTTAAGCCAGGTTGCTTATTAGGACTGCTTATACAAAAAAATAAATAAATAAAAATTCCCTTCTCACCCACTGTGGGTGGTTCTTATCCTCTGAGCTCGGGTCCTCTACCAGAGGCCTGGGAGCTTGAGGGTTCTGCGCAGTATCTTTGCTGTGCCTAGAACTGCACATTTCTGGACTGAGATGTCTGATGTTGTTCCTGGGATCGGTTGTAGCCACTGCTCCAGTTTGGGGGTGACTGCCCCGAGGGCCCCGATGACCACAGGCACCACTGTGGTCTTCACCTTCCAGGCCCTCTCCAGTTCCTCCCTGAGGCCCTGGTATTTCTCCAGTTTCTCATGCTCCTTTAAAAGCAGTGCTAATATACACTGTTGATTAACACCTCTCCTACTCATGGAAGATTGAGATCTGTCAGTTTCAGTTTTTCTGTGATATTAAAATGAGTGGAAAGCTATGAGCTGCTTGGAAAACAACTATTACAGTGTTCTTCAGAAAATGTTCAGCACTTTGTACAAACAGAAATTTATAAGAGGCATTTTAAACAAGGTGCCACAGAGTAAATATTTGCATCATTACGCACTTTATCATAATTTATTTTATGGTAAATACGATACTATAATTAACTCCTCAACTTAAAAGTACTCAAACATATAGTATGTCGCAAAAGTATTTCTTAGCTGTAGGACATTTTAAAAATTTTGTCACGTTACAACTACAAAATCTTTGTATTTTATTGGGATTTTGTTTGATAGAAAGAGGCGAATAGGGTAGGCAACAGTTATACTGAAGAATGAATAACATTATTTCAACATATTTTTACTCAAGTAGACGTATTTGGTGAAAATTCTACTAAAGCACTGAGTAACTAATTGTGATATCTGATTTCATTTGTTAAAATGATGTAATCAGACAATTACAAATATTAAGAATCTCTTTTAAAGAATAATGTAAATAGCAATTAAGACAACTTGACCTGGTGTTCTTCTTTTGTCTTCATGATGCTGTTTGTTCACTAACAATCCTCCAAGACCTTCACAGGACATCTGGTTTTTTACTGATATTAAATTTTAGAGAGGTGAACTCAAGGTCAGTTGATAGTCCTAGATTTTTATTTTATTTTGTGGTGTCAGAGTAAAGGGGCTGATTACAAAGTGTATCTCACATTTTGCAGATTTTTTTTTTTTGTTTAAATAGTGAATAACTGACTTGTTTTTTACACTTCACAGTTAACCACTTTATAACGATCTATCAAACAAACCCCTTCCAACTCAAAATAAACCCAAGTTTTTGGTTGAAGCATGACAAAAACATAAATCTACGTAATTCACATCTGTAGGAGTTGCAAACTTGATTCCAATCAACTAGGTGAACAATGAGTAATCAATAGGACCTCAGTGGCATACTGACTCAAAGTATGTTTTTGAACTGTGAACAATTATTAGAGAATTACCCGTATGAACGCGATGATGTGTATCGAGCTGGTGTTTTAGGCTAAACTTCTTTGGACAGTGTTTGCACTGATAGGGCTTTTCTCCTCTGTGGTCTCGAGCACTGGCTTCGTGTTGCACGACATCTCTTCCGCAGAACTGACATCCATCACAGTTTTGACCTGCGGCAAACCAAAATAGGCAGTTAAACAGCCAGTTTTAAAGGTGTTAAGGCTTGTCAGCAGTGAAACCCATGTTTTCAAAAACTGCATATTACACACAAAGCCAGATGGCACAACAGGAAATACCACCTCAAACATTACCCAATGTTTTTGAATATAACAAATATGGGTATCGCTAATAACATTAAAACAAAAAATAGCAGGCAATCAAAGAGAGCCAATCAAATAATTATTTATGTGGAATAAAACCAGTTGATTAATAAATGTTTCTAATAACAGAAATCTAATTAGCACCTGGTTTGATGTGTTTCTGGACTGCAAATAAGATATAGGATTTTATTTGAAAACGTTGTAATTAACCAATCTATTTACAGAAAGGATTATTTTTATAATCTTGCCACCTCCAGCCGTTCTCATTTTATGTTATTGTGTTGAGGTTTTGAATTGTCTTTCATCAGTGATTATTGTATCTGCCCATTATGCTGCCTCTTGACTGAGTCTGTGCTGTAGCTGAGAATTGATTCCTAGTCAATTCAACGTGAGTACCTTTTCAACAAACATAAAAGCTAAGTAATCATTGCTTTTTGACCTCACTTACTAAGCAATCAGGAACAATATTTACTGTTTTGGAAGCAAAAAAGTAATAAAAAAAGACTGCTATTAAAAAGCAATTTTGCAATCATTTTCTCAGAGAGCGCATCTCTTTGACGCATCCTGTTGCAAGAGAATAGACTCACGATATGTAAGAATACTTTCCTGTCAGCTTTGCATGCATATCTTCTTAAAAACCTTTTACAAAAGGTGTGATTTTTGAGGTTAAAGAAAAAAAAAAGTGCAGCCTCTTGCTGGCCTGTATGGTTTTCGGGTCTTTTTAGAGAAATTGTACCCATCACAGTAGCCTATAGACAGGATGCTGAAATATGAAGCGGGTATACTGTAGTGAGGGGAAAAAATAGGAGAGAATAAACCACAACAATTGAACACTTACCACTCTAAAAAACGCAACCTGCAGAGATCTGTCATCGGTTGCTTGTGTGTTTCCTGTCCAATGCTTCACTCTCTGTCTCCATTCAAAATACCCAACATTTTGCAATGCTTGTATATATATATAAAGAGAGAGATATAGATATGTCTATATCTCTTTCTCTCTATATATATACACACACACACATTTTGTAGAAGTCTCAACTTCCACCTCTTAGCTTCAGCACAGCATTTTTTCTTTTCTAATTTTTCACAGCTGCTGAAAAATTAACATACTGTTCCATCATTAAACAGATAAAGTCTTTATCAGCTAGATTGTACACTCATGCACTTGCACAAGCTTCCTTGCAGATCCTATGTGAGCTGTTGAGTTCAGAAGACTTTATCCAAACATCACATATATATATATTTTTTTGTCTAAGGACAAACCACGCTTTCGCTGCAGCACGTACTGTACTGTGTATATCTAGCTGTATCTAGTAACCACACTACTGCTCCTATTGCACCATGCTTTCAAAACCACAACTCTCTATCACTTTCCATTGCGTAGTTGCGTCGTTGGAGCCTGCTGAGGTTAAGGGTCATGCCAATAAGTGTTTTACAATCTTGTTAAATTGACCTGTTTTACTCAGGATCAACACTCCTGTAGCTTCAGTGATAGGAGTGTTCTCGTTGCAGTATGAAGGCATTTTTGTTTGATTACGTTCTTACCTAGTTGTGCGGAGGCTGACTCCTGCAGCAGCGGATCACAGAGGAGTCTTGAACTGCAGTGCTGGCACCCGTCAGCTCTTTCTCTCACTTTCGGCATTTCGGGATAGCTGTGAGAAGCATATTTTGTTTGTTTGAGTCCTGCAGATGGTATGGTACAAATCAAACATCTGTGACAAAGACAAAAATCTACGAAAAGAATAGTTTCCTTTTATTAGGGAATATCAGTTTAGATGTAATTCACTGGGGTGAATTACATCTAATTCACCCCAGTGAATTAGATGACACATTGAATCCTCTCCTACTGATTCCAACCACGGGATATTTATAGCACCACTTCAGGGTTTCAATAATATTTGCCTTTGGTGAAAAATTTGATTACAGGGAACAAGATAATAGAAGACACCATAGAAGATCTTCTTTTCCACACATACTCTCGTTTACGTTCTGAACAGTGTTTCTGTGGTGTAGACACGGCCAGTCGAAACACAGAAGATATGTTTCAGTGGGTGGAAAATCTTAAATTTTGTTAAGAAAGGGAGACATGTAAGGGGCTTCCCCTTATTCATAGTTTGGTTTTACGTTGTGAAAGACTTGAAAGAATTTGGCCGTTTTTTTTTTGCATGAAAAAAGAAATTTGAAAAACTATTCTCAGACTTACTTTTCTCCTAATATCAGAAAGTTCAATGTCATTTTAAAAAGATGACTAAAAACACCTTTGATTTGGATCAATTAAACTATTTTTGAGTATCTAAACTTGGATTACGAGTTTCTTAAAAGAGACCGACAGATTTGGTGTGGCAGGGAAGGGTTAACAGGTGAAACCGATCGAGCAGGAAAGTGCAGGAGGCTCAATCTCTCTCTTTCTCTCACACACACACACGCACACACGCCGACACGCGCGCGCGCACACACGTCAACTGAAGCAGCAGTGAGTCAAGTACGATAGCTGTCGCAAAGGAACAACTGAGCAAGTCAGGGGGTTCTAAAATGAGTCTTCAGTAGGAAAAACATGGAGACAATGTGAGAAAATAAAAGCTGAACTTTCCAAAATTATGTCAGAAGGCTGTCTTACCTAGTTTCCACAGTTTGACTAGTGTGGCTCAATTTTTTTCTCTTCAAAATGCCATTCTTGATCATGCTGCCCATCCTCGAAGTCTCCGAGTACAGATTTTGAGCATAGGGATGGGGGTGCAAACGTGAGTAGCCTAGTGCCGTACTTTGAAGGGGAGCTTGAAAATGGGAGCTGAGTAAAGGGAACATGTGTTGAGAAGAGAGGGGGAATGGGCATATCACAGAGGTCTGGTTGGGGGACTGGAGGGGATGAGAGGCAAAAAAGTTAGAATAGTTCCCGGCAATTCGCATCAGGGTGTTCAGGTGATTCCCATTGTCCCACATGTTTGTAGGGAATGCCCATGCAGAAGGGAAAGAGGAACTGCTGCTGTTGGGCCTGGTAATGACACTATCTCTGTTGCACAGGGTTGGGGACAATTTTGCCTTCCTTTTTGGGGATTTTTGGTTGGTGGGGACATCCACAGAATCAGTGATTGAAACATTTTCCATGACGATGCCATTGCTTGGCTTTTCTACCGGGGAGGATGTTTTTTGGACTTTGTTCTCAGGAACTGGTCTAGTTTTTTGCTTTTGATCTTTCTCTTCTACACTTTTATCTTCCTCTGTGAGGTCTACTGCTTCTCCGTTTTTATCCTCTCTGGCTTCGAGACGGTCCAGCTGCTTTCGGCACTGGTCCTCCAGTAGCTGCATTTCTAAGACCTGGGCGGCTCTTAGCAGCTGCTGCAGGTCTTTCACCGGCACCTCAAGAGCTTGAGTGTAGGTGAAGTCTAGAACTTGCTGGAAGGTGTGAGGAGAGAAATACTCCAATGTGCAATGGGCTGGGCTGTCTGCGTCGCCTTTGGCTAGGTGCTGCGCTAACGCTCTACTAGCACAGGCTAGAACTAACCGGTGCGCCCGAAACGTTTGGCTCTGCACCGAGATGATGGCATCGCAAAGCGACCCTGATTGACGAAGGACATCTGCCTGCTGCAGAAAGTGGAAGTATTGGGTGTTGTTGATTCGGATCATTTCTGAACGTTCTGGAAATATCAGCAAGGTTCTGAAAAGAGAAAACCACAGCACAAGACGTGATCAGATGACTGTACACTGTGTTAACATTTTACTCTGTTGCCTTTCTATGGAATGGAAATCAGTGGCAGAAAGAAATGTGTTTGCTGTGGTTTAAATAGTTTTCCCCCCTGCCTCCGAATTTAGTGTTGTCAGTAGGGAGAGTCAAGACACATTGCACTTGAGATTTAATCATTATAAAATATTTAATAACATTTTTATTTCATCCAGTATGCAAGCGAATACTCATAACTTTTTAACCCTCCACAAAGACTAAAATGTACAAATTTCCCTATACTTCTGCAATAATATTTACCTCAATCACAGCAATGTGTGTTATCAGGCTAAAACATGCCGCTTTGTGAAAATGTACTCTGCCAAGTGACACTTTTGATATTCGCACAGCACATGTTCACTCTAAAAGCCGCAAAGCCCTAACAGTGTATGAAACCATGACTAATGACTGTACACTCGAGAAAACACGAGTAAAGTTTGAACATCAACAACAATAAAGCTGGATTTAGGTGTGACAGACATCAAATGCAAAAGTGTGCAGGGGTGTAATATGTAAATATCTGCATATCAAACAGAAATATTTGGAATTTTGCAACTAAAATTGAGAATGCAGAGATGAAAATGTTGTTGCTGTGTGTTTACCAGCTGCCTGGAAGACTGTCGTCTTGAAAATGTTTGACTCTTGCAATTTATAAGGCATTGCTGCTTTTCCAAACGGAGGTCAGAAATTGTCTGTGACACAATTTTAAACAACTTCAGTCGTTTCTCTGTTTGATCTTTAACTACGATGGGAATAATTGATAATTAGAAAATTATTTTCTTTAAGAAAAGTGTTTGGTGCTGTTCTTTAACAAAAAAATGCATCAGACATAATTTAACATATTGTTTTTCAATTCCCATGTTGAAAAAAAAAAACAAAACAGAAACACGTTCAAAGGACAAGTTATTTGTTGCAACAGCTTGGCATTTCTTGATTTTTATCTTTGCCATTTTTGCTCACATACACACTGAGCACAGTCCATAAATGTAGCATCAAGAGTGAAAGTGACACTAGAGCAACTTTATATATACTGTATACCAGGGTGATATGCAAGTTAAAGGTTTCACTTGACAAGTGGAAGAATAAATGTCATTGTAGCAGCTTGTAAACATACTATATCAATAACGCTCATTATTCAGTTTAGGTATAGAAAGCAAGCATGAACTGGTGTAGAGAATATTGTCTGTGCAAATGAATGCAAAATTTCCCCGAGGGCAATTTTTGCCAATGCGACATAAACAACTTTTCTACGTGTTCCGCATTTTTAAGTTACAATTCATTGATCTGAAACAAAATATACTACTTCTATTAACACTACTATTATTACTACTACGACAACTACTACTACTAGTAATAATTATTTTTATTATCATCATAATATTAATAATAATAATAACAATAATAATAATAATGAGAATATTGTTGGTCATTTGAAGCAACATTTTCCAAAAACCTTACAAATAAAACATGCCTTAGCCTTTTATAGCTTTGAAGCAAATTAAAAGTTTGGAATACTATGTCTTTCTGTATTAATTTTTAATCAACTTTACATTCTCTTTAATGTAATTGTTATGCTTTATTCTAATTACTGAGACAACTTTTTTATATTCCCCATGAGTTTTCCTCTTTGAAATTACGATTAATATAATTTGAAATAATAAACACAGAAGGAGGCCTTCAAATCAAAATCAGCTTAAGGATTGCACTTTGCTTTTTATTAGATATTGTCTAATACACTACATTTTCAGAAGTTTTTAAAAATATGTAACTTAGTAAAAGAGTATAACGTACCGCATTCAAATCCACAGTGCACTCCTGCATACTATGTCACAGTTAGCTGGTGCTTGAGCTCCATTCAGCTGCAGTACAGTAGAATCTAAATGCTTACACAGGGGAAAACCATGCATGCATTTGTCAGATTTACACATCCTTTTACAGGACATGAACTCACAGTCATCCTCCCCGCAGCGCGCATGTAGAGGATTAAAGTCAAAAGAGAGAAGACTGATTTGAAAGACTCCATGGGCTACAGTGTAGCACAGTAGAACTAGTTTTCACTATATTTTCTTTAGAAAAATAAAAGGGTGCTAAAAACAACAGAGGAGGAGCAAGTGTATGTTCTTGTGGTTTCAAGTCTCGGAAGATGAAAAAAGCTGAAATCTGCATGAATGAGGTACTTACCGGGTATTTAGTGAGTTTTCTCCCAAGAGGGCGATGAGCTACCCTGCATCATGACTGTATAGTGACTTCTGAAATGTAGGGGCACAGGTTGGTCTGTGGGACAAGGTGGTTTCCTCTTTGTCTTCACAGTCCCTCCTCTTCAAGTCTCCTATTGGTGCATCGATTATAGAGCTAAGTGGCTTGTTTCATGCTATAAGAAAGCAACTTTCTGTTTTATTAACCCACATGTTATAAAACTGTTATGCTTGTTTAAAGTGCAAGGAAGTTTCTATTATTGTTCTTTCAATAGAAGAATACCTTAAAAGCAAAAGTAAAAAACCTTTTCTCTTCCTCTCTTCCTCTGTCTCTGTCACACACACACATACATGCATGCATATACATATATACATGTCTATAAAATCATACATATATATAAGTAGATATATATGCAGATATATAGATAGACAAATAAATATAAATGCAAAAAGGGAGAAATGCTAACTAGGGAGAGAGGGAGAAAAATGAGGACAGTGGCGGGATATTTGTGTGATGCTATATAGCTGTGACAACCGTAGCTGGTTTCCTACCCCTGCAGCCATCGTTTGCTGGTCACTACATTAATAGAGTATTCTGTGCTGTGACAGAAACCACTTGAAAGCGACTGGCCTGTGACAGGAAACATGCAGGCCAAAGCCCACTGGTACTGACATACAGGGAGAGCAGGCTTGCAAACATGCACCCTCAAAATAGAGATGTCTGCTTTTCCCTTTTGTCAGATATGTCAGATGTTAATGTGACAACCTTCATAAATAGGCCAACTGTAGAGAGATGGTCACTTAAACAGATCACAGCGGTTGGCTAGTCCTACATTAGGTTTTCTGTAGCCTTTTGTTTAAAACCGGTGCATGCAGCAAAATTATTAATAAGTTGAGCTTGCTGCAGGAATCTATTTCCATCACATTTCATTGCGTTATTCTCCTTTAACTGCGCAAAATAACTTTGTTTTGTCAAAACTGTATCTCTTTTTCAGTTTTAAAAATTTTAAAATGCTCTTTTGACAGAGTTTATCTCAAAGACAAGCACAAACACTTCACCCAAACACTTGACAAACAAACATGCGGTAGTCTTCATGAGCTTTCTGCGTAAAGTTCAGAATTTAAAAGTAACACCTTAAAACATAATCCGAAACACTGAGGGCAGAGAATTTACCTGTCACTTTCAGAAAATGTCTGTGTTTTTGAGAAAGGTTTTATTTCTGGATTTTTACATGACAGTTTCAGAAAAAAAAAGCTGTTGTCTTTCACACTCAGTAGGTGATCAACATTGTGGAGCACTCAACTCCTGAAGATGCGCCACTCTTGTCTTAGTTGAATTTAACGCCAAAAAAAAAAAGAAAAAAAAAAAGATAGCAAAAAAAGACATTGAAAACCTTAAAAAGTTCCGGCAGGAAAAAAGACAGACTTTGGTGCAACCAAACTGTTGTGGGTTTGCAAGAAAAAAAAAAAAAAAAGTTTTGTTGTTGAAGATGAAACAAAAAGCATACAGAAAATACCGCCAGTAAAGATGTGATCTCTGCAGTTTTCACGTCAACAATTTGGAGCATGTTCATTGCACAACAAGAGCAGAGGGTTCAGCTTGTGATTCTGTGAGAATCTGAGTAATATAGGAAAGTTTTGGCATTATGCTAAAAGACGTTTGAGGTAATGGAAGATTTGAGAAAGAGGCTCATTTGGGATTTGTTTCTATTGTTGATTTTGGTCAATAAATAAGCCACAACGTGTCAAATATATTTCATACATCAAAATGTGAAACTTAATTCTAATATGAACTCTAATGAATAAATTTGTATCAGTATTATTAATTGGATTTCAAACAATGCCAACCTTCCTTTGAGATTACCAAAAAGGCTCTTGGTGCTTTTCTTTCCCATTGTACCTTCTGTCACTCAGTGCTATTTATTACTGCAATGTGCTTCTTTTTGGAATTTGTAAGTTTTCTGTTTTTTGGAAGAAAGTGGTGTATCACCTTACTCCGAGGTCCTGGACCAGATTATTTTTCAGAGGTGATGAAACATACGCCTCTAAATAGTGTTTGTGTCGAAGTTTATTGTCCGACTTGTTTTTAGTGTATATTTCTTCTCCAGAACTTTTCATTGCATTTGTGTATCAATACACCTTTTATTCTCTCCTCCGTTTGACTTTGTTCTTCAGCACTTCTTGTGCAGTATAAATATAAATATGTGTGCCAATGAGGCTTGTCCGTCAAAAGAAAAGTGGGTTTTAAAAAGCCTTAAGCAGATATTAAAAAATTGTTTTTGTTAAAGCCATATTTCTGTATTATGGCCTGCTGTCATATTCTGTTCTGAAATGTTTTGTTTGCATTACTAATAAACAAAAAATTGGCTTGTAAATAAGTAAGTTACTGAAATTAATTGACTTTACAATAATATACAAACGTATTAAATATGACTGTAGTCAGCAGAGCATTATAGTTTTAAAATGTCGTATTTTTGTATTTTCGAGTGCACATAGTCTAAAGAAGTTATGTATTATTTAGTAACGTAACAGAGCAATGTATGTATTTTTAAGCTACTTCAGACTACATTCCCTCACAATATATGAGATAACGATGTGAAACAGTCACACAGCACTAGCAGAGCTTAAAAACGCAACACCCAACAGGAAAGCATTAATCTGTGAATCTGTGATTCTATACAAAGCTAAAATGTTGTCATGGGAGAGTGGTGAAAACAAGTTTGGCCAAGCAAGTTAACAAATAGTGTCAAGGATCTTTTTAGGTCAGAGCCTTCAGTTAGTTCACTTGTTGCTATGAGCATTTTATTTATTCAATGATCATTTCACCATTTGGTGGGATGGTTAAGGTTTTACAAGGTAGTTTAAACTTTCTTTGAAAGTTACATATAATGTGCCCATATAAACAATCCATTAAGCCTTACTATCATGTAATATAAATATGTATATTGAAGCAGAGCCAGCAATTGGCCCCAAAAACATCAAGATTTCAAGAGAGATTGGTTCAACTTTTCCAATCCTTATGAGTCTATGCACTTTTTCCGATGCACTCACATTGTTTTGTCTTGCTGATAAGATCCTATTTTTCCTTTTGAAGTCGAGACCGTTAACCTCCGAATAATACAACTAATTTTGAAAGCCACCATAAAACTCCTGACAAAGTAAAGGCTGACAAAAATGAACTTTTATGTCAGCATTACCATGGAAAGCACTGAAAAGTTGAGGCGCTTGTGTGCAAACGAGAACTTCTACGTTTAGATATTGAACAAAAAATTCTTCTTCCATTTTTACCTTAAGTGATCATTGCATGCATGTCGAGTTAACCGCCGTGTGGTTTCGTTGTAATCGCTGTGATCACAAGTTTGAGATGTGATGCATTAGTAAGAGAAGGATTTTTCAGCTCTGCATCACTGTAACTTATAACAACTGACCATTTATGAGTACTCAGCCTGGTGGTTTGTCAAAATGTGGGTGTATGCATGGCTCTGAGCTACGCGGTGACATTTGGGGCTTCTCTGCGAGCGCGCTGTGCAAACACTCATCACTGAGTCCTCCTCAAAACCACTGGACAGACACCATGATCTCATCTATTCCCCTCAAGGAAATTAGCATCACACCAATGCTTAAATGTCACCTTGCACAATATGGGAAGCAAGCAGTGATGAGAAGGTACAAGTAATATCAAGAATGCTCGAATCACCCATCCCCCCCATGCACACCTCACCCCCTTCTCACATTACACTCCCGAGCAGCTGCCATCCCCTCACTGTCAGTTGAACAATCACCATTAGACCCCATGCAATGGTGACTCACTGGGGTGTGTCTGAGCATGATAGCAAAAAGTGACAAGCTCCTCTTCTGTGCACATCAGCGTAATGTGGCGGATTGTGCAAATGATGTTAAAGATATTTATCAAGCACATCTGTCGTGCAAACACACCTTTGATCCACTTACAAAACAACTTAATTTTTATGAACAAAGGGGTTTCGTATTGTTGTTTGCTGAATGAATCAAAGTGTTACCGAACTAAACAAGATGTTCACTCAGACTGCGAAGTGATTAAAGTCTAGGTTAATATGAGTCGGCTTACGTTACCGCACTGGCAGTATGTGAGCAGTTGACTTCACAGGAACCACTACCAAGATGACTGATCTGCGCTACAGGCATCAATGGCAAACTGTTACTGTACAGCCACAGAGCCTTTTCACAGTAATCTGGCTGAGCAGGACTACCCGTCAGTGTTGTGGTTTGGAAGAAGTGAACCAGAGGCTGGGGCTTGACACTTCTTTGTAATTTGTAGGTGAAGGAAGTGTGAGTGCCGCCCACACCCCCCGACTGTCAGGTGTGTTTCTGCTTGGGAACTTTGCCAAAGTCACCTATTAATTGCTTTGACTAAATATCCAATCCTTTTTAATTACCTTGCATTGTGGAGAACTTAGATTTGCTTGTCATGCCTTTGTTAAGACATCAAAGAAAACGCATGCACAAGTGACAACAGCTGCCGCGCTGCATTACTCATCGCTCTACTTTAGGTTCAAAAGAAACTTTCCTCAGAAACTAAAATTGCAAAAGAACACTTTGTTGATGGCTGTTTTTCTCCTATGCTCCTAAATTCATCAGATTAAGTGTGGCATCATCAGTCTGCTGAGCAGTGGCTCTACTTCAAGCTCCCCATGGATGATGGAGCTTCCCATTCTGCCTCTAAGTTCAACCCCAGGTTCTATATGGAAAAATCACATTTCAGCCAAGACACTAAGAGACTTGAACTCTTCGGCTTGGAGCACAGACTGACCTCCAAACCGGAGGGAGCAGTTCACCTTTTCAGTTGTAAAGATGTTAGAAGCTTCACCATTCCCCAAAATAAGTAAGCAAAAAAATACTTATTTGTTATGGTAGGTGAAAATTGAAGTATCCTTATTATTAATGATAAATAACAAATTCAGAATTCAATTAGTTATCTATTTATGTACTTTGTTTGGAAACGTAGCCAGTGTACAATGTAAAAGTGTTGAAGTGATGAAAATCAGTTTGATTTATCTGAAAGTAGGTTGCATTTTTAATAGCTTTTTCAATCAGCTTTATAGTCTTTTGAGTAATATTATCTTGCACCAGCATTTAATTAATTTTTTTGTAGTTTGTCATCAGATTATATACGTTTTCATGACCTTTTCCTTATCTTGCATTATGGATGTTTGACAGCCAACTTACAATTACCACAATAATACAGTTTAATGTAAACTTGAAATATTAATTACCACAAAATTTTTGATTTTAAAAATCATTAGCTTATATCTGGAACGTGAGCGTTACTATTGTGGTGTAGACTTTGTGGACCGCTGCCCTTTGGGAACAGTAAAGTAGGCTTAATCAAATCACTTGAAAGGTTCCCAGTAAATCTTATTTTACTTTTACTGAGATATCTTGTCTTGGAAAATAAAATCACTTACATCGGAAAGTACAGTGCAAACATTTACAATAAAATTTAACTGAATTTTGCAAAGTTTGTTTGCACAGCGAAATATTTTAATGACATTTAAACAAATATCTGATCAATTTACAAGCAAACAGTAGATTCAGCCGTAGCTGTAGCTTTTTCAACACGAAACATGTAAAAAGCAGTCAGTAAGAATAGACCGTAGTATGTTTTGGTTACATTGTCTCTTGTCTTGTTTCTTAGCCCTAGCAATTCGCTGCATTGTAAGATGCAATAGGAAATTTTAAGTTACCAGGACACATTGTATAAACTGAACAAGGTAAAGTTCCTTTAGCCTTTCTTAAACCAAACTCCTTCATAACTTAGCAAATTAGTAGAAATGTTTGTCTTTTTTGTAGCCTTTTTCTTTTTCTTTTCTGTCATTTAAAACAAGGTAACAGAATGATATTATCTCATGGTAGCTTTTCCTGACAAAGGAAGTGAGATACAATTTTGGCTTCACAGAACTGACACTGTGGCTTAAGGAGTCACTGAAACTCCATGCTGAAAACTGAGAAATTCTCTTATCTCAGGCTTGGTCATGATTTTAATCGCTAAAAAGTTTTACTACCAAATGTTGTCTTCAATATAACACACACACACACACACAAAAGAACAAAAAATAGATGTGCTTGTGCAACTGCTTGGGCCAAGTCCTTGCTACATATCTGTATAGCCGTGGCTAATTCCAGTTAAAACTGCATGTAAAAAAGCACGTTTTGTTATGTACTCTAGGTTTCTTTTTCCAAAGAAACCTAACATAGACTTGAAGTGGAAGAAGAGCTGATTTTCCAGTACGAGTAAGCCTGAAGGTTTCCCCCTACCCCCACTTGTACAGTTGAAACCAAAGATTTACATACACTATATAAAAGGACATGCAGCTTTTTTTCTAACTGTGACATTAAGTCACATTATACCTTTCTCATGTGGTCAGCTAAGATTACTAAATAATTTCATATTTTCTAAATAACAAAATAACAAAACTGACTTGTTTTTTTAAAAAATATTTTATTCTTTTATCAAAGGTTAGAACTTTACATACACAAAGCTTTGTGCACTGTTGATCAACTTGGGAAAGCCCATGTGATGATATCATGCCCTTTAACACTTAATTCATAATATCTGAGTTAAACGGCGGAACACCTGTGGATGCATTGGACACCGTTTCATCACTGGGTATAATTTTTACATGCTTGGAGGTGCCACATCTGCTCAAATAAATATGCAAATTTAAGCACAGTGTAAATGCCCAAACATCTTGCCTAAGAACAACCAAGTTGATGTTTTGAAGTGGCCATCACCCAGGAAAAAAATGTGGGTAAATAGAAGAGGTGAATGTGATTAAGCAGCACACACACCAGTTACATCAGAAATCAGCAGGAGTGGGACAAAATTACAGCAAACTTTCTTTGAGAAGCTGCTGGAAGGATACCAAAAATATTTGACCCAAATTAATGAGGGCTTCTCAGGTTTTTTCTTATTATAAGACAACTAGGTGTTTCATTAAATTATATATGCAAATATGGACTGAGGAATAATCGCACAAAGCTAATATTATCTAAGCATCTTTCTCCCCCGCCCCCGTCTTGCTGTTATTAGTTATTAGTGTTTTTTTTTTTTTTTAATTTTAGTTTTACAGACAATTGTTGAGGTGGAAGTCACTGACACTTCCTACAGAGAGGTTAGGCCACAAATGATTGCCTAGGCACAGTGTTGTATCCAAGAATAAGTACAGAAGGTTCGGTGGAAGGAAAAAGTGAGGCTGAGAAAGGCATAATGTAATTGAGCCAAAATGGATTAAAATAAGCCCTTGAAATATGTAACTTTGAGTTAATTAATATTATACACTTTTTTTTAACTGAATTAATACAACAATTTAATTTTTCAGTGATTTATTTCACAGAGATGCACCTGTGCTAAAAAAAAAGAAAAAAGAACACGCCGATGACGCTTAAGGGGTCATTCACCTTTATTACACTTTTAATGAACTCAACCAGTTTAAATTTGCCAGATTGTTTACAGTACAGTTACACAGGAACACTTTGCCAAATAAAGAAATTCTGTTTCAAGAAGTCATGGAGCATGTCTTTGGTTAAAGGTCTTAATGAAAATGAAGAACAGCTCTTTCAGTAGTAGTAACAACATCCTAGTGAATAAATTTACATCGTTTCACCAGGTTTAGCAACAATTTAGTTGTGCTTAATGCCACTGCATGTCAATTAAGGTTCACATTTCCTCAGCATCATCTATTTTTATTTTATTTTATTTTTTGCATACATGCTTTTAATTACATGTGAATTGCATGACCCTCAATCCAACTGATTGTTACATAATAAATAAAAAATACAGAATAGTTACATCCAAAACACAGCATTGTAAAAGGCAATAATGCAGCAATTAAAACCTCGATAACATAGTTTATATTTTATCAGGGAATAAAGGGACGTACCAACGAAGAAATCTAGAATCTGAATCGGGATGTTTAAGTACAAATGTGACTTGAGTAACTAGAGTATACACCATGTTGAGTTTTGCTAAATGCTGGTAGGAAACCTTCGGTGGTTTGGGAAACACAGGCAAGCTTATTCTCATCTATGGTTTCAGTAGTATCATTACAAGATCGACTGACTTAAACTGTGAACATACAATGTTTTCATTCACTAACGGAGCTGTACACTTTATACATGGGGCTGTGACTTCTCTTATCCTGTCATAACATGACCACAACCCGCTTTTAAACCCACCTAAAGAGACAAACAAAATTATGGCAAACCTCAATTTCATTTTTTCTTCTTTTCTGAAAACACACACACACACACACACACAAAACAAAAAGCCCCCCTCCCCCCCTCACTCAGTTTATTCAGGAGCTTTATGTAAAACAGCCAGCAGACATAAACAAATATGGCATTGTTTGTGCTAAAACATATAATTAAAGCCTGATAAACTCCACAGTGTGACCTTTTCTAATCAAGGTGACCAGTAACAAATTTTAGAGGGTAGAGGAAAACAAAATGACACACTAAGCCGTAAACAGTTCGTCAGAATTTCAAGGGGCAATCCCTTTTCTTGACTCGCCTATTTAGGGTAGCAGGTTGATTATCAATATGAAAACTAGAATGAGTCATTCAGCTGAAAGCCTTTCTACAAGGAGACCCATGTAAAGCTTCAACAGACTACTATAATCCAGTGTGATGAGTTTAAAGAGGTCAAATTGATGTATATATATATATATTTAGATTTATATTGAAAAAAACAAGAGTATGGCTACCATGGCAGAGTGTCTTTGTCTAGACTCTAGATGATACTTCATATGGTGACCCAATACCATAGTTGTGCCCTTTTTTTTACACTTTACTGCTCTGTGCAGGATTTATTTAGAATAATCCCTCTGCTCAAATGTGAAAATAAACAGGCTGCTACACAAAGTGATGACAAGGGCACCAGGGAAATAGTCCTTAAATGTGTCAAAATGCGCTACCTACTGATGTTCACTACAAGGGGAGTGATGCATTAAAAGCAAAAGAGGGAGGAATCTCAACGTCTACCTCAAATACATTCAGATAGTAGTTGCTGTGTCGTTGTCTTGTGCTGGTTTTTACAACAGTCCGTTTTCAATCAGCCATGTTAGGAAAATGTTTCTCCTTCTCATAACAGCACAATGTGTTTATTGTTTCTTTATTTTTTTAAAACATATTTTTTCCATTACACCGATGCAAATTAATCATAGAAATGTCTACATCTAGTAGCAGGTACTTTACGTTATTTACAGTGTCCGTCTGGAACATTTTGGACTCTTCGAAAGCAATGACAGGAACAACACAAATAAATACTGCAGCATCATACACGAAACGTCATGCTTCCAGTAAATTAATAGACTTCTGAATATTCTGTAGTACAGACCTTTTTGAAAGCCGAATAATAAAACAAATAAACTGGCGAAATTATAGCTTGTGTGTATTTTGCCAAATGATTCCTGTTCAGAAGTCTAAATATTTTTTTGAACAACCAGCACATACAGTGTTTCTGTATTAATTTGTGTTTTTCTGTGTTTTTAAATTAAAGCCTGTTTGTCTCATACATTCGAGAACTCCACATCTTTTCCTACAGTTGTCATAGTAACTCGTGGAGGTAAGTTTCCAGCTAGATTATCAGCTAGGCTGCCATTCACGCTCATCTACACAGATAAATCTAACTGTGGTTCAGTCTCAACAAAGAAACTACTAATGAAAAATAAATACTAATAATAAAGCATTATGCACCATTCAAAATTCACTTTCAAGGGAGGAGCAGTAGGTCAAGTCATGCCACAAGGATGAGATGGATGGTTTCTGCGATTATGAAATGGTGTAGCTCTGCTTACCCAAAAGGAATATTTGACTACAATAAGTAATATAGGACGTTATTACATCTCATTAATCACATTATGATGTGATTAACTGACTATGGGTAAGGAACCTAATACTTTATCTTCAGTTAATTTAAATATGCAACACATCATAAATCCATCACAGGAAGTGCATCTGGGACACCACTTTCAAGACAAGTGGGGAGAGAGGTCGGAGGGGAGGGGTTTGGAGGGACAAAATGTGATCAGGCATGACTTGCTGGTAGCATCCAGTGCTTCAGTTCATCTGCTCAAAGAACTTGTAGGTGGGGTTCTCGTAGCCGTGGTTTTGCATTTTGTTGAGCTGCCTTTCCTCTGGTGTCAACATAGGGTCGACCTGCTGCGAAAAACACCAAGGGCTTGAGTTATAATATCGAAGAAAAATATGCAAATAAAGCTCATGCCACCGACTAGGATAAAAACAAAGGTGTTCAAGTTATAAAAGGGAAAATATCAGTGAAAAACGGATGGAAGAGATTGATAGATTTCTATATACAACCGTGGAGACACTCGGTAAAGTTGTGTAAAACACCTTAAAATAATTTGTCTTAAATCGCAGTAGAACTACTCTTTAGTACACAGTTGAATCTTTGCAGCAGTTCAGTAGCAGTAAGTTTTGGAGGTTTTATTTTTTTTTTACCTCCCTATAGCACACATTAGTGTACAACCAATAGGAAAATATCTGCCGAAAATGTAATAATGTAAGTCATTTTAACTGTGATGAAGCCAATAACTTGTCAAAAATATCCCAATGTTTTTTATGGTTTTTTTATATGGCTTGACAGCATTGTGCCAATAGTGTCATACATTATCTTCTTTACAAGGCCAGGCACACACAAACACCTGCATTACATTCACACCAAGAACTTTATTAAAGCTTTTGCACAGTTTGTAATTAATAACCAGATTAGATTGCCAAGTCATCCCATTAGTTTATTCATATATATGTGCATTGCAGAATAACGGTTTCAGGACCTATTTGTAATAGTATTTGTTGTACTACATCTATTTTATCATACTGTTAATTAGCTTAGACATTTAAATTCACAATGTCATATATTATTATGTCATATATTATTAAACATAATTAATTAGCTAGGTGATGTGTTATTACTAAGTTGCTAGCTAAACAAAATGCACCAGAATTCAGGAAGAAGGCGGTGATTATGTGACCCACATTTGTAACACAGTTAATTGCAAAATGTTATTCTCAAAATCATTACTGGAAGATTATTATGTTATTGGTTACATTTTAAAGGGTCAGGATTAGGCACTGGGTATTATGTTACTGGTTGCTTCCAGTTGTTTTATTTTTCTGACTTGTTGCCAGTTCCTGACTAATGAAAATCAACACCAATCTGCTTTATTCAAATGGCATGTTCTCTTGTCTTTACCATTTTGTTGTGGAGGAGAACGGTGAAGACAACGTGAAATCCTAGATCACTCTTTAAAAATGTCAAGATACTTAACTTCAGAAAGTAAGACATAATGATGAAAACTATTCAGTAAGTATGGCACTAGTAATTTTGTTGTAAGCAAGACAGAAAAACAACAAAAGAAACACCCAAATAATAAGGCAGGTTTTACCGAGTTGATGTTATCACCGGTCTACTTACCCCTAACAGAGACAAGTCTGAACAATCTTAGTTTGGTGAATCAGAAGAAGGACGCTTCATTGGATAATCTAACAACTCATTGGCGTGGAATCGGTTCAAAATAAGATGAAACCACATTTATCTCAAATATTTTACAGCTGGTCACTTTCACATCATGTGGCTCTTCACATAAGTGTTTGTGGTTTTTAATACTGAAGATGTGAGAGTCTGCGGTTCGTTAGTTTTCTATGTGAAACATGTTTTCACGCATGACTTGCTAGAGCATTTAATACAAACCTAATATGGTGAAAGGAAGGCAAAAAGGAGCTAACATTCAAATAGCTCCTTTTTGCCTTCAGGATAAAAAGACCTTTTAGTGAATGAGCACAATGTAATGCAGGTAAGATGGTGACTTTTTATCTGCCAAATTATAACATTAAAAACCACAGCTTTTTTTTTTTTGTTTTAATTTTTTTCTTTTTTACATTTATTTCTAAATTAAAGGACTGGTTTGGGTCCTACCTCCACAATGCCGTGGCTAATAGTGCCGTATGGCTTTCTGCGCACCAGAAGCAGGCTGATTACCATCACCATGGCAATGGCTACGGCCACCACCAGCAACCCAACCATGGCGCCACGGTTAAATGTCTCCAGGGCGTCAGGTTGCTTTGGAAGGAAGCAATATTAAACAGCATAGAGGTTTCAGTGCAGAATCAAATATATCATTATTAGTGTAATTTATCACAATAAAATACAATTTGCCACATATAATTATTTCAAAGGCCTCAAAAACATTGCAACACAAGCTCTTACCAGTTCATCTCTTGCAATCTCATTGGGCTTGACTACCTGTTTCAGCTCAGCAGAGGTGTTAATCTGTCGACACACAGAATATATATCAATAAAAAACTATATAGGTGCATCTCAGTAAACCAAACTATCATCAAAAGGTTAATTAGCCAATGTGATATATTTCAATAATTTTCATCCTTTAGGCTTACAGCTGATTCAGTTTCTAAGAAAATTTGAATATTTTATCATATTAGAAAAATATGTGTGCGATGCTACTGTAAAACCCCCCACAGTGAACAATTAGAATGAATTCAAATTTTGTTCTTGTCTTTCTTTACAGCTATAAAAAGTCCCAATTACTCACCTTGAGCATTAGCATAGCGGCTACTAAAAATATACTTCTACAGGAGGCATTATGGCCAATTAGATTCCATCCAACTAAGCATATTTTGAGTGCAAACATAACATTCTACCCAATATTGTGTCCAACCCGTTCTTTGCAGTTGTGATATTGCATATAGTGATGTTTTGATTGTATTTTATGTATTGTGCAGCAGTGCATAAAACCAAATAAAGGCTGAGCACAAGCAGCAGTGCAAATCTGAGCCAACAGATCTGAGCTGTTGGCTCAGATTTGAAGTGCGAACAGCTCCACTGCGGTATAGCCCCTATCTGAGCATGATAACGGAAAGTTTAGTTGAAGGAAAAAGTGAAGAATAAGGGAGAATAACCACAACCCAAGTGCAGAAGGTCAGTGGAGCTATCATGTTGTCCCACTTTTTTATTGGTCTTAAACAATAATAAAGTTTGAAAGTATACTCATTGAAATTCTCAAAAAAGTCTGAAATATATACTTGTGTTTTAAGTGGACATCTTCCCACACCAACCATTTCTGTCTAATGAAATATAAGTGAACATAAAATACTTAGTATTTGAAGACAGACAGAATAAAGTGATCATCGGCATACCTTTTCTTCATATTCATAAGTAGGACCTCTCTCAGATGTGGTATAATCGTATTCATCCTCTGTACACATGAGGAACAGATAAAAAAAGAAGCAGAAGCACAATAAGCTATGGGAAATGTTAAGATAAACAAATTGCTGTAATTGCTGTAAAGTGCACAATTCTGCAGTTAAATGATGCTGAACTGTAGCTCACCTTTCTTATTAGACTGTAAATCTAGGAGAAAACGACAGGAAGAGGGAAAAGAAGCATCATTAACAAGAGTAATGAGCGAGAGAGCAGACCATCATTTTTACACGTCCTCTCAGAGTGAGGGAAGAGCTAAAGGATGTTAGATACGTGGGCACTTTGCATGAGTAATGAGTGAGTACCAATGCGAGGAGGATAGGGGCGGTTCTGGAAGGCCCTCTCCTCCTCCTCTTCATCGTCCTTCTCTTCCTCGCTCTCAGCTGGTACGAGCTCTTCGGTGGTCCGAGTCTCATAGAAGGAAGTGGTCATGAGTTCACTGATGTCCCCTCGCTCTGCCTTGACAAGCTCCTCTGAAGGGATGCACAAAAAGTACACATTATCAGTGCTAATTTTCTGTTCTGTTGAAAGGCTTGAACCTTTAATAATGCATTTGAACAAACTTTTGAAATGATTTTTAAAACATGAACTCAATTCTTTTTTTATGATGTCCCAATTTTAAATGCAAACTCAAATATATGAACACATTTACACCAATGTCACGTTTTACCGCAATCAACAACCTCCTAGCGAACATCGTATGAGTTATTTCACAATTCTTCAGGGACGCTTTGTTTAAAGTTAATTTTTTATTGATTTGTGTCTTGGCAGAAGCACAGTCTACACTCTAGATAGCTTCATGTTAGCTCGTTTATTCATCTTAAAACTAGCCATATGTCGGTGAGGGATCAGTAAGGTTGGAAAAATGAGCATTGAGCTTTTAACCATCTGACCTGAAGCTGAACCAGGTTCCACTTCAGGTTCCAGAAGTGGAACCTGAAGCCGATTCCACTTCTGACCTGAAGTGGAATCAGGATGTTTCATTACAACCCAGTAAGAAAAACTGGCCCAGTGTGCCATAAATCATGAAGCTGCAGAAACAACAGCGTCACCGTTCACCAGAAGGAAACCCTCAATGCTTCTAAGGTATTTAGAGAAGGCCAGACATAATGAAACAAAACAAATAACATTACATATAAAGATATATACACTTTTATACCACTAATTTTTTATTTTTAAAGTTTTTTCTGGTTTTAGTGGCCTTTACTTGACATTGGTCAGAAAGGAATGTGGGTTGTGAGACGGGGAAGATTTGTCAACATGCCGGGACTCGGACCTGTGACGGCTGCATCGAGGAGTAAGGCCTCCGATTATTTATTTTTTCATTTATAAACTGAAATAATCAGAGGAATGCTTCTGTGTAAAAACAAATGTGTATGGATTTTTGTCCATCCTTTGTTTCAGTGGTTTCCTAATTTTTGTTGGGGAGCGGAAAGTATCAACCTGGATGGATGGATGGATGGATTGAAACAAAGGAGTCCATCCAAAGGCAATGTTCACAGTGACACTTTGGCAATGCATGGATGAATTATTAACAAAATTCAGTGAAGGTGAAATACAGATTCAGTTTTAACTGAACATCTATTATTGTACAAAGGAGGTGTAGCCTGTCTGAGTGAGCCAGGGATTTTTTTCTTTTCATGTAGTAGCGTGTAGTAGCGTGACATTTGTTCAAATAAAAGAAGCTCTTGGTGGTCTGTCTGGGTGTAAATGTGTTGTGAAGTATCAATACAGAAACTCCAGTAGGCTGGCTGTGTGGTCGAGCAGTCAGTTTACCACAGATCTGATGCAAACTTAGCAGTTTGCTCAGAGAAGGTGGAGCTTTAAAAGCTTATGTTCGAGCTTTAAAAGCCTGTGCTGACAACTGAGTTCAGCCTGTGTCAGAGCTCATAATGAAGAAGATTTGTTTGGGGGGGCTACTGGGTTTGTTTTTGATAGAAAAGGGGCAACTTTTGTTCACTGTGACACGAGTTTTAACTCACCCAGAGTAGCTGACCAACAAAGGAGGCTCCTGCTCTTGTTGGCTTAAAATTTGCAAATGCCTACATTGGTTAAGCCAGTGTTTCCCAATCCTGATCCTCAAGGCACACTGCCCTGCATGTTTTAGGTATTTCCTTGCTTCAGTCCAGCTGATTTCAATTGATGATTGATTAACAGGCATCTGTTGAACTGCAATCAGTTGAATCAGACACATTAAAGCAGGGAAACCTCTAAAACATGTAGGGCAGTGTGCCTTGAGGACCAGGGTTGGGAAACACTGGGTTAAGCTATTTAGCCTCTTCGGAAAATGTTTACAGTGAGACAGAACAATGACTGAAATAATTAGGAAACAATGTCAGAAAAATGCTCAGAGGACTCAAGACTAGGCCTTCAGACCTAAAAACACTGCAACTGCTCATCGTTAACAGTTTAATGATGAGCAGTTGTTTTACTGCCAGTGGATGAAAAACATAAAAATAAAAAAAATTATTATATATATATATATATATATATATATATATATATATATATATATATATATATACATACATATACATATATATATATATATATATATATATATATATATATATATATATACATACATATAATATATATATATATATATATATATATATATATATATATACTATACATATATATATATATATATATATATATATATATATATATATATATATATATATATATATATATATATATATTTACATTACATCACATCACATTACAAGCGTATGTAATTAAAAAAATCGTCCTCAAGACACTGACTGTAAAACCGAACGGTTTAGAAAAAAGCTGTTTGTCTTACGGATGTCACTGTGCAGTTCCTCAGCTAACGTTGGATCCTTGTAAAGCAGAGCAAGACTCTGATTCATCCTCTCCTCAATAACATGGAGATGTGTGTAAACCTGTAGAATTAAAAAAAAAAAAAACCAAAACAAAACAAAAAAACTGATCAAAAACTAGAACCTGTTGTCTCCACTGCTTTTAAAGCCTGCAAAGATCTCACTTTAATGGAGTCGAGGCCGACAGATGTTGTGAAATTTTAAACTTCTCTCATGCATGCAAGCTCTTCAGCACAAACTGTTCTCTGAGTTTCTCCGTCAGCAGAAAGACACGTTGCCTCCTAAAGCCTCCCACCTGGAATTTCATCTGCTCAGCTTTCTGCGGGTCGACAGCCACAATGTGCTGGTAGTGCCTCAGAGTGTGTTTGCGGTCCTTCTGCTCTGCAGCCATGTAGCGCTTCAGAGCCTGCAGCACGCGCTCAGGCTGGAAGTTAAGAGAGATAGGAAGTGGTCAGTAAAACCCGGCACTGCGACATCCATTCTCTGCCAGAAATGTGAAATCTTAAACCCACTTAGGATTATTACGAGAGTGTGCATTGCATAAATCTCCATTTTCT
Source organism: Poeciliopsis retropinna (assembly GCA_010277075.1). Taxonomy (NCBI): domain Eukaryota; kingdom Metazoa; phylum Chordata; class Actinopteri; order Cyprinodontiformes; family Poeciliidae; genus Poeciliopsis; species Poeciliopsis retropinna. The sequence goes on along the minus strand of VMRM01000007.1, from coordinate 16,319,934 downwards.
GCCATGGTATGCACTCTGGGATGGATTTACCTGAGGGGGATCAGCTTGCACAGCTGTCAGGTAGTTCTCCAACGCCAGACGGCGGTTGTTGTTCAGAATGGCCTCGACTCTGGCGAGGTGAGTCTCCACCAGCCTCTGCCTCTCCCCAGCGACCTGTTCCTCCAACGTCTGCAGCACAGACTGGAAGTGCTGGAAGTGAGAGCAAGAGGAAGCTGATAAACCGATGAACAGCTCGGGGAAATGTTCAGACTTAAACTCAGACAGAAGTATAAAAACACATACCTCATTTAGGGCCTGCCGCTCTGACTTTGGCAGGTTTTTGGACTGGTTGTCAGCCTCCGCCCACTCCTTCATTATCTGATCCATGGAACAACACAAATTCACATTATCTCAATAAAATGAACAAGCTGAATCTGAATGTGCCAGCTGAACAGAGTGCAGGGTTTCCCCCAGTGTAAAGCCAGCAGGCCTTACTTGTTCCAGCACCAGACGTAGCACTGCTTAATTAAAATTACAGGCAGTATATGCCATAATGTAAAATCTATATTTTTCCATCTCTTATTTGGTACCTTCAGTTTCCCCAAAGTGACTGGGGAACACACAGCATTTTTGGAAAGTATGCATACCATTGGACTTATTTTCTTTCTTTACAAACACAGTCTAAAGGTTTTTTATGGGGTTTGGTGATGGTTGAACCCCTTAAGTGTCATGAGAACACTAATGACCCAATGGATAACATGAAAATGTTTTCCACTTGACATTTAAGGGGTTAAATGATAAACACATAGTAGCGTAGAATTGCAAAGTGGTAAGAAAATCATAAGTTTTTCACATTTTTTACTGATACAAACTTTGAGGAATACATGGCAGCTTTTAATTACTGTCTTGCCTGGACTGGACCATTCTAACACGTGAATGTGATTTGATTATTTGCTGTATGTTTAAGGTTATTGTCCCACTAGAAAATGAACCTAACCACTTTTATTCCAGGACTGTCCTGTATTTCATTTTCTCAACAACTCTGAACATCTATTACTGCTAGAGGACACAATTCCCACACCATGTATGACTGTGAGAAGGTTGTCTACAGGGTCATGTGAAGGATTCATTTTTCACCACAAGCACAGCTCTAAATAGTGTGTTTGGATGTATGTAGGCCAAGGAGTTCAAGTTTGGTCAGGGGGTCTCTCATGAGTTTCCTGTGTCCCGCGTGTAACTTGTGGCAAACTACAAACCCTGGTTTGCTTCTCGCCACACAGATCGGCCAAATTTGTGGCACACACTGCTAGGAATTGTGTGGTCAACAGCACCGCCATATGAGTTATGGGCCTCTTGGCCTCTTGGCTACTTCTCCGATTAATGCTTAACTTGACAAAAATGTGCAAAGGGTACAGAAACGTCTATATAGCTTTGCAAATGCCAACAGACTCTCTTTTGTTAATTTAATGGAAAACAAGAGCAATCATCTATCAAAATGAGCCCAACATGCAGCTTCCCCGCTTCCCACCCTGTGAAATTCACCTCATTAATGCGCTTCATCCTGCGCTCCTCCAGGTCCGTCTTGGCCCGTAGGAAGTTGGCGTGCTCCGTGTCGTCCACAGGCTTCTCAAAGTAAACATCAACCCCGTCTGTGGGGCGAGTTGTGGTAACTGAATGGGAACAACAGGAAACTGATTGTTAATGGCAGCATAAGCAAGGCAACCAACAATTACCCCAGGAATAAATGGATAGTCTAAGCACATTCATTAGACAGTCCATCATCTGAGCACCAACATTCTTTGGTGTCTGGCTCTGTTTAGCTCTGTAAAAATGCAGTTTACTAATGAGGAAAGAAATGAGATATGGTTTCATTGAGCTCACTTTTAATATGCAACGGAGAAGCTTTAACTCTTTCTTTTTCTATAATAAGGCCTAACCCAAGTGGTAACACAGACTGAGAGCTTTTGCTTTCACTCTTAGATTAAATTTGAATCTTAGCAAAAGAATAACTATTTATCACTTTAAAATAATATAAAGCAACATAACAGTCCACCTTCGGGTATTTCACTCACTGCTTTCTGTGTAGCGCTTGCAGCCAGTATTACGTAATATTGATCTACCATCCTGAAATCGTTCTGATTGGATCTTTCATGTGCCGTGGTTAGCTTCTGTATTTACTGTGCACACACACAAGCATGAACTCTGCTGTGGCCTTGCTGTGGTTGTGAATGTATGTTATGCACCAGATTAAAGTGAAACACTTACACATGAACATTTGTTGAGGTAAAGGGGGTTAAAAAAATACTGATGGGAAGCTGAACTGGAAGGAAATCGAGCTCAAGTTTTACATGTAGCATGCAGCAATGCATACATGCATTGTAGTATGTGGTGATATGTTTTGGACCTGTGACTGCAAAGAAGATGGATTCAGTAGGAGTGGCGTTGAGGGGCATTTTTCACAACTGCTGCTTATGTTACTGCGTATGTTTAAAAAACGAATCACTTACAGCTGTCTCCCCTGGTCAGAGGGGCAGAGGTGGTGGGTTTGTGGCTTTTGTCGCTGTAAAATGAGTCCAAGTAGTCGGACGTCTGGTCAGGACCCAACTCAAAAGGGTATTCATACTCCTCCCGGTCCTTCACAGCCGTTGTCTCTTCTTCTTCTTCCTCTTCTTCTGCCTCTTCTTCTGCCTCGTCCTCATTGATGTCGTCTTCGTCTTCCTCTTCCTCTTCATCTATCACTTCGTCGTCCTCCTCCTCCATGTCGACCTCGTCCAGGTCCGTTTCCGGAGAGGGGCTCGGAGTGGGGGCCATCACGCCAATGGCGCTGTGGAAAACAGTTAGTTTTTAAGATGGGAACTAATTTCTGAACTAGCAGCCTTAGCAGGGTTCCGCAGAGTCATCTTACAATAAGTTGAGTTTTTTGGCTGTCTGGGACGCGAGCGTCTGAGGCACATCCTTTTCGTCTGTCTCTCCTTTTCCGTTTGAGCTGCTCCTGCCCGGGCAGCAGACATATTCGACGCCTCGGAAGTGGTCTCCGCATGGCAGCAGCATCCCGTAGCTGTGGAGTTCGAGATTCTCTGCGGTGCATTCCTGACACAAGCAAAGAGGAATACAGAGGAGGGCGTCTAATTTAGGGTGTTATTTATAGGATGCTGAGTCAATGCTCTGTTAAAAGGTTAAAAAGAAAAACAATACTGAGGTATTAAATAGTGTCTATTATTTCTTGCAGAAGTATTGAAACTCCTTGCACTTTTTTCACATAGAAGTAACTCAATGTATTTTAATGGGATTTTATATGACAAGCCCTCACAATGACGCAAATAATTGTGAAGTGAAAAAAAAAAAGATTTTTACGTTTTATTACATATAAAATCTGAAAAGTGTGGCATGCATTTGAATGCATTCCCTTTAACGCCAATACCCTACGACTAAAACCTACTTTCTGAATGTTAAGCCGACAGCAAAACAAATATCTTTTCCAGCAGCCATTGTACGTGACATACAGCAGTAGACTGATTGACCAAATGAGCTGGACCTACATTCATGTTGCTATGAGAGGGGCTGGACTTGGCTGGGGTTTCTGGGTAATGATAGAGTAGGTTTTTGAAACAGCTCGTTTTCCAGACGCTAAAAAAAAAGATCACCTCATTGCCACAAAATGGCTGGGTGTTTCTCAAAGCATTGAGGCTGTTTTTTGAATCAGCTGATACCTAAATTGAAGTATAATATGCAAATTGTGAACTTTACCCAAAAAGTTTGCATTAAAAAACACTTCTTCGTGATTGAAACGGAAGTTGTTTAAAGCTAATGCAACGATATGTTGAGCTAAATACAGCTGAATCGTGAAACAAAACCTGCAGGAGGCTGCAAAACGCTTGAGATTCAGCTGGAGGTTCACCTTCCACCCTTAGCACACTCACAGAGCTTCAATGGAATTGTTTAGATCAAAGGATGCTCATGTGGAAGAAAGGCCCAGTCAAAGTCAAGAACTAAATCAAATTAAAAATCTGTGGCAAGACCTGAAAATTTATATTCACTGATGATCTCTATTCATCCTAATTGAGCTTAAGTTTTTTTTTTTCTTTTTTTTCTAAACTGCCAAAAGTTTCAGTTTCTCGATGTGCAAGGCTGGTAGGGACAAACTCCAAAGAACTCAGAGCTTGAATCAAAGCCCAGGTTTGGCCCAAAGGGGATGAGTACAAACACTTACCACTCTTAAGATTTTTTATCAGTAAAATATTTAGCATGTAAAGCAATTTAAAAATACTGAAGGTGTCTAAGAGGGAGAGTTAACTTTATGCTTCGCAGTACTGCTCACAGCCTGGAGTGGTAAAGGTTTTTGACCTGCGTTGATTGCATGAGCTATTTTAAACCCGCACAAATGTAAAAAAAAAAAAAAAAAGAAATCAAACTAGTTTTAAAACTTCCCACTTCAACCCCAATGGAAGTGGAAACATAACTTGTTCTCACCTCCTTGGCAATGTTGTGCCAGTAGACATAACTCTCGCAGATGTTCATCTGCTCCTGGTGCAGAAAACGACATCTGTCGGGCACCAGCAGGGCCTCGCTTACATATTCGCCTTCTGCAGCAAAAGAATGTGAACTAGAATTAAAGTGGTAATTTAAAATAGAAGCTGGTTCTGACTAAAATTAATGTAAAATGTTATGCAGATGGTATGAAAGTAAGGCCACAAATGGAGGTTATTTTGTATTAATACAATACATTAATTAATGCATATATTAATTATATAGCTTTGCATTTCACGTGCTGCTTAAGACATACAAAATAGAAAACAACCAACTGAACGGCCCTTACAGTGTAAATCAAAAGTGCTGCAGAGCAATCAGTTGTTAAACCATTGTTAGCTTATCTGGCCCCCTGGTGGCTTTTAGGAGAGGAGGTTTCTGAAGCAGAACAATACATGCAACATTGAATTCGAACTAATTTATAAAACTGCTCCGAAGACTATTAAAAAGCACAAGGTCTCCAACTGAGCAGTGTGGTATGTCATGTTGTTTTTGGTCAATGTACAAAATTACATCTATTTTGTTTCACAATCTATAAGACCAGGACTTCTGCAGTTTGGACTAGTTCATCCAGATGTATACACAAATTCTTCACAACTACTGTTTGTGTGTGATATTATTGTCACAGCTTTGTTTGTCATACAAACATGGGTTTCCATGGCAGAACCCTGGTCTAAATTAATTAATTAATTAAATAAATAAATAAATAAATAAATAAATAAATAAATAAATAAATAAATAACTCTAATTGGTCTCTTGGTCAGAAAGACAGTAAAATGGGTGTTTCTAAAAACAAAAATCAATAAAAGAAACTAAGGATGCATCAAAAAAACAAAACAAAACAAAAAAACTTTATTTGTCAGGAATAGGGAATTAAATCTGGAAACTCAAACAGTTGTTCATACTTCGTTATGTTTTTAGTTATCCACTTTAGAAAAACAAATTAACTGTCACACCTTTCCAAGATTTCCAAGTCTGCACTGTAATCTTGCATTTACTTTTTGACTAATTTCTTGCTCCTCTGGGCACCTTGTGGTGCAGCGGTTAGATCAGGCCACTAGGGCAAAAGAGCAAAAAACAAACAAAAAATACCCAATCATTATTCTTTCTTACCCAGACAGCGGTAGGGCAGGACGATCAAGGGGTGCGTCTGACAGTGGCCCAATCCTTTCTTGCACCAGGCCTGGATGGTTACGGGTCTTTTAGACTCCTCTATGTGTGAGATTGGAAGCGCTGGGTACATCTGGACGGTACGGGTGCATGCAAAGACGCCAAAGACACAGAAACAGATTGGTAGGTAGACAGAACAAGGGGCGCAGGATGGGAGGGGGCAAGGAAATATTTTTAAAGTAAGGGATAAAAGATCACTTCCAGGATCAGAGGAGAAGGACAAAACTGACAGGGGAAACAGTCATGCAGCAGATTGCATAAATATATGACAGCGCTTTGTGTTAAACAACATTAGAAACACCTCCCTAGGAGTATATTAAAAATAAATATTTCAGCACATTCAATTTTACATGTATTTTCGCTTAAATGTTGCTCAATGGTTTGAAACACAAGCTTACATTGTCATTTAATAGCAGCAGGTATGTGAATAGCTCAGTCTAGATGTAGGCTTTAATGCTATCTGCTTGAATGCAAAAGGATAAAAGCAAAGCTTTGTGTAAAAGGCACTGCAGATGCATTATGTCTCAGATAATCCCATTAGAGGCCTTTCAGCTCTATGGATGCCATCTGTGGAGAACATGTCTGTTTTGGCCCCCAGGTGGCGTCTGGGTCCCTTTGCTGGTTTGAATTGACATTCTGATAGGAGGATTGTTTCAGGAGCATGAGTGCCATTAAAAACACAGGGGTATAGTAAAAGGTAACAAGAAGAGGAGAGGAGGATGGTGGCATATTGGTGAAATATTGTAATATTTCAGCAGACCGCCATCTCTTTACTATATATAGTTAATATATAGATTTTAAGGGGGAGGTTTTAGACAAACCAAAAGAGGAAAAATGTAACCAGTTGTGTGATGTAATAAAAATGCTGTTATTTAATCTTTCGTGTTCAGATCCCCTACCTCCTGACAGTAAGACAGGATTTCGTTGGGCTCCTTGAAGCAGCCCTGGCGGCCCTGAGGGTCCGGCTCCCACTGCCCGGTCTGTAAGTTCATGTGCAGGAGCTGTCTGCCACAGAACATGGCAATCTGTGGCTCTGCCAGCTGGGGACCCGGCCCATTCACCTCGGTCATGGCAAGAGCCTGGAGAGCAGAGAGAAAGAGAAGAGTTAACACCAACGCCGTGGCGGACATTACGGAATATGAAGCTTGTTCAGGGCAGACAGTTCTGCCACTATCTGTATAATGTACAGGAGAATCAACTGTGGAGGCGTTAAAAAGAGTGCTGCAATTCTGCAATCTAAAAACCAACAAAAACTGGTCAGTGCATCCTCTGGGGAACAGCAAATCAAAAAAATTAAATATCTGTAATGTTTCCACTAAATGAAAGAATCATACTAATTATCAGGGTGCACTGACAACAACACAAAATGTTAACTGGTTTCATTTCCATTAAAATGAAATCTAGTTCCATCAACAATGGCTTAATAGCTTCTTTAATCCCTCTACATACATAAAAACAATTTTCTCTGCAAAAGAAAATGTGTTAATTACATAAAACCTTTTTAGGCTCTAATCCAACTCTCCATCATTATAAGGTATCATCTCCTGATGATGGTGGCTCTTAGTGTTGTTATGATAGTGTGCAGACTGCTCTGACAAAACTTATGTGTTATGCCCAGTTTTTTTCAAGTCTGCAGATTGGCTGTGTGGATGTGTTTACATAAAGCACAGTTAGAATCTTAAAAATCTGATCTTTTTCAGATCATCGAATGCAACGCACTAAGAACTGCCAGTTCTCAAAAGTGAAAAAACACTAAAAGCTGGCAACTTTATCAGTGGTGTGTTTAACATCAAGAAAAATGTTCAGAGACACATGAAGCTATTCAAAAAGAGACAATTTTAAATCATTTCTCGATGCACGTTTGCTGTACATTCAGACTGTGGGAGAGAGCAGATAACAGGAAGGCTTAGTGAAGCCCAGCAAAGTTGCTCTAGTTCATCCTTTTGAGTCTTCAGCCTCTGTCAGTCATGGAACATGGTGGATTTGGAAATGTCGGTGGATTTTAGGTAAATATCTAAAGAAAATCCAAATGAAGAATGCATAACAGTGCTAATCAATGGTAAAAACAAATCAAAATTAAACCAGAAAGAAAAACAGAGAATTATAGTGTTGATAGGAGTTTAATTATTATGATTATTTTTTTTTAGCTTGACTGGTCATGATCAGCAATTAGCAGGTCAGAAACTCAAAACTCATATCAGTTTCCAATCAGTAAATCATGCAGGTGCACACCAAAGGCTGCTCCCATCCACCCATTTGGCTTCATTTCCATCCCTGGCCTTGCAGAAAGCTGGTATTGATCCTAGGAGATGTTGCCTTTGCCTGAGGAAGGGCTCAGGGGAGCCCACACAGAGGAACAAACACCAGCCAGGTCTGGGAGTCAGGTGTTAATACAAGCTCATTGACCGATGCACCACTTCACTACATTAACACACAGCGCAGAGACAGAGGGAGCCAGGGGAGGAATAAAGGAAGGGAGAGGCCGGCGGCTCTATAAACACAACACACAAGGACTTACTCTTCACTAACAGACAAAACAGTTTCCATAGAGCCCTTAGGCATCATGACAATAAAACATGGTCCATGTTTCTTTTGATACAAAGAATACATGTCAACCAAAAACATTTGGGAACATCGGGGTGAGTTTCAGTGGTTACAGCAGGATTCATGTTGGAGAATAGGTTACATTGTTAACCGTCCAACCCTGAAATTTACCCCCACAAAAAAAGGCATCCCGTATCGCCCAGAGCCTGTGTTCGGCTCGTGTCCTTTTCATCTGTGCTGACAGACAGCCAGATAGACCTACTGACGACAGACAAGACGAGCGACGCAGAGCCAATTAGAAGCAAGCAGCCCGCGGGGAAGAAATCTGGGAGAAGAAATAGGGGAGAGTGACGTATGATCAAAGGAAAAGCCCTGCTTGGGCCGAACAGAGATAAAGTGTTTGAAGTCCTAATTAAAATTTATACGGGATAAAATAAATATTTAAAACCCTGCGAGTAAATGTACAATAAACACAATAAGCCCTCAGCAGTCTGTGCATTCTAATTAAACTAAAAGGAGTTTGTGTTTCTGCATGCCTTAGCAGATTTTTCCGTTTGTAAACTACGGATCTGCTTTTTTAAAACGACCCATCGTTTCTCAAAGCACGTCAAGGATTTTAGGGTTCATGGTTGCATATCTCTTTTATAACACTTACAAAGGCGGATGTTTGCAATGTTGTTGATTTCTTTCTTTCTTTTTTTTTTTTTTAAACTCCTACCAGTGTGCAAGCTGTACAGGCAAAGTTTACTTCCTCTGCTTTGAAAAAGAAAAATGACTTTTATCCCCTGCATTTTCTTCTATTGTCCTGCTTTTATTAAGCTATGCCATTTTACCTCCTTTCTGCAGCTCCAGACTTCTGGCTAATTTTGTTATTTTTCAGTAATTTATGACCTAAAGTGTTCTCGAATCATAATTGCTGCATAAAAAAAAGCATACCATTGAAAAAAGCAAATAAACAAAACAGCTCATAAAAATAGGCATCGAACCGTAAATTACACGTGGAAGGTGATTAAAGCCAAAATCCCCCCCAAAACCTCCTCCCAAAAATTTTTTACACATATAGCAGGAACAAAACAACTGAGCAAAAATATCCTGGTTTTACAGTATTAGCGCAATGTTAAGAGAAGTCTACAAAATGATTTTTTATTTAAATAGCAAGAGAAGCAATTGAGAAAATAATGCATCATATTGACTTTTACATTTCTGTTACACATTTCTTAACATTTCTTTACGTCTGTTTAGACTTTGACAAGAAAAAATATTACAAGTTCTAAATAAATTCTAAATTTAGCAACTGAAGCTTATGTTTACACACCCCCATTGTCACCGTGTTTTGCAAATGGGAATCTTTCCGTAATGTTAAATTTTGATTTTCTTTCAGCCATCTGACTGGCAGTGTTCAGCAACATCTGGGCATGAGTAGGACCGTTTTACTCAGTGATGCGTACATCCTGAGAAGAATCCCTATCTAATGAAAATACTTTTAAGGTCGTATTGGGAATTGTATTATTAGACTTTTTTTTTTTTTTAATCCTTACTTTATTTTGTGATTGGTGATCATCTCATACTCTGTGTTTACATTCCAAAGATATCTGCATACAGTAACGAATGCATGCAAAGCCACACAAATGAATTTATTGATTTAAATAACAGTAATAATAGAAAACATAAAATATATGTAGGTACTTGCTTTTTCAACCCTTTGTTGTAGAAAAAAAACACTTGTATACTCAAAGTAATGTTTTTGCACAACTTCTATTTTAAATTCAGACTGTACTACCTGCATTTTCTAACATGATCACGTGGTTAAAATGGTTTCCTATTCATGTTTCAAGTTTAATACCAATGGTTGCTCACTTGTTCTACATTTGTCATCAGTTTCTCAGCCGACATGGCTAACCTGGGATTTGCTCATCGCTGTTGCGTTATACTGCATATTTGTTCAGTTTCTCGTCCCGTTTATTGGAGTACTCAGTCATACCCGTGTCTCCAGCGTGTTCTGCATCTGGGTCATCTTCGTCATTCGCACCAATTCTTGACAGATTGGGTTTGTTATTGGCTTGGTTGAATTGGATCTTCGGGCCACACGCTGAATTGAAACATGAGCACAGTGTGCTGTCTGCATCTATCACGCATTACACAATTTTCAATATTTCATGACCAGAGGAAGATTTTGCCCCATTTTGCTTGTGTAACACAATGTAATCAAGTTTCTTGTTAATTTGTGGATGACTCATTGCTTTGGGGAAATATATAAACATATACCAAAGAAACGTAAAACACTTTTAGATGTTACTGCAGGTAATACATACTATCGTGATCCCCATGTTATCGTGCCACCTCTTAGCCATATAAATTTTGTTATCTTCTCCTTTGAACTTAATTCTGCATTCAGAAAGCACAACCAAAATGTAGACCTTTTATCACCACACGCCTCAAAATGCATTATTAAAATTACAGTTTTCAATTATTTAATTGTGCTGTTTTTCCTTTTTTCATTTGAAGACATCGAGGAGCTAACTCCAGGACCATATGTAGGACAGACATGGTAAACACGACTGAAGCTGCTCAAATAGTCGGCCTGCTGAGCCCATTCCTCCACAGGCATATCTCTGCATCAGAAAAGGTCAGTGCCACAAAGACAAATAAATAAAAAATAAATAAATGAACTTCCTGATATCTGAGAAGACAACATGGCAGCTCCAGCTCTCTCATTCTGCCAGCTCTCCACTATTGCACTTGCAGAAAATCAATGCTGAGCGACTGCAACTGTATCGCCACCTTTCTCCTGAATCGATAGCGGTCCATCAGGAGCCCGAGATCCTGACCTCCAGTCCAGTCCTGTGAGGCTAGATTGGAGGTCTCAAGCCAGATTGGGAACGAGATTACAGCTCCCCATGTTGTGATCAACTCTGATAACACAGAATCTAATGGAAAATGCTTTAGCTCAGTGATGGGCGATGCGGTGTCTGGGAACCTTTTGCTTGAAATTGTAAGTAGCTGTAGGATTTAAGACATTTCAAATAAGAAAAACAGTCCAAGTTTGTGAATGGAGAACCCAAACTAGAAACAAAAAAACATGGGTCAGGATGCACAGGTCTGAATTTTGTGGAAAATGTCCGACCTCTGTTTTTCTGAAGCTCTGACATGACAATTTTAATTTCATTTCTAGGTTTTACATTTTAAGTTTTTAAAAACTAAAATTATATAATGTTTTGAATGATGTAGTCACACTGAGATTGCACTAATTTAACTAATTTTTAAAAATATCCTTATGGACTGTAAAAAAACCACGATCGTGCTTTTACCTTAGGTACTTGTTCACTTCCCTATATTGCTTGAATTGGTGTCTATTTTTAAAATATTGTTTTCCTCAAACATTAGTGATATAGTAGTTGCTATAATCAAAAAAGAAAATATAAGAAAAGTATTTAATTTTTTCATTTCAACTGTCGTCAGTTTCATGCGTGGTCATTAAATATTTACGTCAGGAGCAGAAGCAGCCTCACGCTGCTGTGTGACAGCGTTGACATCATAAAACAGCATTATTGCTAGTATTTTTTAAAAATGGCAAAATAACCAGAGAGTTCACATTTTAAACTCTACAACATCTGATATTAGCAATTAGTGCTATTATGTAATTAGTGCAGTTAGGACAGATAAACTATAAAGGTCAGAGGATTAAATATGCAAAGCAAATGAACTTGCCCGAACTCACATCCTAAATGAACCAAATACTGTTGAAGTGTCAGAGAAATTACACTTTTCCTTTTTAAGTCGCTTCTTACACCTCTGTGCTTCGGGTGAGCTCAATCTAAAAACATAAATAGTAATGAAAATAGCTTTATGCCTTCTTCGTTCAGAGTATCATAGAGTGTTGGTTCACTAACCAGAAAATATTACATTTTTTAGCTTTTCACAAACCATTAATTCTGGTTAATTATTTCTCTGAACATCTCTAACTAACGGTCTTAATAACTTGTAAAAAACTAAACTTTCTCCTAGGGAGGGTTTTAATTGAAACTACCAAATTTCACAGGAGAAAAATGTAGAAGTGTGCTCCTTGAGCATGGGTGAACACACCTGTGCAGCCAATCTCCACACTCCAAAAAAGCGAGTTGGCCACAAAAACTGGAGTTTGACTGAAACGCTTGCACACTTTCAAACACCACAGCATCAAGGGCAGAGATAGAGTTGGATTCGCGCCCAGAAAGATTTTATGAGAATCACACTTTTATCTTCACCAGGGAGATGATGCATTTGTTGTTTTATATGTCTGTATGTCTGAGGAGGGATTAAGTAAAACCATCAAGCCAATCACTATCAACATGGATGGTGGGATGGAGCATGGGCAAAGGCGGAACCCGAAAATAAAAATCTCTGAACTTGAAATTCTTGACACAGAATTTGACATGTTTAATTAATTATCACTGCTAATGAATTATTTGGATAAAAATACATTTAAAACTATAGTATGAAAGGGTAAGAAAAGATTAATGTGATTCTTTTTGGTTAGATCATGTGCATATGAATTGTGATTTTTGCAATTGACAAGACCTCGAAGTACAGAGGCATCTCTGGAGTGTACAGTTACCATGCATAGAAGAGGCTGGGGGTGTTTAGGGGCTGCTACAGTGGTGCTACCCAACAAGCCCATGCTCCACAGATCATGCTGTAGTGCTGATGAGGCCGAATAGGCTGACAGCTCAGTACGCTGACAGCTCCCACTGCAGGGAAGACTGCATCATTAATAACAACCTAGTGATATATGGGGAGACACATCGATTGGATTTCAACCTTCTCAACCTTTTCTTTGCCTCCCTTAGTTACCCTGTTTCTCTGCTAGGCTCCTCAAGGTTCACTACTGACTAATCCTCGATTCTATGATGACAAAAACACTCCGCACCAGTCATTATGGAACAGATGGTTCAAGTCCAATGATGGCTGATGACATTTTTACAGATATTCGTCTTGTCAAGGAAATTCTGCTGCCACGCTGAGCGTTAAAAAAGCAAAGCGATATGATCCGCTGCAAGACGAACATAAATGTTTGTGTCAGTCAGAACTGAGTTTGGGTCAGGGAGATACATTTGCATGTTCCACCGGCATCTATCTTCCTGTGCTAATTAAATTTTCAGCACCTGTTCCTCCCTTATGTTGCAGTATGACTTCATCCTCTGTAATGATGCAATCTATCGGCCCTGGCCAGCAGGCCAAGAGCAAAGGATTCAGATCAGGGGAGCCCACCCATCATTTGTCACATTTTACAAGCTGCTGCCGGGCTGTAAGTTGAAGAAGTGAAGCACATGGTCCAAGCAGATGTAATGTGTTTAAGTGAGGATGTGCTGGCAGCAACACTTGTGTCATTTGTACAGTCGCACAGGAGGTTCCATCTCATAAATATCCTGCACATTTGTGCATTTTGGTTAAATATGTGTATGTTTATTATCTTCATTTTTTTTTTTTTTTTTTTTTTTTTTTGCATTCTTATGTGTTTTTATTTATCTGATTACCACTTGCACTATGCATATTCTCAGCTATGTTTGTACTTAACACTTATTTTTATTTATATAATTAGCTATTTTTGGCCTGCAAAAACTAAAAAACAAATCCTTAACATAAGAGATGTGTTTTCAATATATACAAGTACATAAACATAAAAATTAAAAAAAAGTTACTGTTAATGTTCCAGGGGAAGAAATTCATTTTTTACTTAAAAGAGTAGAAAAAGTAACAAAAACCTCAAAACATTATATTGACATATTATTGAAATTAGCACACAGTTTTGGGTGCTCAGTGTCCAATGGGGTAAAACTAGAGGGTAAGTGTTCTAACTTTTTCATCAACTAGAAAATGCATGTTTGATGGTTTGTTGTTTTCTATTTTGCCCTAAAACAGGATTATTATTATTTTTTTTATCTTTACTTGAAATTAAAATACTTTCTTTAACACAAATAAATGCAAAAAGAAGAGCCTTTAACAAATGAGAGTATAATACTCTAGTAAATTGATTAGCTCAATATTTTTAATAGAGCCTTACACAGATTTAATGGCGTCACTTAAAAAAACCTCCACAAATCAACAAGCTTTTGATATACATTATAAACTCCACACACACACATCCAACGGCCTTTCTTGAACCCTTTGTGTGTTTTTGTAGCACAGATGGCTGAATAGTGGGTGTCTTCCTGCTCATGAGTCCCTCCTTCTCTCTTCCTCTCGTTCTTTTTCATCCTGTCCCTCTGCCTCCTCCCAAGGCTGAGCCCTCTTCCATTGCTTCCTTTTATATTCCACCCTACCTCCCTGCCCTTCTCTCTAACAGCTTTAACACAATGCGCGACACTCTTCTGCATGGCCTTCTTTCCAAGATTGCTGCTAAATGGAATTAGAATTAAGGGCATACATCACTGTAATCATGCTGCTTAATTATTAATAGGCTCCATCAGGCTCCTTCCTGGTGTGGCATATTAGAGAGAGGCAACATTACCCTGCCAGACGCTCCTGGTACAGAACGGACAAAGCATAATCAAGCACGTTAGCGCTGCGGATTCACTCATTACTATACGTTTCTGACTAATGGCTAATTGAATCCATTAATTTTCTGCTCAGATGACGCCGATGGGCTACAATGAAAATACTGCTCCGTGTTCCATGTCGTGTTCTGTTCCTTCCTACAATATAACATGCACTGATGTGAATAGACTTGCTGCAGATAAAAACGGAACGCTTGTTGAGCACGTGACAGTCAACCATTACATTTGAGGCTCTGATTTCTGAGATGCGCAAACAGCACAGGCTAAGTCGGGCTTCATCAGTTCAGATTACTTTGCTCCAGCCTCCAGCTGGGCACACTGGGAGCAGATGGCCCCATAATCACCACGGTTCAGCCAGGGCTGCGGTGGAGCCCAAACTCAGCTCCTGATGTTTGATTTAATTTCAGATATAGCCTAAAATTCAGGCCACAACAGCTGGCATGTACAATAGTGTGTTTGTGTGGATACTTTACAGTGCCAAAACAAATGGCATCATGGCTACGTGGAAATATTGTAAATCTAAATTGAGAGGTAAGTAGACATGGGTCAATATTTTGCGAGTAAATGGTTTTTCACAAGAATTTCAAATAATGTAAATTATCTTTCAAATAATGTAATATAACTGCTTTTATTTATATTATATAAATTAAATATTCCTGCACCAGTGTAAATAATATAGCATGCTGATTATTAGTTTACTTAACATTATCTATCTTTTTATGCTACTATTTTGATTTTGAGTTCAGCAAAAACACGAACAACTACTTAATTTTATTAGTTTTCAGGTGCCCAGAACACCATACGTGTAGCATTTCTACTTTATAAAATAGAGTACATTCACCGGATATTAGCTGGTTAAATTGTCAGGCTATCTAAGAGACTGAAGGAGAGCCATCCAATTAATGGATTCAAATGGCCATTATTAAAGTTAATGCTTTGTACATTTGGCATGCTAAGAAAATAAGGTTTCAGGTCTGTAAAGCAGCAGACTGCAAGCGAGCTAATCGCGGCATTAACCTGGTAAATTAACCAAATAATTTCAGTTTGCTAGACTCCAAGCATTACTTTTCAAAAATCAAAATGAGGAGTTAATAGTGCGTGAAATGAGACTGTTAAATTCTGAAAAAAAAAAAAAAAAAAAAAAAAAAAAAAAAAGAACTTCTGCTAAATATTGCACATCGTCAAAAGTCATCATTTTGTCTTCAAATACTGTGCACTGTGTCTTCCACCTTACCATGTATGGTAGCGAATTGAAAACATGTTTTTCACAGATCTAAATGTGTAAAAATGAAAGGAATGCAATAGAAAGTCAAGTTGTGTCACATCATTCAAGCTTGTGTCACTCGTTTTCTGCATGAGAGTGATGAGTGGTGTGTTCAATGACATCAAGAATAGGTACTTCATTTATGCTCAACTGCAGCGTTCAGGTAGCAGAATATTTGGTAATTTGATAAATTCTTGTGGCAGTGTTGCTTGTGATCAAATTGTATGCTGTGCTGTCAAATGGCAGCAAAGGGATGTGAGAATTTTTCTGCAGTATTGTGTCTTCCCATGCAATAGAAAGAAAAGGCAGATCCACAATAATGTGAAAGGAGGTTATAATAAATATATTTTCAAATTGCCTTTCTTCTAAGCAAGAGAAATATGAACTATTTCAACCAGGTGACAGTCAGTAGGTGACTAAAAGTACACAGCAGTAGGTAGAGAAGACACATAATTACATTACTTAACTAGAAGAAACTCTTGTCACTTCAGCCTTTTTTCCTGGGAATGTTGTCCTTTTTAAAATGAAGCATTCGCTTGCTGCTGGGAAATGACAATGCTGCGTCTTTGTAAAGGTTATCATCTTTTCATGGACTCAGACTTGTTTGATGTACAGTAGCACCTGGAGGCTTCATATAAAAACTGGAACAGAGAGTTCCCCTCCCAGCGGGACTCACATTAACTGGGATAAATATCCTGTTCAAACACGTCCTACTTTTTTCTCGTTTGGGTGCGTTCTGTGACTCAAGCACCTGAATTTTGATTCTATTCAATCAATATTTAAACAGCAGTGTTTCAGCAGCTTCTCTGTATTCATCACAATTGTTCATCACAACAAGAAAACACAAAGGGAGACTCCCATGGACATAAATTTGATTTGATGTGTGATGCTCCCAGTTCTATAGAAAGTGGGTGTTAGGCAGCAATCAGAATGAAACAAGACAAATGTGACGTGTTGCGTGGAGTATTTCGACATCAGTGCCTCTCACCACCACCCACATCTCAACAAACGCTATGTCTGACTCACAGAACATGATGACGCCACGACTCACATGTGCTCACCCAGAAAATACAAAGGCACAGATCGCAGTTGGTCATATTCACCATCTCTCCTATGTCACCACATGCCGAGAATGTGTGTAATGCACATGCAATACGAAGTGACAAAACCAAAGCCCCGAAACATAATGCTAGCATGTCCCGTTCTTACATTGATGATAAATTTCTGCTGTTACACAACACTGCTGAGCCGCTTTCCGAGCTCCGCTGAGCGACACCGGAATGCCGGCATTTTAATACTAAACAGTGGGACTCCACAGATGCAATTTCAAGCTGAACGACTACCTCAGGGGATTGAAAGAATCAAAAGCTTAAGAGAAGATTTGAGCACTGAAGGTCTATTTGAATCATTCTTACATCAACACAATTGACACTGAATCATGGATTTTGCTGTATGATGACAGAGAGACTCAAACAAATCTGTATTCATGCTGTAAAAACATACAAAGGTGCAAATTTTAGTGAGTAAACTTCTTCACGGAGTGGAGTGCATTGCATTAAATCCACAAAGATGCTTCTGCTGCTTAGACATTCAAAATATCTTTATTTTAACATATTCATCTGCTATTCAAATATACAAACGCACCTTATGTTTCGCATTTTCCCTCCCACGTTGACATTTTCCAGAGGAATTTTATGAAAATCCATTGATTTTCTTTAGACAGAATACAGCAAAATGAGAGCACTGAGGTCTAATAATAGCTCGTGTTTTCTGATCTGATGTCAGCAGCTTGTGGATATGGGAGCTGACCCCTGCTGCTTCTGCTCAATCAACAGCTAGGCGATGAAAAAAAGTTCCTCATAAAGATGCCCAGTAAAAACATATCATATATGATATAGAACATAACTTCCCTGCAAAAAATGGAGCTGCATTTTATTATGCTCTCAAAATGGTAATAAGTTAAGAAAATCATTACCTTGAATAGATCATCCAGTTTATTAGACTGTCTTTCAGTAGTTAATGTTTTAATGAAATAATATTCTGCAACACTAAGGGGATTTGATGCCTCCTGTCGATTAGAAAGTTTTTCTCACAAACTGTAGTTTCCACAACTACTCTCAAGGTCAGGAATATTCTTATTTCTGCCAAATCACTGCAGTTTCCATTTTCTACTTCACCTTTACCTTATTCCACAAGCTTACATTATGTTGTATCTTATCTGTGTCAAAGAATACTGATAATCATTATCAGTAGTCTAGCTTTGAAAACTAAGTCTAGATGAAATGTCAACATATTTGTAAGGGTCAAATTCATTTCCGAAACTTCAATAAAGCTGTAAAATAAAGCATGCTAGGAAAATAAATCAATGTAATAAATTGTGTCAGAGCATTTCAATGACAGGAAGGTTGAAAAATATTCTTCATAAGGAGGTGAAGATGATTGGAGGCCGGAGGGGGGAGTCGGAGGTTACAGTGTTCATATATATTTTTTCCTATTTATTCCCAAATACAATTTTGATCACACTGAGCCAGCTCCCCTGACAGACTGTGTAGCAGATGCATCTGATAGAAATGAGATTCTGGGTTATGTAGGATATAATCTATGATGTCTGAGAAGCAGGAAGTGGGACAGAGATGTTGTGTGTGCATCATTTGATTTTTTTTTTTTAATCAGAATTACCACACATTTGAGTTTAAATTTTAGTTGAAACATTTGATAGACATAAAATATAACTTCTATTCACCTTCAAGTTGAATAGTGCTTGCAGGAGAAATGTATGTTTTATATTGAAATGTCATTTTTTCTTAAAGATAAGTTTATTCTCTTTGTAGAGACAGAGCTTCACTTTAATAAAGCAACGCTAACTTAAGTTATCTGTCTATAAGTCAAAAATCCATCAAGTCTTCCAATGTGTTATTTATTTATTTATTTTTTTATTTTACAGATGCTTGCTGTAAAATTGTACATTTTAGGTTGACCACTCAGCATTTTGGACTTAGAACTAGAGATAACTACATACAGTCCAGTTCTCTTTAAACAAAAATTTGAAACAGCCCTTTAAGCAAGCATCATAAAGTAATATCAATTTAGATACCAACATTTACTAGTGTATGGCTGTAAAAGAAAACAGACAACATTTTTTAATATCACTCTTACCACCTTCTAACAGAATGTCATCCTGGGCGATGAGCAATAATGCTTAACCATACCAAAACATAACACTGCTTGCAATTTTTAATTATTGTACGATTTAGAAAAACCTTCTAATCTAGCCTCTCTGTTTAGACAGTGAGATACTTAAATGTTATACCCAGGCTTTCTCACATTCTCACCCGTAAGTGACATAAGTTCGAGCTGCTAAAACAGACGAAGGTAGAAAAAATTTCACAAGGAGATACCAAAATAAGACAATAGGCCAACATGGATGACATAATACCTGCAACTGCATGAACATATTGAAGGCACAAGGTCAGGCGAAGACTACATTGCACAGCATGTTTGACCCACTGCTTGCAGGTTGATGAACAGCAGAGTAAACAGCTGTTGTTGGGTGAGCGGGGCACACCCAGAAGAAGCCAACCAGCGCCACAAAAAAGTCTGGGGTAACTTTAAGCATGAAGTTGAGTGACAAACTTTAACATCTGTCTCCTCGTCCTATTTATTCATAAGCTCGTGAGCACACTGTGTTTCTTTTTCATCCTCCTTCCTTGCAGCATCACTTGGCCACCAAGGGTGGTTGTCATGGTAACACCGCCCACAGGAGCTGGATACCTTCCCTGTTACCGTAGCAACTGGTTCCCTACAGGATTTCAAGCATGTCACACTCTTTCTCCTGCTCATTAAGAAGCAGCCTCTCTCTATCTCTCTCTCTCTCTCTCTCTCTCTCTCTCCTCACGGCGTACATAAGACGGGTTCAACTTTCACTCAGCAACAGGTTGCTTATCACTTCTGTAGCTTTTCTTGTCATGGACTGATTTAAAGCACGTGCATATCACCAGGACAGCTAAGTTTAGCTCATGGTAGCTTCCTTACATATTGTCATGCTTTAATTTTAAGCATGACAATATGTAAGTTAAAGATTATAGTGAACAAAAGGTTGATGAATGATGTCAACAAGCTTCTGGTAAACAAATAGTTGATTTGTAAAGATGTTAAGGGTATAGTTGTAAAATCATTATGTTTAGCAAAACTTTCAATTCAACAAAATCATGAAAGTAATTTTAAAACAAGGAAGGTCCCATGTTATTTTCTTTTTACTCATCTCACATTGTATGAAGTAAAGCTATTACCACGGGCACAAAAAAGACAGAATGTATGAAAAAAACTAAAAATATTCAAAACTTTATTATCTCTCATATGCTAACATTCCTAAATCGTACTTGAGTGCACTTGCAGAGGATTCTCCTGAAGCTAAGCATTTTTTCACACTGCACAGAGCCAATATACTGTGCTAAATAGTCACCATGTTGTTGTTTTATATTTTTTTTACTTAAATTGTAAAGTTTGGTTGATATATGTCCTAAACTGAAACAGGGATCTGGTACAATGTTAAAACATTAGTCTAGCGCGTGTAACTTAGTCTGGTGATATAAATATAAGCTTGCCCAAAGTGTGTGATTTCAAGCTCGACTGTGTATCAGTGTGGAGTGGAAGTGGTTCCTGAGTTTCCCTGTTGTGTTGGGACTGTTTATGCATAAAGACTGCTTGTAATGGAACAATTTTTGTGATCAGACATGATTTTTCAAGTTTCTGGTAGGAATAACAACAAGTATGCTAACTGCCAAATAGCCAAAGTCTCAAGCCGACTGTCATGCAAGTGGCCAATAACAATTTATTAGAACTTGTAACAGTTTGTATGTTTTGAACAGTGCTGTAAAACAGACATTTATGAACAGGTTCTTTTTGTGCAATAACTAATAAACTGAAAAGAAAAACCTTGTCGGCAACTATTGCTATTTGGACAAACTAAAGCTGATAATTATGCACCTGCTTGCAAATCATCATAAGCATTTATTTCAATTATGAAAACAAAAGAAGAGAGAGTTTAAATTTAGTCAAGCAAAAAAAATAAATAAATAAGAAAACACCCCAGAATGTATGTAACAGTCCAGATTAAATTATTCCTGACTGATTAAAGATTTTTGTCTGTTGTAAAACTTTTGTTTCATTTGTTAAAACAAACAGAACGAGGAGCATCCGGAACCTTTCTAAAAATACTGTGTACTGTCTCGTGAGCTGGATATATTAGTACTTCCCGAGTAGGCAGACATAAATCAATAAATAATCTTTGAACTTATTCTATAGAAGGAAGGAATGTTAGTACAATTTTCTCAAATAAAAATAATTTTTCAGAATTACAATTTTTGCTAGGGTTCAAACTTTGCTTCTCTGTGCGAGAGGTGAAAGTGTCTTACATTCTCACTCATTCATCCCAGAGACATTACATCAAGCTGCTAAAACCCAAGGTGATGAAAAACAAATGTTGACTTTTAAAAGTTAAATATTGTATGCAGTGTACATCTCATTGGCGTATGTCAGATTCTCTGCTCATCAGTCTCAATAAATAATCACGTGACAACCTTGTGAAATGCAGATTTACTTCAATCAGAACTAATTAGACCAATTTATCCCTTGACTGATCAATTTATCCGTCATTAGACAAAAGCAACACGTTAATTAAACATCCAACTAGAGAGAAAACGAAGGACATTTCTTGACTAAAGGTTAATACGAAAACAACTGTTACATTGGCATAACAGATACGTTTATATCCTCCTATGATTCCCAGGCTTTTGACCACGGTCACTTTTCAACTACAGCGTTAAAACATGCTTGATTTAGAGTTTGCAACAGATTAAATATTAGTGTTATCTCATCTCCTCTGGCTAAAACATTCCCATAGAACAGTCGGTTGAAAGGAAAATGGTTTAATCTTTGAGCCAATTAGCAGAGCCAGGAATGTCCATTTATCCTAACTGCTTTATTTTTTCAAGCCAAAGCCCAAGCTTGTATACATTTCTTAGTATCATGTAAGCTTGACACTAAGCTTATATGATACTTGATGTCATGTAAGGAGGAAGCTCTGCGGGACCAGAGAGGGAATCCTTCATAAGTTCAGCAACAAAAAGAAAAAAATGACTTCTCTGTTGTTTTTTTTTCTTCACAGGATACTGCACTACAGGCCAAAGTCTTAAAAGCAGCCACGTCTGTGTAGATAAGTAGGCAGAGTCAGACGCTTTGGGTACATTTTGTCTCAAGGGAACAGAGGAGATGACTGAAGTTTATTGGGGGAAGCTTCTAAAAACAAACTTTTTAAATATCCCTCCAACTCATAGACACAGAAAAATAATAATAATAATAATTTAAAAAAAAATTTACTTTAAGGGATCAGTTTAAAATGGGGCAAAGCTGTAGATGGCTTTACCCATGATAGTAGCAGCAGAATAAACTCAATTTTTTCAGTGTCTGAGCCAAGTGAATGAACATCTGTGTCACAGCATTTTGGCTCTTTTAAATGTCTGGCAGATTTCAAGTCAGCAAGGTACTGCTCTCAGAAAACATATTTTTTCCAGCTTATTGCTGCTTGCTGGATGAAGCAACATTTAGCATATCAGCTCACATTTAAGCAGGAGATTTAGTCATCCCTATATTCATCTAGGATGGCCATCTGTATGTAACCTCATCACTCTAGGACTCTGACTGCTATGCAAAAACAAAGTACATTTCTGGACTTCAGAATGTTAATAAATTATAAAGCATACAATTTAAAACAAAAATAGAGAAATGTCCTTTTCACTGGCTCTAAAATACATTCATACATGAACCTATAGTTTAAAGGAGATGCTGTGAAAGTCAGGTCCAAAATGGAGAGAAGGGCAAAAAACAACAATAATAAAAAAAAAACAAAAGAAAAAAGTTGTCATGAATTATTCAAGAACAATTTCATACGCAGAGACGGAGAAAAAAAAGATGTCACTGGCCACTGAGAGCCGCTGAGGCAGACTGAGAAGGAGCGCCTGTGTAGGGGAGGGAGTAACGAGTGCTTTTGGGATGTAGCAGTGTAGAACAGAGGAGGCTGGGTCAGACATGGAGCGGAGAAACACGGAGGGGGAGGTTCAACCAAAGAGGAGACGGGCGTGTGGATTTTCCTTTGTGTCTAATTTAGAGAAATGTTGAGAAGCTGAACCTAGCTGGCAGGGAAGGGGGCAGGGTAAATGAAAAAAAGGTAGGATGAAGAGAGGGCAAATGTCTGAGTGTTGAGAGGGGTGTGTGGCAAGTGCTGACACCAAATCATCAAGCAAGAGCCAAGGCTTTTGCAGCGCTTTCAATAATTGATGCAACTTCTGTAGAGTGCCATCTTTTTAAAGCAGAATGTCCTCCTTCTGAAATCCACAGTCTATTTGTGTATTGTGAAGCCATTTTATTTGCTGAAGCAAGCATTTAAATATATTGTTGACACATCTCTAAATCAACTCCACTGTAGTGGATTGTCTCTGTTTGCAAAAAAAAAAAAAAAAAAAAAACAACAACAGAAAAACCTACATAACAATTAGAGCATAAACAATTAAAATTGTAGCACAGTGACTTAAGTCACTAGGTGAGATTTTTTTTATTTTCCACCATTTTGGTTTGTTGTAGATATTTTTAGACAAACTGAAAATGTATAGCTTTTTATGATAATTGTAGCCAAAAACTAACTTGTTTTGTTTCAGCGCTGTGATTTCTCTGTTCACTTGGGTGAATTTTTATTTTACTGCTTTGATCAAAAGGATCAAAAATGCCTGGACTCAGATCCACAGTATTTAGAAGCCTTTTTCTAGCAACTATATGAGTGAGAGACATGAGTTTAGTTCTTCTGTTGTTTCTGAGGCATTGTCACTTTACTGTATATTACGGTCATCCATGACAGCGATTGTTCTCGGGTTGGAACCGGTCTTAAAGCTGCTCTTCTTTAATGCTTTAAATATGAGCATCTGTTTATCAGAGTGTTATTATCTCCTCTGTGCAGTCTAAGAAATATGACAATTGCTTACACTATTGCCAAGAGTGTAAGCAAATCTTTTCCATCAAATAAAAAAGTCAAAACCGAACATCAAAACAATGAATAATTTGCAGCATAACTATAATAGTAATTGCAATTTAGAGTACTTTTAACAGGTTTTTCATTATTTTTTATTTGGGCACTTCACTCGCATTAAAAGTAAAATGATTACTCCCTGTACAAACATATAACCAATCACTATTTATTAATAGATAGAATTACAGCTGCAAGCTGCATGCTGCTAGCCTTTGAAATGCAGACCTTCCTTAAATACTGAACACATTTGCTCTAATTTGAGTATCTTAATTCTACATTAATGTTCACAGCTACACGCCCCACTGTGATATTATTGAAGCAATGAATAATCAACAATACATTTCTTACAAAGGTGATATTTAGGCTTGATTTAAGGGTACAGCTCTGCATCAACTGGTCTTTGTTACTCCGTCATGCCAGGCAGCTAAGTAGCACATAAATCTAGTGACACATTTACATAATGGGAAGGGTACTGGGAGCTCTTGACAGCTCAAAAGGAATAGTAAACTCGACACCATTCCTTTGGGGAAACCCCAGCCGCTCGTGCATCAAAGTCTAAAGCAAAGCGTGGAGGGCGCCAGATAACTTGCAACATAACCTCTCAACGTTATCACCACAGTTTTGAAAATGATGCAGGTTACATTAAAGATGTATACGGTACTACAAAATGGTCTTCTATACATATTGAGCATAAACAGCCTATGTAAAGATCAATATGCAACACAGGATCTTAATCAGACATAAACATTCTAGACTTTAACTAGGTCGCTTCAAAGTTTTTTTTACAGGGAAACTTACTGATCTGGGTAATTTTTATGCTTCAAAATCCAAGCGCACTTGAACTAAAGGTCAGAAACTGATGGCCAGTCATTTTCCTTTTGGATTTTCTGGTAGGGAGCAGAATTCATGATTCCACCAATTATGGAAAGTTTCCAGGTCAACATCATCACACTACTGCCACCATGTTTGACTGTCAGGTAGAGCTGTGATGACTGATGTCATAATTAATGAGGTTGACTATAAAAGGTTGTTGGTGGATAATTTAAAGGCATCGTTCAATAACATTTTCAATGTTTTTTTTGCAGCAATTGCAAGAGAGGACATTGTGGGGACAGTTTCACCTCTGTTGTCTGAAAGCAATGGAGAGCTCCCATTCAAAAATAAAACTATGTCAGAGAAATGACACACAGGCTCCGTGTCAACTCTGAATGTAAATGGACCATAGAAGTACTGACAGGTCAAAATTCTGTTGTCTTTTTCTTCATGCTGCTACTTTTAAACAGTGAGTTAGGCTTCAGCAGAAAGAATATATCATATCAAAGTTTCACTGTTTAATCCATTTGGGTTTTTAATCTCTGTATAATGCCTCTGTATCAAGATCAAACCCACTAGTACTCTTAATTTAATGTTAAAGCCATGCTGCCTAGGATGTGCTCAGTTGTCTAATCTGTATTAGAATGTTACATAAGTTGTTTTATTTATTTATTTATTTTTTGGACTATTATTATGATTACTAATTAAATTAATGGGTCTATGTAGGCACAGCCATTGTTCAACTTTGATTAATATTTGAAAACACATTTCTGTCCTCGAAATGGAGCTGTGCCACAGAACTGGAATGACCGTTTCCATTTCTTTTTTCTCATGTTGAGAATGTCCAGAAGGTCAGTGAGCCCTACATCCCTATTAACCCTGAAAGTGGTGTCAGGAAGAAGAAGAAGAAAAAAAAAGATTTTGCACTCATGTTTTCAAATAACTCTGTGCTCCACTGTGTCACAGGGTATTTCCCAAGCCCTTGCTAGCTGCTTGAACAGAGCAGGAAGCAGGCCGAGTTCCTCTGTGAGAATACCTAATGCTCTCCATGTTCCACATTGAGTGTACTCTCCCCTCCTGTTTTTCAAATCATCTGCTGGGCAAGAGCAACACGCCCCTTTGCCTCCCCTCTTCTCCCATGTATCTGTACCAACCCTCAATCTCTTTCACTGTCCTGAACTCATCCTCACCATAGAGGACAAGTGTTATCATCCTGCTGCAGTTGTCTCATGAAGGAGGGGGTCTCTCAAACCCCCCTATTGGCTGGAACTGCACTAAGCAGCTGGTTTCCTCCTGGCCTTTACAGTAGTACAGCCCATTAGGCTTACTGAGGCAGCCATGCCTAGTGAGAGAACCTTGAGCTGCCGTGATATCTCAGCCCCACAAGACACCAAAGAGGACTAAAAGCTGGAGGTCATCAGAATGACGGGACTGGGCTCCTAATCTCTCTCCACTCCTTTGACAGAGGGCGGGGGGGATTGCAAGCATGCAGCTTCTCCTGCACGCAGATTAAACCCCACAGTCTAACCGAGGCTTAAAATATTGCTAAAGTCCTCCATGCATGAGGTTTTGCATTAAATCTCCATGTTTTATCTAGCATTCAGTGAATAAGTAGTGGGAGGTAAAGCAGTTGCGAAAAAAGTTCAAATTTATCTGTAGCTGCTGTCAGCATGAGATTTTATCTGGTGAAGCAAGTGTAAGAAATTACAATAAACCCTGATGTGAAGGTGTGTGCTTTAGGTTTGACAGTGTTTTGTATGTTTGAGAGTCTTACTTTAAAAAAAAAAAGAAAACAAAGGAAGCAGTTCTGGTGTTGATCTTTTCTGTTGACGCAGTCAACTCATAAAGATCCCTCGTTTGACTAGCCGACAACTTTGCTTTCAAACAGATAGAGGAAGCCTCCATCACTTTTAGCTCTTTTGTGTAGAAGTAATTTGGGATCACAGTTGAAAGAAAATGCGTAGTTTATATAAGTTTCTCAGAAACCGGGAGCTCCACAGCAGTGTACACCTGCATAATATTAAGCCTCTCTTTCCACTTTACATGATAAATGGGTGCTACTCGTTTCACCCCTTTTTCATTTTGTACCTCTGCAGATTTTGTCAGTGGTGCCCAACCTCTCATGGAAATCCTGTGTATTATTTCATCCAACAATATGCACCTGCCAGGCGGCATTTATTCCCCATTATGACAAATAACAATTCAAAGTAATTTTTCTATAAGCCATTCATGGTCCACTCTAGTTCTATGGATACACTGAATAAAATATAAGCTTGGTGATGATATATGGAACAAAAATGTAGCACAAGATGTGCATGTAAAATGGATTAAATTACACATGGGACCCAGATGTTTTTGACCGTATCTCTCCACTAATCATTGAAATACTTCTAAACAGCACAAAATAAACCAATGCCATGGTTTAAATACACGGGTTTGAAATACTTTGTTACATAATTTCCCACATCAGCACCGAGACATGCCTCAACTCATATTAGTCATTAGTCTGTCATCTCTGTTAAGAACCGCATTTGCTAAGCAGCAACTACATCTCTTCTTTCCTGCAGCACTCATTTCATAATGACTCTGCAAGATCTAATCCGGATCCTGTGTGTGCGTGTGTGTGTGTTTGTGTGCTGCACCAGAAGAAAATCAGAGAGGAAGCCAGATAAGGAGAACAAGGAGAAAACATTTACAGCAGTAAGAAGGTACATTTTATGCCTACTGGCACACACGTAGAACAGAGAATACAAAGCCCACGGAAATCCATTAGTGGAAACTGATTATCACTAAAATTAATTGAGTGTAAGGCTGCATGCGTGTGCAAGTGTGTGCGACTGTAAGCAGGCAGAGAGATCTGGTTGTCCTTATCTCCTTTCCCGTCCATTTTTTAAAAAGAAAAACAAATCCTCTTTGTCACTATCCTGAAAGACAGATGGAAGGTGGGAGGTGCATGATTCTGCATGGATGTATTCCAACATAAGGGCCTTAAACCCATCGTCCAGTGGTTATGAGGTGCTGGCAGAGTCCGGATGGGTGGCATAGTCTTCCTATTTTTATCTAATCTTTAGCTGTGCTAAAATGTGCCTTCCTGCATTTTTCTTCCCTTTCCTGTCAATTCCCTTGTTCCTCTTGCTCATTAAACACAGAAACTACTTTGTTATTTTGTTTACCAGTGTTGGTTTTATGCTAATGGGACAGAAGTTGAGCAGCTTTAACCAAAGATTGGGTGAAAAATTATGACTGACTAAACATAGATCGAATTAGACTTCACTGAGCCTATTCCCCAGGATGAACTAAGAGATACAACAAAGTGGATCCTGTATGCAAATATAAGAGGGCAGAATCAGAGCTAAAAGTATATTTAAATGCAATTTAATGACACCAACCACAATGAATGAAAAAACAAAACTTATATATATATTATCGGCCATAACAGCAACGCTGGGACGATATAAAAATCATCCCTACTTGTCATATCGGTGGATTTATTGGAAAATAAAAAAAGCTGTGTTATACTTAGCACAAACAAAATGGCTATAATCTAATTTAGTCACAGGAAGTGTTCACTTTTAACATATTTGTGTACAAATGAAGGTAGAAACCTACTAGGTAAATTTTTCAGAGACAATAAATACTTCATCCAAGAGAGTCATTACCAGATAGGTACATTATTTTATTGTGATTCCTTTTAGTTAACAAAATAAAAGCAGCAACCTGAAACAACAAAACTGAAAATGAAGACATATCAAAATGTTTGCTGGTTGAATAATTAACTAGCTTGCATTTCTCTCTGTTTTGGAATTCACATTAGAGCATATTTAATATTCAGACTGAAGTTTTTGTATATATATTGTCAGTAATTTAGCAATCCTTTCACAAAATGTGGAAAAAAAACTAAATGTGAAGCAGTGCCAAGTATATTGAATAAGCCACCAAGTATCAATTTTAAATAGTGTTTGTCTTATGGTTACAGCAAGAACCTGAAGAAAATGAAAATAATAAGTTTTACATGTTTAGTTTTCTAACTGCCAGCAACATAAAAAGCACATTTTAACAGACATCTAAAAGCCATCATAGTAAGAAAATCTTATTTTTTCTTTCTTTTATGTCAAAATTGATCATATTTTGACAGGCAAGTAAGCTTTTTGGCATTCTTACTATGCTTTCTCTGCTTCCCTAGAGTATTCATAATTTAAGTTTTACTGTTTATTTAACATTTGGCAGAGGAACAGTTATGAGAAATCAGCCGTCTGGCTATAAATGTGCACACTGATGACGCTGCAATGTTTAAAAATAAATGTAAAATAGCATTTTGACATTGAAATATTTTACAGTTTATAACAAGGGAAAGATATACTGCATAGGATGAAGGCCTGTAACAATATTTTTTTCACTGTGTACCATTAGTGCAATCTATTGGTAAATGACGGTCTTCTGGATGAAAGAGTGCATAGATTCCTACAATCAAGAAAACATGCTCCCATTTTGAGTGAGTCTATGCAAAGTTTGCATTTTGTGTTTGTGCCTATGTAGATTTTATCCAGGTGCTCCACTTTCTCTACAAACAATCTGTCAACGTGCAGATGGGAACAGGGACAAAGAGGGGATGTAACAATTACGGCTGTAAGAATATCCAAACCCCAAAATATTTCTCTTCGAAATGAATTCTGTCTCATTAAAGGCTCACTAGTTGCTGGAAGTATGTGACTGCATCTGGGGAAGCAAGTGTACGCTGTTATTATAAGCATCAGGTTTGTGTGTGCGTTCTAATCTGGACAGATCTATACTTGAGAGTCTTAATTTGAAGTAAGAAAAAACAACCTCTTTGAGTTAGATCTAAGCAACATAAACATAATAAGCTGATATTAGCTGGGCTGTCTGCACATGTAGCTATGCAGCCTGCAGTCAGCTGCTTAACAGAGTTCTTATGTTTGTTGGTTAATGTTACACACAGTTGAAGATAGCGCTAGTCATTCTTCCACTCTTTCTTGCAACTCATTTAAAATACTTTAGACCTAGGAAAGGTGAGAAAGAAAGTCATTAGAAAATGTATCTCGAAACAAGAAACTAGCCCACACTTAGACAGAATCAGCTTACACTTCTGAGATTGTGCAGATCCTTTCTTTGTAACAAAAAGGGGGGATTATTTACTTTTCACAAAATATTGCAGAAATATCCACTTGATCATTATGGGGTTGTCTTTTGAGCCCAATACTCTTCCAAAAAAATCCTTAATGTACTTTAATGACAATAATGTTTTAAATTCCAGTCATGAAATTGCGCTAAATAAACTTTAAATCAGACAATTATGAATGAGGTATTAGGGTACGTTATACATTATGAAGAAAAAAAGTTTTTTATATTGTTGCAACATGCCATTTAATGCATAAAATGTAATTTCAGGTGAAAAAGGGTGCTAACATAAATTATATCAACATTGATAGCAATGGAAAGTACCTCAAATCATAGAATGGACAAAGCAAATGGACAAAGTACAAGACAAGAGAGTGTATTTACTTCAAACCCCAAAATGAGAAAGGCAGCAAACAATGTTATCCTCACATCTCATTGCTGTTTCAGGTCATGCACCATCAGAATAGATTTTCTATCACACAGTGTGATATGTGATCCACATTACTCATTCCCATTGAGGAAGTGCCTAAAGGCTGCAGACGTTTAAAGCGGTTTTACTTTCCATTGCCGTCGTTCTGCACTGCACGAGTTCGCATGCAGCCATGACGGAGGGTCGAATCCGTGACCTTTCTTGTCAGGAGCAGAACTCCTCTGTGTATCAATCAGCTAAATGCTCTGAGCGCTGAGTATCCTGTTTTAGCTGAGACTGCAGGAAAGCTTCGACATAGTACGTGACACATGCATCTGTCTACCTAAAAGAAGATGACACAGGAAGACTAAAAAAAAAATAATAATAAAAAATACAGTAAATGTGTCCTGAGGCTTTTGGGCATGCTATGAGAAGCCGTTTGGATGATATTCAAATACGTTGGTGCATTTACATACTTTAGAAAAGAAAATCCAAACAAATATCTCCGTCTGCCTATTTTAATTGAATTAATGTTGAGAAAATTAAAAAAAAGCTGACAGTTTTATTGGGACTAATACCACAGTGTAATCCAACCAGCCAACCCTCTCACTGTGTAATCTTCAGTGTAAACCTTCACGGGCAGGTCTCCTCGTATGAAGCTAAAGCCCATTCCTCAGCATAGCAGTAATCCCACTAAGGCTCTTAGAGAGAGAAGTGATTTTTCTTTTTCCAGAATGAAAGGAGGAGGCTTTATGACTATTACAGGCTCACTGCAGACGAGAGCTAATAAATAAACATCTCACAAATCGACTTAAGATCTTGGGGGTTGCAGAAGTCGCAAGCAGGTGCTTTAGAAATCTGACTTGAACTGCAGCTCCATCTGGGAGATCATGACTCACTCCCTCTGTCCCCCCCTACCCTTGTTCTCATTGGCATTCCACATTTACTCACACTGACGTTCCTGCACTCCTCTTATCTTTTCCTTTACAAGTACATCATGGAATGGAACAACAATCCCAAGCATGCTGTTGAAATTTATTTTTTCTTTTTTGTTGTTCAAAAGATAAGATCAATACTGAAAAGGGTTTCTAGTAAAGAAACATGAGCCTAATAGTATGTTGATATAATGTACAATATATTCTCTCAGTATTTTGTCAAGGCTGTTTTTGCATAACTACAGCCTGAATGGAGCATCACAAACACAGAAGAGAAGCCTCTCTATGGACACAAGGTCAAGCCACTTTGCCTGGCATTGAAGCACGGTGACACCACGGGTTTATAAAAGCACGTATTGGTACTTTTGTCAATGCGTGTAACTTAAAATAAATCCAGCAACTCCCATCTTTTTTTTCGAAAAAGAGAAGGGCTGCACATTAGTGCAGTTGTAGACACTATTTCAGCAAGACAAAAAAAATAATCACAGGTTCACATCCCACTAAGCCCCCTCCCACAAGTAATGTATGTGTTCTCCATGTTTTTTTTTTCTTTTCTGAGAACTCTGGCTTCCTCACACAGTCCAAACACCTACTACTAATACACAGCAGGTGTATTAGAGATTGCATATGTGACCGGGACTTCTGCGTTGTGTGTGTGTGGTGGTCGGACAAACCACAAAGCACCAAGTCTGGGTTTGGAGGCGGTCTCCGTTTATTAATCTGTCAATCGGGAGATATTAGCATTAGCACATAGCATGTGCTCCAGTTCTCCAGCCCGATCTATACAAAATAATAATGTTAGCACGTACCAACTGTTATAAAGGCGTAATAACTCAAATGAAAATATCCAAACACCTATAATCAACACAGATGGGAAAATAAACATTTGAACAATATGAATGAAAGGGTTTCAGTGGACCACAAAACTTGCCTCTCCCCAGTGGAACGAATAACAAAAAGGAAGAGGAAATGAATAATTTAACATTTATAACAGTCCTGGAGGACCCTGAACAAGAGAAGAAGAAAGTAAGGCGGAGCTGGAGGACCACACCCCCCATAGCAGACACAGAGGAACACAAGAACAGTCAGGTGTAAACGGACAAATACATTACAGAATACATTTTGTGGAAATATATAACTATTAATATAGACCCGGTTACACATACATTATAAATCTAAGTGCTTTATGCAAGCATTATGGTTTAGCTATTCTCAACCATTCTCTGCAAGATAATCTGTGTTTGTGGTTGCTCTTGGAAAACTAATTCCAGCTGCACAATACTCTCAAGGTTGAGGATATCTATGCTGCTCGTGCATCTTTTACCTTGTTTCCTTCCACTAAACTTTTCATTAATATGCTGGACACAGTACACTTTGAACAATCAGCTCTTTTAGCTAAAACGTTTTGGGTTTTAACCTACTTGAAGAGGGATTCAAAGACTGTCTGCCAGACCGCTGTCATGTCAATAGTTTCCCCCTGGTTTGCATTGACATTTCTGCATTTCTGTTACAATAACAAAAATAACTTGTGATTGGTCTTGTGCAATAATCTAATCTTCTGAAAATGTTAAATTGAGTCTCATACGTTGTGAGTCATCAAATATATCTGAGATAAATGTTTGATAGTTATTAACCTATTAAAAAAATTGATAATTAAGGACATTCATGTCCTAAGCTTACTTACTTAGATGCATGAACTTTTTGGTTACACTAATTAACAGAGATGCACTTGTACATGAGTACTCCAACCTCAGACAAGATCAGAGTTGAGAGGGGAAAAAAAGGGTCAAGTTCATTAAACTGAGTCTCCTGTTAATACTCATGGGAAAGGATGGGCTTGGGAGCAGCTGGTGGCTCAATGATCTGTCACTCTCCTCCTCTCTCATCCACCTATTGACGCAGACAGATGAATCGAAATCGCACATTTGCATTCCCGCATCACGCCCAAACGCATGAGAGATACGTCTCATGCGTCCCACCGGTTTTACATCCACGATTGCTAAAAGATTCAGCGCTCATTCACGAACTGAATATGTATGACTCCATCCATCATGTGGGAAAAGCTGCACGACTCCTAAGAAGGACGCGTGAAAGCTGATTTCATCCGCTGACGTGGCCAGATGGGATATAATGACATGGGATTTGATCTCCATCTCTTCACGGAGCCAAAAAAAAAAAAAAAAAAAAAAGAGGCCTCTGATGTCAGATGCAGGCCCAGACTTGACGCAGCGAGCCAAAATGTACAGTAAATCCCATCCTTAAGGACTGACAGTGAGATCAACATTCATGTAAAACACCAGAATTTCCATCTCACACATATTCTTTTTTATTTTTCTAACGCCAAAATCATTACTCCTGATGACATCTGCTCCAGGGTGCATTCACAAATTAAAACCAGCTGACTATCAGTAATTCAGTATTTATGGGAAGAGAAAACAGTTGCATGCGTGGATAAAACAGTTTGAAAAATAAAATAAAAATAAAAATAACAATCTCATATCACCATTCAGCGAAACAAACAGACATAACTGCAGTGCGCTGTTATAATTCACTCAGATCGGATCGCTCTTACCTCGACGTTTTCCAACACGCAATAGGACAATACAGCCACCAGGACGGGAATTGCAGTATACCCCATTTTCTCGCCTTCCTCTGCGCCTTTTTTTAAATTATTTAAATAACGAAGTTTCTAATGTCCTATTTCTAGGTGCCTACGTCTCCTGCATAAGCTGTCGGGTTACATCGGCGGACACTGCGTTCGTTCGTCAGCGGATTGACTGCGTTATCTCCTGCGTCCTCCTCCTACTCGCTCTCGCCAGCGGGCTCTCCAATGGCAGCCTAAGCTGTTGTGGGGATGAAGATTGGCAGAACCAAGCCCTGTTTCTGCGGGTGTTTGTTGGAGACTTTACTTAGGGCGACCCTTCTGTGACTAGGTCAACAGTGACATCTGGTGGAGACGGCTGGAGAATGCACAACAGCGACAACAACAACAACAAAAAAATTAAGTCAAATTAAGTAAAAAAAAATTAAGGTTGGAGATTAAACCTTTGATACGTCGTTTGTCTGCCATCCGTCCTTTGGCATATTTATATATTGAAGAAGTTAATGTCATGAAATCCACCGCTTTCTGGCTTAATGGGATTCCCATAAGTTTGTTTTACTTTTCCTTCTTTTAAAAGAAATCATTGGAAATAATGAAATATTAGCGATAATAAACCTTTTGCACATCCTTTAAAAATGCAGCAACAAAACAATCTTTAAAGAAACCTAATCTGGATGCATCAGGAACAGATTAGGCATTTATGGTAAAGGTAATTGAAAAATCAGTATGCCAATAAATTTACTCCTTTTTGACCAGAAATAAACAGACCTGAACAATATATTTTAATGGCTTTTGAAAACAACAACAACAACCTTTCACCAGGTATTAAACATTGTTATTTTAATGCAATATTCTAAGCCTTAATGCAATTTAATTACTTGGAAGTAGAAAATAATCATAATTAACCAACATAAAGGTTTAAAAATATCAGTTTGTGAGTAAATTAACCTATAGTTTGTGTTGAACTTTGTGAATTAAGTTATTTAAACTGAATGAACTTTTCAATAATATTTTAATTTACTGAATGACTGTGTATGATCAGAATATGAAGGACTACAAGATCACCAACACCTGGAGACAAATCTATGCCAATGACATAGGACCTTATATTATCACCATTACCACTTGACCATAATTCACTGGTAGTAGAGGATTTCTTGTTACCAGTCAATAAAGTATATGAATTTTTGCTCAAAACAAATTACAGAAAAAGTGGTGCCAGCTATTTCTCAGAAGGTAATTTTTCTGTAAGGGCATCTATAGAGATTTCTGTAAAAACACAATCAGGCATCTGCAGCTCCATATAAATGGTTCTGCCAGAGTTCTAATTTTACACTGGACCTTAAGTCCCTTCACCAGCTCTATGTTGGTAAAAGCATTGCATTAAACATGCTGTTGGAGCTTACTGAATGGTCTTAGGCCTAAATACATTCCAGAAACCCCTTCAGGTCACACAAGATCTCATTATTCTGTGTTCCCTCGATGAGAATTGAACAGTAGGAGGCAGTATTTATTTATTTATCCTCCCCAGATCTGGAACCAACTGCCTGAAAACCTGCGATCTTAAGAAATTGTTGTCGTCTTAAAATCAAGACATAAACATTTCTGCAAGCATTACTAGAGAGGTCAGAGAATGCTTCATCACTTCTATTGTGAGTTGTCTTATTTGCTTAAATTAAATGAGATAATGTCACATAATTTATGTTATATTTGTCTTTTTGATGTATCTGATCCTTTGTATCTGTTCTTTCTTTAAGACATATTAAATAAATGAATAATAAGAGTGCTTTACAAATAAGCCATCCATCCTGCCGTGCATGCATACAGCCATTCAAATGTTTAATGGCATCTGACTCATTTAACAAAAGATCATACAGAATACAGTTTGAATGTAAATTTGCACTGAACATAACACAAGGAAAATATGTAATTAAAAAAAACATGTAAACAAAGTAGATGTGCATGAATCTAATGCAAATATGCACTTGAGTGTAAGTACAGAAAAATACATCTCAATCTACAACTGAACACAAAAGCAAATCATACAGAGCAATCACACAGAGCAAAGAGAAAATTAGAAACTTGAAAGAAAAAAGCTGTTTCGAAGAGTAAATATTTCAGAACATTTTCCACTTTTAGGTCAACCATACAACAACTGATCTATTAGAACATGTTTCATTGTTTTGAAACAGAACTATTTCATTGAGTTTAAATAAGTAACCTTTGTTTTATATTCTGGTCAGTTTGCTCTGGTTGTTTACAGACATTGTTCTCCTGCCTTACATGCTTCATCTTTCCAGCTTTATAAATGCAATAATGAAAGACATGACATCATAGCTGAGGGAGGTTCTCAGATGTAACGTTACAATTTCATACAAAAACAGCTTCTCCTACTTTGACCTAATAACAAACTGAAGTTTATTCAGTGGGATGCACATAAACACAACAGGGAATAGTTGGGTCATCAGTCAGAGGAGAAATGACAAGGCTTCACTTGATCAATACGCCAGACCTTGTTAACTGAGTCACAGAAAAGCAACTATTCTTAATATAAAGAGACAGTGCACCCAGAGGACAAGTAATGTCTCAGAACTAGATGATGGGAGGGAAAACAAGGCCACATGCAAACAATGAGCAGCTCACTGGGACTGATGAGTCTTTAAGTTAAAGTTTGAGAGTTAGACAGCAGCGCACGACTGCACTGGAAATATAGACGATGCATTTGTTACTTTTAGGCTGGAATATTGTAGCTGTTTCTGATCAGGATGGCCAACAGGAGAACCAAGAGATTTCTTCTGTTCATTTATTCCTTGTTAAATTTGTAATAGAATTTAAAATTCTTTGTTAAACAGGACTCAGTCCTTCAAACTCACTCTGTGGTGACACAAGAGGAAGTAATCCATTAAAGTGAACACTGAACACAGTCTGCTGATTTCTTTTGAAAACCTTGCTTTTTTACCAGTTGGCATTATATGATTTTCTGAATCTGACTGTATTACATTGACCTTGTATAGAAATACACTCCAATAACTTTATTGGAGTTATTGAAGTCTCACTACTGACCATTAAGGGCCACACATTTAGACTTAAATAATCAGCCACCCATGCTTTACTATCAGATTTTTGCAGCATCTCTTATCACTTTAAACCTGAGGTGAAAGAGGCCATTCGGAATTTGATTTGCGGCAGGTATTGTGGGCGGGGCTAAGGTGTGTGAGCGAAGTTTTCAGGAAGTTTAAAGCTCCCAGCTCTTTGACACAGGAGGAGGTTTCTGTTAATCTCTAAGTGCCTGCTGATATTCATTTTTATTTGATTTAACTCCCGTTCTGGAAGAAAGATACATCTCTCCTGTCGGGTTTCAGTTGGCTCTGATTCTTCGAAGATGAGCGCCGCCACATATCACGTAAGTTTGTCGCACCTGACGCAAGTTATTGTTTTGTTTTTATTTTGTCGTTGTCACTATTGCGGCAAATTGCTCCCCTCACAAAGTTTTGGCGCAGTAAAGTTCGCCGCGGGTCGAACTTTACCTAATAATAGACTGAAGTTTATTCAGTGGGATGGGTCAGGTGCGGACTGTCAGTCAGTGCGGACTGATTCTTACAGTAAACACGTTTGACAGTTTTTCTCCCCGCAGTTTATTCTCTACAGCGAAACTGGAGGTTGACACCCTTAGTGCGCTTCCGAGGGTTTCACCTACCACATACCACATTTATGATTATTTACATAAAATTAGCTAAATACGATTTGGTGTCAGATGAGGTGCGAGTTATAGTGTTTCAGTCGATGCTAATTTATTTTTTATTGAATAAATTGTGTTTCATTTCCCACATTTGTGTCTTCTCTCTAGTGGAATCATATTGAAGAATACTCCTGGTGTTTAGTTTGCCTTCTTAATACACAGGGGGAAAAAATGCTTTGACATGCTTAAGCTGCTCTAAGGAGTTTGGGGGACATTATTTGTATTAAAAAACAAACAAAAAACAATCCTATTTCTAGTATGTTTATTCTGACATGCTTCTGCATTTTTCAAGAAAAAGTTTTTTGTTTGTTCTGAAAGGCGTGGACGTACGTTTGATTTCTGTTGCTAACAATGTGTGTTTGTGACATCCATTTGGCTGTTTCTAAGGTCAGAATAGATTAGAGCAGCTGTCTTGGTTGAGCTGTGATCGCTTCAGCTTTCTCATTGTGTAGATATGTGGGAAACCTTTTGATTTATGCTTTTCTTTTTGCTCTTAATCTCTCTCTCTGGTGTAATTGCAGTAATTCATCACATACATAGGGAGTCAGTGCTGCTTATCTTATAGGGAAACTAAAGAACTGACTGCTAATTTAAAATGCCTTTAGAATTATCATTTGGCCCATCTTTCACTGAAAATTTATGATGAATCCAATCTGAGAACATTAGTTTTAGTAGGGAAGAATTAACACTTTAAGAAACAATATTTATATTACCAAAATTCCTGGTGATATATTTATTGGGACCCATGCTTTTCGTACCTGCAGACATCTTCTCTTCAGCTCACTCCACACTCTCTTCAGCTTGCCTAGAGGATCTAGGCCTGGAGTTG
This sequence comes from Poeciliopsis retropinna, assembly GCA_010277075.1. NCBI lineage: Eukaryota > Metazoa > Chordata > Actinopteri > Cyprinodontiformes > Poeciliidae > Poeciliopsis > Poeciliopsis retropinna. The sequence goes on along the minus strand of VMRM01000007.1, from coordinate 16,281,377 downwards.
AAGGTTGCCATTAAAAAAATGTGTCTGGCAAAACAATTTAGTGTAGATTTTTCTTTATGTCACTGAAAGGCTCCAAGGACTCATTTTAAGATTACTGTTGGAGTATAGCACATTTTAGATGACTTGCATTTGAAATGTTTGGACATAAAGTTATTTTTCCTGGCATCCGTCTGAGGATATTTACATACCAATATAAAGCAAGACAAATTCTTTATAGATCTGTTATCCATCTTATCAGTCTGTTCATGGCGTCTTTTTGCGGGATAAATATGGGTCCTTATCTGATCTGGCAACCAATGACTAAAAAAACTTAAACATTTGTCGTATGTCATGTTTATAACCTATGCAAACGGAGAGTAAATATGAATAATTAGAAATCTTCTGGAAACTCTGATCAAGTTCTTAAAGTAGAGCATAAATGAAAAAATATATATATATACACACATATTTTGCATTGCTCCATTAGTGATTTTGTTAAAAAAATATCTGCACTGATTTTTCGTTCACAGAGTAAAGAACGGTTTCGTTAAAGAAAAACATGGATGCTAATATTTCCTTTGAACTAAATTATACACAGTGAAGCTTTCTGACCTGGAGCATATACAGGCTGAGTTAAAGTCAAACTCTTCCCTAGAAACCCTAATGTGCTTCCAAGAAAGTCTGAGTACTGTTCAAGCTGTCTTGTTTTTATTGTTCTTCCACATCTGATGGTGAGGTATCAGCAGCACAGCTGGAGGGGAGTCAGCTGTTACATTGGTATATTGATGTCTTTTATGAAAAAGCTTTTGATGGTTCAGGAATTAAGCAGACATTGCTGCTATGCAGCAACTTCTGATTCATGTCAAAAACAACTACAGGTCAAGGAGTTCAGGAGAGTAAATTATGTAAAGATCTGTCCTTGTGCTTCAGTCTTCTTAGAAACTGTTGAATAATATCAGTATTAGTAATGGTGGAAAAAGCAAAGTCCAGACAGAGCAGTACCTATGCAAAGTTTCAGATTTGAAATCAAAGGGTGGGGCAACATTTAGCTGGCTGCTCAATGCAAACAGTTTCAGCTATTAAATATGTAGCTGAGAGAACAACACAACAACAGGCTCAAAGCAAGAGAAACTCTGTTATCCTTATAGGGAAAAGTCTTTGATGGGTTATTATACACCTTAGCTGTATGATGTCATAATAAGTACTGTTGGTTGTAATCCAACAAATGCCAGATAATTAATAAATATGCGTCATAACCTAAGGAATGCAGGATTGTTTATTAATATAAACAATATAATGAACAGTATAATGAAATACTGCAAAACTCATGATTCTTGTTTGGAGACTTTTGATCACAATTATCTGGTTGAGAAGGAAACTTTTTCAGATTTTAGTGACTCCATTTCTGAGTGACCTAAACACAGTGATCATTTAGTACTGCTTAGGCATGAGATAGGGTGAGATTTTCAGAGTATAACTAACGTCCCCTTAAAATGAAAAAAGATTTAAACATAGGATTGACCACGATTTATGGTATTCAAAAATAAAACTTCAGCAACAATATGTAACATAATCTACACTGCTCAAAAAAATAAAGGGAACACTCAAATAACACAAACTAGATGGACAGTTTGATTTCACAGAAGTTTGATTTACTTGGAGTTATATTGTGTTGTTTAAGTGTTCCCTTTATTTTTTTGAGCAGTATATTTGCTTTGATTTAAAATAGAAAACAATCAATCATTAGTGCTCATTATTGTAAAAGTTGTTATTAGGATATTGGGGGAATTTATCTCCTATGTTGATTCTGACATAAAACAAAAACATGGATGAAACACCTGCTTAATTTGGGAATTTCTTTTTTTTTTCTTTGTAAATCCTTATTGTATAGTATTTTGTTATATGCTGTTTTGGAGTTTAACAGAAATATAGGAGTGTATATTGGCTGACAAATGGCAACTAGTGGGAAAGAGAGAGTGCTCTGTTTCTACATAAAGTTGGAAAAACCTGTGATGTTTTCTAAATCTTAAGAAAAATGAAACAATAGTGTCATGCATCAAAAGGTTGAGGCAAGGCGTGAATGTAGGCGTGCACAGGTTTAAAAACGTAATTTTAAAAATTCTAAAACTTTCCATCAGATTACAGCTCATTTTCGAAAATGCCAGAAAAAAGTGTCAGACTGACAAGAGGTTTTTCTAGTTAATAGTGACTAATGTGTCACTATGCCCCTCCCCCACGTGTTGCAATGTGTTGGTAGATCGTGTCTGTCGGCGTCTGAAAAAAAATAGGACTCATACAAATTGTTCTGCTTAAATTAAAGACTGATTTGGCTTTTAGGGTAGATTTGCATGACATAAACAATTGTTTCTAAAAACCTCCACCCATCACTATTATCAAGATAATGCTCATTTTAGAACTAAAGTTAGCAATTTGGTATGTAACCATGTGTAGGCTCAACTTGAACAGCTGCCCTGACTAATTCATCAACAATTATGAGTTTGTTATACTCTCATTAATTAGATTAATAATGAGACTTTTTATCCAAATTATATTATTGTTTTCTGCAATAAAATATCAAATAATCATTTGAATAACACTACTAAAGTTCGCAATGTTCATCATTTTTGTCTAAGTCAGTCAATCAAAAATAATTAAAAGTAAAATTACTATAACTAATAATAGTAATAATCAATCAGTGCATTATTTTAGCAGCAGTGGAAATAGATTTGCTTAAGTTTTTTAAATAAAATTATTGAACACATTGTTTCTTCCGTGCTTTGAGTTTTGGGCAAATATCAAGTAGCAGTGGGTTTTTTTATTCAACGTTATCGTTCTATGATGATCTCATACCAGCCAGTCTGTCACCCTGTGTTTATTCATGTCTAACTATTAATCTAAAATATATATTTTTTTTTCCCCCTAAAGTGGCTTATATTAAACTATCACCTTTTGTTAATAAAATATTATTTTGTTAATATTTGATTTGTCACATACAATGAGGTGAGTTTTCAACACAGAATGGGAATGCTGTGATTAACATGGTGAGACAAGTCTCTGCTCACCACAGTGGGACAGTTGGTAAATAATTATTCAGAAAAGACCGTTTTTTTTTCTATGTCAGAAACGACACTTAGTTTTTATATATCGAGAAGAGAATATTTAATTGTGACAACTCCAAATTATTTGTAAATCCTCGTGTGGATTTAGCAACATAAGTGAAGTCATATTAAAAAAAAACCTCATGAGCTGAGAAGAAAGACTTGGTTGTGAAAAGAATAATTATTAAGAAAACAGCCTGGCCATGTTGTAGCAGTTTGGTTTGTTGCTATGTTAACAGCTGCTACTGAAGGTTTTGGCTTTCATGCGTCTCACAGCTTTACAAAGCACTGACCTTAGCCCTGAACAATGGAGGTGTAGCATTTCTGATTCCTTTTTGATAGTATGCTGTTCACACCCAAACAAAGCTGAAAATGAAAAAAAGATTGGTGGCAGACTTACTGCTGCTCTGAAACAGGGCAAAACCTGCCTGACAGAAATACAAAGAAATTACACGTGAGACATACTCGCCAGCATAATATGGTTCCTGGGCTCTTTCTTTTTTTAGCTTACATGGGTGGAAGACAAAAACATGAGTCAGCATGGATAATACTACAAACCTGAACCTTAAGTCATTGGGATTCGGAGATCAGAACAACTTGGATATCTGCTGTGTAAATAAAAGGTTTTGTTAACAAAAAGCAACTTTGAGTGCTGCAATCCCAAATGAAGGATAAAACAGATGATGTAGGGACGATCAGGCCCTCTTGACTCATAATATTAGAAAGTCCTTGTGTTTTGGTATTGTAGAATATTGCAAAGGCAGTTTTGGTTGCACTAACTATGCAATTTACATTGCCTTCACTCTTTTTTTATTTTTTTTTACATGTATTATGAGGCTTCCAACACTCTCTGTGACCGTTAGCATCTTGGAACTGTGCCCAAGGCTTAAACATTGAGAAACCTCACAAGTGCCATTGTGTTATGACAACTTTTGTTGCACTTCAAACTGTGCACAGTAATATTGCAATAACAGCTTAGTCTCAATATATTGCCCAATCCTGCAAGACATTCATTGGGAATGTTGAGGTCACATAACAACTATCAAGCAAATACTGGAAAACAGGTTGACATTAAGTTTTAACTTCTCTTACATTATAGTCACATCTGATCAGAGTACTTTTCTCAGCTCATTTGCTTTGTCCTACATGGTTTGTGGCAAATTTAAAACAAGTTTTCTTCTTCTGACACTTCCATAAAGATCATATTTGTGAAGTTTATGAAAGTAGTATTCTGAGCAGATGTCCTCAGTTGTGGATCTTCATGCATGACCTGTCAGATAGGTTACTTGATCTACATCATTTGTGCTGAAGTCTCGTCCTTGAGAGCTCCCATCCTGCAACCTTTAGATGCATCCCTGCTCAAATATACCTGAATCAAATTACTGAATTCTCTCATCAGCAGCCATTCATCCCTGCAGAGGCCTGATAATGAGTCATTCATTTGATTCAGGTGTGTTGGAACAAGGATGCATATAAAATTTTCAGGATGGGAGCTCTGGAGGGAGGACTCTACTTGAGCAGCCCTGGTCTTCATGATGTTGTCTATTTACTAACGTTCTATAACAAAGCTCTGAGGCCTTCACAGAACAGTTGCATAAGTACTGTGATGAAATTATACACAAATGGACTCTGTTATGATTAGATGACTTCTTAAGGCGGATTTGTCAAATGTTATTGTGTGTAAAATCGGCAGAATACGTTTGGGTGTCAAGATTTTAAGTTTTTAAAATGATGTAATCTTTTTCTTCCTCCTTTTAAATATTTTAGCAAAGTACTGCATGTGAAAAATTTGAGCTGATAATATGCCAGATAAACAACTCATGTGGTGGGTAGTGAAATTAATGTTAGTTTCACAAACTATGTATGTGAAACTAACATATTTTTAGGCTGCAGATGATCAGGAGTTGTCATTTGAGCATTATGAGAAGTCTCTTTTTTTGTTCCTTGTGTTAGAGAATAAAATTTTAAAAGTAAGACATTTTTAACAAGGCCTGATAAAGTGTTTTCACAAGGCCCAGATGGAATACACCAAGACATCTGAATGATGTCAGGGGTTTGTTTTTCATATTATGTCAGTGTAAAATTAATTTAGAAAGCACTTTGGAACAAATATGTTCCACCAAAGTGCTGCAAAGTCAGAACAATAAAAGTAATGTTGTGAGATCAGTAAAATGGGAAAAAATAAGTATTTAAACTAAATGGATAAAATAAACAGAAAAATAGAAAGAATACGGGTACAAAAAAGTATGCATTAATAATATTGGCCATGTCGTCAGGTAATGGCAGAAAAGGTTTTACAGTTTACTTTACAGAAAAACAAATTTTAATGAATATTACTGCATGAGAAACCTTTAAAAAATATGTTGAAATCTTGCAGAAACTCACAGCAAGCCAGAGCAGCTTCATTTTAACCACACCTCAACGGAGCTGGTCTTGTCAAACCAGTTAGACCAAACAGCAACACTCACGTCGTACTAACTGCAGCTCTGTGGCTCAAGTTGATTTCCTGTCAAACACTTGCATAGGATGGGCTGTTGTTGCCTTTTCTTTGAAATTAAGTAACACTTTTGGGCGAGGGAGAGACTTCTCATAATGCTCATGCAGGATGGTATGTCTTTGGAGTAGTGAAGAATAGGATATGATGAAGCATATGTAATGGTATAATTAGGCCGTGATCAGGGTGATTGATGTAGAAGAACCTTGGGGCACTTGCTGACCCTCTATCTAATGATTCTCCTCATTCTGGCCCATGATTGCTGTTGCAGATTCCAATTAGAGAGCATGTGTAGAAGCCTGAACTGGGCAGGAATGGACCTTAATTGCCATGAGTTATCATCTAGGCTCAAGTAATTGAGCCCCCATCTTAAGGAGCAGCACATCTGACAAATTGATTTAATACCGAAGTGATTCTCCATCCCTAATGGCACTCTGGCTTCTTCACTCACAGGCCGCAGGCACTGAATTCATTGTGTGTTGATTACTGTGCAGCCAAAACCTTTTTTTTATCTCTACGTCCACCCACTCGAGAGAGCTCAACAACACACGCAAACTACATTCAAGTGCTTCTTAAAGCAGCATGCCTGTATTTTTCCCAAGTTAATCACTTAGTTATCCAGTCTTTGAATGAATGTAAAGCATGTTGTCATGGAGTTATGAGGGTGGTAGTAGACTTGTCAGTTTTGCGGAACAGGTTTTTTTTTTTTTTTTTTTTTTTTTTTTTTAGAAAAAAGCAAACCAAGCATCTTGTCAGAGCTTGTTTGTCTTAGAAATTAGAACAAGGTGTGCCGCATCACAACAGCTGGGTCTCACTGTAAAACTCCCTTTTCCTCGATTACACTGTGGCTGCTCTTGTATTAGACTTTCCTTTATAATACGTTTGCATGCACAAGTTTAACCAGTTTTGAACTAACTCTCTAATATCTTACTAAGATATTAGAGAGATATTCTTTCTTTTCAACTTCGCATAGTGTCCCACTTTGCTAAGTTGGGGAAACTTGCTGGCTATAGATTAACCTTAACTCCAACTATCAGTTTATATATTAAAATCAAGGTCACATGGGCTATGCAGCAGGACAGTGGTTCAAATGCACTCGTAATTCCAACCCTGAATGATTTCTAAAAAAAAAATTTAAAAAAAGGAGCCAGACAAAATTGTGTTTTTGGATGGTGCTATCCAATTCAGTATGACAAAAAAGTAAAAACAGAAGAAATCTGTAACTGAGCTAATGCATTTTTATAGCTCTATATTGTTGCTAAGATAATTTTTTTCCCCACCTTTTCTTATCATCAGCACCAGAACGGCCACCAAGAACATGTAGTGTTCCTATCCAATGAACCGAAGTCCTATTCAAAGAAGAAGTTCGGCATCCTGATTGCTGTTCTTCTGGCGCTTCTTGCAGTCTTGGCTGTGGCGGCATTCCTCATTTGGTTCTTCGTCTGTAAGTAGTGACAATTTATTTCCTAATTTATTTAATGGAGCAGATATTCAGGGACCGCAAATATTTAGATGTGTGGACACTCTGCGGAAGTCCCTAAACTTTCAGCATAGATTTGCCTAATAGAAATAAGAGATTCGTGTATTTACGTTGCATGCATTCCCTTCTGCCAAAACAGGCACATCACAAAGCATAAAGTGGATCATTTACACTTGCTGTGAAGGCAGAGCTCTTTGATACAAGAGTGTAAGAGTGGCATGTTTGGACTTTAATTTCCCATTAGTGTTAGTCAATTTGACAGCTCTGATGCTCTTCTTTTAATAATGCAGAGGAGAAAAATGTCATGAGCCATGGCACAGTTTTCTTGTCATTTACGCAGACAGAGACTGATAAAAAGGCCTGTGAAGTCTCCATAAACACCATCTTGATTCAAGTGGCTGTTTTTAATTGCCACGAGAGCCAAACTGTCTCCACAGCATGAGCTCATGCTGTAAAGCTTGAGGACTGCGCTTCAAGGCCCCATTTTAAAAGTTTCTTCTTTCATCAGTAGCAGCCATCATAAAGCATTCTGTTGATCAAACAATTGACTCTCATCTGTGTTTCTTCTCTCAGTTAATGATGATTATGGGGGCAAACTAAAGATGCGACAAAAACCATCAGTGCAACTTTTCAGTGGTCATATGAAGCTGGCGGGTGTGAATTATGACCAAAATCTCGAAAACACAACTAGCCAAGACTTCAACACTTTATCTTCAACACTGGAAGATCTTGTGAGTATGGCATCCAGATTGTCTCATGTATTTATTCTGCTGTACACATTTCTGCTACTTTTAATGCCTTACTCTTAGTTGTCCTCTCTCGGAAAAGATTAACTTTGAATGCTGTTAGCGATTGATTTCTAAAATGTCCCTCCCAGTGCAAAATGATTGCTTTAACAGTCCCATGGTCTTGGAGCAATGATCAGGAGGAGCGTGGCAAATGTTGTCACGGTTGGACTCTGAGTGGGTGAAAAAATAAAAATAGCAGTAAATTCCTTGAGTGATTTTCTGAACGACATCGGAAGGGATGTTGTTGTACCACTCAGGAGCTTATTAATGACAAAAGACTCCTGCTCTTTGAGCACATATTCTTCAGTGAAAAAATATTATAGATTGAAATGTCATGCCGACATGAGCAGGTAGCTGTGAGAATTTAACTAGATAATTGGTAGAAAGCTTTTTAATTTATAAAGTTTGCATAGAGTGTAAAAAAAAAAAACAACTTATTTTAAGGAATTTTTTTTTTTTTTACTCATTTTGTATAAATGGATTAAACATCCATTCATGCATCTTTTCCCTCCTCCCCCACCCTCCTGACCTTCTTACAGGGCTGGTGTCTGTCTCCAGCATTCATTGTGTGAAGAATATGGTTTCTTATGAGTCATTCTTGTGATTAACATATTATTAGTCACTCTAACTAATGCAGGCATGTTACTTATATAATCAGAATAGCACAAAAGTTCTTAATTAATATTTTCTTTATAAATATAACTCTGAAATATTACATTCTAAAAACCTCAAGTTTGAAAATCATAGCATTCAGTCGCCCGACACACTTGATAGTGTGTTAGGCACACTACCAACGTGCTTATCCTTGTGGGGTTGCGACCGGGGGTGGTGCCAATCTCAAGTAGTCAATGGGTGAGAGGCCCTGCACACCCTGGACAGGCCGCCAATCCACTGCATTAACTACATGGTAGTCATAGTTGGCCAAATGTGATTTCAGAGCAGTACCTTATCATAAGGGATAGTCTGTTGCTTCTTTTGTACACACAACAAGACTTTTTTACGATTAGAAATAAAATTATATATTCTTATAAGTGACGGACAAAAACTGACTTCTTTCTCATCTTCTTGGAGCTGGAAGAGACTAGAATCAATCCAGCAAAAACGCTACCAAAACTCGCAGCAGCAGCATGATGTAAAATTTCAACACTTTTGGAGCTGTATCTCTATTTGAAAACCATTGTAAACTTTGACATTAGAAAATAGCCCATTCATAATGATTTGTTATACTTGAAAGTTTAAAACATGCTTCAACTATTTGTTTTTTACACAGCTGGTTAAATGCTACCAGAATGATCCACTCCTCACCAAGTATTACACAGGATCTACAGTTACAGCCTTCAGGTAAGACATTAATTTTTTCATCTGCCTAAAGATTAGACGTAGTGCGTTTTTTTTTTTTTACCGTCTCATATCTAGATTGCAGTTTCTTGTAAATTGCAGTGATTTACTATAATAGTTAAAACATCTTTTCACAGCTTTCTTTGTGAAGTTGCTTTCAGCTGGCCTGGGTTGCTTTTTTTCTTGTCAATTTTTCTATGAATTCCTTAACTTTTTTTCTCATCTCTAAACACCAGTGAAGGAGTTACAGCCTATTACTGGTCTCGGTTTGAGATCCCAGTCAGAGACCTGGAGATTGTGCCAGAGTTCTCAGAGGAGCGGGTTTTGGATGCACTGGAGAAAAGCGTTGCGTCACAAAGCACGAGGCTCAACCTTAATGAGCTCAAAGTTGTTGAAATTACTGCTTCACGTAAGTACCTTCAGAACCAGGTGTATGGGGAAAGCTTTTAAATGTAATCCTTAACTGTTTTTCAATAATTATGTTGAACAATCAAAAAAGATCCTGTGAACAAAGATCTGAACAAGGTCTTTGTCGTATCTCGTCATCATTTCTTTTCTTTTTGCTTTGCATCCATATCACAGTGGGTTGCACTGAGTTGTGCTGATAAGATAATAACAGATAAGGCAGACCACTCTCAGCTTGTGCTGCATCTGAGATTGCACATTTTATGCTGTTTGGATCCTCTAATGATATTAGCCAGGCCCCTGGCCTGCTTCGAGAAGGCCATTTTTCTTCCTTCTGTCTCCTCAGCACTCGCCTTGCATTTGTCGACATCCTGGCCGTCAGCCGAGTGCTGGCCCTTGTGACTCTGTGGTTTTTGGTCCTCTTTAAAATGATTTCTGTTGGTACAATTTTGATGTTGCTGTCCCAGATAGTTAGACAGAGATGTATGACTTGCTGCTGTAGGGCAAGGTGAGATGGAGCAGAAAGAGGTACGCACCATCACCAGTTCCCTTAACCGCAGGGAAATGGAACAGAAAATGTGCAACCCAAATATTTTAGGCTCATACATCAAATTCTATCAGCCTCACAACTTTGGTGACCCGTTCTTACCTCTTTTCCTCCTGTTTTCCTGTCACCCCACCCCAATGTCTTTGTCTCCAGTCACAGATGCTCGCATGGCCAAGAAACCCACGGGTGAGTACAGTATGTCCTGTTTCAATCACCTGCTGCTGTAATTTTCCAGCTGGCTAGATGCTCGCCCTCCTGCCAGTCTTTAACAAATGATGGCCATGTCCTGTACTGCACAGGCGTTTGTTTTCATCTAAGATTTCTATCCTTGAAGCTGTTAGCTTAGGTTGCTTTACCATAATAGCGGTGAGGCTAAGTGTAAAGTTATCCCAAAGGCTTGTTTTATAATTACATAAAATAGCAGACCATGTGCCTGATTCAACTAAAAACATTATTTTCATTATTATTCATAAAAGTATTCATCAAACTATGTTTTCCAGCTATAGGTTACTGTTTTCATGTCTGTGTCCAATAACCTGTTTGATTGGAGCAATATTCTTCTTGTTCTCAGAGGACTGCTTCTTTCGTCTGGAAGCAGTTGCGGCTGAGCAAAGCTTTACATCCCCCGGGTTCCCCACAGGCTACAAGTCAGAGTCTTATTGTCAGTGGCAAATCCGAGCAGCAGAGGAGAACACCATATCAGTCAGTTTCCCAATTTTCCACATTGAAGATGACTGCAGCGATGACTTTGTCTCAATCTTTGACTCTCTGAGCCCTGATGATTCTCAGGCCATCACAGTGTAAGTAGAGGGGGAAATGCTTGGAGAGTTTGGGCGATGTGATGGTTATGCAAAATGTAGTAGAAATGATTCTCTGGATAAGTTAAGTATATAATACTTAATTTTGTAATAATTTTGTAAATTTATAGGCCATATTCAGGATCGTCAACACTTGTCATTGGTGCACATTCATTTTGTTACCAGAGGACTGTTGGTGGATATTAGTGAAGATTAGTGAAGCCATTATCTAAGAATCTCTTCAGGGTTTTCTTGTCTCTGGAGGTTCCAAACCAGCATGTACCAGGGGGCCAGAAGGCTAACAAATTTTTTGGTTGCATAAGCAAAAAACCTCTGATGTGGGAGGAATTTTGAGAGGCTATGAAGAAATAGTTGTGTTTTTGTCTTAAGAAAGTTCTGTAACAAATGTACAAACTCAAACTCAGGAGTGGAAACAAAGAGATTGACAAGAGCTGTGTATGGTTGGGAAAGGAACTTGAAGGTTGAACTGAAATTACTCTTATGTGTGGGAGGGAACAGTGGCAGGATCTTCTCACTATAATCACCATGTTTTCCATGGAGAAGGGCACTTAATCTGAGGATTTAAGGGGAAACATCTCCATGGCAGAAATAAGGGAACTGTTGACATAGCTTTCTTGTGATTGGGTACCATGGTAGATGATATTTGCAGGGCTTTTGCAGCTCACAAATCTCTTCAGTATTGCTTTAAGGCCTGGTACATCCCACACATGGTGGCAGACTGAAGTGGATGTACTAGATTTTAAGAGAGGGAACCAGAGAACGTGTCCTAAACTTTAGAATATGGGAAAGAAAAAGGGGAGCAGTATGGCTTTCACTCAGGCCATGAAACAGTAACAGATCTTTACCCTAACCAAATAACTCAAGGAGTCATGGGAGTTTGGTTTTATGCATTTAAATATTTTTATTGGAGGGCATAATGAATACTTTTAGAATGCTGAATTTTACTTAATTTTCACTTACGTAAACAACAAGAATCTAATTATACTTACTTTTGCTAATTCTGCTGTTATACATCTAGTTATGGCAGGCATTTTTTTTCCCCTTATTTTTGTGTTAACCATGCACGACAGCTTTTGTTTCATGGGCTTCAACCGGAATTTGTCTAGTTTATTTTGTCTGAAAGAGTAGTGATTCCCAAAAGACAACCCTCCATGAATCACTTTGTATTTGACTGAAATGTTCCACAGGGGTTTTAGAATAAAAGTTGTTTTCATGTGGGTGGAACATGTTCCACTTCATTCCTTTTTTTTTTCTTCTGGTTTTGTGATTACATTTATTTTTTTATTTGCTTCTGAAGCCTTCTGCGATATGCGTTCCTTTTTTATTGTCAGCTTTCGAGCCCTGAGTGAGATTAAGTTGACTCAGAAAGACCTCTCCTTTCAGATCTATGAAAGATGCCAACTTGAATCTGACTACACCACTGTGTGTAATTGCATTTTGTCTGTGGGGGAGGTCGCTTTTTTATGAATCTATCAGAGACTGAATGCAACATCAGTTGTAGCTGCAGGCAGTTTTAAACTCAGAAACCAATGCCAAACAAATACAGCCTTACCGAGTGATGCATAACATTTTTTTTTTATAATGGTATTGAGCGATGGGCTTTATTCAAGGTGACATGGGGTTTATGAGAGCCATAATATAATACTCTATAATGACATTATACTACAGGAGGTGAATGTATTGCTGCTCCTGCAACGTCATTTACACCTTCATGGCTTTTCCTCAAGCCGTGCTCAAACTTTTTTTTTTTTTTTTGTTAATCGAACAAATGTTTGACTGAGAAACTCCACCTAAGCAATTTCTTATTAGTGCTGATACTACTCGTCTTATTTGTTTTTTCCCCCCTGACAGCTCTTTTATTGATTTCCTCTCAAAATATATATTTTTTAATGTTTGTAGCAATGCGCTGGTGTTTTAATCTTGTTGAATAAAAAAGAATTACACTTGTGTGTTACCGATCCACTTTCTTCAGTAAATGCTCTGAGCATGGAGAAAATTATTTATGCTCGGATGTTGGAACTCTGTTAGAATGCGTCTTTATTGGTCTGTTTTCCTTGTTTGTCCACAGACAATGTGGCCAAAGGCCTCCCACTAACTCCCTGAGCGTTGTGTCATCCGGTAACATAATGCTGATTAGCTTCATTTCTGACACCTCTGTCCAGAAGCCAGGCTTTGAGGCACAGTACAAGATTATACCCAAAAATGAAGGTAAATTTCCACACATTCATAGTACTCAACACAATCTGTTTTACAGGTCAAACCTTTAGGATTACAGTACATTTCTTTTGATCATTAGTATTTTATGCAGTTGTTGAAATCAGGATTTCTACACATTTTACATTTAATAATTACCAAAAATTGTCTTTATTATTCTGACATTTGAATTGAAAGAATTTAACTCAAATGTAACTGGCTGGGCTTTCTACATATTTTTTATGATCATGATAAATATTTTTTTCACCATATTTCTCACAATAAATATAAGTTATGCAATTTCACATTTCTACGTCTATAGCCTAAAGACTAAATCACTGGTGGCTAAAATTCTTCTCAATTTCAAAACTGGAAATCAGCTTTAAAATCAAATTCTTTTTACTGAGAATTTGATATTTTTTTACTTGGATATAAAAAAAATGCATAAAGACTATAAACTCCATATTTTTCAAGTGCTTCAAAATTATTGAACTGGTGTCATATATTTCTAGATGTTTTTAAAGTGTAAAGAAATGACAACAACTAACAATGGTAATGCATTTTAGCTTCCCAATGTGATCGTGTCCTCACGAAAAACGAAGACAATTTCACATCTCCGCTTTACCCCAGCTTCTATCCTCCTGCCATGAAATGCACATGGACCATCAAGGTTTGTAAGACTTACAATCTCATTCTCCAACCCCACACCTCACGTTTCCTCCGCTCTTGCCCCCTCCTTCCTTGCACCACACCTTCTCCCTCTCCTCCATCCTTAGCCTGCTATGAAAGGAACGCTGAGCCAGCACTGTCGAAGCCAAGCTGTTCAGTACCTCTTCTATCTTCATCTGTCAGGCTGCTGTTGCTGCTGCAGCTTGAGCTGAGCTGCAGGGTTTAGTGTGTGTGGCTTGTTTATATGTGTGCGTGTGTGGGGGGACATGCATGCAAGTGGCTATGACTAAATTTGTGCACCCACAAACCACTTTTGATGTGTTACAGCCTTTGTGTTTGAACTTAGCCGTAGAGGCGTGTCTCCCTCTGTGCGTTAGGTGACACATTGGTCAATAATGTTGCAACAAATCAGTCACCTGAAATTTTCTGCTGCAGGTCTCTGCAGGGAAAAAGGTACGTGTGACATTCAACATCTTCCGCATGAAAGAGCCGGGTGTAGATGTTCGAAGGTGTCACAAAGACTATGTGGAAATCATGGGGAAGAAGTAAGACTTGATTTACTGGTCTTTAAATGCATGTCAGTGTCAAGTGACTCAAAACATAAAACAAGTTTCTGGGACACACTGTCATCCTTCACGTGTCAATATGTGAAGCATATCGATATCGTGCTATAACAAGATACTTGCATATACAGTATAAAAATACTCATAGCTCAGTTTTTTTTCTAATTTTATGACATTTTGGATTTGTTTTATAGTTGTCTTTACAGTTAGTCATATTTGGTAAATATCTAAGATAAAACTATGGTCCTTATTGGTCTTATTTTGTCAGACTTCCACTTGTTTTAAAGTTTTATTTTGTGTCTGTAGATTTGGGCAGGCTCTGGTGAGCAGCTGATATTGACTCACATTTTCCTGACTTATCAGCACGAATAAGTACCTGAATGACATGTTCTTTCATTTTTCCCATTTTGAAGAATGTCAAACAGAAATAGACTTTTGACTTATGTTTTTAAGTTATTGATTACCAATTCCAAATATGTGAATTATTAGAAGTACCACCGCCGGGCTTGAATGTGCTGCATACAATTTTTATCTGGCATAAAATTTTATAAGTAAATCTTTTTAGTTCCCCTGAACATTATTTACAAATCACAATAGACCAATATTTGCTTATGTGGATTCTTTGACACAGCTAGTTAACAATCAAGTGACATACATTAAAGCAAAAAATAATTCAAGTTTATTTATGTGCATCTGGAGAGGGGATTTAACTTAGAAGGATGACGGTGCTTTTAATATACAGTCATATTCTGTCATTTTTATGCAATCTAACACAACGACATATTGAAACCAATGGGTCCTGTGTCTCAGATATTGTGGAGAATTGGCATCTTTGGTCCTGACCAGTGAATCTAATGAACTGACAGTGATCTTCTATTCTGATGAGTCCTATACCGATAAGGGCTTCCATGCAACATACACAACCATCGATCCAGCTGACCGTAAGTTGATTCTTGTTTTTCTCAATTCACTATTTGCGATATGAGTGAAGTGTTGCAACATGACAGTGACACACTGAGCCTGCCATTACAGTGCCAATAAAGGTAGTAATTTTGTGCTTTGAAAGACAAAAACACTAAGGCTTATTGACAGTAAAGCTAACGCAGTTTGCTTTACACAGACTTGGAGATTGCAGGACTGAAATATTAGAGGAGAGCTAATTAGCAGAGAGCTTGTTTAGTGGGTCTGTTTTATTTGTAGCTGTCAGACAGGAGTGTCCCTACTGCTCTAACATTGGTTCTCTGTTTGATCAAAATTGATTTATAATTGCCCTGATCAGCTTTTTTTATGCCTGCTGCGAATATACTATCGCCCCCCTCTCAGTGATTTTGTCCTTTCTGTCTCCTTTTGTCCCTTTCTTCTGTAGCTTGCCCTGACCAGTTTACGTGTAACAATGGCTTTTGCATTGATAAAAAGAGAAGGTGTGACAGCTGGAACGACTGTGGCGACATGAGCGATGAGAAGATGTGCAGTAAGTTGATCTGGCGAGACTTTTTATTCCTTTAATAAACCCGTCTCTACACCCCCTCTCTTCCCATGCCCTCCTCTCATTTCTTAAAAAGAAATAGCTTATTTTAAAACTATACTTTATAATGGCCTTCTTGCTGAGAGTCAGATGCGAAGATGGATACCACTCTCATCTCTGCCTGGTAAGTGTTGCCAGCAGCCAGTTAGCTTAGCTCAGCAAAACGAGCAGGAGCACGGGGAAACACTTAGCCGGCATCTGTCCTGAGATAACGAAATCTGAGGAGCATAAAAATGACAAGCTGTGTTTTTTACGAGCCAGATCATATCTTATCTTCTCCTCAGTGCCACGCTTCTAGACTCCAGGAAATCCTTTAATGCTAATAGCCAAAAAATCAGGCACAACTTACCAAAAGTTATAATTTACATTTTTTCCACATTGATCTCTTTGAATTAAACACTCAGAACATGTTACAATGGTGATTACCATTTTTTTGTTATCTTAAAGCAAGGGCCACACCAGACCTGCAGTTTTCCTTCTTACTGCTGTTTTTTTTTCGTTCAGTTCAAGCATCTGGATATTTTTACAAAAACTGTTCAGCTTTTATTTTGCAGTTCAGTAAAAGCCAATACATGTTTTGTTGTTCCAAGTTCATTCGTTTGTTCATGTTATTTATATGCACATATATGTGAAAATTTCCTTTGTTTTAGAATGTGACAGTGACCAGTTTACCTGCGCCAATGGCTTGTGCAAATCGAAACTCTTTGTATGCGATAATTCCAATGACTGTGGAGATGGGAGCGACGAGAAACTATGCAGTAAGTATGAATATCTCCATTCATGATTCAGAGCTATTTAAGGCACCAGACTTCCAAGCAGACCAAAACATGAGATTGAAAATGAACCACAATGTGGATGATCACCATAGTTCATCTCCAGAGAGAAGTTGAATATCTTCTAGGGAACATCTCTCTCTCTCTCAGCTCCTGGTGGAGGGTTATTATTAAGCTGATACTATATCAGCTTAATAATTAGCTGATTAATTAGCTGATTAAGCTGATAGTATATCAGCTTAATAATAAGTTGTAAATCCATCCCAGAGTAACCTAAAAGCAGCAGTTGCTGTTTATTAGTAATTCATAGCCATTATGTTCATATATGGCTTCATCAGAGAACTTACAGGAGTACTGGCTACACTGGCCCCATTCTAAGGTAAAAACCTAACCACGCCAGTACTAAGCTGGCAGTACACCAAGTAATTCATTACAATGATCTTGGTGGTGCAGTTGCTATAGACATCGCTACTGTTCTGGTTCCATCAATAAGGGTGTCACCAAGTAGCAGAAATTAACGGTCCACTATTTGCGTGTCAGTATATAAAGCCATCACCAGGGTCCTTGTACACAGTTTATGGGCTGGGTTCCTTTCTGTCTATAAGCACCCACCTCCAAATTGTACATCTCCTGCTTCACTGCAGATGTTTTTACAGGTTGTATTACAAATGCAAATACGTCATTCAGCTTTGCCATGCTATCAAAGAAAAACCTTGCCACGACATTAGCAGGAGAGGAATAAGAGAAAGCAGGCACTTCTTGGATTTATATTGCAATTATACAAAACAATCCTGCAAAAAAAACATTTTAAGCTTCAAAGATTCTGAAGTTGGAAGTTCTGAAGCTTGGGCTCTAATTTTGTATGATAGCTTTTTGGATCTCAATCTGCCCAGGTTTAAATTATGGCATATATTTGGTAAACATCCTCTCTTTTTATGCTTCTAATAATGTCAGATGAGTTCACAGGAAAGAAGAACTTATTCTTCTTTCCTGTTAGTGTCAGTAAAACATTAAAAGACCCTCTACCTGCCATCTGACCTACATTGTGCAGCAACAGGCACTGCTGCATCACTCTATCTACCGTTGAAAATTTTGGTCACTCTGGGACCTTTTTGGGCAGGTCATTAAAGCACTTCAAAGAGTAGAAATGGTATGATCAAAAATATAAGCCGTTTTGAAACTAAACTTTTTAGAAACTTTGTAAATCTTGAAAGCAGTTCAAGATTTACAAAGTTCCCAGGGATGTAGACACACATCCCTAGGATGTGTGTCTACATCCTAGGACATGTCCTACATTACCTACATCCTAGGTAATGTAGACACACATCCCTAGGATGTGTGTCTACATTACTTCAATTCCTATCTAATACTTGAAATAAAGATTAAGCCAGATGCTGATGCCTTTTTTTGCTGCTGCACTAATGTCTGTTTTTGATATAACTTCCTTCTAAACGTGTTTTGTCGACACCAGGTTGTCAGCCAAACGAGTGGCGATGTGGAAATGGAGTTTGTCTTCCTCAAGATGTTAGATGCAACAAAATGAAGGACTGTGAGGATGGAAGTGATGAGGCCTCATGCGAAGCCTGTAAGCAGATGACCACTTTTTTGCGTCTTAAACACCTCAGCATGGTTGTGGATATAACAAAGATGTTTCACTCAGGGCTTCGTCTTAGTTCAAACTGTTTCTCTTTTCACTGTTGTTTTTACTTTTTGTTTTATTTCCTGCTACTCTCCTCTTCAGTCTTCATCAATTTCTCTCTGATTCCCCTCTTGCAGTCACAGACGTTCACAGAGGGCACGATTGCATTTCCTTTTGATTTTCACTTCTGTGAATAAGGAGGCATATTAGGCCTTAATCCCAATCAATACGCCCAATCAATGCAATCTGCTGCTCAATCACTGCACATTGTGCATTGGAGCCTCACTCTGAAGCCTCACTGATTGCGTAGTATTTCACCGGTTAAATGTGTGTTTTCACTTCGGGTCCTGTCTCCACCCCTTTTTGCAGCCCCAGATTTGTGCTCTGAATTCAGCTTTAAGTGCACCAGCGGGGAATGTGTCAACAAGGTGAATGCCGAATGTGACCATGTCAACGACTGCTCTGATAATTCAGATGAACAATCATGTGGTGAGGAATCTTCCTCTTTCTTGGACTCTTTAGTGTTTTGTTTTTTTTAAAAAGCTTAAGCTGGAATTAATCTAGTCAGTTTCAAAGAAGATAATGTAGTTGCTAGATTGAGCAACTATCTCAATCTAGTTACTCAATCTAGTTGCTCAATCCACTAGATTGAGCAATCTACTAGATTGAGCAACTCTCAATCTACTAGATTGAGCAGCCTGGGGTTCTGCTGCCTGTTAAGAAGCAGAACTCCAGGCCAACTGTGTTTATGCATATTTACCACATTTAAGCCTCAGAGTGCATCTGCATTTTATTTCAATTTTTATTAACAAGTTTTACTGTTTATCTCATTGGGATTTAAAAACTCAATAGCATGACTGGCATAGTGTCAGTGTTCATTAAAGTCAATTTAATTTTCTGCTTTTTTCCCTCCCCCTCACTATGGAATGGATTGAGATAGCATTTTTCATTTCATCTCCGAAACCTTTCTTTGTTGTATTTCAGGCTGCGGCATCAGGCCTTACAAGATGAACCGAATCGTAGGAGGGCAGATCGCTGATGTTGGGGCGTGGCCCTGGCAGGTCAGCCTTCACTTCAAGAATTTTGCCCATCAATGCGGCGCCTCGATCATTTCAAAGAGGTGGCTTCTGTCTGCCGCTCACTGTTTCGTCAACAACATGTCCCCAGAGTGAGTCACAGAAGTCTTGCACTTACAGGAATGTACAGAGCTAAAACAAGCAACTTTTCAGATCTTCTCTTCATATCATACTTAACATTTTCCGAGATGGATTCAACTGGAAAGAAAGATACTAGCAGCAGTCTAATACAAATACAGCATCTCTCCCTTACAAATCAGCATTTCTTGCTGTGTTCACCACAGCAGCCTGTTGGTGGCGCACTAATCATTCTGTTCAGTTTGAACACAGTCATAATACATTCATTTATGACAGCTGCGCAGGGTCTTTTTTTTTCAAACTCGTGTATAATGTTGAAACGGTTAAATTAATTAGGTCATAACCATCATAAGGTGTTAATAAATATTCAGATTGTGAGACATTTAGTCAGTTTCACATCCATTTAGTGACCTTATTGCAAGCATTGTATGAAGCACACATTTATTTGTATAAAAATAATGCCCTTGAACTTTTTACATGAACAAAACATTTTAGAAAATGATACATTTTTCACTGTGCATCATAGTGATACATAGTGTCACTATGGTTTTCTATGTATTTTAGAAAATATGTATCGGAAGCAAACATTGACCCATTGCTTTCAGGCCTTATACAGCCCTGCTTTACTGTAAGCTTAAATTAAATCCAGTGCAACAAACTGGTCAAGTCACCTAATTAGCAAATACTCTACATGCACATAGTTTGATCTCGGTGTTAATACACTTTTATGAAGGCCTCAGAAGTTTGCTTAGAACATTGATGAACAGATAGCTCTATGAAGACCAAATAAAAAAAAAAAAAGTTGTGAAGACATTGAGGGGGCAAGGTTATAAAACTTTATCCTACATAAGCTGTAAACATCTCATAAAACACTAATTTTATCATAAGTTCCCAGAAACGTAACACAAATGAAAACCTACCAAGGCCTCACCTTCTACCTAAACTGTACAAGCAGAGCATAAATATGAGAGAAAAATTGCAGAGATTCACAGTTCAAGTTGAAGATTCTGGTCACCTGAAATGCATTAGTTACGCATTCCACAAATTTAGCCTTTATTTCCCACAGCATACTGCTGCCACTCCCGAAAAATATAGATTTCATTCCACCCTTCCAGGTATGTTTCTGATAAGGGCATAATATTATAACATGTAAAATGTTGATGTTACATAATTCCACCCCTCCAACCCCCCCTTTAACATTTTTTAAAGTTGATGGGAAGATAGAAGAAGTTAAAGCAGTGAATTCCTGGAAGAAACTGTACAAGCAGAGTCTTAAGTCTTTGGTTCTACAAAGACTTAAGGGCAGGGTTGGGAACTGTGACACAATGGATGTGAATACTTTTGCAAGGCAGAGAATATGACTTACTTAATGTCTCTCATGCTTTTACAGCTACCGTGATCCAGTCAACTGGCTTACATACAGTGGTTTGCAGAACCAATACGAGATAGAAGTCGCTCAGATGCGTAAATTGAAGAGGATCGTTCCTCATCCAGATTATAATGAAATTACCCATGACTATGACATTGCACTACTGGAGCTCACAGAGGTGCTGGAGTGGAGCAACACCATCCAACCAATCTGCCTCCCCTCTCCCTCCCATGTCTTCCCTGCTGGATTGCCCTGCTCTGTCACTGGCTGGGGCGCACTCCGGGAAGGAGCTACTTGTAAGAATTCTCTCTGGAATTATTCTTCTTTTCCTTATTATTATTTTTTTTATTATTGCACATTTGAATAATGTTTTTGGCTTTCAGTGATGGCTAATTTAAATTTTCGTTATATTTTTTTCTTTGTGGCTTTTCCTAAAGCCATTGTCTTCCTTTATCTCCATCTCACCTAATCATGATTCCTTCCTCGCCTGTATTGTTGCTCGTATTGTTTCCCATGTCTCCCAACATGACACACTTCACTACTGCTTTATCATGCTTCCCTTTTGCCTTACCCATTTTTCTGATCTGCTCCATTCACTTAAGAGACATAAGTGAATGGCATCATAAGTCGACATGAACTCCCACTCCAAAGGGACGGTTCATAAACCTCTGTTAGCAATCATTAAATCCAAGCCATTAACACCTTTGATGTTGGCCATGAACATTAAGCTAACCTGGCCAGAGCCGCTGACCCCTCTCTTACCACTTTTGCAGATATGCTGCCAAATTTGCTGCAGGAAGCAACAGTGAAAATCATCAATGACACAGTGTGCGACGAGGTCATAACTCAACAACAGATCACCTCCAGGATGCTCTGCAGCGGATTCCTGAGAGGAGGAGTCGACGCTTGCCAGGTGAGACCGTGCAAAATTTTCCCCAGGAAAGAAAAGAGAGAAGTTTTCACACCTTTGTAATTGCTGTGCCATCACAACCAAACACAATCTGATGATTTTGCTTGCTCACCTGTGGCGCTCACCAGGGAGACTCTGGAGGCCCTTTGTCGTGCAAGGAGGAGAATGGGAAGTGGTTTCAGGCCGGCATTGTGAGCTGGGGTGAGGGCTGTGGCCGACGGAACAAACCCGGAGTCTACACCCGCGTCACCAAGCTCAGAGAATGGATCAAAAAGGAGTCAAACATTTGATGAACATGATGTGTGGAGCAGCAGGAGGAAAGATTGCAGAGCTGGAAACAGAACATTTTAGCGTGGTTCAGGCCAAGTCTTTTTGAGTTTTATCTATTCTCAACAGCTGGCTGAGCATACTGTTGCATGGGCCCAGCTGTTCACATGAATGACTTTAAGCACTTTATGTGGTTGCCAACCTCCCACAGGAACTCCACAGACTCAAGTTTTGTACATTTTCTAAAGGTGTTTCTTAGCAGTGTGTCATGTTGCCATTTATTGAAGCAATACTTAACTGATGGATACAAGCCACAGTGTGTACAAAAAATTAAATATGTATGATTGGGGAATACTTTTTCGCCCATTGGATGTTAGGTTTAACTTTTTAAATGTTTTGCTTGGATTTTTACAAACTGATTTTCTTTGTGTACTGTGCCATTAGTGATTTTTATTTTGAAGATTTTTCCGTTTTTTTAAACCCAAACTAATTTGATCTCACTTTCCGACATGCAGTTAATGTTCCACCATTCTTTCATAGCTTTAGAGTTTAACTTAAAATCTAAACAAAACTACACATTTGAGGGAGATGGGGGTAGTGGGGGTGAGGTAAAATTGAAATATCTAATAAGGAAAAATGGACCAGCACCATTTATGTACAGTCATTTTCATGTTATGCTTAGATTGCATAAATACCAGGAGCTGGCTGCAATGGAAGGCAGAAATTGCATTAATCAATCTAAAAGCCTGTGATTTGCTTTGGAAAATTGCCAATGGTTAAAGTATGCCAGGTTTGTTATTGGTGGGCCAAACAGGGCAAAAATATCACAGTGGTTCTTGAATAATGGTACTGGAATATTTTTTGTATTTTTCCTGTTTTTATATTTCCATGGTTACTGGTTTTTGTCTAAATTTGTAAATATTTTAAAATATGTTATATATATGTATAAATTGGTGGATGGAGGATCCAGCTGGTTTTAACAAATGAAGTCTATGATTAAAGCTCAGGATGAGAGGTGTCTTTTGTTACAGAAACCCAAGAGATTAACCACAGCTAAGACTTTTCCTACTCAAAACCAATTTGACAGGATAACCAATTTTAGGCCTGACTTGTTTTGGGATAAACTAGCAAAACCAAAGGTGTGAATGTGTATTCTTTGCAAAAAGTATTGGGGAGGACTAAGCGTGGGTTGGTGTGTAATTCTCTCTTTAAGGCATATTGGCTGTGAATTAAAGCGAATTCCCCTATCTTTGTCTGAGTTTTTTTTCTTTTCTTTAAACAACCTCACCCAAAATGTGCTTCAATGTTCATTCTGCTTGATGTGTTTATAGACCAAACATGATGTGAGGGCCTAATTTTAAAGCATATAACTGATGGAGGCTAAATTATGCCCCCATCAGATCAAATATTCAGAATTTGATCTGCCAGTGTTCACACCAGAACAAAGAAACATCATCCAAAATGCTTTGTAAGGGAGGAAAGGACTACAATTTATTAAATTTCCAAAACCCAAACAGAATCTGGAACAATACAAGAGATGGATGAAGGCCTGCAGCCTCATGTCTAGTTGAATGAAACTGATGACTGCAACTACCACATGTTCATCTGCATGAAGGTAATTGGTAGTAAACACCCCTTTTTTTTTTTTGTCATAGCAACATTTATTGATAGTCAAATCAACGATCAATAAGTGAAGTTATCCTTGATTTTATGTGTGCAAATTCTCACACATAAAACAAGCACCTGAGTCATTTTGTTAATAAGGCAAAAATGTTTCAGGTAAAAGGTTATGTCAGTCTTCTTATTTTGTGTTTTATTGGCGGATGGCAACAACTTTAGGTGCATTTATGACCATCTACCGGACTGGACTGTGGTCATCTGGGCCACTGGAACTTAATTCAAAGTATTAAGTTCCAGTACTTGCACCAAAATGACGCTGTTTGTTGCTGTACTTCTGCAAGGCGGCGGAGCCAGTGTCTTGTCAGGAGCTATCCTGGAAGGCAACCTGTAAGTAAGAGTCTGAGACTAGTGAAGAGCAATACCATCCAGTAGGACAAAAAACACCAAGTATAAAGCTTTAATGGGGCAGGTTTAATTAAACAATACTAAGTCATGTTTTGTTATAATGGTATCTAGGTCATTTATTAATCATTTTAATTTAGACAGTGATTCTTGAGAAGTGGAACAAAATGGGTTTAAAGTTTCCCAATTTTTAAAAAATTATTCCTCAAGCTTATATATACAAATATGACAAATAATGTTTTGGAAATGTAAAGATGGTAAGGTGCAGCCTCCCAGTTGCAACATTTTTTTTGAAAATTTAATTTTTAATGGACCCGACCCAGAACTTTGTCATCACCATCTGAAAAAGTAAATATTGGATTTTTTTAATGACCCTATTAGTGATATTTTTACTCAGTTTTACAGACAAATGCTTCTCAAGAAAAAAAAGAAATATTTTAAACAAAAAACAACATAAAGACCATCTGATGGGGTTCACACAGAACTGAAGGTGATGACAAACTAGTGAGTAAAAAGAGTCACACTATCAGTTAAAAACTGATGGAGTTGACAAAATGCCAAACTACCTCAATTTATATGATGTTATTCTGAAGGAGGCCTTATTATAGCTCATCAGGTCCATGAAATCTTCACAGTATACTAAAATTAAGCAATTAGTTCACAAAACTTCATCGTTTTGTAAATTGTCAGTTATGGTGTTGACACATCATGGTTGAGACGAACAACTTAGGAATAAAACAGAAGAACAAACTAAATAACATAAGCTAACTAGAGCTGATTGGCCCTCTTAGCAAAGGAAGAGAAAGGAAGAGGTCAAGGGGTCCTCAGAAGTTCTGATGTCCCCCAATAATGCCAGATTTTCTTTTTACATTCTTTTAATGTCTGATGGTGTTGACAAAAACTTGGGACAAATTTCAATTGAGTTGGAAGATATATAAAAATAATTTTTAATGCCATTTATTGACACATGTATAATTTTTTATTTGAATACTTATACTTAATTGTCATAATATAGTATCTTAGTATTCCTTTAATTGTTTTAAACTATGATAATGTATTGAGTTCTCTTCCACGACAAGGAATTTTAAAGACACCATCCACCTATTATAATGTTTAAAATAAAAAATATTCAGGAAACACCAGGAAAACATACATTATTGTGCTCACATCGTCCAGGTTAGTTTAGTCAGATATTTGAAAAAAAATTATTCTTTGTGTATTTTATTCAAATTTTGTGCTTTATCCATAGGACCTGTTTTGTCCGTCTTCTCAAGAATCACTGTTAGAGACAAACATAATCAAAATATTGAATAAATACCAGCTAAAGTAGCAAACCTCAGCAACAGGTAAAGGAGGTGACTAACTGTCTTATGAAATGTCCCTAAATACAATACTGGAGCAATGATATTGTCTGGCATGTCAAGCAATGGTCTTTAAATCACAGAATTTGTATTATGAAACATTTTAGCCATTTTTAAGCTGTAGGATGTTAAGATGTAGCATCTGTATACCTTGATTCTAATTACCAAGCCATTCTTAGAGGGGAGACTGGTTTTAAGATATTACTTCTAACTGCTGTGACTTGGACTTATGAATTTCTATTATTTATCGGTTTGTTTTTATGTTTTTCATATTAAAGAACTATGTTAATAAACCCTTTTTATCTGATTGTGTAGTTTCTAAATGCATCACCTGCTTTGCCTGTCTTTGACACTGTCTTGTTTTGTAGATTATGTTGTACATAATAAATGCATGTGTTGGGAGAGCTCATACCTTCTCACAGTGGAATTGTAATGAGGATGTACCTCTCCTCCCTGTCGTGAGCAGCATGCATACCTGGGGAACAGTGGTTACAAGACAAGCTCATATAGTCAAATAATACCTTCCTTTGTCACAGCTCTATCTTATTACCCTACCAAATGGGCATGTTGACTTCAGGAGGTGGATACACATATAGTGGGGGTGGTGGGGGATCTACTGTCTCATCTGTCTTCATTAAAGTCACAGCAGCAGTGGGAGAATTGGAAAATCAACATAGACAGTGCTGCTAATTTATGTATTCATCACTTTTGCTACATGGGATGCTTTGTTTGTCTATGTGAAGCTGTAGCTGAATAACTTCCAGGATTCACAGGAGCCTGCTTCTTTATTGGAAATGGTTTTATTTAAATATAAATATGTGTACAAAGGTACAAGCAACAATAGCTCATTTCTAGCAAATAAAATTCTTAATACATTAATATAAGAATGAACAAAGAAATGGCAATTAGTTATGTTCAACTGAAAGAAAATGAGCATTTCAACTGCATTCGATGATTGAACAACTCCGATGTGAAATTCTGTGATTACCACAAAAACCCCCCCAAAACAACAAAAGACAGATTACATATGTATATAAAGATACTTTACAATAGAGCAGCTCACAAGCTGTACTTTAAGGCTTATATAAAATATAAAAATAAAAGACAAGCGATGATGTTGGCCTCCTCTCTTTCAGCGACATTTTCTTCTCTTGTCAGGCTGCCCTGGCACTAGCTCGCATAGACAAATGGCAGTACGGAAAACATCCAGGTTGTGAGACGCAATGGGATTGGGTGCGGAGAATCCGATACGCTCAAACATGAAATGGAGATGAATATAAATGCTGAAAATTTGTCACAAGACACATCGTTTGCATGCAACAGAGAGAGAGAGCAAGAGCCATTTGTACAGATGCGCAGTGTTTCAGGGTAGTACTGGTTCTTGTAAACATGTTGAGACAATTCGATTGAGTTGTAAAACTTTTAAACGGTCCACTTTAGGACCACGACTGATGCATCACTTATCCCGTCAGAGCCTCCAGAAGTTGATGTCACGTTCAAGTGTGTTAATGTTCAAGATTGCCAACATTTCCCTCAACACCACTTTTGATTGTTCTTTTAAGATCTTACCATTTGTTTTACAATCAGAAAACAAAGTCGTTTTTTTCCCCAAGCGTTGGCCCATACTTTTCCCTATACAGTTCTTTCCATCTTTGGAATTTCATGGCCTAACCTTGTCCAACTTGTACAACATAGTTAATATATACTGTACACACATTCTCCTTGTATTTCTGTGTTATCCGCTGGCGAACAACACTTCGATGTCCAAAACCTGTTATTATCATAAGACGCCTCAGGAACACAGCTAAGTTCAGATGTATTCCGGTGATTACGCCTCATACAGTACAGCGCCTGCAGCACTTGTTGGTCAGTACAGCTAGCCTGTTGTGCAGAATAGGAAACGCCTGTCTTTGTCAATAGCTGTCTTTTGTTAATGATAGAAACACGAATGTGCTTAGAATTGCTTTCGCATGCCAACAAGACACCAAATGACAGACAATAAAAGGCTGTTCATGTTGTTTTTTTTTTCTTTTTCCTTGAACATGTTTTAGCTTTGTGAGATCTTCTTTCCCAGTCTCCATGAGGTCATTTTTGACATTTAGTGTTGACTCAAAGTTAAGTACTGGAATGCAGGTTAAAGGATATGCCAGCTGAGATGTAGCATTGTTCCAGTTGGCCATTTTCATATTCAGAAAATTAAAACCCGGAGAGGTATCACACACTGCTAGATTTTCCATCTTGGCATCCATCACAGGTTATCCCAAGACTGTCCACGCAAATCCTTGCAGGACCGTGTGAGTAAACAAAGTCTCTTTTCATGTTAGTTCAACCACAAATGTGGTATCTACTCACTTCTATCTTGCTGTTAACATTTTTTCTGTTCAATCAGACATGAGTCTGCATGCGTTGAGTCTGCCGGCCATAGTCAGACTGCTGGGAGGACACTTGAGAGGAGGCGTAGGAAAAACGAGATGAGCTTGATACCTTGCTGGCCTGATCTGATTGGTCGTATGCATCAACCTTCTCGTAGGAAGCCGGCTTGACATAGCTCGTGAAGGCACGACCGTAGGTGGCAGGAAGGTAGGCTGAGCCACTGTAGAGGGGATCTGTGGGATATATGGTAGCTGTTTGGGTGGGCGACTGTGGCTGCTGCTGCTGCTGCTGGGCTGGTGACTGCTGTTCATATGAAGAGCGACTCACAGTATTAGTGGCGTATCGATGGGAGAACTCGTAGATACGAGGCTGAGAGCCATGCTGGCCGTACATGGGGCTTGGAGAAGGCAGCTGTGATGGCGTGTAGACTGGCCGGGAGTTGGGCACGTACTCTGAAAAGCCACTGTTGCGGATGTGACGATCATCGTGGCCCCTGACATTGTAATATCCGTTGGTGGGGTCCTATGAGTGACACAGGGAATGCAAATCAGTAATGTCAAATATGTACAAAATGTTTTGTTCATGTGCAAAGGTTAAAAAAACAAAAATGTACATGGTCCTTTACAAAAATATTCACACTCCATGAACTTTTCCACATTTTTTTATGATATAACCACAAGCTCTTGTGTTGTAGGTCAGTTTCACAACCTTCTGCAGCCTGAAACAGATCTTCATCCGGGTTCACTTTCTATTGATGCCCCTTTTCAACTGGAACCTACTCAGCACAACTCAACACTCTACTCTGTTTTAATAGAGTAAATAAATATTATTTAATGTCCCACGATGGGGAAAATTAGGTGTAACAGAAACATGATTTTCCACTAAGGCTATGTGATAACATACTGTTTTTATTTGCTGTTGGGCTGGGAATGCAACATCGTGGCAATGGTGGTAGGAGTTTCTCCGGCAAGTGATGGGTTGCCAGTTTGATCCCCACTCTGTCAGCCTCTGCCACTGTGTCCTTGGGCAAGACAGCCCCCAGGGCAGTTGTGGCTATTACCCAGTCTATCAGATTGAACACCCCAAATTATAATTTCCTGGATAATGAAATTATTGAAGTTTGTGGTCGCATAATAAAATGTGGAAAACATGCATGAACACTTTTACAAGACACTTTACTTTCTACACTGAAAGTGTTTTTTCAAGTCTTTTAAGTTTTACCTTGATGTCCGATCTTTCGTCGTCCTCCTCCTCCAGGAGGTCACTGTGTTCTGTGCGAGATGTCCCTGGAGACTCGCTGCTGTTGGGAGCCTGAGGGAAGACCAAGCATTTCTAAAGAATTACAAGAATGAACAAGACCTTGCTTGAATAGGAACAAAAGAAAAGTTTGAAGTTTCTGCTTCAATGTTAATGTAACCCCTGTCTTTCTAGCTCCCATCACTGTCTGACACACAGAGAAGGTAAAAAAAAACTTACCATTGGTTCTTTGACATCCTCCTCATCATCGTTGCCACGAGTAGCATTGTGATCACTGTGAACAATCTGAACCCTGATATCACTCTTGGAAAGTCGAGTGCATCTCTTACCTGTGGGAATTGAAAAGGGTTTTACTTGACACACCATGACAAATTTCTAAATTTACATATCGTTTTAAGTGTTTTAATATAAAGCCACAAGAAAACCTTCACTGTTCAGAAGAGAAAAACAAACAATTGTTTGATTTGAAGAGTTTCCTTTCTTGCCCATACTGACCGTTGAGCTCACCTTTGCCTGTGTGTCGGCAGCAGAGGGAGACGAGTGTGATTACACAGATAAGCAGGACACAACCTCCACCTACTGCTCCGCCGACAATTATCAACATAGGGAGGGCCTCTGTTAAAAGAAAAAACAAGAGGGCAGGGGTGGATGGAACAAAAGAGCACATTTAGATGTAAAAAATGTGCAGAGCAAATGAGGAAAATTAAAATGGAAGAATTAGAGAGACTTCATTCATTTGCCTTGCTAATCCCTTAAACCCACTATTGCTATAAATCCATAAACAGTACGCCTCAGTCCTCTCACAGCTTCTGTAGCATATGCTCATGTGGACAATTCAGCATCTTGCAGCATGGCTATTGTCTCTAATCTCTCTGACGGAAGGGTAACAAGGCCTGACATGCAATGAAGCAATAGACAGTAATCTAATTAGAGATTCCAGGAGATACTGCTGCCCCTTTCTCTGGAGACCCTCGCTCTGATACATTGATGTAAATTACTGTGGAGGACCTTATTTTTGGCGTTTGCTGCAGCAAAGGTTACCAGAAGCACTGCTCAAGTGTTACTAGTGGTTAATTTTAAGACCACTTCAGGGGATTTACTGCCTGATTTTTCATAGCTTTTCTGAGCTATAATATGGTGATGGAGACTGTAACTCCAACAACAAACATATTTGTTCCCTAATCGATCTACATATTATGGGGAAAACACAATCACTCATTAAATGATATTGCCTTAGCTTAATTTAGCTAAGGCAAGTTAGCTAGATGTTATAGTTAAATATTATCTGACTAGAACGTCTTTAAAAATCACATGACAGAAGCAGAATCTCCAAAAATTGTTTTTATAACATACATAAATTTATACTGGAAGACACTGGGCAAGGCTGACTCATTTTGGTAATTATGTGCCACCTTGACTAAGTAGAAGCCATTTCATGATTTCACCTCATTAAGCCAGTTCTGCTCAAGTGATTAATGAGTCATAACTATAGTAATATCACTTTTGTACAGAGCTGCTGTCAGTGTTTACCTTGCTCCTTCAGTGTGACCAGGGCAGTGCCGGTGCCAAAGCGGTTCCAAGCGGTGCAGTTGTACCGCATCTGAAAATCCTGCGCCAAAGTCTCAGACAGGACAAGAGAGGAAAGGACCCCATGGTCAGTGGTCACAGTTTGCACTGAATATCGACCGGAGGAACCAGAGGACAGACTCATGTCTCCAAAGGTCCAAACCTGGGGAGGGTAAACAATGGGTAGTAAATTGCTTTTTTTGTGATGAATCTCTCAGCAAATGACCAAACCAAAGGCATACACACTTGTTTATAGATCCCTGCCTGCCACTGACAGAAAACCAGTTTATCTGTTTGTTCTGCTTTCCCTCTGCTGACCTCCAAGGTGCTCTCTGGCTGACATGGCTCATAGGCTCATGTTTAAGCTACCATCCACGTCTGCCCTGCAGGTGAGGCCTAAAGAGGGTTAGGAGGCTGCACAACAAAATAAGACTCTGCTCTGCCGTCTCCACCATCGGGCCAGCAGGGCACCTGTCTCTCATTCCTCCACACACCCTAATTATTCTCTTCCAACCCAGCATACCTCCAGCAGTTCAACAGGGTCAGCTAAGTGATGCCCCTTGGGCTGCTAATTGAATGTAGTTTGGCAAATCCTGTAAAAACCTCGTCGTCTGCAACTCCCCTAACTCTTCAATCCTTTCAGCTTCTTCCTGCAATTACAGCCATGATTATGTGTGCCCAAGTGTGTATCTTTTAACAAGTGAAGTAGAGGTGTGTTAAAGCAAAAGTGCAATGCTGAGGTCAAGGCTAGCATTCCTCTGACTGCTCTCTCATTTGGGTGTGGCAAAGAGGAACATTTCAGTGTGTTATCCCTCCAAAAATGGGAATGTGAACCACAACACAAGTTAAGAAGCTTACTTACAATCTTATCAGGTGGAGGGTTGCTTCCCACCCGGCACTCTAGTTTGCCCTTGGAGTGCTTGACAGCATGCTGCGTTGCGTCTGCTGTGATGATAGGCGGACCTGGTGTCAAAAAGAATGATGGACAGAGAAGAAATAGAAAAAGGGTTGATTATTTGATTAATAGCAAAAACAACCACAAAAAACTTCTATTTTTATTGTTGCTTAAAATTATTTTTGGCTTTATTATTACCATAGAGTGTGTCAGAAATGGAAAAATAGCAGAACTTAAATAAATCCCCTGATGATGTTTCTGTTTACGTATGCTAACATTAGGAAAGTAGCATAACTGCTACGGGAATCTAGAAAAGTGACTGATAGACACTACATATATCTTGTAGATGATGTGTCTTTAAATGGCTGTTGCCAGGTCCTCTTTAATGGGTTGTGTGCTCCGCAGTTTGTCTTCTGTGTAGCCACTAAATTTACTGAAGTGGCCTGTTCACTGGGCTCTCTAAACAAGCTGTAACAAAGTTGCTCAACATCCAGAATGCTGCTGCAAGAGTTCTCTCTAGAACCAGGGAATATCACCATATTAGTCCAGTGCTCAGATTTCCACACTGGCCTCTTGCGGCATAGAGAATACTTTAAAACAGCTCTACTTGTTTATAAGTGCCTTGTGGTCTAGTGCCAAACTACATCTCTGATGTGTTAGAGCCCTATGAACCAGCTCGGTCTCCTACTGGTGCCCAGAGTCAGAACTAAATACCGCAAGGCTGCATGTCAGCATTATGCTCGTAAAGTCTGGAACTGCCTTCCTGAAGAAGTGACACAGGCCTCCGCTCTCACTCTGTCTTAAAATACTATATTTTTCTGTAAAGCACTTTGAATTGTCTTGTACACGAAATGTGCTATACAAATAAAATTTGCCTTGTCTTGTACTCCATCCACCTGCCCTCATAAATTATTGATAATCAGAGTTTGACCGCATGGTACCTGTGATATTTTAACCTCCCCAATAAAGCATCAACTGTTCTCCTACCCCCATTTTTTTCTTTCATTTGCAATGAACTTAATAAAAAAGCACGAAGAAATAATCAATTTGAAGAAAAGTTACAGAAAAAAACTGTTCCAGGAAAAAGAGCTAAAAAGTATAATTTGCAAATGCCAAAGTATCCCAAAGTTTTACTATGGAACAATACATTGTGACTGTGCAGTCATTTTCTGAAGAACTCACTCACCATTTACTGTTAGAGTGACATCTCTTTCTGCCACTCCGATACGAGGAACAATGGCCTTGCAGGTGTATGTTCCAGCATCCTCCTGTGTAACAGCCTTCAGCTGCAAGGTGTTACCATTACTGAGCACCTGGTGAGAGATCCAAAGAGACAAGTGAGAAATGTGTTAGAAAGAGAAAAAGCAAAAAATGAGGCAGCAGAGGGAAGAGGCAGACAAAGGAAGTGCGAGCCTTCATCAGGGGCCCCCTCATTGCGGAGGCAGTACAGAGGTGGGCTGACCATTGTAACAAATGCTGGTGGTTGGAGTTTAATTTCATTGTGAAGAGCTTTAATCACAGCATTAAGCACTCCAGCCACCGCTGAGTGACCGTGCTGCTGGGGAAATTGTTGTAATTAAACAGTGGGGACAGATCGTGGCATACTATGTGTGAGTGGGACCTAGCCTTTGGAGCTCCTACACTCACTCACTCCTTAGCTCATTGATCCTGTCATTCCATCAAGCTGTGATTAATCCATTTATCCCCACTCTGTCCTCCTCCCTCCTTCTCGTCTTCACATCCTCCTTCTCACTCTCTCAATTTTTTTTTTTTTTTGTTTTTCAACACTCTTACAGAGTAACCCAATTAATCCATTACTCATGGCTGTGTGAGGGACAGTGGCAGTGGGTGGATTAGAAAAATGCCTGCACATTTTGCTCAGAGTGGTTGAAAGTGTTCGTTCTGAGAGATGACGGCACTGCTTATTTCATCCAACAGCGGTCTGCGCTGGGGCTGCTTTCTGCAGCACGGCTTCAGAAATTATATTAGTGGTCTGGAAAGAAGCTCCTAAGGGACGCCCCCTTTAATGGTGTGTGCAGCGAAAGACGTTTACCAGAGTGATGTAAAGTTAAGATGGAAACTTCCCATTATTTCACCCAAGAAAGTGACTTTGAAGAGGCAGATTCAGATGTTGTGTATAGATATGTTTTACAAGTCTGTTTTTAGATAACATAACATTATTCAAAAAGAAAAAATAGAGCTCAATTCACAAGCACTTTAACTATTATAAAAAAAACATTCTTGCTTCCTAATAAATGACAAAGAAATATTAGAGAACTGAGTAAAGTTTGGAAGCTATCCAGCAAAGAACAATATACTATGATCTTACAACAGTTAGCTGCTTACCCCTCCCGCAGCACATAGACGATCACCTACAGGACACACACATTGTGTCTAATTGTCACATCTGCCTTGCTGAATATGTCTAGCTGGGATTACAGGAAGGTTAAAGGTATAACAGAATGTTTTTGTCATAAGGAATGAGTGCCTTACTTGCAGTAGATAATCCTCTTTGGGTTTTCAGTAAATATTAATCCAGATTATCTATCACTGTAGATGCTTATTGCTAGAAACCATCTAAAACACAAAAATAATTATTCCCAAATCTATATCTGTGCTATCAAATTGTTCTCTGTGTAAGATTTTACAGTTTGAGATTTATTTTTCTTCATTTTCTTGTAAAGCAAGAAGAAATGTCGATGCTTTTTGGAGACAAGCATGAAAACCTTAACAGATAGACCCGGTTGTTCTGCACATGATGAAGACTCCGTAAAACAATTTTTAACTTGTAGAGTTGTAGGTACGAGGTGGTGTGCCAGAGACAACATTCCATTGTCAAACATGTGCTTGGAAAATAATTAAAAAGATTTTTTGAGACTCGCAGTCTATTGTTTATTGACGTTTTCATAGTATAATTTTCTTATTATGTTGTTACTTTGACTGAAAACATTTTCAGTGTTCTGTTGTCAGTATGTGATTCACATAGGAAGAACACTGGCAGCTTGCTGCCTCCAACCTCAACTTACTGCAGTAATCATCAGGCTCTATCAAACTAGCCACCCACTTCAAACATGAAAACGATTTAGAGATTAACAAAATAGTATCTGCACAAACTTCCATAATACTAGAATTTAATTTTATCTTGCACTCTCTCATGAGAAACATTTTAAATGTTCTTATAATTTTTCTAATTTTAAAAAACAAACAAGAAATTCCAAATAATATGAGTAGTTCAAAAATTTTACTGAAAAAATGATGCCCTCACATATGAAATCACTTGTTTTTTTTTTTACGTAAATGCAATGAAAACATGCTATTGGGTTGTCTAAAACATTGACAACCCAAATGGATTTTGGAAAAATTATTATTTTTTTCTTTTTTTAAATTGCTGAAAATTTGAAGGTCTGCCATAACTGAGTAACTATTAGCATCTGCCTCTGGGACCAATTATTCTCAATTTATACAAACTGACCAAAACTCCAACTTAAAAATCTTTAAGCACCCCTTTAAGCCATTTTCTATTAAGCAAAAACACTTACATTTGTCAGAAACAGGAGAAATATAGATGCATCTTTTATTCAGTGTCAGGGAAAATCTGATCTCTTTGTAAACTTGGGGGCGACACTTAGACAGTAATTCTTTTTGTTTGAACCAGTTGTCGGCTGATTGATTGACCAACTGATTGCCTTAGACTTATGACAGCATGCCATGTGCACGTATTTGTCTGTATGAATCTGTCATTGGGCAGACAGTTTTCTGCCAGAGGCTCTAGCCCTAAGGGAGCTAGCTGTGAGAGGTGTTGAAGATTTAGCCAGGAAAAAAGTGTTGGAAAAAGTGTGTGGGATTCATGCCTCTAGGCCATGTGCGAATGTTCCTCTCTGGAGGAACGTCGGCGTTGAAGTTTTACTATTAGAATAAAGTGGCGACTTGTTTTCTGGGTTGACTTACCACGCTGGAGCCATGCTTTGTCCAAGCCAGGGTCAGAGGAGGGTTTCCAGTCCATGCGCAGGTGAAGGCTGCATCCATCCCTATGTCTACAGTCATTGGCTTGGGCTCTGACAGCAGTCTTGGACCAACTAAGGTAAAGTAGGCAGTTTTAATCAATGAGGAACTGCTTTTCAGCCAATATACCCCTTGAAATGGTCAAACAATAGCCAACTGTACCGCAAGACATGCTACTCCAGCGAAACTTACATTGCACGTCAACCAGAGTGCTGACGTTGGTGCTGCCCACAGAGTTTGACACCTCGCAGGAGACTGGGTCGGTGAAATAAGAATAATCCACAGTCACCTCAAGGCTGTCCCCATTGGCTTCCGAGATGGGCACTCCTCCTTTCGACCACCTTGGACAGATGAGTAATCACATTAAACTCTTGCATTCGTTCAGGAAAGGCAATTAGTCATGCTTATGAAAAAGACCATTAGCAGATTTAGGGACTGTGCCAATCAAAGGCTGCAAATTAAAAAGGTCCATTTAGCCAAAACAATTGACTTCGGAAGCTTTGCTTTTTAAATTTACCTTTAATTGTATTGTATATTTCCAAGCAACTCGGGTGTTACAAATAATTGAGTCATCACCAGACAAAAGTGTACCTGTAACCAGTGATCTCAGGGTTGGCAGATGCAGAGCAGATGAAGAGAACTTTGGCCCCCTCTATCACGGTCTGAGGTTGGACTGACAGGGTCACCGCAGGTGGATCTATTAGGACCACACATGTTCATGTTAAATATTTAGGACTAAAACCAGTAACCATGCAGAAAACAATTCATGCACTCGTCATTGATTTTTTTTTTCATGTTTTAAAAACTTTATGGACAGGTGGTGCATGCAGGACTCACGCTGGACACTGATAGTGACTGAAGTCTGTCGTCCAGCGGGAGCAGCTGGGTTGAGAACCCTGCAGGTGTAGGTGCGTCCGGAGTCGCTGTCTTCTGGAATGATTGGAAGCATACTGACAGCTGCCTCCCTCTTCCCATCCTCCATTAGGGCCTACAGAGTTTAGACAACAATGGTGCAGGAACTTAGGAAGGAAAATCCGATCAATGTTGCACAAAACAAGTCAGTGCCTTATGACATTGCGGTCCAGTTCTTTGGAAAGTAATTTATTTTATGGTGCAGCACAGGAATATTGTGCTGCTCCCACATTTCAGAGTGTTCCCTGTCAGCGCTCCTTGTTTGTCATTATCTTTAAAATCTATTTACTGCTTGGAAATCAATACTTCTAAGTAAATAAAGGTGTAGATTCTTAAGATCTGGCTCAGTAGGAGCTTTGTCTCTTTTCTGCTTCTCATTCATGCATAAAAAAAACAAACAAACAAAAAAAAACTCCACTGTGCACAGCAAAGAACTGCTTTGCAAAATGTTTATCTCCCTTCAACTTGTTCACATTTTGACATGTTACAACCACAACCTATATTAGGTTTAATTATGTTTTTTATGTTGGACTAACACAAAATGTTGCATTTATCGTAGGTCATAGAAAACACAAAACAGATCGTTAGATTAATAGGGATAATCTGTAAACATTAATACTCAAGTCTTACTATATATTCTAAATTTGACTTAGGTCTGGACTTTGACTTGGCCATTACAACACAAGCACATTCTAATCCATACTTGATCTAAAGTAATCCTTGCTATATGCCTGGTTGTTTATTATGTCTTTAGGGTCTTTGTCTTGCTGGAAGGTGAACTTCCACTCCATGTTTTCTTTCCCTCCCTTTAGTTCCCGTCATCTTCCCATCAACTCTGACCAGTTTCCCCATTGGAAAAAAGGATTTCCTCAAAGCGTGACGCTGCCACCACCATATTTTCCTATGGCGATTGACATGTTCAAGGTATTGGATGCATTAATTTCTATCATACACTGTTTTTTTTCTGAATTTTTAATTTTGTTCTCATCTGCCCAGAACTGCTTCTTCAACATGTTTGACGTTTACCCTACATGACTTGCAATAAACTGCCTTAGCTTCAAAGTCATATGAAGCTTTTGCTTCATATGACATTGCTTTGTATCAACAATGGCTTTATTCGAAGTAATACTCTCCCTCAAAGTTTTTCAAGGGGAATATAAAGGTCATATTTTTGAAACACACGACTTAAAGTCATTCTGTCAACAGATTTTCAGAACCTAAGTGGTGAGTGCAGCTCCTCCGGAGTTACTATTGGTCTCTTGCCTGCTTCTCTTATTAATGCTCTCCATGCTCAGTTTAAATAGGTTTGCTACAACACGGGCTCCATTTTCAGATAATGGATTAAAAATTGCTCTGAGAGCTGTCAAAAAATTGAGAGTTTGTGTTGTAAGCTAACCCTGCTTCTCCACAACT
Organism: Poeciliopsis retropinna; assembly: GCA_010277075.1. Taxonomy (NCBI): domain Eukaryota; kingdom Metazoa; phylum Chordata; class Actinopteri; order Cyprinodontiformes; family Poeciliidae; genus Poeciliopsis; species Poeciliopsis retropinna. The sequence continues at coordinate 16,243,567 of VMRM01000007.1, read as the reverse complement.
GTATCCCTGACCTGTCTGGTGCATCGTTTAGGCTTTATGATGCTGTTTGGTGTCTAATGTTCTTCAACAAACCTTTGAAACTCTTTACAGAACCGCTGCATTCATACTGGGATTCAGTTACACAAAGGTGGCTATGCCAGATTTTATTAAGGGTAAGAGTAAAGGGGACTTAGTACAAATAGATCGCAAACTGTTTTGTTATTGGTAGAAAATTATGAAAACCATACATCATTTTCACTTAGCTTTCTTTCACGTTAAAAACCCCCCCACAAAAGTATGTGGTAAAAATGTGCCATAATGCAATAAAGCTCAATAGTTATAAAAAAGGTTTTTCAAGCAGTACACAGAGAGTTGGGGAAAAATAACTGCAGCGGCCACAGAGAAAGGTATGTGTGTTTTTACATTGGGGAATGAGTGGGGGGGTTAGGATAGCAAGGAGGAAGTGTCACAAATCGAGTGCAAGCTAAACCTTTTCCCTTGACAGTCAAATCAATGGAGCAGGTCTTTCACTTCCTCGGCCCGACACACAAAAAGCATTTTTATGCTAGATCAAATCACATCATTCTCTGTCACCACCGCTCACTCAGACAAAGCCTTGTCCAGCCCTCCACCTGGTCTCAGTTTGGGAAAATTTGACGGATATTTGCTTCATTTTGCACAAAGCCGCCTCATGATTTAACTGAATATTGATGCCCCTCTCTGTGCCTCTTTCCCTCTTCAGTTCCTTACATCTCATATCCTCTCACGCCCTCACCCCTCTTATCCTCCACCCCCGTTCCACCTCTTTCTCTCTGCAGGCTTTCGCTTCCTTAAATGTGGCGTTTAGCGTCGTTTAGCGTGGTCAGGGAGCATGAAAAATGTGACACTTTCCCAGCCGCGGCCGGCTCACGCTCGGGCGCATCCCCATTGTGTCTTCACATTGTTGTGGGTGATTTCTCCTCTGCAGAAGCTCTACTGTATGAAACGCTCATGCCTGTCTGAGCTTTGGCATGCTCCAGTTATGCTGTAGTGTGGCTGCATTAGCAAGCAAAAAGAGGGGGGTGCGGGGTGGGGTGGAGGCACAAGAGGCGAAGGTGGGGGTCAGGAATGAGTGATAAAAATGGGAGGGGGACTGCAGAGAGCACAAGAAGAAATCCTCATGACTGAAGGGAGGTAATAGATAAAAAAGAAAGATCGTAAGAAATAAAAAGAGACTGAGAGTCATACCCCTGAGAGGAAATATCCTTGTTTTGAATACTTTTGCATGTGTTTCTCTCCAACTATTACGTTCTACAAGACTGCGCGGGCGGTGAGCGACTAAGCCCACTCTCGCTGTACCTTGGAATAAATCGCTGTCTCCATGACCTCTCCATCTCTGTACCAGGTGATCTCAGCTGCAGGTTTGGCTCCCGAGGCTCTGCAGGTAAGGTTGTGTGGTGTGTGGGCCTTCAGACGAACAACAGGGCCGCCTTCCACCACGGGGTCAGAGGGTGGAACTGTGGAGCAGAGCAAAAACATACCACTCAGAAAGAAAACAGCAAGATCCAGGCGAGTACACTACCAGGCTGATGCTTGCTGTAGGTTTTAGCTCAGTGTCTGTGTATGACTGTATCTTCTTACAAGCGAGCGTCTGTTAACAAGGTGTAGCTTTGTACAAGAGAAAAGACCAAGAACAGTTGTTAGTTGGCGGCGGGGAAAGAAAAAGAAACACTCAACCTTATTTATTTCCTTTCTGGGGACTAGCATTATTACTCTATTTGCTCCCACTGTAGCAGAGTGATGTTTCAGCCGAATTGCTTATTTGTTCATTTATTTGCATGGTTTCGCACGCACCACTGGCAAGCCGAGCGTGCCACCCCTGATGAAGGCGTCTATCTCCCCCGACCAATAAGAGAAGGCGTAAACATGGGGTTTGTGCTGGCCTTTCTCGCACCCTCCGCCGAACCAATTTCGCTGTGTGTATCTGAATTGTCAGAGGTCCTTCCGTTGCCGCGGCACGGACACTAATGGAATCCGAGCGCTAGGTGATTTTAATTTCCATGCCGATTCCCCTGACTGCACTCCCACCGTTGACTCCTTTGACTGTGCAGGATTGCTTTGGTCTCATCTGGCCACATTGATTTATACACACCCATACACACACGCCTGCGGGCGTCTGCACACGCGACGCAGGAAAGCCCCACTTCCTTTTCGATAGTCACATCCTCACAAACAGCTAAACTGCATTTTTATTTCATTTCTGTGTGTATTTCAGAGGCCTGATGATCATGAGCCACCAGCCAGAGTCTTTTGGGGCACTTTTCCAGGAGGGGTGACAGTTTTTCATTGACTTCCGTGATTTTACATACTGTGTATTTCTACATAGGGAGAGCTGCAGACTGCTTTGCTCTGCACTGCTGTGAAACTACACAGAAAAGTGGACAGACAAGCATTCACAATTTCTTTATCTATTTACATTGCCTTGCAAAAGTATTCACACCCATGTCACACTTTATGTCATTGCAGTTGGAAATTACATTTATTTTATTGGGATTTTTAGATTTTATGTCCCACTATTACTGCGACAGACTGGCAACCTGTCCAGGGTGTACCCCGCCTCTCGCCCGGAACGCAGCTGGAGATCGGCACCAGCAACTCCCGATCCCATTAGGGACAAGGGTGAAAGAAAATGGATGGATGGATGGATGGATGGATGTCCCACTATTATTAGCCAATTGTGAAGTGGGAGGAACAATATACATGGTTGTCAGAATACTACACAAATAAAAAACTGACCATGTATCGTTTGCGTTTACATACATCTGTATGTATGAAACTGAATTACTGTCCAATTTTCTGACAGACATGATTGTAGTTACCTGAGCTGTCGCTCACTGCAGTTCCTCCAGAGCTACCAGAAACCTCTAGACTGCTTCTCTGATTTATGCTGTTCCCTTCAGTTAAGATGACGTCTATGTCTTGGTAGGTTGTGAGTTTGTGCTGCAATTTTTTGCAAATCTGAATCCTAACACTCCTTTAAACATCTAAACAACTGTCTGTCTAAGCTGTCTGGAGAGTTCCTTGGTCCCCATCACACTGTGATGTTCTCTAACAAACCTGGAGAGAGCAGCTGATGGTTAATTGCACGCTGGTGGACACTTACTTACTAATTAGGACCTAAGAAGGCAGCCACATGGTTATATTGACTGTTTTCAGAGTAAAGGGGGATGAATATTAATTCAAGACACGTTTTCGATGTTCTTGTGAAAATTTTCAACAGAATGCATAATTTTTGTTTCATTTTGCCGCTTTGTGTAGGGTTATGACATAAAACACCTCCCAAATGTATACTGAAGCTGATTGAAATATGGCAAGTTGTAAAAGCGTGGAAGGGGTTTGAGTACGTGTGTTCTGTTCTGTTCTGAGTGTGACTTCTCTACCTAGCCAACCCAATCTCCGTATTTGACACTTTGCCTCCGTGGCAACAAATAAATAACAGAACGGCAGCCTTTGTGACACAATTTGCCGCAACTGCTCTGCATAAACTCTTCCTTTGAGTTTCTCCCTCCTTATAAGCATTATTTGCTTGTGTAATAATTTATGGACTATTGACAGGATTAATTAATGGAGTGGTGTTCCTTTGCATGCCACCAGATGCCAGCAGCACCTAACCGACTCCCATAAGGTCTGTCACTTCTAATCCTCGCTCCTCTGACCATGCCCCCCCAAACCTTTCCTACACTTCTGAATGTCTGTGTGAAGAAGTAGATCACTCACATCACGTTAATGTACAAAACCGCCCTGCGCCTGATAGATGTTGTGGCTTGCTGCAAAATGTGCTAACTGTGCAGATCTGGACCTTCAAGCAACTGTGCGAGTCATTTGTGACTGCAGCAATCACATTATCTTGGACCTGTACAGTCTCGATTATTGCCACTGAGAGTAAAGGCGTTTCCCCTCTTTTTTTTTGCTGAGCTTTGCTTGGCACTTGCTTAAGATGTGTTTTTGCAGTATACTATAAAATCTTATCCCAGTCTGTATAGAAGAAGTGAATAAAAATACAAACGATAAGTTTTAAACAACCTTATAGCGCTGTAAAGTGTATTTCATATTTTATAGGGTTTTTTTTGTTGTTGTTTTTGCTTTTTTGTCAAACTTAAATGTTTCAGTATCAGTTTCAGTAAATTTTATCATCTTTCAAAAGTAACCTGGGTAAATACTAAATGCAATTGTTAATTGATAATTTTATGCATCAAGGAAGAACGACAGACCACATTAACCAGCCTTTATGTGAAAAAGAAGTAATTGTTTCTTAAACTGGTTGTGTCACCCTCGGAGGCAACAGCTGCACTTAGATATTTGTTTAAAATGACATAGTTGTCATTTTGTCCCACTCTTCTTTGCAGAATTGGACACACTCAGAAAAGACAAATTACCTGTTTAGGGTCACATGAGGACTTAAGGATTTAAGTCTGGACTTTGACTTGGCCTATGCAAACTCTTCACTTTGGTAATTTATCAAGGCATTCTCAAATTCCTTTTTAGATAAGTGCATAATGTATTGCTTTTTGAGAACTTTTTGTCAACTTATTTTTTCAGGCAGGTTCTATTTAAGTGTTAAACTAAGGTTAGCTTGGATAGCTGTGTAACCATTGTAAAGGAAACCATCGTTTAAAAACTGCATATTTGATTTACTTTTGTTGTTGTGTGAAATTGGTTGGATTATCTCAAATGTTTATTTGTAACAAAAAAGAATGAAAAATGTAACAACAAGATATATTCTGCTACCTAATGCAGAAAAAAAAATAAAACACATCCAAGAAAGTTAGGACATAGGGAGTGTCACTATTTTCTTGCAGACATCTAAGACCCGAGCTAATGATTCGAATCCCAACACAGCATTGAGTTGAAGATCTGAATATCCTATGAAGTGATTTTTCTTTTTTTCCCAGAGACTTGGAAATTACATTTGTCTTTTTGCCTTGGTGTTTTGTGATGAAGACACTCCCCTGATTTCGCCCCCCCCTTCTCTTTCAAAGCTCTGCCAGCCTGCAGACCCTGGCACAAGAGCTGGCTGGGAGGATCATGAGTGAGCTGTGTATCTTACCTAGTACAGTGAGCTTGGCACGGTGGGAGCGGAGCGCTGCCTGTGTAGCCTGACACTCATAAACCGCGTCATCCGCCAACTCCGCTGAATCGATCAGCAAGCTGTGCTCGCCTGATAGCGGGTCGCCCATTAAGGAGTAGCGCGTCCAGCCTGCACGAAGCCAGCACAGAGAATAGAGTTAGAAGTAAACAATTCGAGCAACAACAAACACATATTTAAAAGGAGTAAAAAATAACCAGGCTCCTGCTCTGAACAAAAGGAAAAAAAAGAGGTGTAAAAGCTCTTTATGAAGCACAAGTGAAAAGCATACAGCACCTTACAGGGGCCAGGCATTTAACTGTTGTGTTAGCACAGTGGCATGAGGCTTGAAACACAACATGTAAGAGGGCTGCTGCATGAGGAGGTTGTCCTTTAAACACAGACACAATAAAGATGGGGTTGCTAAGGTCAAGAGGAAGCCTCTCCGCTTTCTCACTACGCTGCTACACATTTAAATGTCAGTGCGTGACAAAAGCCAATTGATTATCCACCTTCCTACCAGACTCTTAAAATGCTAAGCAACAAATTAAAGTTTGGTGTGTGCAGCGGGAGCCGATCTGTCAGCGGCACGTTCTCCCCTCGCCATTCATTTGTGTAAAAACCCCAACGGCTGACAGAGAGGGAGCTGATTTCTAATGAGACCGGGCATTGATCGCAACAAGACCCGATGAGACACAGAGGACAATAAATACAGAGAGCAGGAGGAAGGAGGGGCAACAGAAACAAAGGTAGTGACCGTACCTGGTAGGTCTCTCTCTCCACCCAACGCCAGGCCGTCTTTGGTCCACTGGACCATTCCTCTGTAACCCACAATCACACAAGGCAGAGTCACGGACTGGCCCTGCACCACCACCTGGTCCTGGGGCTGCTGGGAGAAGTAGGCTGCTTTGGTGGCTGCTGGAAGACAAAAATGAAAAAGACAGTGTGAAAATCATTTCCCAGCTCGTAAAATAGAAAAATACAGTTAGAGTCAGCCATCAATTATCTTATACTGAGGAGTGCCAGTAGTTTTTATTTTTCATTTAAACAATTTTACACTAACAATAACAACACAGCAGGGTGACAAAGTATAGATATCAACAGCATAGATTGAAAAAGGATGAAGTTGCACTAAAAAAATAAAGCAAACTGTTCTGGTTGAGGATCAGTAACATCATAAGCGACACAATGGATGGATTTAACTCTGCAGCAAACGGAGTGACTGATTTGACATGGGAGTCTGACAGCTTTCAAGTTGTATTAAAGTGGAAAACAGTCCCACCTTTTGTGCTAAAGTCAGATTGTGACTCTTCTTGTCACAGGAAACATAGTGATATCATCTGACATCAGTAAACAGTGAACATCAGTACAAGACAGATTTTTTTTAAACAGATTTTGATATAGATTTTTTTTAAGATTTCCTGACTTTAGTGTCCTTTATTCGTCAGTAAGTTGATGGAAAATTGGGTTGTGAGAGCTAGTCAATGACTCTAAACTGCATCGGCCAAATAGAAAACCGAGGCCTCTGTACATGAGTTGTACCACATTATTATACAGATTTTAAATAATAGAAGCATTTGAGTTCTAAGGGTTTCAAGGTTTTGTAGGATCTAAAGTTTGACTGATGACATCCACGAGGTGGAAAAGCAACTTTTATTGCCGTGCAAGAGATCCAAAAGTTTCACTTAAGCAGCAAAAGGATTCAACCTAATTTTATTCCACTGTCACACAAGCCACGATGCTGCTGTAGATGGAGAAGCTGAAGCAGAAGTCAGTGATCACAATGATCATTCTGTGATCATCTGAACCTTACAGGGTGCATTTGTGTTTTCACAACACCCACAAGAGAATGAGCATACCCACTTTTCTTTCTAAAGAACTCTAAGAAAAAGAGTCAGCAGTTCCCCATTACTTATTCAACTGTTTCAAAAGACCATATGGTTATATGCTTACAGACATGAAGAGCAAACACACTTCTGGGGAGAAAAATCTGCCACTTTTAAATGTGCTTTTCTGTAAAAATGGATGTTAAACAATCAAAACTCCATTAAAGTTCCCGGGGGAACCATCCGTTTGAGCCTGCTGAAAGTCAGTGGAGACACCTGCTGCCGTCTCGCTGCTGTGTTTAAGCAAAAGGCGCACGCGCTCCCTCCGGATTGGCTGGCTTGCCTTCACACACATGCCGAAGCGCAGCGTGAATACGGATACTCGGCTCCAACTGTTTGTGCCACTATGCTAAAGATTGAGTATTACAAATCCTACTGGCAGGGGAAAGATGGCAACACTCCAGAGGTAACTAATCCATAGGGGGAAGGTAGGTGGTGAGAAGGAGAGGAGAGGCTGTTGGTTGGTTATCTTCGCAGGGTGTCTGTGTGAGTTGGGAAAGGGACTTATAAAAAGAAGAAAAAAAAACCTTCCCTCTTTCAGCGTCTCCACTTCTTTGTTGCACAGTGCAGAAAAGAAGGAAAGGGGGGATGAAGGAAGATAAAGACGGGTCCTATTCAGCCAGTGCTAAGCCCCCCCTTTTTAACTGCTTCTCTTGGTGGGAGCGCTTAAACAGACAGCCCCCCGACCCCCAGCCCCCCTGCCTCCAATAGCAAAGAAAGCCACTGAAAGGAGGGCAACATACGGCGGCCAGAGACACGCTATTGTCCCCTTGTCCCTCTCTTTTAATAGGCCTCTTCATTTCCAATCAATCCTGCTAAATGCAAGTTTAATAGCTTTTCAATAGCAGCTTTTCCCCCCAGAGGGTGGATGGGATTTTCTCTCAGTCTCAATCTTTTCTCTTTCTTCATCTCTTCTCACTCCATTCTCTGTATGTTTTTTTTTTTTTTTTTTACTCCAGTTTGAAATGGAAGGGGGGCTTCCCAGATTGTTGGCACTGTTTGTTCCCCACTCAATTACCCACTTCATCTCCGGATGCACCCTGGACTGAACCTCACCCCTCTCCTCCTTCACCCTTTCAGCCCACCTCCCGCCAGTGTCATGCAACATCACAATTAAAGATGCCAAACAGTGAGCTCATCAAGAACGAGAGTTCATCCCCAACACATCGCGGTTCTCAGCATCCCTCTTCAGACCCATTTTCACCCAATGTCTCTCACTCCCCCATCTGGCCTTGGGACCAGATGGGGGAGTTAATAGTTTATTAGGGGGAAAAAACCCCAAAAAGCATTCTAATATTCTCTCCCTGTGCATCACTTTATCAAAATGCAAGATAGCAGTGGGTGCAAACAGGTAGGCAGTATGTGTATCACGCACTCTGGATCAAAAGAGGCCAATTTTAGAGCGTCAATGAGAAGTGTAGAGTCTTCGAGCTCAGTCTATTAGGCATTTACCGAAGGCTGGAATTTTCTCGTCATACTCTTAAAAAACATCTATAATTTTTTTTCTTTGCGTGTCTCGAACATGCAAAGAAAAAAATTTCCCCACACAGAAGCTTTATGAGCTTCTGTGCGTTTCCTTTTTCTCTCCTTGCAGAGTGAGCTGAGGATTTTCCTCCCCATGCTTGCAGCAGTGCAAACATTGATTGCAATTAAGTTTCTCGCCCAGAATATCTAAATGTTTAGAATGGGTAATAATTCACTGCATTGGTTGATTGTTAAGATGGATTACATGCACTGAATTGTTTCTCTTTACCTCGCCCACATACCATTTTTCATGCTTGTAAATGGCAATTAACGCCACACGCACACATATATGTGCGGCTATACACACATAAAGCGCAGAGCATGTGCTGTAGAGAGTGTTCTTTTACGCCCTATAAGTGATTCATGGCTCTCCAGGTCCCTTATTGAAAATGCTGAACAGAACATCTCGACTGGCTAATGACTCATGCCAGATTCCTTTAATTCCTCCTTGCTGAATTAGACAATTCTTTGACGGTGTATTAGCAGCTTAATTACATGAATACATTTCTGGCGTGGGGGAAAAAGGAACAGAACCAGACAAAGAAAGGGTGGTGAAGGAGCAAGTAGAAAAAGTAAGATGTGGGTGTGAAGAGGCTTGTTCTCTGTGGGCTGCTGTGTCACGTACTTGTGCTCAAGTACACAAACACAAACTGCACTGCTCTGAGTGTTTTTTCCCCAAACTAAACATGGGAAGTTTGAATACTGAAAAAAAACCTGAAATTTTCTTGAAACACTTTTGCTGTGCATCCATTCATCCATTCTTTTTTCAGAGACTAGGGTATGGGGTAACAGTTCCCCATACCCACAAGATAGGCTAAAACAGTCCAAGGGTTCAATGTTTGATTCCCGCTCAGTCATTATTTACTTGGGCAAGACACTTTACCTGTATTGCCTGCTGGTGGTGGTCAGAGGAGCCCTGGTGCATGGCAGCCTCGCTTCTGTCAGACTGACCCAGGGCAGCTGTGGCTACTATCCAGTAGCATGCCATCATCAGCGTGTGAACATGTTTGCGATTGAATGAATCACTGAATGTAGTGTAAAGCTCTCAGGCATCTAATGACTTGAAAAGGCGTTAGATAAGGGCCATTGGAGTGTAAAACGGTTTGGAGCCCTTGTATTTGATAAAGCTCTATACAACACCGGAGCCACAACGAACTGTCAAAATCTAGTTATCAAGCTACTGCTCTGTCGTACTACTGTTGATGAAAAGGACAGCATGATGTACCATTCGCAACACTTCCAGGATCTCATTATTTCAATTATATTTCTCTGGTGGTCAACCTGGAGCATTTGCATAATTCAGCAGGCGAGACCCCAATCTAAACGGCTTCATCTTGCAATGAAGAAGATACCTGACCATCAAACTGAAAGGAGCAATCCACTGTTTTCTAGTTAAGAACTATGGCCTCATGTTCAGAAACCGTGACTCTCATCCTGGCCACTTCAAATTCTGTTATCAACCAATCTATTGCTTCCCAAAGACTACAACTGTAAAATGCAAATGGCACTACATCATCCATAAGATTAAGAACATTAAGTTCCCAAAGCAGACATCCTGTTCCTTATGTACCTACCTCAAACAGGGTAGGAGAAAATCAGCATCCCTGGTGAAACCAAAGCACACTGGGATCAAGATCGTGCTGAGAATCAGTTTTCAATATTCCTGTATCGCCCTTTCAAATGAAGGCCCTGAGGGACATGTTGGTGAACTTTCTTGAGAACTATAAAACACACGAGGACTCGGCAACCAAACTTCCATGACCCCCATCAGCAACATAATAAAGCTGAAAAACTGGTTCCTAAATTCACTGCACAAATAAAACATCTGCAGCATATATTAGTTTAATAGACTACCTTACGAAGGTCAAAGTGTGTCAGGGTGATTATAGTTATTCATGCTCACTTCAACATTACATCCTGCAAGATCTCAAAGCAACAAAATTTATTGCATTCATTATGTTTCTGTCCTTGTTTCATGTCTAGTGTGTGTTTTTCATCTCCTGCTAACAAGGTCAATGCATATGTGGCCTGTTAAATTTTAATCCGGATTTCTTAAAATGGAATATAATTTCACACTGCCCAATACACATGAGACCAAGTTTATGTGGATTTCTGGCTGATGGTAAGGGCCGGCTATGATTTTATTTATTTATTTATTTTTCCTGTTGAGAAATATGCTGTGTTTATATCTGTTTCTGCGAGCATGCATCTGAATATGTGAATGAGCATGTAGGACGGGGCATGCGTTAATATGGACATCGACTTGTCAGGCACCAGCGGGCACATTTAGCGGATGCTTTGACACACTGACTTTGCTGTCACACGGTTGGAGCTAAGTGCAGCAGACCTTCCTCCCAGACTTGACCATCACCTACTAAAGAGCTTTACGTTGACCCCGGCACTTGCCTGCACTCCCTCTTTCAAATCATCTGATACGTTCACAGTAAGAGGGATCAGGACAAGATGGACAGGTGTCAGCAATGATCTGTTCCATGCTGGACACGTGCCTTGATCAAATTAGACTTTCTTTCTGAGTGTAAGCACAAGCAGCGCTGCTAAAAACAGGAGGACGACTTAATGGCACTGGAGATGACCTTTAGAGAAAATATAAATCCAACACACATAGCACATTTACTGGCAAGTCACCACAGTAACTGCTGGATGTAAAAATGCACCCAAGGCTGTTAGTTAATTTAACAGGAGGCCATGTCCTTCAAATAAACCACTAAGTAATACAAGACTTCAATCCCTGTTCATATTTCCCTTGTTTTGCATCAACACTCGGCTGAATGCATTTCCGAGAGAGATGCTTCATCTTGCACAGTCATTTTACTCCATGACCTCAATCAAATTCAGTTCAAGGAGGCCAATTGCCACAATCCTGGGTCTGTAAATACAAGTGCTACCCAGTTTTACTGGTTGATTTATCTGTGCTTTGGTAAGTCAAAATCTCTTTTTTAAAATGTCAGGAAAGCGCCAGGAAACCTGAGCACAATCTACCCTAGCTCGATTTTTCCATAAAACAGGCAAACATAAATATATGAGAAGGATGAAGGGGACTCTGGAATACATCAATTGGTGGGAAAAGAATCTTTTAACTTGGAATAAACAACCTTTTTTCCTAAATGGTATCCATTGTGCCTTGTCTAGATAAGGCTTCTAAATCAAGCTGGAAAAGGGGAACTCTGCATGGAATTATTATCCCTTTGTTTTGAGCTGAGCTCTTTTGTCTTTCTTTCCCTGTGTGAATGCACTTGTGCGTGTATGCGTGTACAAAGCAGACAGTCGTACTGAGCGGCTGCACCAAAGAGTCCCAAAGGGGATACTGCACCCATCTCATATTTGATCTGGCTACTAAGCTCATTAGCGTGACTCCTACAGAACTTCTGAGAGCTCGAAGGGGGCTAACAACAGATACCACCCACTGGCTTGCAGCAATGTGGCACCAAAAACACATGAGCTCAATGTGTAAGAACCTCTGTTCTTTCCTTCAGCTTTGGATTGTCGCAGACAGCTTCAGCTTGCGTCTTTGCAGACGGCGTTGTCTCTAATGGTGCCCATGCAGACTCAGTTCTATCCCTTTCTCTCCCACGCTGCATTCCAACTAACCGTACCACCCACCCTCCCGTTCTCACTATCTTTTCTCCCATTCTGCGTTTTTTTGCCCAAATTGCACTCTAACAGCTTTTTAAGAGCTGTTTTGCCAGAGTTTAATCCGCCTAGCCTCCCCTTTCAGCCTTTATTCCATTGTGAAAATCTTGGCTCAGGCCCGGGTGATTTTTAGAAAGTAGACCAGTTTATCCACCCGCCAGAAAACCCCTCACCCCCCCGCTGCTCTACTGATACCCCCACCCAGGGCAATTTCCTCCAGTCCTACATCCATCTACAATCCATTGCCATCCACTCACTGCTCTGCTTACCGTGCATATGTCTGCAGCCAGTGAGGCATGATCCCTGAAATCAATGGCTAGCAGGCCCTCCTTGAACATTATATAAGGTGTTACTAATTGTTGATTTGTCTCTCTTGGGCTCTTCTGCCATCGCTCTGCATTTCTAGACTGTCAGCTGTCATCTTCTGCCAGACTCCCCTAAAACATTCTCTTCCTCTTTGCCGTCTTGGATCCCTCTGTCCCTTTTACTTTTGCTCTTTGAATTCGTGGTGTGAAAATCACAGGGGTTTGTGTCAGCTTGTCAACACAACACTCAAGAAAGCAGGTTAGAAGGGGAGCAGCAGGGAGAAAAAAGGAGCCATATGTTAGAAAGATGAAAAAAAAGAAATAAGGCAAGGTAAAAATGGAAAAAAAAAGTGGGTTTCTGTCAACTTGTAGTTGCAAAGGAGCAAGTCAGAGGCAGGTGGTTGTGGTGCAGCAGGGGAGCGATTGATGGAATGCTGTAATCAGCCTGTCTCCAAGGCCGTCACCGTGAGGCTTTTCCCCGCTGCGACGGGGCGCTGCACACATCAGGGCAGCAGTGAGGCTGATCGCACGGGCGAGCAGCCGCGGACTCACGCACTAAGTAGCTGCTCCAACAGTTTGCAGTGGATAGTGAAATAGAGTGGTATGCATGCAAGGAGAAAAAGTGAAAAAGGAGGCTGGGGTGGGGTGGTCAGAGTGCTGATGTGACACAGTCAGCATGTGAGCGCATGTGAATGATTCGCGCAGTCACCGTGCTGCAGTGCCTTGACAACCTGCCACGCGTATATGCACGATCACCCTTGTGGTCCCGTATCTTCAGGGTTTTGAGTAGGCAGAAGCGTCTCCTTCTGCATAATTCTAGTATGGCTTTTAAACACCCCCCTCCGCACACCCTTTCTTCCCTTCAAATACACACACACTAAAGCCCCGAGCCAGAGAGCTGAGAGCTGACTCCGTGCAGACAGATAGCAAGTGACTGGCTGGCTGGCTGGCAGCAGGACAGGAAACAAAAAGCCATGTGAAAAAAAAAAAAAAAAAAAAAAAAAAAAGAAAGGGAAGAAAAAGGAGAAGAGGGGGTCTGCGGAGGTGGTATGAAATTGTCTGTACACATCAGCTTGCTGTGTTGACAAGATGTTGATTGAGCTAGTCTTGTCATTTCGCTCCTGCTCACCCCCTGGTGTTTTTCTCAGCAAGACAGCTGCTGGCTGGATGTGTGTCACAGTTCCAGCCCTTTTCCACCCTGCACCCCCTTCCCTGCATCTTCTCTCTACTCCATTCCAGTTTCTCCTCCTCCTTCTCCCTTTCTAGTTTTTTTAAAAAAATTTTTACCAGTGCTTGGATGGAAAGACTTTCACTACAATTTAATCATTATCTTCTTGGGTTTTTTTTAGTTTTTTTTATTGAAAGCCCTGCTTTAGTATATGTGCAAAAGCTAACATGGTGGATAAAACGGTGCACAACATGTGGTTGAGTAGCTCAGAGATGGAAAAGGAATCGGGACTGGCCTCAGGCATTAAGCGAAAAAAGCCACTGCATTGGACTTCCAGGCCAGGTGGGGGCCACCAAGAGCATTTGATTCAAGTAAAATATAAAAAAAATCTAAGCGATTCAAATATGTAGCTTGTTAAGAATCAGACAAAATTTAGGTTTTTGGGGAGCAAATTTTAAGAAATGTAAAATTTGTTACATTTTTAGCACCACTGAAAAAAATCTTAAATGTTGCTTGTAAGTCATATTTCACACCAATGCAAATGAAAAAAAAATACATTAAAAAAGCATAATTGAATACTCTTTTCTGACTAGATACAGAAGTGAACCAGTCTCTATCACTTATTGTTTGTAGCTATTTATGTAATAAATAAAAACTGGAATTTGTGATGTAAAACAAATTCTGCTTGGGGCTCCAATTCGTTCTTGGGTTGGCTGTGATGACTGGCAAAACAAGTTAGCACACACACACAAAAAAAAAAAAAATACAGATGAAAAATTGATAAAACAAACACAGAAGAGATTTTTTTTTTAAGTAAATTACATTTGTCTTTATGTCTCATATTTTGCAATTGCTTTAGAAATGAAAACAGGAATTCTCTCAACATAGATTTTGTAGAGAGACTCAGAGCTTTATGCTCTGGGGTATCAATTAATTTAGTCATGGGATTTGTGGCCTGCTCTTCCTAATTGAGCCCAGTGGAGACCCCCTTGGCTCCCTGCGATGGGAAGTAGTGTGTTTCATAATTAATACTCCCTCCTTTATTATTATTATTATTTTTTTAATGAGGGTGGCATTGCTGTAAATGTATGCATCTCATTAGCATGAAAGGGCCATCTATTGCATTGTTCGCTCCTGCAGTGTTTGCTTCAAGTGAGATGAATAAGAGACAACCTCATTCAAAAGCAGCGGTGGCACACCAAAGTCAGAGCTGCCCTTTTGTGTGTGTTTGAATATAACACACAGCCAGCTCAATGAGAGTCTCATTAGTGTTGTTTAATATGTGTGCTTTTTAAAGCTTAGAGGTTAATGCCCGACTTGCCTCTATTTCGTTGGAGTTCTCTTTAATTTGATGCATAATTCTCTTTTTTTATTTTATTTTTTCTGAAGAGTCTCTTCACACAAAGCGGCTGAGCTGTGTTGTGAACCCTGCATCCGACAGAAACACAAAGGCAAACAAACACTTCTAATTAAACGTGTTGAAAATGCTCCTTGTCACTCTCCCGCTCATGTTCGCTCCACATTGCCGAACATATTTCAGAACCATCCTATCGTCCCCATCTCTCCATCCAGGGACTATAATTCTTGGCGATTAAACAAATTACCTCCTCACCCAGGGGATTTGTGGCTTCAGTGGAAACAATGAGAATATGATTCACAGAGCTTCCACCTCTCCGGTTTTTACAGAGAGGTTTTTCAAACTTGCTTGCTTAGGCTGTTTTCTTTTGGGGGGAGCTATGTGTGTATGTTTCTCTTATGTGGACGTAGATGCAGCAAGTTCAAATTTTTTCAGCCAGCATAATGTTGAAGTGACGACTCAGAATTTGTGAAAGGAGGATATGGTGAATTAAAATTAAAATTATTTCTCATCTAAAGTCTGTCTGGTACTGTGGTATAGATAGACTTTTATCTGATGTAGTAAGTGTATGCAATTAACCCAGGATATGAAGGTGAGTGTTTTAAGCTTGACACCCTGTTTTAGCTGTGCTTGAAGAAAGACAGGAAGTCATTCCTGCATTTTGTGGGATAGTCTGGATACAGTGGCTGAAAAACGGTAGTTGACAGATGATGTAGAGTGTAGCGGGTGGTGTATTTACAGACAATCATGACCAAAACATGATTTACAAAAATCCCAAACTAATAACTCAACAGTTGACCCCATGAAAGCTAACAAAACTAAAACCAACCAAATTAAACATCAAGTGCACCCAGTTTATTGACTTGGCTCTCTCTAGACTGGTAAAGGCCAACCCCTGGTCCTAGGTAATTTGCTGCATACAGAGGGTCTGAGCTCTTGGCTGTAAAGAAGCCAAGATCATTGCTTCCTGGAGGCGTGGACTATGTTGAATTTTAAATTTTAGTTGCTAAAGTTTGCCTGTGACTTCTGTAATGCACCAATTCGATGTTGAGGTTTTCAAATCAGCAACTGGAAATTGCCAGCTCTGTAAACAACCATCTCCCACTGTGTTTAGAGAAATGCTAAGTGGAATGAGGCGGCTGTTAATGTTAATTCAAAATTTGGAAGTGCGGTGAACACGGACTGAATGGCTTTGTTTATTTCCTCTGTTACCATTGCTAAGGCTATGGACAGACTACAATTTTAAAACTGAGCAGAAAATTGACATCATTGTTCACAACTTCTCCTTCCACTCGCTGATTGGCCTGATTTAAATTTTACCAGAGGAATCCATGTCAATGGGAGAAAACCAAGATGGAGCAGTGACGTGAGAATTGAGCAGACTTACGTAGGAAGGCAATGGCCTGGCTTGGTTCTCTCCTCAACAACTGCTTCCTTCTGTTTAAATACTCTAACAAAAATATATCTAAGAGAATATACATTGCAGTCATCAGTTTAGTGATGCTATGTCACCCCAGCAACGCACAAAAACAAACGACTTATATAGCATAGGCATTACATTCTACTTGTTTTTTACTTATACAAAACCCTAAAAATTACTTTTTCAAATTACAACACAGCAAAGTAACTTGCTGTTACGTTGTGAACAGCAAAGTTCACAAAGTAAAATGCACAAATAAAAATGCAGAAATAAAATGTCAACAAAACTTGTCTGTTGATTTAAACTAAGATTAAGCAATCTGTAAAAAATGCAAAACAAGAACAAACCCATGTTGGCAAATGTTTCCAGAATTCAGAATAAAAATGTCATAAGCAAACAAGAATCCTAAGTGAAACTACTAAGAGTAAACTCTAAGGTTTTGTGGATTAATACAGACTTCAAATTAAAGATTTGAATACAGCACTATGGTTTGTTTGACACTGTTGCAGATAAAGATGGTAGATGTCTGCTTTAGGATTGGGCTCTCACTGACTAGCAGTTAATTTCAATCTCTGGGTCCAGCTAATGTGAATTTAAACTAAAGGAAGGTGCCAAAAAAATTATCTACTGCAGGTAAGTTATTAACCTTTGCTAACTTTTAACAGAAACTCACTTAATAAATCCTGAACATCCCTAAAAAAATTATTCCTGACTAAGAACTTTGAGAACACAAAAAAGGGAGGGAAAATGTAGCATGCCAACATCACTACATCCTGCTTTGTGCTGAGAAAAGGAGGGGAAAGAACAGGGAAAACTAATTTCCTGAAACTCCATTTCTTAAGCGTTGATTAGTAAAAGAGCATAATTAGAGTGAAATGTGAAGTCAGGGTTTTTCAGATTGCGCTGCTTCCTCCAGAAAAAAATCAGGCCATGATTAATGAGTAAATGATTAATGAGGGAACTAATTAATCAATTAATTATTAAGCAAGCACTCTGAAAAAGAAATGGGTAGGATGACAGTGAACAGAGAGTAGAATAGATGCTTAGGTTGTGTCTTGGAGAGGAAGAAAAGAAGCAATCAGGATAAACATCCTGTTTGTTCTGTCAGTTTGTTTCATTTGTAGTTACAGAATAATGAGTACGAAGGATCATAGGAGGAGGTAAAGTCATATGTGCTGCTTTTCATTTGTCTTTTCTTTGAGATAACAAGTCTGAAAATTTCACGTTCGCAAATTTCCTAACTTGAGTGAAATCCTCGGGCTTCACATAACATATGCACTTAAACCTCGCACAAAAGTGCTTCCGCAAAAGCTGCAAACGACAGAGAGCTTCTCTGTCTTTAACTAGGACACCCCATCAATCTTTGATAATCTGCACAGAGGGTCTTTCCTGTGTGACCAGGCTGATGGGACTGATGGGACATCATTGCCAGAACTGATGTATGAAACGCAGACTCCAAATGTAACTGTGATATACTGGACCGTTTCAAGTCAAGTTTGACCTTTTTTTCCAAGTTATTAATCACTGCGGTGGAAGGATATATGTGATCTATCCCTCCCACAGGAACTCTGCACACCTTCTTCTTTGGCATGACTTTCTTCTATACCTTTTGCTTAGAGGGGGTGGATTTTTTTTTTTTTTTGTTGTTGTCTGTCAGAATTCCCCAGAGCTACAACACAACAAGATCTGGGAGAAAATATTATCTTAAAGCAGACGGGTTTATTGTCTCTATTAAAATGCAGAATTACTCCATAAAGATGCACCCCCTCTGCCTTCTACTCCCGTCCCCTGACAACCTGAAACACTTCCTCAAAGCGAGAACATAAGAGAAGAAGCTTTCATCCCCACATATTTTCCCCCGCCGTTTACTGCTGGCCTTATTAAGAGTTGTGAGTGACGGAGGCAGAAAGTGTGCTGGGAGAGTCTCGGGGGGCTTTGATGGAGGCGGGCGATGGAGCCATAGTGAGGCTGAGGGTGAGATCATGCCTGCGTTTATCCCCTTAAAGTGTTTTATAAAGTTCTTTGTTCATGTACCATATTCTCTAACACGCCTTTTCTTCCTCTGTTCATTCTAGTTTATTGTTGCTCCCAAATGGCCACTGGCTGGACTAGTGCTGTATTCTGTCCTAATCACACCGTGGCAATTGCAGATTCCCTCAGAGTCAACTGAGTGTGAATAGATCTTTGTCATCCGGGGTGGGCTGGCTCATTAACTGTGAAACAGTGGACATATGGTGGCTGTGTGTTGGGTTGTATCTGAGTGGAGAATGCCATGGGTTGGGCTTTTGACCCTTGCCTCCACCAAAGTCTGCGGTTTGATGAACTTAAACACGTCTGTGTTCGCTTTGTGTTGGGGTGTGTCTTCAAGTGAAGAATGTTAAGTTTGCAAGTAGGAGCAGATGTGTGCAATGTGACTGGTTTACTAAACACAAAGCACACACCATCTACGCGGCTGCAGATACACATGCAAATCCCGTTTTGCCATTAAATGCCCTGTTTGCATGGTGAAAGTACTCAAAGCAGGAATGCAACAGTGTGCATCTCTAGCGGCCAGACTCCTGTGGGGTAATCTGTTTTTGTCATGGTGCAATAAGACTTTTAAGAAGTTAATGAGGATGTCCCAGGCATCAAGTGAAGTGACAATGCCACTCAAAAAGAGCCACGTGTAAGAATAAGTGAAGAGTCTAACTTGTGATTATTTGACAGCTACCATCTGGACATTTAAATTTGTCTTTATAGCTCAATATCCTCTCTTAAGATGGAGTTTGTTTGGGCAGAATCAAATAATAAAGATTGTTCACCTGGCCAGCCAGCAAGATTCAGTTACATTTATTACATTTTTTTTATTGGTCTAGTCTGCTTTGATCAATTAAAAATTTGAAATACTTAGACTTATCCAACCTGAGTAGTTTAAAATATTAAATAAAAACAAAGTCAGCCTTTTTAATGCTTCTTTAGGATTGGCGCCACCTTAGAAAGAGACAAAACATAAAAAAACACAGTATCTCTGGACTCAACTGAATTGTTCTATGCTACATATACATTTTGAAAGGTGAAGTTTTTGATTTTCGGAACTGCTATGGGTAACGCACAGCGGGAGAGCTGGCGTGCCTCTGGTTAAATGCTGGCGTTTAGCACACATTCGGCACATTCTGCTGAAATGCGTTAAGACAGGATATGCTGGAAGCACAGCTTCTGAGTAGAACAAGTTCAAAAAGGATTGCTGCATCCATGCTTTTAAGCATTGGCTGCTGTATGGACGCAGCCTGTGTGAGACGTTAGAAAAATAATAGGGGGATATTTTTTGACGCACATCTGATGTTGCCGTTTTACATTTACCTTGCTTTTTCTTTGACTCATTTTGTTCTTGTAAAACCTAAATTGCTGATATTGTTTTGAGAGATGAGTGCATAGTTACCAGGCTCCCCCACCTTACAAACTCTTAAAACTATCCCACTCCAGAGACCCTTTGCTAGATAGGCTTTAATTTTTTAATATCCATAAAATTTAGAGGGAGAAAAATGATTATTAATTTATTTTTTGCTTATGTTACTATGTTTTTCTATCCATCAATTATACCTTGTCCTGGCTTCCCACCTCCTCCCATTATGACAACAATACAGTAAAACTACTTTAATTCTTTTGATTTCCCACTAGAAGATTGTAAGTGCCCCCCATCTAGAAACCCCTTTCAGAACTTACTGGATGAGCCCCTGATCACAACACCTTTACTCTTAAGTACTATACGTGTGCAAAAATAACACTTACTTTGCGGGTCACATCTACAGATAGGCCTAAGGTTTGCAGCTCTGATAAACAAGTGAAGTGTTACAGGGCTCTTAAGCCCATCTGGTGAGATGATCGATCATTAGACAGAGAGTGGAGATAACTCGCTCAGCTTGCCTGCTGGCTACCACTGATCCCATATCACTCTCGCAGGATACGGTATGAATCACAGGAAGTTGAGATCAATCTATATAGATTGTGCTGTGTGATTACAAATGAAGAAAAAAAAAATCCCCATCTGGCTTAGCCCCTTTCGATGCCTCAGTGTCTGGCTGTGCTTGTGTACTCGACGCTCCCATCTACGTGCATTAAATAATAGCTTTTTAACTTCCCCTCCGTACCGATTTTCTGATATTTGCTGTGTCCAATCTGCAATCTGTCCCATCTTTACTCGTTTACTCCGCTCTGTCCATCTCTTCTTAAATCTCCCTGCTTGAGGGAGTCGTCTTTTAAATCTTAATTAAAACAGACTCAGAGCCCCCCACCTCCACGCCTCCACCCTCTTTGGGGGCTGGCTGAAAGCAGCTTAGAACAATCAAGAGGATGGATTAGAAGTGAGAAGAAAAGACAAGAAGGGGAGAAGCAAGAGGTGGAGGCTGGGTGCGGATGAATAGAACGGCAAAGACCAATATTGAGGGGAAGGAGAAAAATGACCCCTTTCCTTCAGCTGAATGATCCTCTCTCCTTCCACCCTATGTGTCGACTCAGGGTCTCTCCCTCTCTCTCTCAGGGCTCTGGAGTCTTGGCCTGACCTATTGACATTCAGCTTCTCGCCAGATTAAGCAGCGAATGGAGCCTCTAGAAAGGGTAAACACACTGGAGGAACAATGACCAACAGGCAGCAACCTTATTGGATTCTAATTAACTGCCAGGAGAGATGGCTAGGGGGATGTTAAGTGCTGTGGGACACAAGTTAAACCCCCAGACCTCAAGTACCACAACTCACATCACCAATTGTCTCCCTTTATGAGGACTGTTAATGTCTTTTTTGTGTATTTATTTGTATTATTCTGTTTCTCATTTTGAGGACTCCTGTGTAGGGGGTTGAGAAAGGCACAAGACGGATGAAAAATTATGTAACTTTTTGAGAGCTAAAAAAGCTATGAAAATAAATAACCATTCATCCACTTTCTTACACTTTGGTTTTTTACAGATTCCACATTTAAAGCTTTGCCAATATCCCTAAAGCATACCAGCATTTTCTATATTGTATTTAAAAATATGAGTCTGGAAAAGTTCAGAATTTTGACTTTAAAAATGTGCAGGAACTTTAATGTCCTTTCATTTGAATCATGTCGCCCTCTCTTTTACATGTGAAACATAAGAACAGCAAACAGACAATTTTCAAAGCACACAGCTTCCCTGGGCTGAGTCTCCCATAATTTCTTTTTTCTTTTTTTTTTTGACGAGGTGGAATGCAGCTTGTCCCCCTGAGGCAGCTGTTTGACTGATCAGGTTAAAATAGGCTGAAAAATTGGGAGAGATTATTTTATATTAAACAGATTGAATTATCTGCGGTGAAGAATAAGGAAGAAGAAGAGGAAAATCATTTTTCTGCATCGCCCTCAGGAGGAGAACTATGGGAGGAAATGAGGGAGATAAATGGGAAGGAGTGAGCAGCCGATCCTCAATGGTCACAAATCTGAAAAATGCAACCTTTTCTTTCTTTGCTCCCTCTCCTCGTCCAAAAGATGTGGGGTGCTAATTTGAGGGAGTCCAAACTGATCGGGCATACATGTGAACATCCTCGCTTGAGCACTGGGCACTCTTGTCTTTTTAGTGGTCCCCTGATTAGGCTAACTCACAATGGTGATGTGGTTTCAGGGGTCCCTGGTATGAAGCCACAAGCACTAATTAGACTGGGTTCATTAATGTGTTGCTGTGGGTGAGAGAGGACCCGGACCACTAAGGGTTGAGACTGACACGGGAGGGGGATGCAATGCCTGACTGGAGACAGGCCATCGTCACCTCAGCCAGCATATAAAGGCTTTCATTAATTAGTGTGAAAATACACATGCACACACAAACTGGCATATATACACAAAACCACATGCAGACTCACTTCCTTGAAAATACACATTTTAAGGCTATGGGTATTCCTTATACCCACTGCTTGTTAGCACATTACCTCGAGTCCAAAAAGCCAACATTTGCCAGAAGAGAAGGCTACAAGTGTTATTTGTTGAGGATAATTCCAGCCTAGTGTTATGTGTTTGTCCTTTGGCAACCCTGGTGAGATAAAGTTTTTTCTCCCCCACAGAACGAACAAACCTCTTCCCTTGTCCCCATCATGTGAGAGCCTCTGAAACCCTCAGAATACTTTTTTAATCAAAGCACGAAGGAAATGAATAAGAGCCTCAGTTGTGATCCAAGCCTGGAGGTGTAAACGGGGGGGATCCACATGACCACTGTCCATTTCCACACCATTACGGCAGCAGTCATGGCTGTAATGGGTTGAATTGGGTCATTGATTTCTCTCATCCATCCTGTCTTTCACTCACAAAAAATAAAAACAGTCTGTGCAGGTTCCGCTATATGAGCCCAGACCTTTTTAAACAGAATGTTGAATGTGCCAAGACAGCTTTGCGGAAAATGTAAACCCTAAGCCTACAGCATAGGTACTACTGGTGCTACCTGGGCTGCCTTAGTGGTGCTCCAGAGGGCTTTTGATATCACGTGTTTGCAAAATAACTGTTATATATATATATATATATGTGTGTGTGTGTGTGTGTTTACCACAGTCTGTGACTATACTTTTGTTGTTTTGAAGATGAAATCTAACTAAGATGAATTCTTGTTTAAATAGTTAGTAATAGTACCAAATCAACTACATTTGCTACATATGCTCACTGATCATGCTAATTGTCAGTACAAAGTGTTAACAATATTCTCTCCATTTTGTGCTTTTAGCCGACATATGAAAGGTTTTAGAGTTTAAAAATCAGATGTACGGCTAAGCTGGTTTTATTGTAGCTAAATTCAATGAAAAAGGAGAAAACAACTATTCTGGGAGACTGAAGGTAGGTTGGGTGAGATCCTCATAATTTTCCAATTTTAATTTGAAGTTCAAGGTGACAATTATGGAAATTTTTCAAATTCAAAACATGGAAATTTTCCCTTTGACTTAAAATGAAACACATGATTGAGCCACATCATTTAACCATTCAATAGCACAAATGAGAACTTTTTTTTTCTTTTTTCATAAATAAAGTAACTTAGAAATCTTACAAAGTCCATATTCTATTTTACTAGTGTTGTAAATTTGCTACTTGTAAATCTGGTGCATAAAAAGCTGGAGAACTAACGGCAGAAAAAATACCCTACATACACACTCTCGCACACAACCAATGTAATGAGTCCAGGTTTGAATTCCCAGAGGGTTAAACAAAAGACTGAGTTTACAATGACTTGTTAAAAACTCCCTTGACCGCTCATGGAGTTAACATGAGCCACTACAGCCTGTCAGATGTCTGTTTAGAGAAAGAGGAATGGCTAAGCTGAGGTTTATAGTGTGGTTAATGGCTCATCTGAAGTGTGACGACTTGAAAGCTTCTCTTGACCAGCCTCAATGGGCCTCCAATCAATCCTGACAAGCCCTTCAAACCTTGGTCAGCTGTTTTAACTAACCTGTGATTGAGTGGCTTCATTAAGGGTCTATTTATCTTTTCCTCTACCAGAGTCCTAAAAAAGGCTTGTGAAATGTCCAACACACCCAGGTACCGTCCCACAGGAACCAGAGCAGATGCAACCCTGGATTAGCACATGAAGAGAAAGCTATGAGTGTGGCATAGACACCTAATGAACCACCCTTCATACCCTGATCAGTCTTATATGGCACTGCCACCGCACAATTTCTTACCAGAGAATGTTTACAGGGCATGTTGCTTATGAAGGGCTTGGTATGTGTTGTTAAGAGTAATCCTGCCTGAACAAAATAGCAGACCAGATGAACTCATGACCTCTAAAAAGACAGGGACCCTCCCAAACAAGCCACAACAAACAGCTTTCTGTAGCCACTCTGTGCCTTTGATCTGAAGGAGCTGAGATGAGATCAATCTCCTCTTCCCTCTCTTCTCTTTTGCCCTTTTCTATTTTCCTGTACAACATCTCCTTATATGTCTCTTTCCCCTCCTGCTGAGCAGGTGTATAAAATGAGGCGCCTTATTCCTGTGGCACTGGGCCACGCCTAAAAGTGCAGTCTGTGAAGAGAGCTTTTCTCTGCCTGCCTCTCATCTTTTATCCTTTGCATCGCCTCATCTCCTTTACTCACCCTTTTTCCTCTCCCTTTATCCTTCTCCATCCCCGTTACTCCTTTTAACGCGTTCCCTCGCACTCTTGAATATGAAACAGAGGGCCCAAGCCTCTCATCTATCTGAATTTATCAACACCTCCCCGTCTATCTCCTTCTGCGCGTCTCTCTTTCAGCCTATTGTCTGTTTAGCTATACGTCTAATTATGCTGTCTCACTTATGTAATTAGTGCAAAAATAAATGGCTGCCATAGATTGGTGTGCCCCCCCTCCACTGCTCCCAATGCAAGCTCTGAGAAAACAAATTATGGGGTACAATAGGTACAAATGGCTTCTGCACCAAACCACATGATGGATGCATTCTGGGTTCCCTGCATCTCATCCATTCTCTTTTTTCCCTCACTCCCTCACTTGCTTTACTCTTCCTTCTTTCTCCATTATCTCCAGCTCTATATGTCTCTGTTTCGGAAACTAGAGAGAACCTGAGCGCTTTCTCACCCACCTACCCCATCATTGGATGGCTATATCATCTGTCTTCTCTTCTTGGCAATGACACTATATTCACCCTGGCAAGATATTAAGCAAACTACTTTTTTTCCCCTCCCCATCTTTTCTTTTTCTCTCTGCTCTGAGCCCTTCCCTTCTCTTCTCTCTCCAGTGGTTCCCTTTTCTCCACTATCCCCCAGAGCATTCCGTAAACCATGACTGCAAAGCAAACGCCTGGGACTTTCAAAAGCAAACAGCGAGCGTCCCCGTGCCATACCCCATCTGTGGATAGTCTGAGCAGGGGAACAATCGGTCCCTGTACTCCTCCGCTTCGTTCTATTTCCGGCCCCCAGGGATCCGCACAACGCAAAGGATATCTCAGTCAGATGGGTGCAATGTGCTGGAACAATGGTTGGACTGCTTCCTCTTTAGAAGATGGGTGTTTGGTTTACCTTAGCCAGTTTGGGAAGCACTTAGCCATGTGTTTTTTTGCCCTCCCTGTAGCAACTTTACAAAAATGTGGCTAACGCCTGCTCTACCACCCTTATCTGCACTCTCAAGCTGACACATAAATGCTCATGAGAGGACGCGATTCTTAGCCCATGGTGCTGCATTATCAACTTTCTGTTAATCCACCTCAGACTTTCAGTCAGTTACCCCTTTGTTGCTTTTCACCTCTGTTGTCTGAGAAGAAGAACAGCAGGTTTTCTTTACACTAACACAAGTATATCCATTACCTGGAATGCTAGGCTTCTGGCAGTAAATCCTTTTGACCCCCCTGTGCCTTTCTTTCTTTTCTCTCTCCCTCTCATCTCTCATGCTGAGCCCATTGTTATCTTTGCATCAGCTTTCTTTCCCCAAACAGACAGAAAGAGAAAGACACACCTTACCCTTCCACCACCCACCATGACCTCCTCAGCCACCAACACACTTTGCTCTTCACTCACTTCTCCAAACCACTCAATGGCATTAACATGTTTTGCCACTCAGGGAAGTGCAGTTAAATTTTCAATCAATAAGATTTGACTGACATCCCTTCAGATTTTGGATCTCCTCTGTACCTCCTAGGTTGAGATTCCTAAGTTTTCCAAGCAAAAAAAAAAAAGGAAACACAATACAAGGCTATGTTTACTCTAAACCCACAGAGAATCTCCTGAAACAACACAGAGCAGCCCAAGCAAGAACAGACCAACTATTTTGGTTATTACTTTGATCAATAACAAAATATTTATCCTGGAATCACTAGAAGTGTGACCTGATGGAGTTAAAGAAAGTGCTGAAAAGAGAGTTTGGAGAGGAATGCTAGATTAGATCAAAGTAAGAGTGATCTTTATTCTTCAGTGAGTCCCAGGCACATTCACATCAAAGATATCGGCATGACAAATAGTAAAGAGTTTCCTTTTTAATTGTTTGATACAAAGAATAGTTAATATATAGTCTTTATGCATCCGCAAGTGTAAAGTTATTGCTCTGATCATTTGCTGTTTATTAGTGCAGGTGTGTTGAAATACTGGCAAAATATTGGACAGTGGAAATTCCAACTGGACATTTGCTGGTCTGAGCTAAGCAAAGTGAAAATCTGTCATTTTGTGGTCGACAGTCTGTTTCTTGGTGCATCTGCACTGTAACATCCATGTATGTGATTGTGGAGATGAGGTGTTAATTGAGTTGCAGTGTCAACTGGACAATCTGACTGCACCTTCTATCCATAGAAAAAAAGAGTATCTGAAGATGTCAGATACTCATCCCAGCCCATCAGTTACTCTTTCAGTGTCTGCCCTTGACCTCCCTGAGTATGCCTATGTGTTGGGGATGTTGCCTCAGCAAGCTTCTTTTGATCCATTACTATCTGAGTTCTTAGCCCCAGTGCACAGCGCTGAATATTTCAGCTCCTCTGCTCAGTAAGTGCCACCAACAATCAAATTTCATAAGTGAGAAGTGAAGTAAAATGGATCAGCATCTGGTGTCAAATTAATGCTGTCTGGTGGCACTGCAAATAGGACTTTTCGTTTTTCCTGCGAGACTCCCCTTGGCTGCCAAAATCCATACAGCTATCTCTAATACAAGGTTAAAGAACACGGCTGGTGAAGATAACACAGGAACAGATATTGCTGCGACGCAGAAGATAAATTTCAATTTGCTGTTGGTTTTTGTCTCTCGGCAGGAGATATGAAATCCTTGTCTTCCCAGGCAGCAATTGATTGGAAAATAAAAATGAATGTGTGGTCCTATATGTCTCATGTTTTTTCTGTTTTGGTTTCTGGGTTTAGAGTCTTCTGGAGCAGTGATACGTCTCTCTAGAAGGAGGTGACACTTGTGTTTTTTAGGGGAGATAAATGCAATTCAAGCCTTTCTTGAAATAGCTGCTGCTGTGTGAATGCAACTCTTCCCCTTGGGGGGATGTTTTAATGAAAGGCACCAAATTAATCCCACTTTCCCCCTCTCTCCATTCTTTCCATTACTGTGTTTGCATAGAAGAATAAAAGGGTAAATAACTTTCTGCTTTCACCTCTCTTTTCTATGCTGATGATACAAGGAAGGGGTGTGGGTGGAGTAGGGGGTCTCAAGGCAGGATGCTGGAATGGCCTTCCTTTGCCTGATTCCCTTTCATTTCCTCTACAGATCTTCCGACTGACCCAAAGGAAGACAAGGTGAGGATGTGCGGAGATGCAGACGGGGACAGAGTGAAGACAAAAGAAGGATGGGCGGATAGAGATAAAAATAAAACTGGATGAGGCCAAGTGCCATCAACAGTTTGCTACCTGGGTACTTTTGTGCTTTCCTGTGTTTTGCCTGAACCAGCAGCGCACATCCACTTAAGTTGTTCAGAGCTGATAACGACGCTTCAGGACATGCTGCCAAGTTCTTTATCTGTGTTTACCCAAATGGCAAAACTGATTAGAGACAAGCAATGTTATGACGCTCCATTGTTCTCTGTTTTAGTTCAGGCTTCTTCTTCCGTAAGAGCGGGGGAAGGGGAAACATGAGGATATGAAGAGAGCTAGAAAGACAATGATCTTCAAGATGTCACAGAAAACATAGCATTGTTAAAAATCTTGGTCATGTTGTGCAAATGTTTAGCATTTCCCCATCAAATTTTAAGATTTTAACATAAAAATGTACAGCTCATCTTCAGAGACGCCACATTCTCTTCAAAATGAATTCTGTCTTGATAAACACTATCCAGTTGACTTCACTTTTACTGAAAAAGTGAAAAGTGATATGTGAGCACAAATTGTGAATGCTTCATTAATTTTGATACACTGCATCTAATTTTGTCAATCTTATTTGAAGTACAAAATGAAACGATACCTGAGTTGTTGCCTAGTGGTGTTGACAGTCAACAGTATACAGACGTTTCACCGACACCTTGTTACAAGCACCAAAGCCTCACCAATTAATTTATAAAATGTATGTTATCTGAACTGGTTAAAAGCTAAAACACTTTGAATTGATGTAGATGATTTTAGATTAAAGAGAGAATTTTGAAATACAGTTTGAGATTTATAAAACCTCTATATTGTTTTTGAAAAAAAAACAAACATTTTAAATCTTCAAAACAAATTTTATAATTTGTATGATTTTAATGCCTCTTCCTCTCATGAATCCAACATCAGGCATCTTCTCATCTCAAGAACTGGATGCATTGTCATCCCTTACAATGCCTTAGGATAATACTACTGATTAATAGGTATTTCAAAAATATAGAAAAGCCTAGAAATTTTAAATAAGATTTCAAGAATGTTGAAACGCTCCATCCATCACATAGTATTGTTGAAGTATTTTTTCTAGAAAAAAAAGTGATGGGGAAACATAGTTTTCTCCAATAGTGTGGAGTATAGTTCAACACAATGATGTCCTCTCCTCCACCTGTTGCTGTGCAGTTCTGGCCAGCTAATCAAAGCCACTACACTTTTTCATACATATATAAAATAAATATTTGCTTGCTTGGAAGTATTTAGAATGTGCAAAAACACACAGACCAATATTTTGGAAGTTGAAGATATTTGACACATTACTTTTAGTCTAATATAGAGGCTGTTTTCCCAGATTTTTAAAAAAAACAAAGCATTTAGTGAATTTATTCTGTAGATCTGTTATGTTTTTATTGCCATGAAACCATAGTGTATTTACTTAGCGTGATCTTACAGTGAGAATCTCATCCTGACCCATGTCTAATTCAGATTCCACTTCCAGTACAAAATCCTTGAGGAAACCCATTACTCAGAGCTCATCCAGGATACCCAGCAGAGAGGAAAATACCCATATCTTTGCCATGACTTTGTCTTCTAAATAATGCAGTACACTGGTGTTCAGGACTCAGACGTGTTCCAATTCTGCTGTGTTTGCACTATCTTGCACCTCATCTCTCACATACCCCACTGGCTTCCTGGGGTTTTCTGCCTCTCCAAACTTTCCACCATGGAATCCTTTTATCATTACGGCTTAATTTTTTTTTTGAAGAAGAAGAAGTAACGACAAAGTGATTATAACTATGATTCTGGGTTTGTTTGACAAGAGCAACAAGACAGAAAAAAAGTTTTGGAGGCCTCAGTGGAATTTGTTTCTGTTTACTAGACACTTTCTGCTTAATCACCAAGATACCGGTGACACATCTAAGTCTCATCCCCGCTAAGCCTTCCTTCCCACCATATTCCTCTACCCCCGGCTTCTTCTTTAACTGTCCCCATCCAGACTCCATCCAAGAGAATTCAAAGAGCCCAGAGTGTCAGTTCATAAAATATGCACGGCTGCTTAAAGCAAACCTCTTGGGCTCTGTTGTCTCTGCATCCACATACAAAGTTGTGCTCCGTGTAGAGAAGACCCATCTTTAGTAATGAGGAAAAGAGGGACAACAAGGGAGGGGTGGAGAGCATTCCTCGCTTCCCCTGCTACATTACAGTTCTACACCTGAACTCCATTGCACGAAGTACATGATAGTGAATGGTGCTTTTCAAAACCTTTGGTAAAAGTCTGCTTTCTGCCTCCGGCCCATTAGGCAGACTTGCTCTCATGTCCTCCCGATTTGCAGTCACAAATTCATGCAACCGGGTAAAAAGAGCTGTGAGAAGAAGAAGAAGAAGAAGAGGAAGCAAGGTGGAAAATTTCCCCCGCATTACACTATAGTGAGACGTGAGTGGCGACACGACTTAAGAGGAAGGGAGAGAAACTTGTAATCTCAGCTCGCAGCCTTTGAACTCGGCCCGATGAGTCGCAGGCGACCCAAAGCAAAAGGTTCCAAAGAAGAGCTCACTGAAGATTACTCGGAATACCGATGCAGTGTGGAATCCAATTCCTCTGGGAGCCCTCTGAGAAAGTAAATTATCTGTGTTGAGCAAGCCTACATACATTGAAATGTAAGCAATACGCCATGCAAAAATAATAGAAAAAGGGAAACCACAAGCTGAAGTTGGATATATTTATGAGCGCAACCAGTTGTGAGCATATGTGCCTTAAAGAGTGACCCAGTAAATGAGGTCTAGGGTCTCTTAGGTTCTAATTAGGGCAGCTGTCACCATTTTCATTATTTCTGTATGTTTGTGTGGTGAGAGAGCACAAGAGAGAAATGTGAGTGTTTCCAATGGGGTTGAGGTCAAGGGATATATGCCACTATCTGGCTTTGGCTCCTTCTCATCCAGCTGCTGCTGCTCTGTCAGGGACTGGAGGTTTACTGGTGTCATGTACCCTCCCTCGGGCTTCTGAATAATGACAAAACCATGCGGAACAGGGGGCTGGAGGTGAAGACGTACACGTGCAGGAAATGGCCATTTGGGCAAGCTTTGCCATTTGCTGAGAGCTGCTAGGGGGAAACAGATTCGTGCAAGAAACAACAAATGCAACCCAAAGGGTTCAGATTTTTTATTTTTTTACAACTTCTGTCCCTCTCAAGAAAAGATCTGTGCTAGAACAGCACGGTTGTGTATTCTCAATGACATGAAATGAATTTGTTCATTTTAAAGTGTTAACGCTATGCATCCACAGGCTGCAAAGAGATTTTCATAGTTTGATAACCCAAATAAAACATGATAGTTTAATCATTTTCCTTTTGATACATACATACATTAAAATAAATAGAAATAGAACAAACAGTTGCTGAGTAATATTGTAAAGACGCTCAGGATTCTACTTTAATGTTTAATTGTTTTTTCTCCCCCTAGAGAACAGACATTGACAGTTTAACAATTTGACTTGTGCTGAATAATTACTTGAACTGTTGATTCATGTATGTATTCTACTGTTAACGGTTTTACAGGCATGAATCTTATAACATGCCCACAGCAGTTTTATGACAGTGTTAATTAAATAAGAGCTCCTTTAGTTTCCTTAACATGAAGGTCCCTGTTTCCATTTCTCAAATATTCCCAAGCAGCCAATTTTATCTCTTTCTACCGCAAGCAGCAAAAATGATTATGGTTCCAATTACATTTGTCAATTCTTTTAAATCCTAAATGAATCTAATTTGAAAGTTTTGAGGGAAAAAATACTGATTTAACTTTTAGATGTAAGTACAAATGTACATATTTTTTGCGAGAGGCCTCCTACGAGCCCTCCACTACTGGCCTGGGGGGTCCCTAAGCAGCAGCTAAGTTTGTTTATCCCTTGGGCCGGCTCTAAGCAGCTGCGCAAAAAAAATGCAGCTTGTTGATCCCGGTGTTTATACTTCCGTAAACTCTCACAAGCGGAGCAGAACAACAGTCACAAGTTTCATTTAAATATGCATTGAAACATCTACTAAGATTTCCAAATGCAGAAATATGTAATATTTAGTTTCCTTTTAAAATTGTATAACATAACATTTTTCAAAGCGCGCTGAGCGCGTTTTGCCATGCTGGCACATGAACAAAGCGTTAAGTAAATCCTACAAACACACACACACACACAAAGGCAGAAGAGGGTGGTGATGTGTGTCTGTGTGTGGGGGAGACAGGTGCTTTGTGTCTCTCCTCGCTTGAAGAAAAACAAACGCTCTCACCCAATTTGTCTATCCCACTCACTTTTCCGATCCACGCTCACTCTCTCTCTCTACCCTCCCTACGTCCCTCCACATCACTCTCTGTGCACTCCTCTGCATCCCCACCTATGCGCCTTTCCTCTGTTTTCACTCAAAATCTACAACCACACCTACATGCCGGGCAAGTTGATCTTTTCTTAAAGGAAAACCGCCGCTGAGTAACTTTGCAGGGTTGAAGGGACGAGGAGCCGTGCACGGAGCGCCATCAGCGCTTGCAGGACTCGCTTTGTTTGTCCCATCCGTTCTCGCGGATTGGTCCACGCTTTTGTGCTCCGATCTGACTCCCACACATGCTCTGAGCAGTCCAAATCCACAGTTTTCCACTTGCTAAAAGAAAAACACCCAGAGATGCACTTTATGGAGGTGCGCCCCGAAGCCGTAATTCTGCGCGAAGTCCCCCCACTTAAAACAGAGATCCCGTATTTGCACAAGAGCAGAGACCGTTTGGGATAAACCCAAATTACGCATTCACATTATTCACTCGGGCATACATGGAGTGAAACCCTCTGATGGAGAAGGAAGCTGCCTTTTCTTTCTTTTCTTTTCTTTTTTTTTTTTTTAAATAAGTGATTAAACATTTACTGGTCATTAACAGCTGTGAAATGTAGCATTGCAGCAGACCAGCGCACTGAGGCGACTTGACGCAGCATCATATGGAGCAGCAATCCATCCCCTTCCATCAATACAGACCTGCAGGCTAAATAATAAAACAAAACTGAATGAAAACATCTTACCTGTCACCATAAGGCAAAAGACGAGATACAGAGAAGTCATTTCAGACATCCTGCCCACTGACTGTGTAGGGTGAAAAGATCTACGCCGACCGAGATGGCTGGGTCCACCGCGGCACCAGAATCAGAAGAAAAAGCGCACCGAGATCTGTCTATAACCGCATCCAGCGTGGAGAAATGACTCTGAACGCTCCGATCAGTGCTTAAACTCTCACTTAGCTGTAAATCTCCATAGTTGGTAACTTTCCCGCAGCATCAGCTCCTTCTCCAGTGTCTGTTCCTTGCCTCGCTGGCACGGCTCTTGCCTTTTTCTCCGCTGTCAGGCAGACTGTCAGAGATTCGCACCCTTCAGTCAAGCTTCCTCCACGGTCCGCCTTTAAGTCTTCTCCAGCATGCTGCTGATGCTGACCCGGAGTGGCTCGGAAGCGATCTGTACTCCGCCACAGCGCGCAGCGAAACAATTCCGATGAAGTTGCCTGTCTGCGGTCCGCTGGAGTCTCTGCTCTCACTGTACCTCACACTCTCTGCCTCTGTCCCTCACACAGGCTTCTTCCTCCCAGGCGGGTCTCCTTGCTTTTACTTCTCTCTCCTTCTTCCCAATGGGAAATGCGCTCTGACAGTCATCTGGTGGGGGGATTCAAATCTGGCAAGAGCTGACTCGCAGGAGCCCCTCTGCCTCAGACGCTTCATCCGGAGGGTGCCCACCCCCCCGGCGGCTCACGCCCCCAGGGGGCTACCATTGGCTGAGCAGGCGTCAGGAGGAGCGTTTTAAAAGCAGTTCATCTCTGTTAAATGACTGCACAATCACGATGAGTTGAAAGAAGACTAATCGTAAAATTTCAAGTTTCTACAATGATGAATTAAAATGCTGGAATGCTGCCTATTCCATTGCTGCCAAGATAACCTCAGTTTCCTGGTGGTACAACACGATTCTAAGTATTCAGTGAGCAGGGTTTTCAAATTTCCAGATTATTAGTAAATTGCCTTCATTTAAATTCTTCCACTTGATTTTTTTTTTTTTTTACCAAAACCCTGGGTAGGTGTTAACATTATTCCCTTGCAGCATTAATGTCTCATTCTTACTGCACAGAGTGGTGTGAAAAAGGTTTCCCCTCTTACTGGTCATCTTTTTGTTTTGTTTTCTTGCTTGTTTGTTACACTTCAGTGTTTCAAAAACAATAAAATGTAGTTAATCCAAACCTGCACAGAATGACACGGTGTGAAGAAGTGATTGTCCCACTAAATCTACTAACTGGTTAGGCCATCCTTAGCAGCAACAACGACAATCAAGTGTTTGTGATAACATGCAATGAGTTTTTTTATAGCACTGTGGAGGAATTTTGACCCACTCATTTTTGCAGAATTGCTCTAAATTTTGCCACATTGGCAAAAAAAAGTAAAAAAAAAAAAAAAATCTTAACAGGTCAAAATCTTGACTTGTTAAGATTCTCAATAGGAATCTTAGCCTGATTCTCAATCAGAATCAGTTTAAGACGTTGACTAGGCCACTCCAAAGTCTTCATATCGTTTTTCTTCAGACATTGAGTGCTGATGATATTTTGGATCATTGTCCTGCCAGAGTTCATTTCAGCTTCTGGCCAGGTATTCTCATTTTTTGGTAGATAGTAAAATATGCTGTTCTGTTAATCACAGCAAGTCTTTTAGTTCCTGAAGCAGTAAAACAGCCTTAGACCACCGCCATGTTTTACTATGATATTCTTTTTCTGAAATGTGGTGTTACCTTCATGCCAGACATACTGGGACAAACACCTTCCAAAAGTTCAGCTTTTGCCTCATCAGTCCACAATGTTTTCCCAAAGGTTTTGGGGAGCATCAAGATGTGTTCTGGGAAAATTTAGAAGAGCCTTACTGTGATGCTCTGCGTTGGTTTCCAATTTGGAACTCTTGTCTGCAGGCCATTTTTGCCTTGTCTCTTTCTTATGGTGCAGACATGAACTCTGACCCTAACTGAGACAACTGAGGCATGCGGTTCTTTGGATGTTGTTGTGGGGTCTTTAGTGGCCTCTTGGATGAGTCATGCGCTCATCTCTCTTGGGGTAATTTTCATTTTGGCTGGCCACTTCTGGGAAGCTTCACCACTCCTCCATGTTTGCACCATTTGTGGATAATGTCACCCAGAGCTTTATAACCTTTTCCAGACTTATTGCGTTCTTTTTAATCTGTTCCTGAATTTCTTTAGACATGATGCCTGGCTTTTGAGGATCATTTGGTGTACTTCATTTTTTCAGGCAGGTACTATGAAAGTTATGTTTACATTGAGAACAAGTGTGGTAATATTCAAGCCTACATGTGGCCAGAGAAAGTGAATTCAGATGTGAAAATACCACAGTTGTGTTTTAACGGGAGCAAATGTAGATTTAGATTTTTTTTTCCTGTTCTTGTCCATTTCATGCCATAAATTATGCTTTTAAGCACATTTTGTAAGTTTCAATAGCATTGAATCAGGGATACTGACAGGACAAAGATCCAATAAAATGGTAAATGGCTTGTACTTGCATAGTGCTTCTTCAAGCCCAGAGGATGCCAAAGCACTTCACATTACAGTCATTCACTCATTTACGCACACACTCACACTAATCAGAACTATTTTTGGAATGGGTAAAATAGGTTGACATTAAGCTTCTGGACACCTCCTCAAAAGAGGTCTTCAACTCTCAAAGGTCTGTTTTTTTTTTTTTTTTTTTTTTTTTTCTGTGCACACTGACCTTTTGTTTTTTCCATTGCTTTCCAGTTGGATCTAACTCAGGTGACTGACTTGGCCATTGTGTCAGCTTTCATTTTTCTGTGTCCATTTGAGAGTTCTGATGATTCTTTTGGCACCTCTGTCAGAAATCTTTCAGTGCGTAGTTAGTCGGACTGATTTATAGGGAAATCTTGTTCTTTCTACTTCCAGATCCTGGTCCCAGTGGTACTCACTGGAACAGAGAATTTTAGACTAACATCTGAAATCAAAGATATAAAAATGTTTTGTATCTATAAGGTTGCGAGTGTGCTTTGATCTTTGCCCAGCCTCGGATGCTCATGTGTGATACCCTGGCCCATTAGAGGCCTTCAATTAGGACTAAACACACTGGTATTACTTTGCATTGACAGCTATTTTTATGGGTATTATTACCTTTTATGAGTTATCATTTGATTGTAAAAAAAAAGAAAAAAAAAAAGACAACTATTGTCAGTTTTCAAATTAGTATTAACCTGTAAGTTTATAATTGACCTTCTTTCAGCTATTGTTTGTCATTGTGTAGTAGACGCTAAGATGAGCACAAATGAATGGAAGCAATATTACCATATTCCAACAAAAGCCTCGGCTTTTATAAGAGATGAGAACAGTGCTGTCTGTTACTCGCCTGTGGTTGTTTGTAGTCTTCTTCTTTGATGTTGTTCATTACTTATTTAAGGATCTATTGATTAGTCAAAATAATAGGCCTTTCAGTCATCTGGTTAATCAGTCTTTCATTTGTATATTGTACCAAGCAAAGCCTGAGGCTCATTTATTATCGACGCAACCTTCCTTATAAGCACACACACACACACACACACGAAAATATAAAGGTGCACATGCATAAACTCATCCAGGTGGTTCAAGCTTTGTAAGACTGTGAAAAATTCATCAAAGAGCCTCGACTTGGACGCTGAAGACTTCAGCACATGTGGATCTCTGAAAACATCAACCATACACACACACACACCCCAATAGAAAATGATTCTCTCTTTTTTTTAAAATTTAGTTAAACATTGAACCATACTGATTAGGGTTTGCTCCCCAAGAGGCTTCCCCCCTCCAAACAGTAGTTTTAAAACCCCAGGGTTGGCCTTCCTGTTTATTGCCTCCCTGTAATGCAAACATAAGGGTCCCCTGCCAGTAAACACATGTTGATGGAAGAAACAGCTTGCACAGCTGGGAAGCCAACCCAGGTTAGTGTGTGTGTGAGCACGTCAGTAAATGAGCGTGTCTGCGTGTGTGTGTTTACGTGTGAACATTGATGCTTACTTGATGTTTTTACTTATGGCAGTTCAGATGTGATGTACACCTCTAAATGCTTTAGATGTGGATCAAAAGACGAAAGTCATCAATCACACATACACACACACACACACACACACACATATGCAAGCATGCAAATGCAAATGCACACAAAGTACTGGTGTGAGTGTATCAGTCAATCAGTCACCGAAAGCCTGCTTTGGGTGAGCAGTAAAACAGCAGGGAG
The DNA here is from genome assembly GCA_010277075.1 of Poeciliopsis retropinna. Classification (NCBI taxonomy): domain Eukaryota; kingdom Metazoa; phylum Chordata; class Actinopteri; order Cyprinodontiformes; family Poeciliidae; genus Poeciliopsis; species Poeciliopsis retropinna. Next base: position 16,206,677 of record VMRM01000007.1, on the reverse strand, counting down.
CCTTCACCAGTTGTGCTCTGCTAATAAAATCAACAACCATTGTGTGAAGTCTGTCACTATGCATGATGCTGTGATTGAAATGCGTGGTCTCCTATGGCTCACACAGATGGACAGGAAGATGAGGCAAAACAGATGACACATGCCGCAGCATCACTTTGAGCCAATAGTCTTAATTATACTGGCCTCGGTGGCATCAAATGGAGGGCGCCCAAACTCCCCGAGCTTTTGAGAGTGTGAATAATTTATGAGTGAAAAAGGGGGTTTTCAGCTGTGGGTTTATTAATAATAAATATGGTTTGATATTTACTAAACTGTTCAGAGAGAGAAAGGGGGTGACAGTTAAAACATTGTTTGCATGGTAATTGTAAGGAGGTAATAAATAAGGCATGAAGTGGAAACATATGGAAATGTGATTCATGGGGAAATGAGAATAATTTAACAAAATATTATCCCACTCCGCGTATGACCCGAGGTCAATTAAGAAAAGAGATGTCAGTCACTGTGAGCGGCATTCTGGGTTGGAGAAGTACAATCCTTTGCTTTTCCTTTTGTCTCACTTAAAAATGGATAACATTCAATGTAGGAATTTATTCATACTGACACAAACCAGATTAAGCTGAATATCAAGCTCATTTCAACAAAAAAGGAAGAGATTTCCTGAAAAAGTGAACTCAGCAAAGCATGAGAAAGAAGTTTAGGAATGTGAGTTTTGTTTTGGTCCAATATTCTCTAATGTCGTTGGAAAGCCTCACATAGTTATAAATGGAAGAAAAATGTTTTTGCATTCCATGGGTGCTTCATCCATTTAAATAGATGAAGCAGCACTTAATGTAAATTTTGCAAAAGAGTGGTCTCAGAAATATGCAGAATGAGCGCTACTTGGTAACATAGCATTTTATGTGAAATGCACTTAATGTGTCGAAATGATGCGTTTTTAATCACAGTGTAAAAAAAAAAAACCCCAAAAAAAACAAGTTTCCCCTCATTCAACATTAAGGGTGATGAATCCCACACAGAACATTGCAGATTCCATTGTCTTAGATTATACATGGTTCTAAAAGACAAAACTATTTTAATGCAATTTGGTGGATTAGGTTTTGGTGTTGTTGGCAGTGTTAATTCACACATTTTTAAGACCTTGCATATGCATTTTAATAACTGTGCAGTACACCTTTTTTATTTTAAAGTTACCCTTACTGTATGGTTTCTATGTATTATATCTTTGTGTAAATCTGCATTACAATATTTGCCCATCATGTCCATAAATAGTTGCTTACAAAATGCAAATAAAGTCAAGATAAAGAACACTTAACATCCAACTGTTTTATATGCCACACCAAGCTGATATAGTGACAGTGCCCACATGGTTGCTCACCATGGTGCAACAGGACATCTAATGTATTCACAAACTTTTCTGAATTGAAATTGACTTGGAAAAAAATGAATTGCAATGCATTAATAAATCAATATTTTGACCCATCGGATTTTGAAATGAAGCTCCCGGGATGTCGTCATCTTACAATGTTCTGTAGATTTTGCATGTTGCATTCCGTTTGTGCTTAGTGTGTCTGAACATTCAGGTAATTAACGCGCTGATGAATACTAATGAGCAAATGTGACGTAATTTGTGATTACTCCCATTGATCTTTACCCAGCCATGTTTGGCACTGGTTCAGCTGCTTTCATCTTTTTCATTAAAAAAAAAAAAAAGCATGTGTATTATAAATTAATGATGCATCTAATTTTCCAGCCAACATTCATATTTGGGGTTCATAAAGACTTCCTCATATGGGCCGATACTATTTGGGCCCCGGGCTCAGAAATGGGCTTCTCGTTTGGATTGATAAATCGTAACCCATATCAGCAAACCTTCTTTCGCACCATTTGTAGATCTCTGCTAGGTCTCAAATGGTTGTTAAAATATCAGTTTAAATTTTTCAACACATCCAGTCCTCGCATGGGTTAGACTTTTTTCTCAGTGTTGTTCTCCATCAAAGCTGAACGAACAAATAACACTGAACCGTTATGCAACTTCCAAATGTCCCATCTGGGGCACATTCCTCAGCCCATTTTCTGCACATATGGGTCCCATATGTAAATGCTGACTGGATAGAAATGCCGCCAGATGAATAGTGGAATAAAAGGTTCTCTGCTCGTTAGTGTCATGATTGGGAACAATTAACAATGTTTAAATGTTTACATATTTAAAAAAGTAGTTGTGTGCTTGAGAAAAATTAAGTATTCTTATTCCATTACCGATTAAAAAAAACAAAATCATCATGGTTTGTGTTTAGAGAACACAAAATCAATGCTCTTTATTACTAGAGTAAGCATTTGAAGTTTTAAAAGTGTTTGATTAACATTTTGCTTTTACTGCAGTATTTTGGTTAGTGGTGGGGTTTGCACTGCTATCCATATGAGGAACATTACACCAGCTTTTACTGTAATTGTGATATTGAATGTAGAGTTGATCTGTGTCAACCATAACTCTAACTGCCGCTGCAGCCTCATAACTCATAAGAACATTCAGTATTCCTTTGCAAGGCAGTGGCATCCATCTGCCCGGCTTGTGAGCAATTCAAAACCCGTCTCCAATAATATGACGTCAGCCCTCTGCACTGGCTTGAAATTTGCAATTTTGCAGTTTCTTTATGTGTGATTGAGGAGCAGGAGGAGAGCCATTAAAGCCCAACACAGACCTGGGGCTTGCTCTGCAGTCTATAGGACTATTCCCTGGCTCATATCAAATCCACGTCCTCTGCCCCGATATCAGAATACGACTCTGGCCCCCCATGGATTCTGTTTTTGTCTGTAATGAAAGTCTCTCAGGGGATCAGGTTGAGGGATTCTTTTTCTCAGGGGTCAAGGAGAGGTTGAGGCTTTTGGTTCAAACTGTGCTCAGAAAAATGGTGTGGATTACAGGAATGTGGCCACTGCCCTGAGTTTTCCAGCTGGGTCTATAATCTGACATTACTGCAGATAAAGACACCAGTGTTGAGGAAGATGTAAAAAAAATAAAATAAAATAAATAACAATATTATGGTTAATGTTTTCGGTCTTCTTTCCAAGTTCATCACTTCACAAAATATTAATAGCATCCCCTAAATTTAAAGTCAGACAAACTGGGTCCATGGCCACCCTGAGTGTTTCTTCAGTGATAAGTACAGCAGTAAGCTGTCTAAAATATTCATGCTCTGATGCAGACTTGTTGTCCCTTGATGGGCCTCGCCATGTGCAACATCTGTTCCCGATGTCATGGCGCACTCCTGTGTGCCAGAAAAGCCCTGCTGGCGTCCGTGGTATCTCTACTGTACTATGACTTATCCAGACACACACTCACACCCACACACACACTGCTTTACCCGGCTCTGATAAAATCTGAGACGACGACAGTAATCCAGTCCACTGGACAGAACTATTTAACTTCTCTGCTAATCCATAAACATAGATTAAGGCGCTTTAGTTTCATACTCAGATAAGCAATTCTGTTATTCCCTGATGAACGTTTCACTTGATTTCTTGCTCTATCTACATTTCATGAATACTTGGAGACAATTCTAGGATGACTCCTTAGTGGAACAGACCACTGGTGTTTTGAAACTTTGTAAGCTGCCAGCAAATTAAACAGCTATTGTGTTGATGCTGCTGCCTTATAACAAGCTGGTGAAGTTCACTTCACCTGACATCCCCCAAAAAACTAAATAAAATGTCATCCATGTTGCAGTCCTTCGTTTATAGTGACCTTAACCTTTTAACAACTAATGTGCACCAGAAGATACATTCTCTTTAACGTCCTGTAGGGAGTGTGTTGGAAGGTTTTCACTCATCAAATTAGCATTTCAGATTATTTGGTTCAGGCTATCTTTCATTGTTTTGTCAGTCTGATCAGAAAACATCAAAACTTCCAGTGGTAGAGAACCTGCTTGCTTTGTTGAGTGTAATCATGCATTAGCCATACTTATCTGAATCAAACAAACACAGAAATTCCTAAAATTAATTTATACATTTCTCTAAACAGCCTGACTAAGAAAAAAAATCCAACCGTGCTTGAGGTATTCCTTAAATGCATGTATCTCTTGAGATAAGGGCAATGTGTATTGTTCAAATTTTTCTACAAACTGAAAACCATGTAAATAATGATGGCAGCACCAGATATTAGCAAGCATAGGTGTTATTATTATGACAGTATAACTGTACTTTGCTTTAGAAAGTTATTTCCTAATAGGAAATCTCGGCCCGTCCTTCTAAGAAAAATAGAAAAGCATCAGAACAAGATTGATAGAGGACATCCCTTTAACTTTTGACTCTGGGTCAAATGGTGATGATAATCAGGAAGTGTTTTTGTAATTGGCAGGTCCAAATCTTCTTCAGCGAGCTTCAAACGATCCTTAACATGCTTTTTCTTAGACCTTGGAGACTTGTCCTATTGCAGATATATTCACAGATTAAAATCATTGATCAGTAATTGTCTTCCCAGCTGTATCTTAAAATTAGAAACTAGATCATGCTCAAGTGTAATTGGTTTAAGCAATCTGTGGTTTACACTGATTTTATACACATCTGAAACAAACAGGAGACAATAACAGAAGCATAAGCAGAGTCAGCAATAGTCAAGGTGAATTCTGTCTGAGTTGCAGTGTCTACAATAAGCCACAAATACAGTCACAGCTTCCTTCAGCACAAGGGTTGCCTTGCTGTCTACTGACAATCACATGAATAGGCCCCGACTGGCTGCTTGTTTTGTGCCATGATCCCTTGCTACTCATGCTGCTGAAAAAATAAATAACTGAGCTCTGCAATGCTATAAATAATGGATGACTCGTCCACTGTCACTTTTCATAGCATGTCAAGCCACGGCCTGGCCATTATTAGGGTCTGTCTTCTCCTCTCTGGCTCTGACTCCAGTTTTGTTATTGTTCTGGTCGACTTGCCTGCACACCTCCTCAGCGGGTCGGCTGTCAGTCTTCTTCTTGGTCGGTGCAGTTGATGGGTGCTACAGAGAAGAAAGAGGTGCTTTGGGGAGGTCTAAAATGAGCGATACAGCACACCAATGTAAGGAGAGCTAGCTGCTCGTGGTCTATCTTGACCTGGAACAGGGACTTTTAGAAACAATTTAAGGATGTAAAGAGATCTTGTGCCTTGTGATATTTGAAAGCCACAAAAGTATATTTCTCCTCAAAATTAAATCCGTTTAGCAAAGTGCCATGTCAGCATTCCTTTGCTTTGTAAAGTAAGAGTATATTGATGTGTCATTAACACTTCATTACCTGTATCTGTATTTGATATTTTTATATTTAAATGAGATAGAACATAGTTCTTATGTCTCCGCATTGTAAGACAGTCTACTACTCTTGATTGCATAGGTATTGAAGATATATTCACCACTTTAAAATAATTTCTCTTATAGTAAAAAGAAAATTAGCAGTAGCAGAAGATCAGACAAGATGCAAATGATTTGCAATACCCTGTTACACCAGTGATGTCAGGGATGTGTTACTTAGTTCCCCGTTACTCGAATCTGACCCCTTTTTTTGGTAATGAGTAGATTAAAGTTACTTACAATTATTATGATTTTACTTTGTAAAAATATATATTGTTACCTTTCTTTTGCATTTCAGGGATTGAAGTGTCACGTGTAATGCCATGCAACAACACAGGTTTTCTAGCCGGTAGTACAAGTACTATTACTAAAACAAAGTGTTGTCTATTCTTGTGAGCCCAATATCATTGTCTCATCTCCATCTAGATGGCCTCCCCCTAGTTTTGCCACTGGCATAGTTAGGTACTATAATTTTCCGTGTTTGATACTGAGCCTCACAGCTAATGAAGAAGAAAAAAAAACATACTAGAATAAAGTTCAAGGTAGATCTTTACTTTAGGCTACTGACCCACTAAGCCCCTCATTTCAACTCTCTAGCCTAAAAAAAAATCATGGGTTATTTACAAATGCATCTGCACATAAGAAAAATGAATGAGGAACATCTGGCTTAAGATAGAGAATAAAAAAAAACACAGAAGAACTCAGACATTCAACTAGTATCAGACAAAGAGCAGTCTGTGTTGAGAAATCAAAGGCAGACGCTGATACAGCCAGAGATGCGGAGAAAGCTGAAACTGTTATTAATGTCTAATCAGGATGAGCCCAATATTTGCTCAAGATGTGCTTCTGTCGCCACCAGAAAAAGCCTTAGGCAAGTATTGTCCACCAGCAGCTTTCAGTTCCACAGACTGAGACAGTCTCTCCATCTGCAGAGTAACAGCATCAAATCAGGGCCTGCAGCAAACAATCCCTGACAGATCCTCTCATTTGAGATTCACTTTGGGACAGCTGTGGTGCCATCCAAAAGGGGGAACCGAGTGAGGGAAGCCAGTACTCGGTAATGTATGCAGAGTGTCTCCACGTCCTGGATGACAGCAACACGAGCGCTTGTCACAAGAGACATCAGTTCTACTTAGTCACAGCGCTGTGGGGCAATCCATATGACTGCAGTGCTGTGCGAACTCTATTAATAGTTATCTACCTTTCAGGAGTTATTATGCTGAGTGGGGGATGACAGAGAAATATAATGGTATAAGTCTCAAATGAGGGACAGAAACAGCGCCTGCTGAGTGTCTTTTGTGTTTCTCGGGCTGTTACAACTTAAGAAGCCTCCTCCAATCTCCTCTCTCACCCATTTCCTGCCAGGCGGTGTGTCTTGGAGCCTGGTGCCAGAGACACAGTTTATGTGAGAAGCATAATAAGGATTATTTATTGGGCAGGAAGGGCAGAGAGAGAAAATGATGATTCGGGGGGAAAACCCAGCAATTGTAGGGTAAGGGAGAATGAGTCAAAGTTTGAATGAAGATAAAACATTTTTTTGTTAATCTTTTCACCTTAACTTTCACCAGCGTACAGAAACCTTTACAGATATTCAGTTTCCATCTCAGAGACGTGGATCTAAAATAAATCACTCCAACTGCCATAAGGTATTATATTAGGGGATGCACTTTCTGAAACTTTAGGAACTTTGGGGATAGGAGAGGCAGCTTAGGTTAAAAATGTCATCTTATGGAAGAAATCTACTTTTTGCTTCATGGACTCTTGCTAGTCATGAAGTGGCACATTTATTTATAGGAACAGAGCAGGTGAATGCTACTTTTTAAAAATTTATTGGAGGAGGTAAGACCTATCTTTAGACTGTGTTCAACTGTGAAGTCATTTTGAGAGTAGGAAGGATAGACAGAAAACTCAGTTTTCAGCAGCCAGTAAAAGATTCAAATTCAGTATTCAGAACATTTGAACATGCCATTCCCCATCATACATAGAGATGTGTTATTATTATCAGAAGAACCACCAAAAATGTGCAGGACTAAGTCTTGTTATTGAGTCCAAGATGTTTTGAATACTACAGACTGGCAGATTTGATAGTCTGTAGTATTTTGGGAGGCTTGATTCATTTATTTGTTTGAGTTATATGAACTATTTTTCATTATGCTAGTTGTATGCAACATAATGGAGAAGCTATATTTTGATGACATGCTGAAAGTGGAATATCAGAAAGAATAGGAGCTTCTTAAAGAGACAGAGGACAATTTCAAGTCCTGAAATTACAAAGCAAAATTTCTTTATATATATATATATATATATATATATATATATATATATATATATATATCTATATATATATCTATATCTATATATATATATATATATATATATATATATATATATATATAACAACTGAAGGTATATTCAATACACAACAATGCCCCTTTAATTCTTCTTATTAATTTTTAATTAGATAATACATTTTAATTTCAATTAGTTCATTTGGGACCAGGGTTTTTAGATCTTTTGTGAAAATCTTTAGAGAGGAAAAAAATCTGGTTGGGAAACATAAATGAACCTGTTTAAAAAGTCAAGGTCTTATGTTAGCCTTATGTTAAATTTTTTATCAAACTCCTAAATTAAAAATGTGGACAGTCATTACTTATTTGTCAAATTGTCCTGGCTCAAAAGGTGGATGTCACATTAGGTTTGCTAAAGAAGAGCGGGGCAACAGTCAGGGAGGGAAAGAGTGGATCAAAGACTGCTGATCCCTCCAAATGCTCTGCAAAACTACCTTGTTTAAGGGGCTTTTACTCCAAATGGACTTCCTGGACTGTCACACTAAGTGGAGATGACAGGATTTAAAATGCAACATCTGGAAGGGTTTGGACATACTTATTCAAATACCTTCATAGTCCCGCCTGATTATAGCAAAATCTAAACAAAATGAATCACGGCCCGCACACTGTATATTCCCTACTTAAGTCCTAAAAGCCTTCTAGTTAACTCCCACATGCTCTAAATCAATACCACATTCCTTTCACTATAATTCTGTATGTATCTTACTTTCCACAACCACTCACATTTTGCAGTCATCTCATTAGAGGTAACGTGAATCCATTAGACTTCTGCATATGTTTTGATTACCTCCTACTGTCCACTGCTTCCTCATTGCCAGCCTGCTTCCTGTATTGGTGCTTCTTTGTCCATAAAATTGCCACATGTCTGAAATAAACACAAACTCCGCATAATCAGCCTCCTGCGGGCTATGCTTATCATGCCTCTTTTCCATGATTTCCAAGATTAGAATACAGAGGAAGGGGAGAGAAATGATAGACGTGTGTTGCTTCGAAATGGCAAATGTGTAGATCTATGGACGAGTGCCTAGCCCACAGCTGCCAGCCAAAGGAGAGAGAGAGACACAAAGGGTCCTTGTGTTCAGGCTGAAAGATGGGCCAGAAAAAGGCAGCTAAAGATCTACTAGTGTATCTCAGCTGTCTTATGGGTCAATAGACCCTTTCCTCCTGCTGAAGAAGCCTATAACCTCTCGTGTTCTTCCGCAGACACTTCAGCAGTGCTGAATCAATGATAAGGAATAACAAAGGAGTAAAAGCAAATGCTGGATTCTTCCTTCTTTTCTTCAAATATTCAATGGAAGATCAGATTTTGTTGTTTCGGGACAGCAGCACAGGGAGAGGCGAAGACCCCTGCCATTAAAAACGCAATGTGTGTTTTGTTTCTACACATCTGGAGAGCTGCTTGGTTTCTCTTCTTTCTCTCATATCCTCTCAATAGGCTTGGGATAAACATCTGTTACCGAGGAAATCTTGAAAGAAAAGGCAGCCTGACAAATGAGGAAGAGGTTATTTTAGGTTTTTTTTCTTCTTTTGAAACACGTTTGATTTAAGCCGACTTGTCAGACTGTTGTTCTTTGAGTGAGGACAGAAATTAAAATTTAGATCTTTTAGTGGAAGGATTTTGAATGGGTTGGAAAACTGATTTTGGGACACCAAATCAAGCATTTAATGCGTGTCTGGCAAGCTTCATGTTTATAAAAGAGAATTAGTGTTTATGTGAATCTTCGTTTTTTTTTTTTTTCCCAAAACTACATACTTTGGGAAATAGTTACCCAAAATTTAATAAAAGCAGTAATATTTCATTCCATATGTGTATCCAACTCCTGGGGATTGTTAAAGTTGTGCAAGTGATTAACTCATTTTCCTGCAAGAGCAGATTTAAAGCAGTTAGTCTGTATTGTTTGGGTAACACTGCTCTCTTATCTCTATTATTAGCTGGCCACTCGCTCCCTGCAGTTTCTTTCCTTCCAGTATTTCCTGATTACATTTTTCATCCCTGTCTTAACCACATCCCGCGTTCTTGTGTGCTGTGTACTTTCCTTGGCAGTTCATATATAAGGCCATATCCTCACTATGATTAGAACAATTTTTTTTTTTCAGAAAAAAGGATATAGGAGGAAGTTTATCATTGCCCTGGCACAATAAGGAACATGCTGCAAATCTCTCTGAGGACGCTGTGTGAATTACAATGAATAGTTGTTTGAACACTAGATTAATCGATTTTTTTAAAGCTATTAAGTTGAATACATTTTTTATGTTTTACAAAAAATCTGATATGTTGCTTGATTTAATAATGAAATCAAATTAAAAAAGAAATATTCAAAAGTGTGAGAATCTCTTGAGACTTGAGCACTGAAACAACTTTTGCTTCTAAATTAGATGAACATAGACTGGGCACAATCAGGGAAGATGACAAAGATTTGAAGAAGAATTAATAAAACCCCTTGCCATCAAAGCTAGTAGAAGTCCCATTTATCTTGAGATGGCCATCAGGAATATTTAGCACACCCCGGAGAGGAGGTTCACTGTTATGCTGGTCAGCAACACCTGTACAAACAGAGCCTTCACAGAGAGTTATTGGATAATTTATGATTTTCCTGATCCTTACCCACAAATTCAACATCTGTAGTTAGAAAATGAACATCTAAGGGAGTCCCATGCATCTTAGAAACTAGTTGGTGAATGATGAAGTTGTAATAAATCTTTGATGAGCTAGTGCAAGTAAAAAAAACAAAAAAACAGCAAACCCCCCCTCCCCAAAATGTAGTTCAGTGAAAAGAGCGATCTTTCTAAAAGTTAAGGAGAGTGGTTTATAAATCATGGTTGGGGCTTGCGTTGCGGACACTGGGACAGGGAATATTTCACGACTGGAATAAATTTATTGTCTTAATGTTTTGGGTTTGCACTGACAGCTGAGTTCAACTTTAAGCCTTCTATCCACACAAAAAGAAGAAGTTATCTTCCTCAAGATACGTTATTAACTTGCTTGTTTTATTTACATTACTAGATCCTTAACCAGTATGTTAAAACATTTAATTAATTACTTAACTGGGACATGGACCATTCACAATTCAAGCAAGACTTGAACAAACTCAAGGGTTTTTCAGAAACAAGAGAATTATCAAAGATGCCATCAAGGGAGAATGAGGCTAGCACAAACCAGCCAATGAAGAACAGTTCCTGAAATGCAGCCGGCAATGGTTCAGTCACGTTTGCCAAACGAAACCGATCAATTACTCTGCTGACTGAAGAAGTCATTAGGGAGGCAAACTAATGAGTCAAAGTCAATTACCTACATTCCAATTTGATTCTAGTTACAAAACAGCACATGTAGGTTGCGTTTATGATTATAATCAATAAAAGTTTTTTTTTAAAATATAAGCTGATGGCATAGAGTTGATAATTTGCAAAAAACATATCCTTCTGAAAAAGCATGTGGCCACAGAGTAAAGGTGGACTTTCTCAGAAAGAAACCATGTATTTTTGTTTGGTTGACCAAAATGATGCATGATGAAAATATATTGGCATTTCAATATTTCACAGTTTGGAATGCAGTATTTGTTGGCTAATCACAGTTTATAGAGTTTTAACATGTGCTGGTCTATAACTAGAAAATCTAATTACTACTGCAAAGATGTCATGTTTTTTTCTAGTCCAATAGGTGTTCAATTCAAGGTAGACTGCAACCCAGGGTGACATAGTTCCCTGTAAAAATTTTGTTGTTTCTCTCCTCTGGTGTGACATCCTTGACGTGTGTAAAGCAAATTTGGGACAATCAATCATAATGAACTTATTATCTGGATGTTTGGATTACAAAATATCTTTGTAATCTAAAGGATTTTACCTGGCATCCATCTCCAAACCAAGATGCTGAAACATTGCCGTTGGCCAAACCTGTTGTATGAATGCAATCCTGCCATCGCTGTTGCGATGCCAACATCCTTCTCACTAGAGAGTCAATTTTAACATAAGGAATAAGAAACATGAAAATAAACTTTCAGAGACTGAGCTCAGTAAAGATAGGATTTGATTGTCTGAATGTTTGAATGTCAGAAAATTCTGTTATATTTCAAGCTTTCTATAGCCAAGATGAAGCTTCTTTGCAGCCATTGAGAAATGGTCCAGGATGTTTAAATTAATTAGCTTTCTCTACACAAGAAAATTTGCTAATAGATCATTTGAGAACACTGCCAGCTTCAGCTATTCATTGAATAAAACCAAAAAGGGATTCTGCAACAACACTTGAGGTGCCAACAATCTGTGTACTTGACAGTCTAATTTGTTGGATCAAAGAAGCAAATCAAATTTATGACATCCAGAAGTTTCGATATTTACCATAAAATGTGGAAAATTATCACAGACAGCATCTGACATCCTAAGTTACCAGTACTGGTATGCCGGTTGTGAAGACGACCTCATCATCCAGTCACCAGATAAAAATGAAAGAATATATATTTAGTTTAAAATAAAGTGTCTACGCCCTAGTGTTAATCAAAAAGTACTGTTGACAAAATGATTGTATTGGAATGTCAGGAAATCTGCCACAAATGGTAGGTAATAAAAGAAGAATTGAGACCTCAAACAAATGTTAGTGTTATTTCATGACTTGGCACACTTTCATCCCAAGTGACTCACAAATTTTGGAGCGCCATTTGCAAAGCCGAGTTTTGTACCAGCAGAAAGCAGGTAAAATACATTGCTCAAGGATACAACCGTTCCACATAATACATGTTGTATTAAAACAGGTCGTGCTCAAATTAAGTGGATCCATGAAGAGAAATGAAAAAGGGCCCCCTTTGAGGGGAAAATAGATTAGTTTTGCTGATAGATGATCACTTGAAAGCTTTGTGCTGTGAATAAGGAGATCTTGACCAGTTGAAGTAAAGCTGATTTATATCAGTTAAGATGCTGTCCAGAGGGCCACTGCAGGGGGGAGAGGGATATGCCAATTTATCCATGAATACATCAAAGTCCTCTTAGTGGCTCATTGGTGTGATAACTTTTCCCTGTAACTCACAAAGTATTGGCTTAATTACTCTGTTTAAAGATATCCTCGACATTATACATTTCCTTTACATTCTTAATACTTTTGGAATTAACAAAGTTAAGTTCTAACGTTCCATGCAGATGTCAAACACATGCATGCATGACCGGTGCTGCACTGACCTTTTAATAGGAATATATTAAAAGGAGATCCCTGCGGCGCTATTCAATATTGTTGTAACACTAACACGAGTACTTTAGAGGAAAGCAGAAATTGCGGTTCCCCTCAACCAAAACCTGCTCATTATTGTCCATGTGAGCAGCTTGTCTCATTCATTAAGCATTCCCCGTGTTATGTGCTCAGGAGACCCAAAGAACGCAAAGAAGAAGAAACTGCAGCAGGAAAATATGATGATGATGATGATGATGATGATGATGATGGTGGTCATGCTATGGTTTAACCCGGGTGTGCCTCAAGTGAAAAAAGTGATTGATTGGAGCATTCTTGGGCTGACATGCCCTCACTGCAGCTGAAACCTGTTAACTCAACGTGCGCAGGACTTGGCTGAATGAAGAGGCAAACCTGTTGTGACTGCGACATGGCAAATACTATGCTTGGCTGGTCAGGCCACAGTTCAAGTAGGGTAGAAGCCGTGCAAATAAACAACCTGCATTGAAAACTAGGTCTCTGTATTACTCCATGTTTGTTTGTTGTAGTGGAATTGGGAAGTTGTGTACCGATCTGTGTATGAAAGGATTTCTCGTATTTTTAAGTAGTTAATATCCACTGAGGTTGCCTAAACAACTGTTTGCAAGATCTAGACCAATTTTATCACTAACATAAGCCAGAGCATCACAATGTGGACCACAGAAGAAACTGAACGAATGAGTCTTGAAAATTTACTGAACGATTGTCAAATTTTGTGGCATTACAATAGCAAACTTCACAGTTTTCTATTATAATTTTACGCGACTAACTAATGCCACCACTTTATTGGAAGACTTTTATTTGCAATAAAAAATAAAAAATATGGATGTATCACTGAGATGTCTCACTCAGGACTAATGTCACCATTCTGAGTCTCCTTTATTGTGTCCCTGTAGGTTCTTTGCCACTTGCCACTTAATCCTGGGTGGATTATTGTAGATTTAACAAAACTCGGCCAAATATCGGATTAAATCAGTAACAAAGCTGAGGGAATGCAACAAGAAGAGACATGATAAGCAAGGGGCGGTGGTTCTCTGTCAGCGGCCAATAACGCTCACATCAAAGTCTTGAAGAGATCACTGCTGCTGAGAGCTGAAATTATAGGGCTGCTGGAGAATCTGGGGTCCAGGTGCCGGATCTGCATCACACCGCCTACCCTCCTCCCCCCACACCATACACCCCACACACAACTCTGAGCGGAGACCGGAAGCGGACTCCATCACCATTCGTTCCACTGGGCCAAATCTACACCTGTTTCTGCTGCTAATTAACAAACAATAAGGTGAGAGGCAGCAGGTTTCCAGACTTCATGGTATAATCAAATAGGTTTACAAACCGTTCTACAGGTGCCTTATCTCTGTAGTGGAATAGTCATTATCCCTTTTATTTCCTCTTCTCAGCAGTTTTCCATTATAATTCCTCACTCAAAAGATGAGTGAAATACACCTTTGCAAGCGGGGGTGTGAGCCCAGCTCTGCTTTCTTTAAAACAAAGCGGAAAACACCTCAGGAGCAATTAATCTTGTCTCTCCACCATAAAACCATTCAGCATGCATAAAGGCAGCTCGCCCTACACGGCGGTTTCAGAGTTTCCTGTCCAAGTCCTACCACCGTGGATGACTGGAATTTCAGACATTCCCAGGCCAGTCTGTCTAAACATCTGTCTGCGCATAGGCTCTGAGATGAGGACAGTCTTTGTAATCCTGTCCACAGTGGGAGAATAAGTAGCTCACAGGAGTGCAGTGCGGCTGCTACAGCAGTCCAGGCTTGACAGGCGTGTACTTGAAAAGTTGCTGTACTGTGAGTGACTGTCCTCTCCCTCCTGTCTAGCCCTTATCTAGTTCACTCAGCCCCTGCCATGGAAACACACACATGCATACACAATCACACAAACTCTCACACACACTTTATTCATACAGTTGTGTGCTGTAACAACTGTCTCCCTCGGTCACCTCTGTTCCCTGCCTTCTCCGGTAGGATGACGTGTGTTTGATGGCCGAAATCACTGCACTCGCTTCCTCCCCCCTTCCACCACACTGTCATGTCTCCTCTGCAGCAGCCACACCACAGCCTGGGGAAGTGGGTGGATAGAGGGGGTGAGAAGTTCAGTGAGTGGCATGTTTGTACTGCTCAGCACCTTGAGAAGAGATTTAGTGCGGCTGATCTGTTGTTTTGTTTGTTGCTTTCTGTGTCCCTCTTAATTAGCTCCTTGGACAAACAGTTAAAATGTGCCCCCTCAAAGCCACTGCAGCAAATCAGGAATGCTGAGGAGCCCGAGATGAAGAACAGAGTGATGTTGACCTCAAAATGTCAGCTGGTGTTGCATTACTTATTGTTTACGCTCACTGTTCCACGCTAAAGTGTTCGTGATTATGCTCGGGGCTATTTACATATTTGAACTCTGCTTTTTGTCCATTGTTATTTCATACAGAAGAAATTAAAAAGGCTTGGGGAATAAAAAGCTTCAGGCTTGTTTTTGAAAGGGTGGAAGAGCTCATTATGGGGAAATAGGCTGAACCCTAGCCACCCACGCCATTCATTTGGGCAACCAAGAGAATCATTATCCTTTTTGAGAGACTTTAGGTCAAAACACCATATCCTGCCCTGCGCTGAATCCATAGAAGTCCAGCAAAACTCAAAGGTTACATGGCACTTCACAGACTTTTATTTTAATGCATTTTGCCATTCAGCCAGAGAACAAAGTGAAAATGACAAGAATGAGATGGAAAGAGGTGACACCTGCCAGTCTCCATGATCTTGGGTGATTGAGTGATGCAACAATCTGCATCAAAATGCAGCTCTTTATAAAGATTGTTCCCCAATACTTGGTATGATGTTCTGGAGGCAAAAATATGAGTTTTTAAATTAAATGAAAATTATTTCTTAGACAGGCAATTTTACCAACAGACATTAAAAAAAAAACTCATTTAATTCAGCTGCATGACATTAGATTATAATGTGATGAAATTACAACATATCAAAGTTTAATGAAGCAGAAGGAATTTGTCTGTATTGTTGAGCCCAATAATAATAATTATTACCATTGTAGCTATAATTGAACTTATACTTGCTGAGGTATAATAAACTACAGAGCTGAACAGAGATGATTTAAATATAATTCTACCGTATTATTTGAATTGGTAAAATGCAACATGGCAGCACTCTTAGAGATATGTTAAGATCAATGTAGATCAACTCATATATATATACATATATATATATTTTTTTTTTTAATTTAGAGGCATCAGGGGACTGAACATAAATTCAGGCTACATTTTCTGATCTTTATTTCTGAAAAAAAAGAAAAACACTTTAGAAACCATTAATATTTTCCTGGATCTATTGGTTGCAGTGCTGAGAAGTAACATCAACCACATTTTTATTATTTGAAAAAGGCTCTAAAACATTTTATGTAGCCCTGCATGTTTAGGGTGGCATACTGACCCATTACGCGCCATAAAAATGCTTTGACATATGTCTATCATATACCAGTACTGGTTTATCAAACACATTCTAGCAGAAGAGACCTTTCTTTTTGCTACCATTGTTTCTCTTTCATGCTTGTAAGTGAGGGTGATTCAGCTTGTTGCAAAGTACAACTCTTACTTCCCACACATTGGTCCTCAAAGGTGTTGTGCTGCACAGTTTGTTGCCAGTGACATCCAGACCAGGCATGCACAAACAGAAATGAGAGCTGAACACAGGATAAAAGAGAATGACTTACTGTAGTAGGACAAGGAATAGGTTACTTGTTAAAAAAAAAAACATGCAGACGTTCTCATATGTTTTGGAAGAAATAATTAACAAAATAACATTACAATATGGAATAGGCCCATCTTTAGTTCTACCTTTGTTGCCAACTTCAGCAGCAGCTCAGAAGCTACAAAACATCAGGAGCAGACATAGTCTTCTCAAGTTTGTAAAAAAAAAAAAAGACATGCTAATGAGTAGAAAATTTTGAACAACACTAGATATAAAATGTTTTCCAACCCACAAGTCCTAATGATGTTTTGTCAAAATTTTAGGCTTTGGTGGTTCGAAAGTTTAAAGACGGGTTGATGGATGGATGGATGGATGGATACAGTTAGATAACTAGATCAGAAATCCATCAAATACAAATATTTGTCCATACTCTAGTTTCCTTCTCTATACTTATTAGTTCTTGAAGATGAAATTCGGAACCAATTTTCGGACGAACTAAAATCTTTCATATATTCTCTGTGATGACAAATTAACACCTACTTACTTCGTCACCCTGACAACCTATCATTTTTTGTAGTGTTTGTTGTTCTAACCTCTTTTCATCCTGGGTTTAAACAAACCAACAGCAGAGCTCTTACACAGTCACCAGCTGTTTTTCATCTGCTTGTTGTGACTGGAAATGATGGCACTTACGCCCCAAGGGCCCTTTCTTAGCCTTGATAGAGCTAGCTATCTATTCTGAGCCCCTTGGCTGTTTATACTTCTGCTAAAAGCATGGCCACAATCTGTCAGTGTGGCCACTATCTCTGCTGTGGTCCCGTTTCTGAGACTGGCTCCAGGGAAGGCAAGAGAGGGCAACGGTGGTTTTGGGTGATATTTATGATTTCGAGTTTCAGCCCCCATCCCTTCGACTTCATGACTCTCTTGGCTGACTGATAATGGAACAAAGCTCTGGTTTAATCATCTATATATGTCACATGTCCAGGCCCCCTCCCTACCTCCACCCCAATGTGAATCATCTGCGTCACAGTAACTGGAGCACACGGTCACTATGGCCCTTGGCTCTGCTTCGCCAGTGCCAGCTCTGAATCCAATGCTTGTCCAGGGAGAGTGAAGACAAGGCAGAGAGGGCTTTGCTTAGGTCTCCTCTTCCTTCCCCCTGAAGCTTGACGAGTTCCTGCCTTGCATGGCTGCCCCGTCTGAGGATGTTTACTCTTAATTGAGCTGCTCACTCATCCCCTGGCCCCCCGGGGGACACCTCTGTGTCACTTCCAATGATTAACCTAAATTTCATCCGTCATACAGGAGTGCTGCCAGATCTAGTAAGGGCACAAATTATGTGTTGAGACACGGACAATAAAAGAGCAAGGGAGAGGAAAAGAAACTGAGTGAGCGGTGAGGCATGGCACAGCTTGATAAGTGAAACATAATAAATCCACCCATCAAAATGCACATATGCACATAAAACCGGGAAGATGAGGACAGAGATTATTAGGTAAAAGGTACAATTTTCCTGCCTCAGCAAAAGTCTTTCTGCAGTGATGTCACACAGTTGGTCAAGTGGATTTAAAAATGACCTCTTGTACGGCTGGCTTCCATTAAACAGTGCTGGTGTGGACCAATTTGGGCTTTTTAGCTCTGGCCTAGCTCCAGGGGGAAACACGTTGGTAATGTATGGAGCTTTCTGAGAGTTTGTCTCAGGCTCTGTTGCTCATTTCCCCCCTTCAGTAAGAAGCAAGAGATCAAAGGTAGTGAGAGAAGAGCCGTTCTGTCCAGTTGTACATGGAGCCAATCAGACCTTCTATTTATTGGCACTCGCAGAAGCAGTATAAATCACGTCAAACAGCATTGACCAGAGCCTTAGTCATGAACAGCAGCTCACAACAACACATAGATTTGCTGTTGTCTTTGATCAATGTGGAGTTATTTAAAAGCTTAAAAAGAACCAGTGTTTCTCTCTTCTTTTAGTTTTCACAGTTTTCATTCGCACTTGCTTCCGTTTTTCATGCCTGTTCTGTTTTCCAAACACTTGTGCGCATCGGTGTCTCGAGGCACCACCCACCGCCCCCCCCCTGCCAAGGCACTCATGGAGAAGTGATAGACATGGGGAGTCTGTGGGCCAGCAACCATGAAATAAATATGGATGGTCATGAGTGAGATGAGCAAGGATCATCTGTTTTGCCATCTGCTTGCATGAGAGCGTGGATGTAATGACTGTAGTCCTGCCCAGCCCGTTGAGCCCAGAGTCACAGGGAAGATGTTTGACGGAAAATACACGTTTGCTCCACACAAACACAAGCAAAATGCACAGTCACTCACATGGGCACAAACCCCCCCTCATTGTACACGGTCTTTCCCCGAAAGAGAATGGTGACACTTGTACAGTGTCTTGCCCTTTTCACATTTTGTCACGTTACAACAAACTTCAATGTGTTATGTTGGACTTTATGTGAAAGACCAGCAAATTCAAATCTCACAAATGTGAAGTGGAAAAAAAAATGCATGTAAGGTTTTCTACGGTTTTTACAAAAACATCTGAAAAGTCTGTCTTGCCTTGTAAGGAGATAGTAAATGTCAGTGTAAAGGATTTGCTGCACTGCATTTTACTTCCTCCCTATTTCAAATGTAAACACACTTTTCAGATTTTCATTTGTAAAACTTTGCATGCATTTCTTCAATTGCATATTCTCTTGTCAGAAGTGACCAAAGATGCATGTAGACTAGAATTTTTTAGTCGACATGTACCACCGTTGGTGGTGAATCTACAAAGAAAACATGTTCAGGCTGCAAAATACCTGACTAGACTAGAACAAAGCTCCACTTGGGCAGCTAAGATCAATCAACTAGAGCACCAACTAAATGATTTTACATAAACACATCTAAGTGTGTTAGAACTTACTCAAAGCCTGGACTTAATTATAGTGGAGAATCTGTGGCAAGCCTTTTAAATGCATGTGCTCTTCAATAAATAGTAGAGTTTGAGCTAGTTCGCAAAGAAGAATGGCTCTTTACATATGCACATACCCCCAAAAACGTGCAGCTATAACTTCATTGGAAGAGATGAATACAAATGCCTGCCACACTTTTCAGGTTTGTATTTAGTTTCGTCACGCTTGACATCATTCACTGCTGTGTGTTGGTCTTTCGCATTGAACAAAATAATCCAGCTTTATGATTGTAAGGTGGCAAAATATTCAAGCCGTATTAATACTTTTGCACAGCACTGGATCTCCTCCCACAGCCACACAGCCACAGCCGCAGCTTTCCCCTCCGGGTTTAGGTACAAAGTCTGGGCTGCTGTATATGGCTTGCTTATTCTGCGAGCATCTGGCCCACAGTGGCCATTAGAAATGACAGGTTGACAATTGGCAGACAGCATTGGTGTTGGTGATTGTTCAGCTGGCAGTGTCCTGCCATGTGACAGTCTGTTAGTGTCCCTGCACGGAGAACAACGTGGGACTTGTGTAAGCAGCACTCTGGGCATTGAGGGGAATAAAAAAAAAAAAAAAAAAAAAAAGCCGCAGCAACCCACCAGCAACTCCTCCGCCACCCATCCTCACTGTTCCCCAAGCAGACAATCCTCTTTTTTCCTTGGATGGCTTCGTCGCTCAGGGCTGGTAATACTATGAGTGTATGTTTACGGAAAAAAACGAGAAGCGGAAAAAAAAAAAATAGGCTGTTGAATTATACATATTCCTTATGGAGGGTGACACAGTAGGAGCTCTCAGAATCAATCTTGACGCTTGGATGGAATCATGGAGCGCAGAGAAAATGGCAAACATTGCTGTGGCTCAATGGCCTGATGCTCTCATAAATATGTTTTTATGGCCTTGAATGAGTGGGGGCACAAAGATGTTTGGTGCTCATAAAGGTATGTGTGTGAGACTGTTCGGGATAATGCTTCACATCGGTTAGAGAGCAATCCTAATTTAATTAGCTAATACAATCTAAAAATCAATAGTGGGTCAATCCTGATTTTGCATGTTATACACCTTAAATGAGACCTATGCAAGAAAGAGGTCCGATTGCTGAGACCATTTTGGTGCTCAGTTTTCTTCACTTGCAGAAGATTTTACCAGTTGCCGAAAACACCACTTGAACGACAAACTTTTTAAGCATGCAATGCCTTGCCAAAATATTGTTACCCCTTGAAATATTTCACATTTCTTATGTTACAGTTGCAAATGCCAATCTGTTTTATTGGTATTTTATTTCTTAGACTCACAAAGCAGAGCTTTTGTGAAGTATGAGAAGAAAAATAACACATAATTTTTTTCATATAAAATTTTGAAAACTGTGGCTTCACTTCCAACTAGCTTTACTTTGATATCCCAATATAAAATCCAGTGCATTCAACCTTAGAGTCTGCCAGTGTGTAATTCAGTCTCAGTATAAATCCATCTGTTCTGTAACGGCCTCATAGGAGAACATTTGTTAAAAAAAAATCAGCATCATGAGGACCAAGAACAGAGCAGAGGGGTCACAGAGGAGAGATTAGTCCTTCATTGTAAAGCCTTAAGAGCACAGCATGGCCGCACACCTACCAAGACCGGGCCACCCAAATAAATGGAGAAGCTTGGTAATGAGATAATCTACTAGAGAAACAGCAAAGATGTCGTGTAGGACCAGCAGACATGAAGAGCTCAGGAATGGGGATGAATGCAAATCTAGCCACACGACCCCTCACATATTCCACTTCAGAACTATTTTCAACTTTGCTTTGATTTATCACATAAAACCTAATACAATACCATGAGGTTCACAGCTGCAACTTGACAAAATGTGGAAGGAAGTGTTAGTATGCTACAGCAAGACACTGTACAACTATCCGAGATCAAACCCCGTCTCATTCGCAGAACTCTCTTGAGGAAATTCCAAACAATCTGCTGCTTCAGATTTTTCATCCATCCTTTGGGTTAAGTGTTGTCTCGGGAACTTGCATAACAGCAGGCTGCTGAGGGGAGTTACAGTGGGGTGAGAGAGCCTGTTAAGAGGCTCTTGAACTATAGTCTACTGTAAGTGGAGAGAGCTGAATGAGAAAATTATCCAAGTGCAGGAAAAAAGAGGCAGAAGATGCAACAGATTCGTGGCTTTGATGATTTGTTTTGCTTTGCCTACATGCCCTGAAAGCTGCCAGACTTCACAATCAATGAAATCTGCTAGGGAAAAAAATAGCTAGCTCTTTGCCATGAACAAAGTCATGAGATTGTAGTGTTAAAGTGTCTTTACTCCAAACTATTATGTAGCATTGCTGTTCTTTGTTTTTATGCTCTGCTCCTAAGTTCCCTGTATCTTTTTGTCTGATTAGGAATTTCGCTGTGTTCTCTTTGGTAAGAAGATGGAGAAAAAAAAAATGTGCAGAGCAAAACAACAAAACAGCCATTCAGCTGTGATGTTTTTCTCCCTCATTCAGTTTGAAGCTTCACCAACTGGCAAGCTGCATGTTCCACTTTTTTCATGTTGCCCTGGCATTTAAGCTACAATGAAAGCATTCTTTGAAATGTGTGGCACAAAATAAAAGGGGAAAAAAGTTATATCTATCCGAACCGATATGCGATGATTCTGTGACACATTACTATGTTCTGAGATCGTGTAGTTCAGTTATTAATGTTGACCCTGTGGGCCTGAAACTTATTTATATTGTGTTTTATTGAAGCTCAGGGAGTTGCGGAGACTGCACAAGCTTTGACTCTTGATGCCAGCCGAGTGATGCAAAGGGAATCCCATTTCTCATTCCTTCTGCTGTTGATGAGTCACCTGCCAGTAATCAAAAATAAAACACTTGTGTCATGTGCTAAACAGGTGCATCTCAATAAATCAGGATATCGCTACATTCAATTCAAAAAGTGGAACACTATAAAGATTTATTATGCCCAGCAAGCATTTATTTCTTTGGATTAAGGTGATTATGATTCAAAGCAACATAAAACTCAAAATCCAGCTATTTGTATAATTAGAATACTACATAATACAATTTTAATATAAGGACTTACATACAGGAATGTTATGTTATGTCAGGGGAAGGGCTGCTGAGTTGACTTTTGTCCAGTAGGTAGTCATCAACTTGCTGACATGGTCTGTTGCATCCAATTATATCCGTGAAAAGTTAAGTGGAAGAGAAAAGTGTCATCTAAAAATGAACATAAGTACCAGGGATAGCCACATCCTTCAGAGAAGTAAAACTCCCGTAAACAAAGAGAAGTGAAAAGTCAGATTTTACGTTACTTGAGGCAGTGATCATTTGGAGAAGTGTTTCCACGACTGTGTTTATCATCCAAAGTCAATACAGCCGTCTGCTTTAAATTTTTAGAACCCTTAATTATTGTTATTGTTGTTGAGGAAGTTTGTGGAAATGGTGATTTTGTATTTCAGCAGGACTTTAATTGTTTGTTTTCTTTGCACTTAACTTTCCAGTAACATACTTTAGTAACAGAACTCGGTAAGCCCAGAGTTTCTTTAGCAAATGCCTTTTGGGGCTTACAGTCCTTGTGGATGTTGTCAACGACTGTACAAGACAACTGTTAAGCCAAAGCTCCCAACATATACGACATAGCCTTTTGGTGTTGAAAATCTTTTTGACTGTGCATAGGTGTTTTGAGAAACAGATTTATGGGATTACACAATAGTTGTAAGCTGTCAATATCTAAAATACCAGCAATACATTCCTTTTCTTCTTCACAAATCCAAGAATCAATTTGATGCGACTTTCGCCTTATTGAATTGAGTTACTGAAATACGTTGACTATAATTATAGTCATTATTTTAAATCTATAACTGCATTGAAAATAACAAGCGTTTAAATAGAACAGGTCAAATCTCGGTGTAAGCTATGTTCCTCTTTCCACACAGAGCTAGAAATAGTCAAGATCTGGCCCAAAACGTCATGGGGAAACTGGGATTAAGTTCAGCTGGATGTCGCCCCTGTCTCTCCAAATGCCCAGCACTTTCCCACCAGTGCTCTCACATCTTTGTGGGTCACAGAATCCCTGTCATGAAGGGCGTCGGGTTTTAACGTCAGGAACTGTGATATCTCCTCCCAAAACCCTTCCCTCTGCCTCTTCCCCTTCCTCCGATAACAGCTAATCCTTGCCTCGCATTAAACTGTGACCAAGATCAATTAAAACCCAGCCTCACCCCGATAGCAATCTCCCTCCGCTGCAGCCAGTGGTGAGAGAAGGCTGAGTGCATGTGCGCGCGTGTGTGTGTATGTATGGTTTGGAGCTGTGTGTACAGCCCGAATGTGGTTGCCAAGCCACAGGAAAAGCCTGCCATTGATTTTCATCGCCTCTTACCAGAGATGAAAGACAATAAAAAAACAATAACAGCGATGATCACAGCACTGCCAGCCGTGGATGCATACAATAATTATCCACATCCGAATTAGTATTCCTTTCTTTGTTTTAATTATTTTTATTTGGCACTGGCTTAACCATTGTTATGAACTCAGTAATGAAAGTGAATAAAGCTAAGTATTTTGTGTGGGTCTATATTTTTCCTCATTCCCTTATTGCTCATTTACAGTCAGTTCAATGAAGATTTCTCCCACAGGGTTCCTACTCATTTTTTCATCAAATTTCCAGGCTTCCCCACAATCAAATTCCCAAGTTAAAGACTGAAAACTTACAAAAATGTCATGAGTAAAAAAAAAAGAAAGAAGGAATGAAGGTCCTAAGATTTTGATGGCTGTATGTATGGATGGCCAGACAGACTAATGAATGGGTGGATGAACAAATTGACTGATGGAGGTCAGTCAGATGCATGGATGGATGGACGAAGAACCGGATAGAGAGATGGATAAATAAAGTTAAATGAAGATGAATAATGCATTTAAATTCTAAATGGTAAATGACCTGTTCTTCTATGGCATCTATAGTAGAACAGGTCCATATATTTAATATGGACTAAATATAGCAATATTTAGTCCATATTGCCATATGCTACATCCAGTTAGTAACTCACTACTAGTATACAAGGCAGGTGAAGTGTCTGGCCCATAACACCTGAGACAGATTTCAGGTTCAAATTGGCAACCTACTGTTTACAGGACAAGCTCCTACCTACTAAAAACTTTTAGACAATTAGACAGAACATACAGTCAAAAATACTAGTGTTCTTTCACACTTTGTTTTTTAATTCCACACTTATGCAGCCCTTGTTACGGATTTAATCAAATTCCAGACTTTTCCAGGCTGCATCGGAACCCTGCTAGCACCAAGAGGCATTTCCCAGCCTATCATTTTTATTTAGAAACTTTAGTGTAAGTGGGCATCGTTTCTGTTACATATGGTGTGCCAGTTCCACAGTGTATGATTGTTTCCAAGATCATTGGCATAAACATTGAGATCGGTTGGCAGAAAATGGAGGCTTGATACTGGGGTGCCAAACATGCCTTGGCATGTGAGATGGGCAGGGTGGGTAGGGGAGAGGCAGGAAGTGTGGAACGCCAGAAAGGTAGAGGATAAGGAAGGGGATGGTGATGGGCACGGCAGGACAAGGCGGGAAAAGAGGCGGAGTGGAGTCTCCAGCGGGTACTATGGCTGCCAAGCCGACTGTCATGTCAACTACTGGGATTGGCTGCTGTGGGCCTCAGGTTGTTTTGGTGTGTACTTCAAAGGGACAGGCTGTGAACACGAAAACATAACCCATTCCCCCCCCCTATCTGTCCCATCTTTTCCATCCCTTTTACTACTCTTTCTACATTCGCTCTTTTTCAGCCTCCCTCCCTGAGAAGGCCACATCCGAGGTGGTGCAGAGTCTTTGAGCGCAGAGGGAGAAACAGCACGCCTGCAGGGTTGTCGGTACAGAACCGAGAGAGGACGGATGTGGAGAGGTGAGGTGGTCAACTCTTGCACCCCTGAGCGCTGGGTTATCAGCAATGGTTTTGCAACACAAACACAACCCAAGAAAGTTTCTCACAGATGCACAAGCCCCAAGAAAAGTACCATCTGGTGCCATTTTTATCCTCCTTCCACTGCGCCTCTGTTTCGTCTTTGCACTGCTGTCAGCACTGTTTCAATTACACTCTGCAGCTTATGTCTATAGTGGATTACACCAGCTCCGTGTTTGTGTGTACGGCTGTGGGCAGGCTTGTGCTTTTAGGCTATACAGGGCTTTCTTCTTTTATTGTCGAACCAAAGACAATGGTGTTCTTGGCCTGCGAGCTGTTTCCACCCCTTTGCAGCGCAGTGGCAGAATTAAGACCTGAATGTTCCAGATTTAATTTAGAACAAAGAGATCTAATTTTGATTTTTGTTCCTGCTTTTTTCATCCCTTTATGTACAACACTTTTATTTTTAGTTGATGGGGCTTTTTCTTCTTGTAGATTGGCTGTGCTTAGTTGTGACCTAGTTTATTAAAAGGGGGGGAGTTTGGACAAGCCATGGGAATCCGGGGCAGATTAACTTTCTGTTACTTCTCCCTAGCAAAGCTCCATATGTCAGAGCTGCTACTGTCAAAAATGGAAGTCACCAGCACGAACAATTGAACAATAAATCTAAGTTTATTGTATGTCCAAGCCAAAAGCTTTTGCTATGCAAAAGAAGTAATTCAATAACATAAGAATCACAAGTGCCAACCTAATTTTGGGGCTAAATTTATGTGATAGAAATTGGTCTGGTATTTCTAATACATTGTTTTCAAAATTTTGAAAAAAAAAAAAAAAAAAAAAAATACATTTGCATACATTCCCTGGTAACTCTAAAGAAAGTCTAATGTGACCGATACTGTCTTCCTATGCAGAAGTTAATCTCATCTTGAACAACAGGTGAAACAAGCTGGTGGCAGCAGCTTACTTTTCTTCAGTACACTTGTGTATAATTTATTATCAGTAAAATCCAGATGTTGTATCTTCACATAAACTGACTGGAGAGCATCATTAGAGAAGCAGTCGAGCACCCCATATTAAATTTGGAGGAGCTGCAAAAATCCACAACTCAGGTTGGAGAATCTCTTGACCAAACTACTATAAATGGCACACTCTAAAAATGGAAGACAAGCAAGCACGGAGCCATTGCTTGAAGAAAACGTTAAAATTAATCTGTTTGTCATTTGCAACAATCTATGTAGGGGAGATAGCAAGCCTGTGAAAAAATGAGCTTTGTTTGGATGACAACAACATTTACACTGTATGTGTATTTACCTTGTTGGCCCCCTGAACACAGATTAAATATACAACATGGTGGTGGCATGATTGGATGAGAACACCTTCCTTTATAGGAAAGATGAGCAGAGGTGATGAGAAGATGGAAATTAAGTGGAAGAAAATTCTGGAAAGTCTATAAGATTCTGCAAAAGAAGGCTCACCATCCAGTGGGGTTATCCTAAACATTTAACCTGAACAACAGCTGCAGGACTCCATCCTGTATAATTGAGTTTAAGCTATTTGGCCAAAAATGGAGAAATATTTCAGTCACTACATTTAAATAACTGGTAGAATCAAATATCTAAAAACCTCAAGCTGTTATTGTAGTGAAAGGCGGTTCGAGACACGACAGACCCAGGGGGCGGAATACAAATGCATAACTCAATTTTCAGATTTTTATTTTAAAAAATTTGAAAGTCATGCATAATTTTTTTTCCACTTAATGATACTGCACTACCTTGAGCTGATCTTTTCCCAATAAAATACACTGTAGATTGTGGTTTGCAGAGTGACAAAATGTGAAAAGTTTGACCGGGATAAATAATTTTAGAAATCCTTTGTCCAGAGTGATTTTGGAGAAAGGATGCAGTTCACATTCATTTAGCCTTCAGCATGGAAATGTTAGTGTTGAACTTCAGCACTAAGCACTGCACATTATCTGGCTGTGTTGTGCTTCTTTATACTCCTGAGGTAATAATGTTTACTGTCTTACTCTCGCTTGATAGAGAACAACAAATGGCAGCCAGCAGAAGGTTAGAGCTGGACATGGCTTTGCAAGATAAGAAAAAATGTAAATTCTCCTGGCACCACTGCAAGGGGTAAAAAAAAAAAAAAAAAAACTTTTCTTTTTCAACCTGCTGTGTGTTGTCAAAACTTTCAACTAAAACTAGCAGAACAAGAAACGTGCATGTGTGGAAGGAGAGAGGAAAGCTACTCAAGAAAGTCCGTCACAACTGCTGCCGACCCCCCACACACTACTGCAGCCCTGATGTGTACTGTAATTACATTTCTACGGAGGTGCACACTGCAGGACGTAGGTACCCAAACACCTTGGTGCAGAGGCATCAGTCAGCCTTTAAGAGCTCGAGTTTGCAGCTTAATTTAGAAGTGAGCAGAGGCAGGAGGAAAATAGGTTTGTTGCTTTATTAAAACAGAATTTCCAGACGAAAGTATTTTAGGAATCAGCCGCTATCTCTTGTTTCCAATGACAATAACTATCAAACTCAAACTGTGCTTGCCAAAAAAAAAAAAAAGAAAAGAAAAAAAGAAAAAGAAAAGAAAAAGAGAAAAAAAAAACCTTTATGCAATTTATTACTTCATTATTGGGTTGAATAACGTTCTTTATAGTGGCTCAAACGATGAAGATGAGCTGAAAAAACATATAAGGCCCATCTGTCCTGTTTCTTCAGATGTGCAGAAAGACAGATAAACAGTGAAGATATTCATCATCTGCCCTATATCTTCTTTGTTTATCTATCCTTATCTGTTTTTGCCTGGATGCATAGTAAACACTCCTGTGTTGTGCACAGCCATGCCTGTAATTAAGCATATTCTGGGTAATAACCCCATTGGATCTCAAAGCATTTACAAGGTTATCCAACTGAAGACGGCTTACAAAAGAAATCAGGGATCAGGAGTAAATGACAAGAGGATAAAGAGATAGAAGGTTAGGGGGAAGGGGTGTTGTGTTTCTTGTCTTGTTTCACTGCATCCATGCTGCAAGGACTTGCTGTGTGTTTACTGTGCAATGGTTTTAAATCAACAATCTTGTTTCTGGGGAGCCAGAGTTTTTCTTCATCGTCTAAAGGGGCCTTGATCAATGGTTCTTTATATTTTCTGGCTGTCTTTTCAGGACTGCCTCATGGCTTCGAATACATTTTACTCCTTTTGCTATTTCTGCACATTTATTAGGTAAATACTTACCAAATTACCATTGTTATGTGTATTTTCTCACTCCAATGTGCAACAGCATAAATTCTCAACATGAAGCTACCAGGAAGCCATTCCTGTACTTCTGGTATCCAGACTGCCCAGAAAGTACAAGCTGCTTAGTGCTCAGGGACATGGAAAGGTAGACTGAAACTCAACAGCCTATCTTACAAGACAAACTATGTGTCTTGTTTAACCACTGAAAAAGATACATAGGTTGATTCATGAAGACTGGGTCAATAAATATTTGACGACAGACTTTTTTAAGGTTTTATGAACTGATAAAATGAGAATGACTCTTGAGAGACAGATAGATGAGCCCGTGGCTGGATCAGTACCTGCACAGAACTCCCACTTTAATTCAGACACCAGCAAGATGGAAGTGGGGTACTGGTGTGTGCTGGTATTTTTAGAGATTAGTTGGATCTTTCAACATTGGATATGAACTCAAAATCAACTACCAATCTACTACTACCAGTTTTCAGAAGACACTGTCTTCAAACAGAATTACAGGTAAAAAAATAAACAAGACTATGATTTTAAGGCAGGATATCCTCTGTTATGTGGATCCATGTACTTTGCTGCATTGCTACCCCATAAAGATTAAAAATCTTGACATGACCACTTCTGCACCTGAGGTAAATCTTATTCTGTGGGCTGACTGAAAAAGGATTTATGTTTATTTTGGATTGACTGAGATCACTGTAGTACTGTAGTATCATGGCTGAATACTTAGGGGGACACAACCAGAGGGCTGTCACGAACACTCAATATTTACTATGATTGCACTGTACCAGACTAGTTGGGGAAAAAAGAATTCCCAGCAGTAATCAAACTTTGACCATGATGTCAAGTATTTTTACTACATTAACATTCATCACTTCAAGGACACAATCCAGGACCAGAGGAGTATTAGAAGGCCACCAATAAACACACCACATGCAAAACAGTAACAAAAACACTAAGAGGAGAGGTAGGAACAAATAGCCACTGGATTCATGGACGGTGCTAAGATCAATTCAAAAAAGATTAAAATTAGCATCCTGCTTATGCAAACATGTGCACACATTTGCATGGTGACACAGGAAGGGTAAGTGTTCACATTGTGTTTCTGCCATTTGAGATGGACAAAATGTTCTAGAGCAAATGTTCAAATTGCATGAACATTTTAGGATAAATGTGAGTAATTTAATGACTGCAGAGAAAAATCATACAATACACATTTCTGTCAGAGCAGACAGAAGCACACAAGCACTAATCAAGACCGGTGAGTCCTGCCGGCAGCTCACTCATCTCTGTCTCCACCTTTCATTACCTGCCCCGCCTTATGTGAAGACAGCTGGATAAAACTGCAGCCTCTGCAGAGCGTCTCTGCAGGTTTCCCTCCTGGTGGTCCCCCTATCCCCCTCCCACTCTTGGCCACTGAAAACCTACCCATGGCTACTTTTAAACTTGTATCGGATGATTAGGCTTGGGTTGCATCCCAGAACACTGCTCAGCCCCAGCAGGGATTCAGCAGGGAGCATCGCAGCCAATGCATAATTTCTCAAGATGGGGTAACTCACACTGAGCAAGTGAGTCCCATTCCTGCACCACAAATATGTGACAAGCTTACTGAAGAACTAAGTAAGATGGCACTGAGCAGATAACAAAGAAGAAAATTTGACCTTTTCCCTGACACTGTAAGATGAAGCGGCCAGATAAGTAAAATTTAAACAAATTTTTAAAAAATGAATATAAATGTCCTCAATGCATCTAAGAATTGACTATTCTTATTTCTATTCATACCATCTCTTGTAAAGTGAAGCTTAAAGGGAATATATCAAACGTTTTATGACCTTTTGTTTTCAGCTGTTCAGAGTTGTAGCTGACTATGATTATATTCACTTCCTTAACAAAAAAAGTATAAAAGGGTCAAATAATAATAATAATAAAACATAGCAAAAGACATTCAAGAATATAGTTGCAGAAAAGTGATGATTTCACGTTTGCCTAAACCCTGGCGTCAAAAGCTAATGTCCATCAAGGATAAGAGTAGCAGCACAACAGCCCATGGCATATATATTTGATTTCACAAAGTGAATACTAAGATAATAATTTATCCACTGAATAGGGGAAAGTAAGAAGAAATATTGTCTGACTGTCTGACAAAAATCATTAATTTCAGGATGCAACATTTACTAAATAAACATTACATTATTGTACAGGATCTGTCTGGCGAATAAAAACTATAATTCGAAAAATCTGATGTGCACAGGAATGGGTCAACTCAAATGATTGCCTCTTCAAACCAGAGTAACCTTCTAAATATTGGTAAACCATTCAGTGGCCATCCATCCATTCAACAAGTCTCACTGGGCAAAATTAATCCATATTTGTCACATGAAGATTAAAAAAAAAAAAAAAACAAAAAGAAAACACAATGGTATGCACTGTCTGCAGTTGTTTCTTGGCACTAAAAAATACTTCAAGCTAATACTACACATATGTTAGATGGAAGAGAAGTAAAAGTTAAAACACTAATAGACAATATAACTGCAGTCAAGCACTCCCTCCTTTAATTGATTGGTCACAGTTTAAGCTAATTATAATGGCTAAAACCCTCATTGAGGGTTGTGGTGGATTGTTTGGAGTGCATGGTTATTAATTTATTGCAGTCCCTTTGCATATCAATCAACATTTACTAATGACAAAGGTCACATTAAAATTGAATGGTCGCTCTTGGTTGATGAAGAAAAATATGTCATAGTTACTTAGACCGAGCTTGTCCATGTTTGCACCACAGATGATCTCAAAGCAAAAATGCTCACTCTGACCTTTTTTCTTGTCACTGAAAAACAACCGCACATGTACTCAACATATTCTATATAAAAAGCTTCATTTAAATAAAGTCAACCATCCCTGTCTTATATGTCCCAGCAGTCCATCAGGCATTTATGGTCCATGTGATCCATCATAAACCATTGCAATCACTGCCTGATTTTAGGAGAGGTATGTGTGCACAGGCTTTTTTGGTCAAAGCTTTTCAAATTTACTAACCTGCTTGTCCTCATGACTTATTTACCTTTCTCACTTTCAAGATTGTAGGCATCACAGCTCTGAATCTGACATGTCTGGGAATGATCAGTTTCTTTCTCAAACTGGCTAAAAATGATTCTATTTTAACCAGATGTTTTGGTTAGAGATCCTATTTTCAATATCTTAACATATTTTAAGGCAGAAGACTCATTTTCTTTTAAATGTTAAGATGGAGGTGGCTTTTTC
The DNA here is from genome assembly GCA_010277075.1 of Poeciliopsis retropinna. Taxonomy (NCBI): domain Eukaryota; kingdom Metazoa; phylum Chordata; class Actinopteri; order Cyprinodontiformes; family Poeciliidae; genus Poeciliopsis; species Poeciliopsis retropinna. The sequence continues at coordinate 16,174,786 of VMRM01000007.1, read as the reverse complement.
AGAACAAGCGCAATAACACAAAAACAATGCTGTGAAGATTTTTGTTGGCCTCTGTTTCTGCCATACAGGGAAATTGTAGTTTCCTTTCATCCAATTCTAATCAACATGGAACATGTGGGAGACTAATGGTGTTTTTCTGTTGGCAAAGCTGTGCTCGCTTCACCTCTGAGTGGGACAGTGTGCCTAACTGAAGAGATTATGGATGGCAAAGTATGCAGCAGCGGGTCAAAGGAACAAAATGTGCATCTTTTATTTTTAATAGCTTATGAATATTTAACTGCCAGGGTCATTCAACAAAATATCTATGTACCCAATTTACTGTATTTATTTATTTTATTTATCTCTTATTTGAAACCCAAGTAAAGCGTTTACTCTTTACTCTCACCAAAATAGCATAAATTACTCTAACTTTATCCCCTGAGCTCTCTGTTTAATAAAAGGCACCGGTTGCCAACAGTGTGTGCCCGATGGTGTGTTTATGCAAGTGTGTGGAGTTGCATTTGTGCAGTCACGCTTATTTTCTTTTGTGAGTCCTTTATAGCTCATTTTGCACAACCAACAACTTTTTTGGTTTGTGTGTGGTTACAGTGGATAACCTGCTTCTTTTAGCATTTATGTCTACAGTGCATGTTTATGCCACTATAAAGGCATCTTTCCTTCTGTCATGCCCATAAATTCAATTTCTAAGTTGAGAAACATGAAACAGGAATTTAAAAAACCGACTTCCACTGTGACTGGATGTGTACCAGGATACCTTTCAGCCAATTCATTTTTTTTTTCTTCTCGGCTTTTTCTTCTGTATGCAACAGGGAAATGTTTTAACTGGGGGTGATTGTGCAGACCTGTCTGCCAAGGGTTTTAGGGAAAGCAATGGTGTTACCATGGCACTCGCACCCCTCTGTGTGAGCCAGTGATTCCCCGTTGGGAAGATTTTGCATGCAGGTTGGAGAGAGAAAGCTGCTGGCCCCCCAAATGCATTCCATCACCATCACCCCAAGGGTCCTCTGCTACAGCCGTATTTCAATACACAGAATAGAGCTGGGACAGAGAGGTTTGAGGGCATAGAAAGGGATGTGTATATTAAGGAGGAAAAGGTTTCATGCGACTGGGCTGAAGTGAATAAGAAGGCATGTATTAAAGAGACATATAAGTAGACAGATGTAGAGGTCACAAGGAGATCTAAGAGTGGAGAAACAAAGGGATTAAATGGTTTTAATCTATGGCTGTCATACTTCAGATATCTCAACATGACATTGTTTTAATGTCCAGAACAGTAATCGTACAAAAAACTTCAAAAATCAAGCAAAGATTACAACAGGTAGCATAAGCTAATGTAAAATGCACTGTCCAGATCATGTTATTGTTGAATGATTGGTATTGTCAACTGCGTTTTTTTTTTTTTTTTAAATTACGACCTTTTGAGCACAGCATGCAAAATCCTACAAGATGCATAGTCATTATTTCGGTAATGTAATCAGGGTTTTCCCTAACAACTGTTTATTATCCTTATTGATGGTATTCAGAGTCAAAGAGACACTGTCTGGGCTACTAAATCTTTTGTCTGTGAGTAGATTTATTCTACTCTGCACTGAAATGTTACCTGCTCATTTTTATGCTGTACTTGTGAGTTTTCAGATCTTTCTTGGGAATCGTTCAAAAAAGCACCTTGCAATAAATCAGGCAACTTTTTGAGCTCTTTTGTATAGCATGCATATTTCTTATTCGTTTTAGCTTGCAAAAGGTGCTGACGTGTCAGTTCTCCATCCTAAAGTACTCAAAAATTGTCTAGCTCTTGCACTGTTGTCCTTCCCAGCTTCACTCAGAGCAGGAGATGTTTAACCCTCAGTTTCTGGACAACAAATTAATTATTCATGGACTATTTGGAGTTAAAATATTCTCCCTTTTATTGCGAATTGTTGAAGACTCTGTAGTAGATAATACATTTCAAAACTCAATTAGATCTACAATAAGATCTAAATGAATAAATAACACCACTCAAACATTGACTGCTGGTGATAGGCTGCAGACCACCCAGACCATGAATAGTTGAATTTTGTAGTGCATGTGGCATTTTGATGAGGAATCACTATTGATAGATAAAAAAGTGTCATATCCTGTGTCCTGTGTTATTTTGACTCATTGCATCCCTGTAGTGATTTATTTTTTCCCCCTTCATCCATGTTTTCTTTGCTAGTTTGATATTTTCATCTGATTAGCTTTGTCATGTTTTACTCTTAGTCTGTTCTTAGTTTTATTCTTTGCAATAATTACAGTTAGATTCATTTCCTGGTTCTCCTGCTTGTCCTCCTTTGCTGCCTTGTTTCAGTCTACTAGCTCAGTTGCTTGTCATTTACTAGCAGCTGAGCTCTGGATTGGCAGACGTGAGTTTAAAGTTTATTTGTATTTATTTAAAGTTTCGAAACTAAACTTTGCGCTCCCTTCCTCCCTCCATAGAGGTACCGATTTCACTATTGGTACCTCTCTCTCCCTCCTCAGTCCACCACTGTGGTGGGTCTCATCTCACACCTGCAACCCGTTAGCTAATAAGCCCAGGTCTTTAGTGCCGGTGTTCACCCTTCCAGTATTTAAACCCCATCTCCTGCTTACACTCTTTGTTGGTTCCTTCTGTTAAATCCTGACTAATCCTATTACCTCTCTGTTGGCCCTGATTCCTGCTCTGTCTGTCCTGTTGTATGGTTTTTCCATCCTTTTATCAAGTCTTCAAAATCAACTCAAAGTCCAAGCCTGATGCATTTGGGTCCATCACACAGCATGACATGCTGCTGTCATAATTTCTGTGACCTGGAGAGTCTGAGGCTTTCTATCAATCTCCACCTCATAATTCAATATGGTAAAAGCATAGTAATCACTTATGATTTGTGTCTCATTGAATAAGTAGTGCACACAGAACTGCCCAATTTGTAACTTCAACACCCCTGCAGCTGGACGTGACATAAATTTCAGCTCTGACTTCCACTGCAAATGGAAAACAGCCCATCTTTTATTCCCTTATAAAGGCCCTACTCACAGCATTGTGAAGGCAACAGTCACCATACAGACTGAATGGTTTTGGTGAAGCGCTGTACTGAAGTAAGTTGGTAAACCTCGGAAGCTGAGGTTTTATCACAGGTTTGATTTTTTTCAGGGTTTTTTTATATTTAATTTTTGGAGCCAAATCCTTTTATCTAAGAACTAACCTGCAATGAAGAGATAAAGCTGTGCTGACTTCTCCATAAATGCACTTATCGCTGCAGTACAAGCACTCCAATGCCAATGAGATGAGCAGGATGTTCACTTAACATTCAGTAGGCATGTCCTCACCTACGCTGCCCTGTGTTCCACACTCTCTTTACTCACAACATACAAATATACACAGACACCTAAATTACATGATCCCATACACAAAGCACAAAGGTGCATTCAAAAAACTGGTCCACCAGCTGTTTGGTGTAATAGACTAAGCACCCCTGTTTTTATTTTTTATTTTTTTGCTCCAAGTGTATGCTTTATTCCTGCTCCAATCATAAAATCGTGCCTGCTAAGCTGGCATATAAGAAAATCAAACAGCAAATGAATGTTCCTTGAGCCTTCTGCAACAGTATCAACCCTTAGCATAAATTTTTCATCATTTGGTGTGGTAATATTACCTCATTAGAGTACTCAGCCCGCCATTCAATAAGTGTGGCCATTCTCCCTGCCAAAGCTGGATCAGCAGTTGTATCAAAACAGCTCTATTCATTCACCCTCCTGCACACACACATGCACACACACATCAATATACATGGGTGTGTATAGTATTTGACTTTACTGATAATGCACAAGGGGTCACATCCAACACTGGCATGAAAACATGTCCTGATGAATGAAGCCCAATTGAGCACACAACAATTTTTACTATTTTTCTCCCATACAAGGAGATGCTATTCCATTTACTGTGCTTGTGTGCGTCATCTTGTCATTTTCACTTTTTCAGGTTCTTCTTGGATCAAAAGACCTCAGACAGTGAGAGGGGTTTGTATGTTGCTTCATTTATAATAATGTTTGGAGTAAATCTAAGCTGACTGCAGTCAAGTTCTGCTCTGCAACCACACACACAAACCTGAAAGTTTAAGCTTTCTTTCAAATTCAGAAGCCTACATATATTTCTTTAGTATTTGGTAGAGATGGATTTCAAACCGTGTGACTTGTGTCAAATATTTTTAGTGTCCTTCCCAAAGCTTCTTATAATTTTTAGTGGGTTTTCATTCAGTGTGAATATCTGCAGTGTTGTCTATTATATTAATAACTTGTCTAGCTCTTTACTCGTTGGCTTTGTTGTGGCTGGCGTCTGTCAGTGCTTTGACTCTCATGTTGAAGACAGAAGAAAACACAGTTTTTCCCATTTGTACTCAGATTCTGTTAATGTTATTGCAAACTATTGCAGTTTGAGACAAATGTATAGTCTTGTTGTAATTTTCTCATATTAAAGAAATGCTAGTTGGCCATTTAATGTTTTTTTCTGGAATAAAAAATATTGTTTTTGCTGCTCTACTGCTCTGCTGAGTTCCCTTTAAAGTGATTCATTCATTTGTTGTCTGTGCATGAGTGAGCGAGTGAGTGAGTGAGCAAATTAATAATTGAAAGAGTGAGAAAGCAATAAATGACTGTTTGACAGTGAAACTCAGTTGGGAATCTATTGCATCTTTTTTAAGTGCTGAGGGAGCTTTGACTGCTTTATAGGGAAAAATGGATGCTCAGTTTGCAGGCTACTCTGACAAGGGGTTAAATTACATTTTAGATGTGTGTATGTGTGGTGCACACATATTCACAATGTAACAACCTATAGATCTGACAAGTAGATAGAGGACTTTTTGTCTGTATTTAAAAAAATAAATAAATAAATCATTGTTTTCTGTTGTCAATTAGTAATTTTTGATCATTTGCAAACTGCTTTTTTCTTTTTTTTTAAAGAGTCACTGCAAATATTCCAGCCTAATTCCAGTGCAGTCCTAATCCATGTTTTGTGCTTTTACTAATTAAGTCTTTAAAGAGTTTAAAACCTTAGACTTTAAAATCCAGTCTGAGGCCTTAGACAGCAACTGAGATAAGGTGCACTGCTGCCTCTGGGTTGGGTGTCAGTCTCTGTCTCAAGAAGAAAAGGTTGAGCATCTTAGTGTCTTGTTTATGGATCATGGTAGGACGGAATGAAAGACAGACAGAACAGGAATTCATCTGTAATGTAGACACCGCTCCAATCTGTCAGAAAAGCCAAAAAGTGAAAATCTGGATTTGACAGACAGCCCATGTTCCAACCTTTTCTTATGGTTGGAAGATATGAAATGTCTTTTTTGAGCCACGGAGAAGGCTTTCTTCACTGAGACTTAATCTCTGTCAAGCATATCTTGTCTATCAAAAAATGAGTTATATTAAAAAAAACATATCAGTTGATGGAAAGCAAATTTTCCATCAATTATGTTTCAACTTAAAGTAACATAATTTGTTTATGTTTAGTGAACAAATAAAACATAAGTTCAGTGAATGAGTCTTTGCTTTGTCAGACTAACACAAAACAGTTACGTTAGTTCAGCTAACTTCGATTTTTCTCAATCTGAAGTGATTTGAATTAGTTGGGTTAATTCAAATCAATTAATTAACCAATTAATTGAATTAATTCAAGTTAATTCAATTAACTTGGATTAAGTTAATTGAATTAACTTAATTCAATTAAAAATGAATTAAGTTAATTAATTCATAAAAATGAATTAAGTTAATTCATTTTTAACTAAAATGAATTAGCTTAATTCATTTTAGTTAAACGTAGAGTTGTTATGTCAGATTACTATATCTGTTTTGCTTTCAATTAACATAACTCAATTATGTGGAACCTGTTGACATAAAAAAAAAAATGTGCTAAGTCAATGATTCATTTCTGTGAGTGTGAAGAAACAAAGTGGACAGAGGACAAGCAGGTCGGCACAGTATTTTATTGGAGGTGATCATGGTGGTTCGTCAATGTGAGTACAAAAGTATTGAGGTCCAGTAGCAACTGTGCAAAACAAACTGAGGGTTTGGTTGTGACAACTTGTTCTGGAAGTGACAAGCTTACAAGACATAGTATTAGCACAGCAATCAAAAGGATGAGAATGACTGTAATCAGCTCTGCCCATGATGAGATCATTTGTACAAAAAGAAGAGTGGAAAGTAGAGGCAGAAAACCAACATCCAAGAACCATGACATATTTGTGCATGCGAGGTAAAGATGAAAAAAGAGAACAAAAAACAAGCTGGTCAGACTTTGTAACAAGTAATCAAACAGCCAAAAGGATGTGGTGATTTTTTTTTTCCAGCCACTGAAATTTGTTAGCACAATTTAAGTTTTTTTATCTGACAATATTAGCTAATTTACTTGTTTTCACATACACTGTATGCACTAAATAAAGTATAGCGTGAGGAGTCCAGGCAATGTTCTCTTTTTTGTTTGTTTTTTTTGGAGGGGGAGGGCAGATGGTATTCAGAAAGCTTCTAGTCATCTTTTCAAGGAACTCTTGGCTTAGTTTAAAAGCTTCTCCCGCAAAAGGAATTCAAGAACAAGACAGGGCAAGTCTGAGCAATAAACTGACAAAAGTGACAATCTCAGTGAGGAGCCAGCGCTGACCCCAGTGCAAGGTGATGACGTGATTGATCCAAATGAGAAAAATGTCTATGTTCTTTTCAGCTTCACTGATTGTTGCCAGTATATTTAAGGCTTTGAGAGTGCAATGAGGGTTTGACGGTTCGTTCTGCCTACAGAACGCTCTGTCTACCTGCAGCGTATTTGGATCTTCAAGAGGCCAAATAGCAAATTTAAATATTTACATGAAATTTTGGCATTTTGTGCGCTGTCGAATATATAACACATCTCTAATCACAAGAGTGCTCCCTGTACAATCTAATCTGCAATGCCTAATAAGTCACTGGCATTCATTTTCTGAGGCATATTTCTACATTGTCTTTCCTGCAGCTCAACCTCTTGGAAGTCCTCCACCTCTCTCCTGTCCACTTTTTATTTGAGGAGGTTTTGGAGTTTTAGCAATTTTACTGAAACTGTGTTTTATGAGTTGATAATCATTCATGGATACATTTTATCACTGCGAATATATAGTTTTTAATTTTCCAAAAGCAGAGCCAGAATGTCCATGTCCCAAATTTAGCTCCAGGAAATCTTTTGCACAAAATTGTTTTATGCAATCAATATATGGAGGACCAATCTCGTCATAATTAAAAATAAATGTGACGTTCCACACAGAAAGTAGGAACAGTTTCTGAGAATATTGTCATTTTCATTTATTATTTTTTTGATTTACTGTTTGAAGTCATGAAGAAACCACTCCATGTTTTAAAAAGCAGCTCCGGAGATTTTAAAATGGTAGTCTTTGTGTTTGAATTCAGTTTATTAAGAGAGGAATTTGAAGTATTGAGTTTAAGCCTTTTAGTTGTATAACCTGGGAGTTACCGAATAAAAATCCATAAAAATCCAGATTTTTTTCTTCAAAACATTTTAAAAAGGATTGGGTAGAATATTTCTAAAACTGCTATACCTCAGTTACATGACTGGGTTTTCATTTGGAGCCTTTTGGTCAGATTACCTGGAAGCTACTGAAAATTAATATTTCCAGATACATGAATGAAAAATATAGAATTGTGTGACATATGTTAAGTGTTGTGTCTGAGTGGTGAAAAAACTAGAAAATTTGTGAAGAAATTTAAACGGGGTTTGCCAAAGTGTGACTGTCGGTTGGAACCCAGCGTTCTGATGCTAAAAATTAGCATCAATGCTGAAGTAAGCTACAATGTAATCAGTTGACTTCCTCCATTCAGTGTGCTAAACGAGGTTAATAAATGAAAAACAGTAGCTATAAAGCTTATTTTGGGGAAAAGGCTACTGCTAAAGCACTGGTGCACTACTGGGGGTGTGGGGAGGGGCACAGTGTACTGCTACTGTTTGTGCTAATGTTAATGCAGTGAGTTCTGATTTTTACTTTTGCAAAAGTAACAATCAAATGTTTACTTTGTGGCACTTCGTTTCCAGAAAATACGCACATCTCCCAGCAGCAGGTTAACAACAAATATGTGTTGTGTATTTGGTGAATTTTGCAGAAAAGTGAAAATTATTTATTTATTCATTTTCACAGTTTTGTCTTAGGTGGTAAATATATTATAAAACAGACATTAAATCAAAAGTAAAAATATGATTTATACTTTGTGGCAGTTCGTTGCCAGAAAAAAAACAAACAACAAAAAGGGGAAAGCTTAAATGTACTCAGTAGCATTTGGAGAATCACAAGCATGTTGACTAACATGGAATTACTCTATTGAATATGTTAAAATTAGTGTATGAGCTAAAATTAGCCAAATGCTAATGTTAGCCTAAATGCCTATGTATCACTGGAGCCCAATAAATAGAGACATTCTGTTGAAAGCAGAATAGTAAGTGCCTTCCATGGACCTGTTATTACAAGGCATTTCAATGCTATCCTTTGCATTGCTATGGCAGGCACCAATTAAGCACAGATTTGCAAAGATTCCCTTGAGGACAATCTATCCAAAAAAAAGGAAAAAAAGAAAAAAAAAAAAAACTTTGAGAAAATATTTAAAACGAATATCTACACATATCTACCTTAGACTATGTTGTGATTTGATTGAAAAAAAGAAAAGTCATCTAAATAAACACCTTTAAGACATATCTTCTGATAGAAATGTAATCACAAACCATCCCAATTAAGTTCTGAAATAGTTCTCTGTCAAACAGTGTTTGTGGAAAAGAATGTTAGCAAAAGACGGTAGCCGTTTGGAGTTATGCCAGCTTACCCACCAGCAGCTTAGAGAGACACATCTCCCAGGGAGAAGACCTCCTACAGTGATGAGATGCTCTTCCACCAAACACTCTCTGCACGTCCAAACTACACGCAGTCGCTTCATATTTGTTTGGCTATCACCCATTTGTGATGCCCTTGTTTCATACATTATATTCTGCCTCAATCTCTTGATGTGTGAAAGTGAAGGACCCAAAAGCATGCACTATGTAAGTGTGCTTTGTAGGTTTCATTGTTAATATGGCACCTATTCTGAATTTATTTTTGTAATTATTCGCAAACCAATTCGATATGACGGTCACAGTGGGAGACATTACAGGAAACAACTAAGAAACCCAGTAAGGAGTGGATGAAAACAAAGAATTTAAATACATGGGGCAAACACAGGACTGGATGAAGGAGCTGATGAGTGTAATAAACTGAATGTGCTGCAGCTGTGAGGGAACAGGGAGCTGGAGTGAACTGAAGTGACTCGCTGGGGAATAAACACACAGAGAACACTGAAACTACCATAAAAGAGCAGAAAAGGATCCTCTAAGCTCAAAGACTGAATACCAAACACAGAAAAACTAATGTGATAGCAATACCTCAGCAGAGCATAACTAAAAACAAAGGATACCAAAACACAATATTACAGATTGAACAAATATAATAAATAACACATAATAGAAAACCAAAATACCACAGATCATGACGATGGCATAATTAAGCCTGTCACATTTAGCACAAATTCATTTAAATATAGGTCAGTTGGATCTTGTTTTGTTTTATTCATAATTAATGGGTTATTCACTCTTTTTAATCCCTGTTTCAATCCTAAATTAGTTTAATGCTTTAATGCTTTTAATTACATAAAAGTTTAGGCTTTTATGTAATTCATATTTTATTTTTGTACCTCAACATTATTAAAAAGTTGATCAGTTTTAGTGTTTAGTTTTTTTTAATTTTTTTACTCCGACTCATAACTTATTTAACTTATTTAAATAAATAATAGTATGTTGTATGTAGATATGTTTTAAGGTTCATAAATACACATATTTATCCTTCAAGCCTTAAAGATAAGAAAACCACCTGAACCTCCTGACAACCAGTGTTGTAATTTTGTGTTAGATGAAGGAAAAATACCTGGTGAAGTTTCTGATTCATATTTTATCAAATCTAACAAGTGTGATCTTCTCATACTTGTATTTTTGATTGTAGTGAGATCAGGTTTTCTATTGACAGGGTAAATGGATCAGCATTGTAAACAGACGAAGAGTTGCAAAAGGGAAAGATTAAACCCTTCTGTAAATGTTGCTTTTTATGTGCTATTTATGGTTTCACAAAATTTTAATAGGGAATGACAGCCAAGTAGAACATATTTTAGCTCAAATGCAAATCCTTATCTCAAGGGCAAGTGAAATATTGTATTCCAGCTTATCAGCTTATCATCCATTGTCTGTGAACCTTTGTTTTGCTTGTGACTGAGACCTGTTTTGTGAATCTTGGAAGCATAAATTTTCTATTCCAATATTAAAACCTCCAAAGGATGTAAGAACATCAAAGTCCACTAAATAAATTCTAATTGTTATAATGATAAAGCCTCTTTCATAGCACATATTTTCAGATCAAAGATTAGTTAAGTATATTTAGTTGATATTTTGGAACATTGATCTTCACACTATTCTTCAGCACATTTTCAGCTTCTGCTTATGAATTAATGTGAATTTTGTACTTCATTTATGTTGACGTTTTACAAGTTGTGGCAGGAGGATGGTTCAGTTTTAAAATACGTGAGGCATGTACCGTTCTGGTGTTTTTGTTTTTTCTTTCATTGGATGATAATCAACAACTAATCAAAAGGAAATTTGGGGGAATGATCTATAGCCTTCCAGCCTCTGTGCATTTTCTTATTAAATTTATTCCTCAGATTACAACAGAGTAAACTATTAACTTTTTGCCACTTTTCTCTCCTGAATCTGATTGGACACATTTGATTTTATTTGACAGCACAGATTATCAATTGGCTTTAGATCAATGAATATACCTTAAACTATCATTGTTGGTTTGGCTAAGTTTGAGGTGATTGCCCTATAGGCCTCTTGCCCTACTCTGAAGCTATTGTTAGTCTCTGACACAAAGGAAAGTTTTAAGCCTAGTTTTAGAGTTTATTCACACCTGATGCATTTTCTCTTGATTTAAATGGACCAGAGTTAATTTTCCCCATAGGTCTGAACCTTCTGTGTGAATACAGTCGTCCAAACCCTGACTCTTCTGCAACCAAACCAAGACCAATTTTTGAATGAACTCTAGTGCTGTTTGCTTCTGGTGTGAATACAGACTGGCTTTGATCTGAACCAATGACAGGAAATGTACAACTTCCTTGCTGTGGATTAGGTTAAAAGGAGTCTTACAGCTCGTTATAATGTGGCACAATGTATAAAGTTTCAAGCAATGTGAATACTTTTGAATTTGACACTGAATGTTTTTTTTACTTTAACAATAAAATAATCGTAAAAATGTAATGGCCTAATGAGCATAACACTTACAGATATTAAATCACGTATAATGATTTGAAGATACCCTGTCCATTTGTATCAGAAGAGGACAAACAACCAAGGATTTGAAAAATAAGTCCTAAGCAATCCTGTGATATAACTATATGTATATATATATATATATATATATATATATATATATATATATATATATGTTTCAACAGGTCTTAAGCCACATTACACGGATTTAATATGAGATACACAGGGATTTGAGAAGATCAACGTCTGCTCTGAGACAGAAAGGGAAAAAAAATCCTCTCTTTCTCTTGTTGCCATTCCTATATTAAGTGAATTTAACTGAGCATGCATTTGTGTACAGTGGGTGTGCTGCAGACGTTTTACCCTATTATTTTTTGCATGTTCATGTCATATACATTATGGTCTTTACAAGTCCCACATCTCTGTGTTTTCATGAGCTTCAAACCTGTTATTGTTGCTGTTGTTGTCATGTTTGCTCAGCACGGTGATGCTTCTCACCGAGGGCCCCCACAGAGCGCCCCCTCCCACCTATTTGTAGTTGTAATCATCTTATTCACAGGTTATGGTCTCATAAAACTGTCTCTTGTGATCTCCGTCACAAAGATTCATCATGATGAGGCATGACATTCACGACTGAAACAGGCAGAACTCCATGACTAACCTGTTTGTGGCACAACTCCACCAGCCGCCTCCGTGTCTGATTGGAGCCCAGTGCTTTGCTCAACTCTGTCTTACCTTGCATGCCATGCTGCTTCTGCTCGCCTCATGCTAAGAACCAAATCCGGTTCAAGGCTGCTTAACAAGAGGTTTCTGCCCTGGCTGCTTTATGTTGCGTGATTACAATCAAGCTACAGTGTGAGCTTAAAGAGGCCCACAAGACCAGCTCCTTTTATACCCGCCACATCCAATTCTGAGTCATCAGAGCATCCTTAAGCACAGTGGCTGCACCTGTAAATACACTTGTGCTTGCTGTTTTATTGCGACAGCATGGCGGAAAAAAAAAAAAAAAAGTAATGGTCAAGAGAGCGCCCTGCGTTGATTTATGTCCGACCGAAAGTAATAGTTGGGACATTTACATCCTCTGCACCTTTAAAAACGGATCCCTCCCCCTAACACAACCTGTAAAACACGGGTGCCAAAGTTCGAGAACCTCCTCCTGCAGCCATTAGATGCATCTCTGCTTCAACACACCTGAATCAAATTAATGGCTCATCACCAGGTCTCTGCAGAGCTAAATGAATCCTGGTGAGAGAATTCAGCTGTCTGATTTAGAAACAGAGCTGCTCTAAAAGTGGCAGGACGATAGCTGTCAAGGACTTGGACACGCCTATTGTAAAGCATCAACACAGGCAAAGAACAACATTCTCATTAAGCCGCAAACAGAAGCAGGATCATTTGTTTGAGAACACAGCTGAGTTCAGCAGCCATCACACACTGCTCCTTCATTTTTGCAAACCTTATTGCTTTAGCTGGTGCCACACAATCATTCTCCCCTGCTCCAATATGATAAGATTTAGGGGCATGTCCAAATGGGTAATCTTGTTTATTCACTGTAGCAGTTTGAAACATCCTAAGATTTCCATGGGAATTAAAGGGTCTCCATCACTGCAGAAGGTCAAAGAGGGAGAGGAGAAATGTTTTTTTTTTTTTATTATTATTATCTCCTTGCCTTTGTGTTCTTGTTTACAAGTATTTTAATAGCTGATATAATTTCTCTTTAGCTTACTCTATCCCTTGTTGCTCTTTTACTTGTGATGACTTGAACTCTTAATTTGAGCATCTCCAGGTATTCATACCTCTAACAAGGTGCACAGCGAGATGATGTTGCTGCTATTAATTCATAGTAACAATCTAAGACAATAGGTATCACACCATATACAATAATTTAAGTCTCAATTGATACAAAAAGTTAATTAAAAATTAATTTAAAAAAATAAAAGAAAAACTGTTCATTGTGTAATTTCTAAAGCAATAGTTCATGATAGTGTCACAATCAATTTTTTCCCCTTAATACGAGCTGAGTCATTTAAGAAGAGATGTTGATGTCCAAAAACAATGCATGGCTTTTTGCATTGTTTTCACTAGGATTGTAATTGATTTACACTGCATAGTCTCAAAGGCAATAAAATATTTTGGGCTTGAAAGTCACAGTGATATTTGCAAAATGTTTCAGGTGAAATATGCTAAGTCTTATAATTTGTTTCAAAAGGCAGATTTTACTCAACACATATAGCCATTGTTTCCTGTAACTTTGTTATGCTCCGACAATGTTTTTATCAAAAATAACTGGCTGAACTGCTACTCATGAGGGACTTCGATAGACCCTCTAACTTCCTATATCATCTAGCTGTACTGCAGCTAATGCTAGCATGAATGTAAGCAGAAACTATTTCCAGACTTTTTATTTTCACTGTGCAACTTTTTATGACCCCCTCCACAGTTCTACTTCCATCAATGTTCTTGTTAATATCTTTATTAATAAAGAATTACTGTATTCTGAGCTACTAAAAATTATTTTATGTTTAAGGTAACTCTTTAGTTAACTTGCAATGTATCTGTCAGTCATAAGTTATGGTGCTAATGCCTGACATCTTACGAGGTCCCACTCTGATGTCAGAAACTGAAAAATTGGCCAGCAGTCAGAGCCAAGGTGCATCTGGACCAGAAAGTTTAACAAAGAAGCGCCTCCCGATCCATAGCATTTGAATGCTCTGCTTGTGGAAGATCTTCAGTTCTAAGAGACTTGTCCTGCTTTTGCCTCCCTAAGACCTTAGTCTAGAGAGACGGGCCCGCAGCTCATCGCTGGCAGATTGTTGTGAAATGGCTTGAGCTTAATCTGTGATACAATTCCTCCATGGTTGCAGGAGAGCAGAGAGAAAACAAACCCCGACTGAGTAGGTTTAATCTTTGGATTCAGATAGCTGCAATATGTAGCAAGCCAACAATAACAAAACACGGCACTGACATGGCAGCACACACATCACACCGCAATCAGAGTGCGCTGCTGTCCTCTGGGGCTGACAATCTCTTCATCAGTGAAGCGGTTCACTCGCCAAATCAATTCAGCTGTGAGGAAGAAACAAACCACACGGACAAGACATCTTGGGTGACAGAGAGCTTTTATTCATCCTCTTTCTTACTTTCACTTCCTAATAGATGAGACATCAAGATAGCCGCAGGGAATTGTTTGTGGTATCTGTGCTGTGGGTGAGGAGGTTGCAGGTTGTATGGGGTTGCATCAGCAATAGTGCTGAATAAAGATTCCTGGATTTCGCTCACGTATCGTGTGCTATTGAAAGGAAACAGGTGGCGGAGTTCAGCGAGGATGAGAGGGGGGGGGAGGGCTATTGTAATTAATGCTACAGATGCTGATCTCCGCAGCGCATCTGGGAAGTGCTCTCATTATCTGAAATCCCCTCCAAATTTTCTGCAAATCCCTGGAGCCGTAAAGAATCCTTTAAAATCGCTCTGCAGCTTCTTGTATTTTCCCTTGTTTCTTGACCATCACCTTCACCCCTCCATCGTTTTTTGTACCAGCCATTTTTATGTGAACCTTTGTTTTCTTATGTTGCCAGTCGAGTCAAAACAATGCCAGAATATGCCAGTGGTAAACACGTTCCAAATTAGTAACACAACATGACAGTGAATAATTTGTTGAGTGATATGCTGTACCTATGCATTCCATTTATACTCAGAGATGAATTTAAAATTCCAACTGAGAAAGAATTGGATTTCTATTCAACATCTCAAAAATTATGTTTGGTTGCCTTGCATATAAAAACTTGGAGATGTAATGAGTTTACTTGCACTTCTGACAGTTTGTTCTTCACTCTTTTAGAGATGCAATACCCGACAACTCCCTAGGATCGCAGATCTCAGGAATACTTTGGTGCACATGTTGCTACATCTTCCTCTTGTGGATATTTTATTTGAAGCGATAATAAATGTATTTGAAGAGTTCACCTTTATGGTCGTTTGTTCTTTTTATCTTTGCATCACAGGTTTTGACTCTGTGGTGGCATCAGCCCTATAAGGAGAGCTATTTCTCATCTCAGTGACTGCCACTAAGTTGTTTTGATGCTACATTCCACTTATTTTCCTTTTTTACCCCACCTATATTCCACTGTTACAGAGCTCAGCCAACCAATACCATGTGTTTGTGCACCTACAGTGATGGGAATCCCAGTCTCCTCTGATTACAATATGCTCAGGATTAGAGTGAATTTGTGCTAACATATTCAGTTTGGTATTTTTCTATCACCTGATGCAGGCATCACAGGAGCTTCCACTGCAAGCAACATGCTGAGCACCATGTCAAAAGTGGCCATCAAAGTTCACCAAATGTGGATGTAGGAGTTTCTGTCCTTAGGTAAAGAGGGAATGGAATTTTATCAAGTCTGCCTGGATTAAAGTGGCATTGTTGGAACCCTTTTGTAGAAAAATCATAGGGGACGTTAGAGGACCCAGGTAATAATAGAGATGATAAACTGTATTCTATAATATATCATCATTTCTATTCTGCTCCACTGTCATTTTGTACGAATACAGTGTTCAATAAATTCAGGAGGGAATAGCACACATTTTTTGATTTGCATTAATTCACACATCAAGGGCACATTAAAATAAGAGCAAAGAATTCAACAGTTTTTCTCCTCTCTTATCTCCCTCAGCTCGGCAAGCACTGTGCCAGTGGAGCAGTGGGGGGAAAGAAAGCATCTTTGCATAAAATAGCAAGCAGGCAAAAATCTGAAACAGTTGGTAAGGAACTCTAAATAATCACGGTGCTTTTGGAGTTGAATGCATTAGCATAACTTAGTCCCCGTGAAGTAATCACTCGTCTCAGGGTGAAAAGATCCCCTCCGGGCCCGTCTTGCAGCTCCTGCTGCTTCTCTCCCCATGAGTTCAGCCTTGGCAGAATGACTGACCTCATGAGACCAAGGGGTAGCTGCGACATGTGGCAGAAAGAGACCAGTTCAACAACCCCTTTGGGTTCTAGGAAAGTGCCTTCGGCAAGTGATGAGATTATACGCCAAAAAGGATAAATCCCCCACATATCATCATTTAGACAATATCTATCCCCATATCTCTGTGGAACTGACCAACTGCACCGAGGACAAAGTGAAGCCATGACAATGTTAGTGTGCATTCATCAGGGAGACAAGATAATAGTGGCATCCAGAAGAACTAGTATTGAAAGGTAAGTCACTAAAAATGTAACATTTATTAATTTCTTTGTTTATATCCTATTTTTAAAAGTTTACGTTGCCGTAGAATAAAGCCATTCATGATGCCTGTGAACTTTTGACAGCGTGTCTTTTTATAAGTTGCTCTTTTGACATTAGCATTATTTATCTGTATTGGGACTGTTGGCACCACAAAAGACCTACACACTGTGTTTATTGCCTGGTTGAAGATTCCTGAGCTTTATACTGCTGTCCTTCATGTTTTATTCTGATGGTACAGATTTCCAGAGTGATCAGTCTATTTTAGCCTATTTTTAAACCATAAATGATAAATATTCAACATAAATGTCTTGTAGTTATTTCTATAAGGGTTAGAACTTAAATATGGAACCTCATTCAAACTCACGTTGAAAGAATTGATAGTTAAGGGTTTGTTAGTACAGTGGAAGTCATGGTTCCAATAGTTAGCTGGCTAAGTCCTTAAGCAGAAAACCAACTCAAGACCATTACACTACACTAATCTAAGGTTTTACTATAACTGGTTGATAATTTGGCCCAAAACATTGGTGAGGGTCCAGTTAATTGTGTGCTGACAAAACAAATGAAAGTTGTTTTCCTGCTTTATAAACCGAGTACGTTACTTTCAATGTTGTAAAATTTATACTGGTTCAGACTGTCTCAGGAAGGGTGGGGTTGTTTAATCACAGAACAGAACATGACACAAGCAGACTTCTGAGTCATGGTATAAATGGCTTCAATTCAAGGCAGGAAACCCAAATTCAATTATGTGTTTGCAGTAGTTGCAGTTTTGAAAGCTGTTCAATTTATTATTTTTTTTGTGCTGAAAAATTTCCTTTTGAGTTTTCATACTTCCTGCTCTTCTCAATGTTTATTGACAGATGATGGTGATCTGTTCCTGCAAATCTTATTTTTGAAATATTGCATCATTTGCTAAATGTCAGCCTGTTTCATCCATTTTCAGCGTTTAAAAATTATGCTTTTCAATTTGTTTTCCCATCTCAGTTTTATTACTTGGACTTTGTCTTTGGATTGGCTGAATGTTTCTCAATCCATAGTGAAACAATGAGTCAGTTCTTTATGCTTTAACACTTTTTGTTACATTTACTGCTTAGGTGAAAATATCTCTCTGACATGTAAAATAGAAGTTGCCAAAGCTTGATGTACAATTTCCTCAGGCACCCTTTTTCTGTATTTTGCATCATTTTTCTAAAGATCCAGCAGGTATTGGGTGAAAATAAAAAGCCGGATATATGGCACCCATGTTTGAGATCATTCTGTTTTCACTTACTCAACCACAACAAAACGAAAGTCTGTTTGCAGACTTACAGTTTTTTTTAGAGTATCTATTAGCAGGCTCTTGTTCCGTACAGTATAGAAAGGTTTTAAAGGAACACTTTGCTAAGTGGTCCTTCAACCTCTTCTGTCCTCGGCTTGTTTGTTTCAGAGTTTGGCACGTATCTCTTTAATACGTCCAGGATCAGACTCACAGTAGGAAGTTATTATAAATTTAAAGATTACATATCTTTTATGGAACCTGCTGAGAATATCAAGGATTAATAGTTGATATTCTCTGCATGACCTAACTTCTACAGTTTTGCTGATACATGATCATAGCCTGTTGCTTTGATTTTCACCTAAAAAGGGAATCAAAAATTAGGCTATGTAACATTTCCCATAATATATTGATCCTAAATTTCCTCTTGAGTTTCAGTGAAAAGAAAGCAGGTGTAGACAGTTTTTCTATACATCCCTTTTTCAAAATTTTAGTGATCTGGAACCATATGTTAAGCAAGATGCTACGGTTTTTTTTTTGTAACTTTGAATTGAGGTTTCAAGTTCAACAAATGGGTCAGAGGCAGAGAACTTTATTTCAGCCACACAGCAAGTTCGTAAACAAGTCTTGTTGAAACATGACCTGGAGGTAGTAATCCACTCTTTGATCACAACTTGTATTTTTGAAAATATTTGACCTTTTACTTCCACTTCACAACTATGCCCTTCTTTATGCTGGTCTCAATAAAATATACTGATTATGGTCGCTACTTGCCAAAATGTGGGGAAGTCTGAGAGCATGCATGCTTTTACAAGGTAGTGCATCGAGACAGGTCAGAGTTAATCAAATTTTATTTCACAAACCTGGAGTCTTGCCTTTTGTTTAATTATAGGTATAGATTCGTTTTTTTGTCCTGCTGCTTTGACATTTTCCACACTCTACCTACATGTTTCCTTTAACAGCCCCGTTCTGTATTTAAAATACTGGCATCCAATTTTAGACTCAGCTGACTTGGAACATATGACATGCTTTGCCACACTCTCTGTTGAATTACCTTCTTCAAGGAGTTTTTTTTTTAAATCCCCTCGTTTGTCTCAGCTGACAGCACTCCAGTAGGAGTCATGTTTCATGTCAATCAGCCAGGTGCAACAGCCTATTAGCATCTCCATCATTTTGTAGTTGCGAATCAGTTTCTTGATTCTAGTTATCAAACTTTTGCCGCTGATTAACACTGTGCTATTTAATATATTGAGATAAGTTTTACAAAGCGGTAATGTTAAACAATTACCAGTAAAACATCTTGCTCTGTTTTAGCGGGACAATAACAGTGCTACAGAAATTTGTTTCATCATTTTACCACCACAGAAGCCATGGTTAAAACTTGAAAAGTGTTTCTTGCATGTATCAACCTTTTACTCTGATATGGCTAAAAGGAAATCCTTTATTCATTTAATCTAATTTGGTTAGATTAGATTTGTATGTAAACAAACAGAACCATGGAGACAAACAGAACAAGATCGGTCAGGGATAGAATTGTGGAGAATTTCAAACGTACCAAACACGGCTGTCCAAATAAATTGACAGAGTTGCTGTGCACTTAACAATATCCCAGAATTATGCCTTTATAAAAAAGTTGCAATATAGAAGACATTGTTTAAAGAAGTCAAATCTCAAGTTAAAATTTCAATGTTTTGTTTCTTTTTTTTTGTTAATTCAGAATGTTGTTGCATTTTATGTTTGAGTTTCCATACCACGAAATGAAAAGTAAAAAATCTCTTGAGAATTTGTTCTTGCCAAGAAGCAGATACGGAAAATAAATCAAAAGTATTTCAACAAAATCTTAGTTTAGGGGTGTCCATGTTTATGCAGCTGGGTTATTGCAACTTTTTCTTTGTAAACTAGCTTGTGTTTCATTTGAACTGAACAGCATCCACTTATTAAAACCACCAAAAATACAAAATATGTACCATCTTTGGTGACACTTTATTTGACAGGGTGTGCGTGAGACTGAGATGACACTGTCATAAAAATGACATCGCATTTGTCATGAACGTGAAGGAGTCTGTATGAACGTCGATGACCGTTGTCATTCAGTAAATAACTTTGCACAACTTTGTTAGCGCAAAGTTGCGCTAACAGTTGCCTTGAAAGTCCATTAAAAGTGGCAAGTTTGCATGATTTTGTAAATAATGACAGTCTAATGCAAAGTTGGTTCTTTTAATGACCTTTCAATGTAACTATTAGAGCAACTTTGCATTAAAAGTGTCATTATTTACCGAATGACACTTCATGACAATGGTCATAGAAATTCATAAGTTCTCCTTTATGTTCAGGACATAAAGAACGTAAAGGACAGTGTAATGTCAGTCTTATGCATACACCGTCAAATAAAGTGCTACCTAAACTTTAAAAAAAAACAAAAAAAAAAACATTTAATAAAAATAATATGTGAAAGTCTGGAGCAAGTTGTGAAAATGGCCTTAGAATTGTCTAGATGGAAATAGTGATTGTGTTTTGGAACAAGTACACCCTGAAAAGCACAAGAGTCAAAAGACTATGATTAAAAATGTCTTTAAATCTGTAAGACTGATTTTTGAGTAACATTGGTGCTTGTTTTTTCACCTATCTTCAGTTGCACATAATCTTTACTTAAATTGAAAAAAGGCAAAAAAACAAACAAAAAGAATAAAACCAATATTATTAATTACCACATTACATTTGACATTTGATGTCTTTCTAAACAGATGTGTTAAGAGCATTTTTTTCCTTTCTTCTTCATTTATTAAGAAACCTGTGATCAGTCGAGCAGATGAGCAAACCCTGTAAAGATAAATAGATGATACACTTCTAAAAATATTTTTTCTTATTTCATCTTCTAAATTTAACGTGTTTAAATTTTTATTTTTTTTTTTGAAAATTGTGATCCAATTGCTTGTGACTACTCAAAGAATGTGTTTTTGTCAGTTTTGTGCTTTTGTAGTTCTCAGTTTATCTACAGTATTATCAAAGTTGCTTTCCATTCTATTCTTCAAATGTGCTGCTATTGAGCTTTTCAAATTTTACCACTGCTTTTAGCACAACGGACTAACAACAAGCATAATCAGAAGGAAACATGAAGATGGGCACCTCAGGTAAATAAAAAAGTGTTATTATTGTGATAGGAGAACTGTGCTTGCATGTGATGTGTGTGTGTGGGCACGTGTGTGCTTTTGCGTTGTGCACGTGTGTGTGCATGTGTGTGGATGCGTATGCATGTGTCTGTTAGTCTGCATAATGGCAACACAAGCTTTTCTCAAAGAAGTTGCATTAACTAGATTGTGCTGAATCAGTTGTAGAAAAAGAGGGTAAATTTCACTCTAGAGCTTTGGTTTTAGGGAATATGAAGCTCATCCACAGCGGATAATCAGGGATCTTGTGTATTTCAACACATATTAGCATAGGCTCCTTGAGGTTTGCTCCAGTCACATGTATTGATTTAAAAAATGTCATCAACTGGTTAAATGTTTCATCACTTCCACTGTGGCACATTCCTGATCAGTCTTTACTTCGACTGCTGCCTCCTCAGGGTTGTATGCTAAGCAATCGATAAGGGAAAAACATATTTAGTCAGATTGTTTTCCTGCTTTTAGACTGTGTTTTTTACAGCCAACATCACATGAATTTCCCTTTTACCTATTCCCTTTCTTGTATCTGTTGATACGCTATCTGCCTGTTGACTCCCCTCAATCAAAACCAGAATGTTCAAACATCATGTGACAAAAGCAGAAAACTGTTTTTTCCTGTGTGTTTTTGATCGTCGGAGCATCCATCAAAATGGAAAACATTTGACGAATTCAAGCATCAAGTGGGAAACCACAGACACAATGATACAATATTTTTTGCTTATATTACCCCTTGAACTTTTTCACACTTTATCTTATTAAAATCACAAAATTCAAACTATTTTCATGTTGTGATTACGGCAGATCAATATTTTATGTCCCTGTTAGGTTTGCTAATCAAGAAAACAAAGCCTTTTTTTTAATTTGACACATTGCTGATACTCAGTCAAATAAAGTCAGAATGACTTCATTTGGTCAATGACTTTATTTGGTCATTCTGACACATGAATACTATTATGTAGATGATGGATTAAATAGTCTACTCATGCACAAATTATAAAGTCAACTTTAAATCACGTAAAAGACATTTCCAGGATTGAAAGTCAAACGTCCCAACCAAATCTTAAAAAAAAAAAAAAAAAAAAAAAAAAAAATGTTCCTCATTGTTTAACTTTAGAATTGATTACTGCAACAGTGTCTTCACAGGTCTGCCTGAAAAGTAAATCTGACCGCTGGAGCAGTTCCAGAACGTTTTCATTGGCATTAAAACCAGGAAAATAGAGAATATCATCCCAGTTCTTAAGTAACCCTGTAACTCAGATAAAACACATTAAAATACTTTTGTCAGTTTATAAACGACTGAATGGCTTAGCAGCAAAGTACATTAAAGAGCTGTTGCCGTTGAATGAACCTTCCGGACCAGTCAGGTCTTACGATTCAAATCTACAGTCATCCCCAGAACTAGAACCAAACATGGAGAGGCAGAGTTCAGTTTTCATGCTCCACTAATCTGAAACAAACTTCCAGAAAACTTCAAAACAGTTGAAACACAGGGTTATTTAAAATCAAGACTAAAAAGCCATTTGCTTAGAAGAAAGAACATCATAAAATGAAGCCTGTTCTTAAACCTGTCATTGTTTTTCTTTACTTTGTCACTGCAATGTAATGTGTTTAGCTTGTTTGTTGTTTTATTTTCCTTATAATAATGCAAAGCATTTTGAATTACCTTGTTACTGAAAATGTGCATGCAAATAAAATTGCCTTGCCTTGTCTTACACAGAAGTAATAACATGACAAACTGTGAATGTTTTTGCAGAGCTGTTTATATGCATGGGGCCACCAACATACACAAATGCAATATAAAATGATGGTCAAGTATTCCATTGTTGTCTGCAGCTTTGACTTCTATAGTTGTTTGCTCCTCAGAGGGATTGTCAGAGTTTTGCATTTATATGTTTGCGTGTGCATTCCTGGGTATTAACTACATTTCCTCGTGTCTTTGCATTGATTTTTCTGCATCATTTGAGCTGTAAATGTGATTGGGATGGAACTGCACGTTGGCTTGCTAACTCACTGGCTGAGTATAAATGAGAGCCAAATGAAAAGGAGGGCAGGAGTTGGACAGGAGTGAAGACTGAGAAAAAGATAAAAGGTTTACATAAATGCAGAAAAAGCCAATTCTCTGTGTGTCCACCCTGAGCTTTTTCAGGTGTCACAGTTTATCCCATCCCCTTTTATGCGCCTGCCATTTTCAAACGCTCTGCAGTCTCTTCTCCCTCACTCTGTGTGCACATGTGTGTATGTCTCTGTGTGTTTGTGTGTTTCCCTGCTGTATTGTCTCTGTTTCCTCCGGCCTTAGTAAATGTCAACGCAAGCTGCTGCTCTTCCCAGACCACGCCGTGTGAGACGGACCAACCTCATCGCCGTGGCAACCCTCTGTTCTGGCTCAAAGAAAGAGGCAAGAGAGGAGAAGAAAGGGACTTTTATTCCTCTGAACACCCACAAGTTTCCTCTTTCTCCCTTGCCCTTGTGCATTGCAGCTCAGGCCCGAACCATGTGGTCAATCTCCCAGGCTTCAGCACTCTATTGTGAGATGGGAGCAGGGGTAAAGGATGACTGAAATTAAGTAGCTCAGGAGCCATTTTCTAAATGAATTTCAGAAATTAAAATGCTATTGAAATGTCTTTTTAGGTACTGCTCTTTGAGGGTCACTTCAAATATGATGAACTGCCAAAGAAAAAAAATCTGTTCTGCTTTTCTGAGGGAAAAAAAAAAAAAAGAAATTTCAAACAAAAGGTAAAGAAAACATCACCCGAATTATCAGCAAAGGAAAGGAAATGGCACTATTAGATTTCCCAGAGTAACTACTTTGCTTGCAGCCATTGTATTTGGTTTCAATCTATACCGGCAGGAGGCTGTCAGATACCTTTCTTCTCTGGTAATGGCTTTCTTTTCCAAGCTGACTTGTCACCTCTAACAAGAAGTGCACCTTAAGGGATTTCGGTGGTCATACGGAGTAACTGTAGTAGCCTGGCCAAACACTGTCACTCATTTCCCAGAAAAAATTATATTTCTTTCTTTTTTTATGTGACTGCACAATTGGTTAAGGCACAAAGTTGAGTTTCTTAAATGACAGCACTTAGCTATTACCCGACCTGAAGGAGAATGTAGAAGACTGCTTGGAGAGAAAAAAATTGAGTGAAATAAGAGGATGGTGGTCAGACATGAGGGACCATCTGGTTGTAGGGGAGCGACCTTATTTTACACTGGGACAAATTCAGTATTGTTTCTGGTGCATCCTAGAAAGAAGTTCAAATTTACCCCAGGGCTTTTAGGATTTAGTTTGTTTTGCTACTCAAATATTCTTAATGAATATATTAGCGCCACATTTGAAATTATTCAGCTCTCCATGAAGAAGCTTCGACACATAGACTTGTGTTTCAATTTATTTATGACTGTGCTTAAGTGATTAATCAATGCCTCTCTCTCTTATTTCTGCTTTGGAAGCAACCGTCATTCGAATGACCGACTTTTACACAAAGATAGTATTTTTCATGAAATGGTTTACTGCATGCCATTGCATCAAAATTTGCAGGGAAGAGAGAAAGTAGTGAGTTTCTTTCTGAGATCATAACCAGATTTGTTCCAATTTTGCAGTATGTCTGAAAGTATAGCTAGAAAAAATGTCAAACATGCAGACAGCCCACTTGCCACATAAAGTGGCCACACCACTAGCCCCTGCCTGAGAATCATGTTCAGTGAATAGAAAGTGACTCCTTGGCAGAGCGCTGGTTAAATACCAACTATCATAATTAAAAACAACTGACTTGATTTTGACTAGGGCTCTAGTTCAGCATTGCTGGGTTCCCCATGTCCCCTGCACCTTTGCAATGCCAATTTAATTAATGGAGGCTTAGTTGTGTGTGTGGGACATGTTTAGTTTTTCTTCTTCCTTTAATAATCTTTTTTTTCTTTTTCACCGCTTTTTTTCCCCCTGAATTTTCTATTTTCAATGTAGCTACGTTTTCTATAAACAGCCTAGTTATTCAACTGATGTGTAAGAAATGAACAATTCAATAGTGGAATATTCAAAATTTAATAAACACTAATATTTCAAAGAAAACACAGAAAATGGCATCTCAACATTACAGACCACGTTGTTTTATTGAATATTTTCTTAGAAAATTATTTGCTTGTTATTTAAATTTGTTTTGTTGCTTAGATGTGTTTGAAATCAATGTTAAAAAAAAAAAAAAAAAAAAAAAAAAAAAGACGTTTCCAAGTATTCAAGTTCCAACCTTAAAATTCTCCATCCTTTTTACTAGCAGTATGTGGTTGCATTAGCAGGACTGTGTCCTATGCTCACTTGCACAACTATGTCCTTCAGGATGTTGTTTTTCAGGACACTTTTATTGCCCTTGAGCTTCTTCAGTTCAGTATTTTCTGCTCCAGCTTAAGGATTTGAGAAGGCAGCTATTATCATCTAACAACACTTCACCTGATATAATGTCACCTTTACTGACAATCTTTGCATACAGGGTTAATTTGCAAAATTAGCCGGCACTGGTTAGCTGTATTGAGTGTTTCATCAAGTCCTGAGGACTCCAAAACACTTCACACTATTTTCAGTCATTCTCCCCTTTCACAAACACATTCATGGCGAAAGCCACATTATAGCCCTCTGTCAGTCTTGGGCTACTGATAGCCCTCTGATAGTGATCAGAGGGCCTTCTGATCACTATCAGCAGGCAAAGTAGGTGAAGTGTCTTGCCGAAGGACACAATGACAGAAATAGATTGAGAGGGGATTCAAACCGGCAACCGGTTACAGGATGAACACCAACCACCGTCACCATCTATGCCCCTGTTGAAATGGCCAATTCGGATCATTCTGGAAGTTATATTTAACATTTGACATTTTGTTTGTGGCTAGTTATGTGTTTTTGAGACAGTCTGAGTCTATGTGACAGAGACATGAACTTCAGTTTAATAAGTTGCACTCTGAAGCTGCAACAATCATTATTGTCTCTTTGTCACTGTTTTTGACAAAAAAAAAAAAAAAAAAAACAATAAAAATTTTACTTCAAATTATTTAAATCAAAATTCCATATTTCTTGGAAATAATGTCAGCTGCCTCATCAAGACACAGCGTTTTACGCATTATTGTAAATGCCCGGAATATTTCACTTTGTTCCCTCACTGGAGCAATACACTGTGACCACATATATGAAAATGATTCTTGTCATAGGAGCTGAGAGCAGTGTGTGTGATGGAATATTGATGTGGCATACCTTGTTTTTTTTTTTTTCATAAGAGAGGTGTTGAAGAATGCATGCATTATTGTGAACATGTGCTCTGTATGTCGGTATGGATTGTGTTCATGCATAACACTGTTATGTGCTTAGCCGGCCATGCCGGTGTGCTCCTCCGCTCAGGTTGCACATGACCCCAGCTCCACTGGGAGGTCCGTGTCTTTTATGTCTCCTGTTCATTTTTACCTCAAATTTGGGTCAAAGGATAAAAGAATCACCCCTACTCGCTATGACTCTAACACACACTGACGCTCGCCCAAGCTGCTTTGAAAAATGGCTTTCTGGAGATTTGAGTAGTAACAAGGTGCCATTGTGAAGAACATTCTCAAGACAAACTCATTGTCCTAAATCTAGACTTTGCCACTGCTTTTTGTAAAGGATGGTAATTCACTGCACTGGTTACTCATCCAGCCCTCCTGTGTCTGACAAACCAACTTGGTTTGTTTCAGTTCAACTCACAGCTACCATTGGTATCTACACTGTGTGGAAATGTCTGGAATTTGATTAAATCATTTGTCAGACATGAGAAAGTATAGAAAAATATTGCAGCTTATAAAAAAAAATTATGTCATTCCATCTGTCCATATGTCCATCCATTCGGCCGTTCAGTAGCAACCTTGGTTACTTTTGTCCAGACAAGATGACGGATTATAAAAGAGTACTGTCAAGTTGGCAGCAGTTTGATTAAGAAAGCTCTAACTCAATGTGTCCTGGTTTCTCCTTGTCACTCCATTTAATTCTTACACACTTGACTTCCTCATTCTATGATGACTTTCACTCTCTTTCTCTGTAAGCCCCTGCTATACTGCTGATGCCTTGGACCAGCTTCAACCCACAAAGGAGGAAGAAGCCATACCACTGAATTAGAGTATGTGGAAGCATTCCTGGATACATGTGAGGGGAGGTTACTGGGAAAACAGCGTTTGCCAAGAGAACATAGTGAGCATTCACAGTTCCCTACATTTCAGTGAGGTCTTTTCTTTCCACATGCAGAAAGAAAACACTGATGGGAGACAGTGAATAGTTCATGCCCTGAGACTTTCATTCCTTTCTGGAACATCGACCCTGAGGGCTTTGGGTTTGGACCAAGACTCTGCAGATAATATTAAGACCTAATGTCTGCCATAGATAAAGGCTGAAGCCCTCCAACTAGCAAGGGGGCAATTGACCATATGGGAGGACCACTTGCAGTGCTTTACATCCAGGCAACCTTGTGCTACACACCACTCTACTCAGACATGCACTGCCTCCTTAAAGGTTTCCTGCTGCTTAAGGAAAAACCCTTGTCAGATTGATGGAGATGTTTCCGTGGCACACCTTCTGTCTCCAACATCGCTTTAAATAATTGTTGAAATTAGCGACACTGCAGTATGTGAAAACTACCGCCACCTTGTCACTATCGTGAGTAACCAGAGCGGCAGACCGCTGCTGATTAATAGGAATAAGGGTGTAGCTTATGTGTCACTGTGTGAATAGTCATCAGTGCCTGGCAGGGGGCTGTGATGGCTAAAATAGGGTTTCTTCTGTCAGCAAGCATATTTCTCTCAACTGAAGAAAGTAAAGGCTACTGTTTGCCCTGGGTAATGCACCAGCGCATGTGCCAGTGGGAGCATCCAGTTTGTTGCATTACACATTAATGCTGTTAAAAATGTTTAAATGTCCAAAAATGTACCTCCTCTGCTTTCTTTTCTTCAAGCTTTTCAGCTCTTCAGCACAACATTTTTTATTATTCTTTATGAAATATAATGAGACTTTAATTTTGTTTAAGATGACCTAGACTGTGTAGATATGTAAATATCAAGATAAAGCCTCTCTGTGGTGCACTCAAGTCTGATTATTTAATCAGGAAAAAATTATCAGCTTGTCTCCATGCAGTCCTAAAGAGACTATTTCATCATACAAATTGAGCATACGGTTTAAAATGCTATTATTTTACTTGCATTATAGAACAATCATTTTCAACTATGGGCTCTGCATGTGTTTTTCACATTTCGGAACATTGCAGCCATAAACTAAATCAACCAAAGCATAACTGTAAAGAGGAAGAAATCATATTTTTTACAAATGAAAAAGTGTATAATATGGCCTCCGTTTTTTTCCAGCCCATTTTACTCTGGTATGACTAAATAAAACCCAAAGTAATAAGCAACATTTAGTGGCATTCACAACCTAGGGGAACTGATGATGGTCATAGAAAGCTAATCAGTTTTGTCGGGATTGAGGGATGGGGTGCATTGACAACAGCCCTGTTTAGTCTGCTTTAATCAAACTCAAGTTTGTTTGCTTAGAAAGGTTCATTTGTGTGAATGTGCAGTCAAAATCTGACACACATCATAAAAGTGAATTCTGGTCTGGCTAAAAATCTAGGTCTTCTATCCGTTGAAGTGAAGTCTGGTGCAGCTGGAATGCATAGTGGATGCCAAGTTGATTGGACACCACTCCAAAAGCAGGAAGCAGACTAGAGAGCAGGGATTTCTGGGAAAATATAACCAAAACCAATATGTGTGTTTATTGTTAATGATCTTCTGCCAAAGACAAAAAAATAAAATAAAAACTATTAGACTCGCACCACTTGATTTTTGTTTACATACTGTGAAGAGCAAAGTTGTGCTCAATGTTTTCTTCAGAAATGTTCTTGTTTTCTTCAGTGCCTCTTGGTGAGGCACCACCACAAGTGAGAAGGTTTGATTCATTAGACACAGTGCAGTGAGAAAACAAATTGCACCAGCTAAAAATGTGACAAATGTTGTAATTTTCT
The DNA here is from genome assembly GCA_010277075.1 of Poeciliopsis retropinna. NCBI lineage: Eukaryota > Metazoa > Chordata > Actinopteri > Cyprinodontiformes > Poeciliidae > Poeciliopsis > Poeciliopsis retropinna. Next base: position 16,145,792 of record VMRM01000007.1, on the reverse strand, counting down.
ATCTGAGTACTCAAACTGAGTCAACCGGACTATCAGATGTGAAAGCACCCTGAGGCTCACATTCCAGCTGAAAAATGACCATAAATATACAGCCAGAGTTTCAATGGAAAGCTTGAAACAACTATGCAAATCATAGTTGCTTGTGTCAGAATTGCCTATTCAAAGCCCAAACTGATATCCTATGGAGAATTTGTGGCAACATTTAAAAATTGATATTCAAAGATGTTCTCTAGCCAATCTGAATACAGTGGAGCTATGTTGCAATGGGCCAAAATGGATTGGTTTCCATATTTGTAAAGACTTACTTCAAAAAACTTGAAAGTTTGATTGCAACAAAAAGTGGTTCTACATCTATAGAGGCTGACTCGAAATGTCACACTTTTACAGATTGTGTTGGTAGTATCTTTGTCCTCTTATAACTCACAACTTTGTTCTGGTCAGTGACATAAAATCACAATAAATTACACTGAATTTTGTGGTTGAAATGTGACAAAATGTTCCAATACATGGAACATGACGGTAAAAATAAAAATACTTCATAAATAAAATTATAGGAGTATAACTGTCTATTTAAACAGTATATTAAACTTAACATAGCCTCAAATGCTTTTTGTATTCTGTATTTCATGCATAACCAAAAAACACAAATGGCTTACCTTAGCATTCAGTGTAAGTTACCTTAGCATTCAGTGTAAGTTTGAGATTAGTTATTTAAGTAACATATAAGAATTGAAAGTCTATCAGAATGGACGTATTGATGGCCTTTGATGCCCAGATGCCCATATAACAGCTTATGAGTAATCTAAAGGAAGTTGATGTGAGCTGAAGGACATCCGTCTATTTAGATGCTGATCTCTGTCTTTACCAGCAGCACTAGGAGTGAGGTAAAGAGCCATCTAGGGAAATTACCCCACATGCAGGCGGCACATTGAGACTTCATTAGCTCATCCACAGCCTGATCGAACAGAGCAGCTCTCCGTGACCGAGTAAACAAAGCAAAATCACACAGTTGGTGAGGAAAGGAGGGTTTGTTTTCATGTTATTTGAATGATCTCTAAAGGTGGTCTGGAGTATTAATTTACGTTCATACCTGTGGGTGAACAAAGGTCGATTTCTCTTTGGTTTTAATAGTTCTTTCTTCATTCTCTTTCAGAAATCTATATGCATTTTGTACACACATACTAAATTTGCACCAATCAGGCATAACAATAGCATGACCACTGACAGGTTAAGTGTAGAACAGTGTCTTTCTACAGGCAGTAATTAAATAAGGGAAACATAAATAAGTCAATATATAAGTCAATATATTTCAGGACTGATTTGAAAAGCACAAAAGTTTGTTCATGGGACTGGTGTTGACATCCAAAATTTCAGTATCTCAGTCCAATCAATAAACAAGTCAAATACGTGGAAGCACCTCGCAGGATCTAAGAGGTATTCTCCTTCCATGTTGGTGCCAGACACTGCAGCACATCGTTGTGGATCCAGAAGACTACATTTCTCAATGGGTCGGAGTTTGTTTTGACACCAAAATGCTTACCAACACTATTAATTGTGTGGTCACAATATTACGCCTAATTTTCTTTAAATGCTTGCTATGAAACACTATGGTTTCTTTTGAGGTGAAAGAGATGAAGTACTTGTCTCTGATAGCCAATAAAACAACTTCTTCCTCTGTTTTTTCCTTTTTTTTTCATTTTGCATCTCAGCACATGCAGGGATTGTGATTCTAGGACACTGAAGGACTCAGCACTCCATAGTTTTGCATCCCTGCTAAGCCTTCTGTGCCTAAATTGATAATTGAATTGACTATCGCCATGTAATCAATTAGGGTGCTCATCCTCGGCTCTGAATCAAACAGTTAATTGGCTTGTGCCACAGAGAGGCTGACGCTGGAAGCACGCTGGTGCAGGAGGGACTGCTGGATCACTACAGATGGGCTTCTGCACCTATTTACAATGTGTGCCCGGCTTTAAGTCTTTGATTTCCTTTCTGATTCGGAAATTGCTTGGGTGTTGAGAATCACTCGGGTTCAGATTGGACCGGGGAGACAAATTTTGGCTGTTTTAGGCAGGAATAGATATACTGCGCACCTAGCTGCTTATCTCTCCTGCTTTGATCCCAATCTTTTAGACAGATGCATGGAGGTTTTGCTTCCATTACCCAGCTTTTGTTGCTTTTTTTTAACCAAACGGACAGAAAAATTCATCGCCACCTGCTGTCAGCACTGCTTTGTTTGAGCATAGAGAGGAAAGCATTTCAAGTCCAAACAACAGTGAGGCATTGATCCACCCCACACCTTATTCCATTTTGTCTTCCAAAACATGCCTTTTCACTGTGTTGACTTCTATTCAAAGCTATCCAAAGACGTGTGTCAATGGAGAAGCTTGACTTCATTCCACAGCTCTGGAAGCCCCCCGGGGCCTAAGCATAGGTTGCTAGACCATGACAGACAGGGGGCTAATAGGCCGGATAGGATTGGATAAAAGGAGGGGCGGGAGGGCAGGGGACTGGTTTGCAAAAAGAGAAAGAAAAACGTTTTAAGACCAGGACACAGCCATCTGCTTTTGTAGTGGTGATCATCAAAGCCTGAAGGAGCTCTGTTGGGTCTCTTTTTCAGATGGCCGTCCCACATATGGGCTTCATATTTCACCAGGACAGACAGTCAGCCGGGCCCATTGGGCCACGGCCTGGGCCAGTATTCTGTCTCCCTACGCCTGGTTTCCAGCCTTTGAGAAGACCAGCAAGATTATTTTTATTTCTCTGGAGAAATGTGGCTAATAAATGACCATGTTTGACCCAGAGGATTCGGGCTTGCACCCCCACCTCGCTGAGGGAAGGTACAGATGGAGAAGGGGGCTCTTCTGGTCATGTTACTATATAGAGGGAAATAGTAGAGAAATAGGTCAACGAGTGGCTCCAACAACATGCTCCCAGGGAGATTAATTATTAAAGTGACTAATACTACATTTTCCTGGGATCACCGGGGGGCTTCAGTCCACATTTATGGCACCAAAACAATAATCATCCCTGTTGCATCTTTTATATCTATCTACTCCTCTTCACTCTTCAGTGTTTTCCTTCTAATTTTCCTTAAACTTATGTTATTTAGGCCTTTCAAATTTCTTTCCTCCTCTTCTGGTTCTCCCACATGATAAACACAGACCTCATTATCTAATTAGGCCTTTTCACTCATTCCTGTTATCTCCGTTCCTTCATTTCCCCCCTTATTCTTTCAACTCCTTCTCCTATATCCCTTCTGATATCATCATAGCCTCTATCTATAAGGGAGAGACTTGGGAATAAGTGAGAACCTTCATGAGAAATGTGAAGGCCAGACACATGTAATATCAGCACTGATGGAAACCAGCCCATCTTGTCTAACTTCATATCTCCTTCGCCTCTTTGCTAAGACTTTGCCTGCCTCAAGGTAGCATATGGCATTCTCTCAGACTGCTGGACTTGTTGGCCTCCCACACAACGGTGTGCATCCATCTCTCCCTCACTCACAGCTCCTTTATGGGCTCTCCAACAGTTATTTTCTCCCTTGCCCCTCATCCCGTGATGCTGCACAGAGCCCCATCCTTCCACATTCTATTTCACACAGCTACACTTCAGTGACGCTCGCTGCAGAGACGGGTAAGGTCTGGCAGTTGGTGAGAGGAGGGCGGTCGAGTCTGGAAGGCACAGTCATTAGTTAAATATTAGCCAGACTGTGCTCTATTCCCCCAACATCTATGGGAGGGGTGGAAATGCCGTACTATTCCAAAACAATGGGCCATAGGAGGATGCTTTTCTGCCCTCATTTTTTATACAAGGAGTCTGTCGGCACAGATTATTGAAGGCTTTAAAAACTCCTCTACTTATCACACCTTCTAAACCTTGCTAACCTCACAAAAAAGAAAAAAAAAAAAAACAACAAAAAAACAAAGTTGCTCAGAGAACAAAGTGACGTATGTTCTTTACAGACTTGTCTGGCATAAGGTAATGCTGGCTGCATAGAGTGAATGCTGCGTAAGGCACATACATTGTTTGCCAGGAGCTTGCCAACAGTCATTATTAATGTTTGTGTGAATGTCATTCATTTTGAGCTTGATGATGCATTTGAACTGTTATTTTTCAATGTCTAAGTGGTGACACAACTTCAGCGAGTGGAAAAGAACAATTAGATGCGCAAAAGATCTAATACATACATGTGCTATTTGGCCACTATGACAAGACAGGGGGAATCAAGCTTAGATTTTCAAACCTAGGAACATTGTATTAACAGTCAACCATGGTGGTAGTACCATAACAATCAGGCAATGCATCTTCTTTCTGCATTGCACAAAGTAGATGAAATAATGAAAGAGAAATTTCTCCAAATTTCTTGACTTTACCTCTGATCAAGATAGATGGTGGAAACTTGGATGCAATTAAGTGCTGCAGCTGGAAAATGATCCCAAACTTATGTGAGCAATGATTAGCAGCTGTCCTCAAAAGTAATAGTGTACAGATGCGACAAGAAAATAATTGACCTGTTTAAAGAAGCTGTTAAATGTCGGTGCAATGATGATAGGACCTTATCATGGACACAAAAATTGTGATTTTCTTTCTTTTCTTTTACCAACATTTAAACAAAATGTTGGTAAACATTTAATGTTGAAGCTTTACATTTACATTGAAGCTAAAGTTTTAGAAAATAATATCTACAATAAATAGAACTTGTGAACCAATTTGAATATTTTCAAATTCTTCTGGGATGTTTGTTGCACCACCCCCACAAATCATGATAATCAAAACAAATGTGAAATTCATTACGGTGTTTCTTGTAAGAGCTTCTGACTTTCACTGCATGTGCTCTAAAATCACCTGTCAATGAAAGATAAACTGAAAACCGATGAGGAAATGGTCCTGTCAGCGTACCTCATAGTATAATATCTGATAAATACATGGAGGCAGATATTCCTTCCATGGTATTTTTTTCTGACACGAGTGAGAGCATTTTTAAATTTTACTTTTCAAACTGTGTTATGCGTTTAAACTGAAGCTTCTGATAAAATATGAGCAGTAGCATCATATTCCAAATGATAGTCTCACTAGAGAGAGTTGAAAAGATAAAGAGGATTCTTGTGTATCTTAGTTTTGCCTCCGGATAAAGATGAATCTGGTGGTTATAATGAGAACACTGTGGATACCATATCGGTCAGAGTTTCATATCTAGCTCGGAGTGATGATTTGTACATGTGTTTCCTTTGCTCCGTGTGTGCGCGCGCGCGGTTTAGTGTGTGTCGGAGCCACGCATGCAGAGCGCAGGGTTCATGCTGTTTGTGTGGTGATGGGTGTGTGGAATCCATGCTGTGAAACTCAGAGATCATCTCTTCTCTGCCCAGGAACCTTCTGGTCAGACAAGAGATATCTCAGCACACTCTCTCTTAAATGTTCTGCATTCCTAACTCTCCTTTCTAAAACATTTTGCTATTTTGTCTAACTTAACCATCCATTATAAATCCTTTGAAATCTGTTGGCATTACCTTCATTTATAACATCCATATGTTTGCAGGCCAGTTCTTCTCTGTCAGTAGAATTCCCTTCTGAGCAAACTCAGAAGGCACAGGTGTGAGCAATTAGTTAAATTCAGCAATGTACTCGCCACTCTCACGTTCTTTTTTTCCTCCCAGGTCCCAGACAGGGTCCATTGGGCAGGCAACAGTGCAATTAGTTTAATTTGGTCGCCTTGATTCATCTAACATCATCCCACAATGCATGTTCTCAATCCAATAAAACACTGCCAAGTACCTCAGTTCAGTGCAGCAGTTCAGAGTAACATTGAATCACTCCATGGCTCTCTAGAGCCTCAAATGTCCTTATCTAACGTCAGTTTAGTAAGTACATCTACGTATTGAAATACATTTAAAACCTATTTTAAAAAATCATATTAACTGCATTTAAAAAAATGCAACAATATTCTACAAAAAGAAACCAACGGTGCTGTGGACGTCCAGAGATCACAGTATCACGAGCTCTGGGCAGACATGGCTGACGTGGAAGGGAGTGGGAGTGGAAAGAACGTTGATGTCATGATGCTACCCAGTTTGTAGCAGTGACACACATTTGCATAATTTCCAACATTCCCTTGGATTTAATCCTAAAAATACCAGAATTTTTAACATGTCATAAAGCTTCCTTGCCTGGATGAAAACTGTATTGCTGTTTAGGTTTTGATGAATAGCTATGATAAAACTTGTTGTGAATAAGAAGAATGTCTTAGAAGATGATTGATGAATGTTAATGTTATGCATAATTTAATTTTTTTTTTTTTTTTAACACTCATTTATGTGATCACTTTTAAAGCTATATAGACTGTTTGATTGCGGTAACTTTCCCCTGTACACAAAGGATTTCTCCCAAGGGAAACAAATAAAGATTATTGACTTGACTTGGAAATCCCTTTACTTATGCACTTGTGTGGGGGATACACTTTTAATAATGTAGTTACATAATATTATGAATTACTCTATGAATTCACAATAGATGCTATACTAGGGGGGGGGGGGGGTTTACATGTACCTTTTTAATTAATGTATTCATTATCCAGATGATTAGCTTCTGGCTCCTCCTTGTGGTCCTACAACCATCTGCAGAAATACGTTGCTCATGGTCAGAGACCACCAAACAAAGTCGAGAGGAAGGTCTTAGCTCTGTTAATCAAGCTCGTGTACGTGTGCAAACATAGGAGAAACAACTTACTGCAACAGGAAACAGAAACCTGTTTAACTGCCATTATACATGGCTATACTAACTACCCTGTACAGTTGGCATAGTTTAAGGCAGGCTCTAGTGTGGGGAACTAGCAGTAGCCGAGCACAGAGACAGACGTGATGTGAGCAGGGCATAAACAATTACTGCTGGATTTTTAAAACGAAAATTTGAACTTTTAAAAAATCTATAAATCTCTGTGAATTTATATTTTAAGTAATTTCAGTGGAAAAATAAGAGCTAGTTCTGTATTTGCAAAATGCAACTTTAGTAATTTAAAGCTGCCATCTGGAGAACATCATGGCTTCACTCAAACTCTACAAATAAAGGAAAATGTTTTATTTTGTTTGGGTTTTTTTTATCAAATAATCAGAGCTGTGTTAAACAGAAATATCTCTAAAGTTGTAAAAAACACATCAGAAAACCATGATTACCAAACAAATTTATTCAAGTCTGGAGTCATAACTTTATATTGGAACTTACATAATTAAACTCAGAACAATTACAGCAGTCAGGCTACCACTTCTGGCAGTAGAAAAGAATACAATTTGATTGTTTTAAAAGGTATGGCTGGTTGAAAAATGTTTTGAAATGCCGGTTTAGTTTAAAAATGACAAAAAGAATGACTACCTTTTTACAACCTGCTTTGGTTTCTGCATTGGTTTCCTGATCCTGATTATACTCTAGACTAGTTTAAGATGTGATATGATTTCTGATAGGAATTTCTGTGGTAAAGGTTGATTAAAATTACAGCGGCACACATTCTGACTCTAGTGTGGTCCTAATGAGTACATTAGCTGAATTACTTGGAATGTGCCTTTAGGAGTCAACAATATTCCAGGCCTGACCAGACTTAAGCATCCTGTGATTGTGCCAAAGAGGTAGGGCTGATAAATAACACCCCATTCAGTGTAATTGAGGTGCAATCCTTTGCCCATATGGCATGTATTTGCCATGCACACACACGCTCCGGAGCATCTCCATACACACATGTTCATATCCCTTTAATCAATTATATTTTGAATTGCATGGGAATGTCAGCTGTTAGCACTCAGGAACCCCCTCCAGTTATTCATGCATTTACACAAGCCACTCATTTTAACTCTCCACTGCTGCCTCCGACATAAGCAAATGCTTGTTTCTCCTCAGATTATTTGAAAGTCATAGATTGGAACAAACTTTACAGAGAAAGAACTTTAAATGATGTTGGACAGTTTAAGCAAAGTGTACAAGCAAAGTTTATATTATTTGACAGGGCAGCAAATAAAAATGGACATGTTTCTTCTTGTGTGCGGTCCCCTAAAGTAAATGTACTTTTGCTTGTCTGAAAATGGACCCTGATCACCCACCCAGCACACCCTCCTCTAACCACTGTGAGAGATCAGAAATGCATGAACACGTTCAGCCCATAATGTTCTTACCGTTTGCACTGTTTATGCAGCCTGCACACTCATTTACATAACCTTGATTATTTTACTTCACAGTGTGTGCGTGCGTGTATTTGTGTGAGAGAAAAAGTGAAAAGATAGGGAGAGACAGGTTACGTAGGTAATATAGAGGTTCTTGGCATTTTTAATTTCAGCTCATTATGATGGTTTGGGCTGCCCAGTCTGTTTGTTATTATATCACGATGTCTGTATGTGTATATTTTAATAAGGATTATAATGAATGGAACCATTAGAGTACCGGATTCAGGAATGTGAGGCTCTGATTGCCCATTCATGTTTTCCACCCTGTTTTCTTAAAGGGGGGGAGGATGCATTGCAGAGTGGTGCCTATTCACACAATAATTAGAAAAATCCAGCCATCCGTGCTCTGTTTATTTCTTTACACGCCTGGCAAATGGAAGAGAAATGTTGCAGGTCTGTGTTTGTTTTCCTTTTTGAAAGACTTCACAGTGGTGTGCTTCGACAGCTAACACTGGCAAGAAAAACACAAATCAAAAGTTTTTCTATCTAGAAATTGATTGTGTTCGGACCATTTTAATCCTTGAGGGATTTTACGGACTGTGTTTAGAACTTTTAAAGATAAAATCCAAAAATATAAATAGAGATGTTTTTTTTTCTTCTTTTTTTTATCAAATTATACGGCATTATTCATGAGGGGGAATACCTTTAAAATGAGTGAGATTCCTTACGTTGTGCAGTGCCGTTTTTAATCACCTCCTCCTCTTTTGTCCTTGTTAGTTTTCTCACATTTTTGCAATTAAGCAAGAATTTCTTTTGAAGTTGATTGCCCCATCCTTCTCATTGCTTTTGACTGCGTTTATTTAAATGAGTACACGGTGACCGAGCATACCACTCGCTATTGTGCCTGCTGAATTTATACCACAGCAATAGAACGTAAACAAAGACTGTTTAATTAGGTGCCTTGCACTTTATTAGTCCTTTACTCATACTTAACACAAATGCGCACAATCAAATACACACATACAACATCCCACACACACGTACATCATTGTCCCAAATGAATACACGCAGCATTTTCCAAGCTATATTCTATTGAGCTTGAATAAAGAACAGTTGAACTGCAATGACAACAAACTTGAGAGTGTGCAAGGACTTCTGTTTATGTGATTATGCATAGATTTTTTTGAACGCTGACAAGGCAGAAGAGCTTGTTAGAAAAAACAAAAAATGTTTTCTTGGCCGGAAATCAGTTGCAGCTTTTTGCTAACTGGCCCTTTTTCTTTCTTTTTTTTTTGTGCCGATAACAAAGAAAAGCGTAAATATGCAACATTTAAAAGTTTAAACTTTGGTAAGTGGCCCTGACTCAAAGCATATGAAGGCATATGTAGTGGGAAAAAATAAGAAGTAAATAAAATATTTTTTTTTCCATTAGATATATTGCTAATAGGGCTTTGACATGAAAACTACTCAAGGTTTAAAGAGACAGAGAAATTGAAACAAATTTGTCCATATAATATCTATAATTTGTGGACAATATATTGACATAGAGTAGAGTAATAAATATTGAACACAACAGGAAAAGCTGTTGCAAGAAGCCAGTCAATATCCACTGGTTTAGTTTAAGTAAGAGTCTATAAATAGATTTCTCATTACCAATGTATTACACAAGAAGCATCTCATGATGGTTAAAAGCAAAGGACTCTTTCACACACTGTGGCACCATTACTGATGAGATTAGCTGCTCATGTCTGTCTACTGTTCCAATGTGTACTGGAAGGGCAATAATTTGTAAGTGGAAGGGACATCATTTGACCAGAAACCAGAAAAACCCAGCTGGTCTTGTAAGATGTCTCAAAAAGAAGTCGAGAGAGTAATTGGAGAAATTGTCCAAGAGCCTACTGCTTATGAAGAGCTTCAGAAAGACCTAGAAGGAGCAGAGACTGTTTTTCATGATAAGAATAAGTAGCGCACTAGACTGGAATGGCCTCAATGCACGCTCACTGCGTAGGATCTCACTGCTGAAGAAACAGCATGTTAAAGGTTGTTTACAGTTTGATACAAATGCTCAGATGAGACCATAATTGAACCCTTTGAATGTCATTGCACACATATTGTAAGCAGAAATGGCATTGCACTTCTCCAAAAAACTGTAATATCAACAATAAAGCTTGGATAAAGACCTTCAGCAAATGGCACTGGGAAACTTCAAATCAAAAGGCAATATTAATGGAGGACTGCATAGGGTACTTTTGATAAAAGTCTGAAGGTGCTTTATTTTCGTCCAAGGAAACACAACCAAGGTGAAGCTGATGAATGGTTCTGACAGATGCTAGACCGGAATCCAATGGTTGATCTATTGACATAACTGTAGATCAGAAGAGACCTCATGAGCATAAAGATGTCAGGACAGTTTATAAGGACAAATGGGGAAAAAAAACAACCTCATTCAAGAGATCTCCTAAAGTTTGTATTTTTGCAAAAGGTTTTTCAGCTAATTATTCAATATATTTTAACAAATTCAGCTTAATATTTACAACTTGTGTCATTCAACATTATTCTATATAATTTAATTTATATGCTAATTTACTTTGTTTGCAAGTCACTTAGGTTGCTACCAACACCTGGTTTGAATTTCCTTGTAATGGCCCAATTATAAATATGTATACTGAAAAAATGTCGAAGTGTTTAATATGTTTTTTTTCTGTGCTGTAAGTAGATTGTCCATCTCTCTAACTGCTTGCTTCTCTCTGTGTTGGCACTTCTTTTGTCGTTTTGATAATTTTACCCCCGCTGGTACTTTAGGCCGTTCACCATGGAGACTCATTCTCAAATGGTGCAGAGGAGCATGGGTCGGGGGGTCAAGCTGAAAGACTGTTTAGGCAAATACAGCACACTTCATTAGGTCTTTTGGTGTTGGGGTTCATTAAAACTGCAGGAAAGAAGATTCCAGGAGACTCCGTTAACCAAGCTGTCTTGTGACTTTCTGTCAGGCTGAAAACATTCAAACATCTTGTGCTAAAATCACTGCACCCTCCTTTCCTTCTCTCTCCCAATGACCCCAGTACACAGACACAAGGAGTCGCAACTGAATGCACTAGCAAAAGTACTCGTCAAATTCAAATGCTCATGCACAATTTGAATAGCACATGCAGTTTCTTGTGTTTGTGTCTTCTGTGGCTCTGGTGCCACTCTACCCCACACCCTTCGTTACAAGATGTCCTCCATTTGTTGGGCCAGACAGCTTTTCCTGGTGGTCATTTAGGTGGGTGTTTGGGAGATGTGTGGGGGGCATTAATTTGCATGAGTAGGAAACCTGATTTAAAACTTAGCTTTAGCATGAAGGGAGTGATAAAGTTAAGTTAGAATGAATAAAATAATTGACTTCATTTGGAACGAGGTGTAATAATGCCAGGAGTGGTTATGGTCAAATATTGAGAGGAGACTTACCGGATTATAGAAACTTGTATAAGTGGAAGTTCAGTGATGGATATCTAAGGAGAGGAATAATGGCAGCCTTATTTCTGCATGTAACATTAGATGTTGCATTACCAGTAGCATTTCATATATTTATTCCATTATATAACCTTAAGTGGACCATGTGGTATCCTACTGAGCCACTTGTTTTAAGTAAATCAAAAAACTTTGCTCAAATCAAAATGCATGCTCTGGCCATTCAGTGGGTGAGATCAGTGCTTTTAGCTGTGTGCTGCATAAGCAGGTATAACTGGATTATCCTTGTGTTTCAGTTGGCAGGCCTTACCATGAGGGCCTCTATGGCTGGTCAGTTCAAACTGGGAAGATTACAATTTGGAGAGGCTGAGGTTTAGCCTCATTTCTGGTTCTGATATGTTAATTAAAGTGGATTTTCTAAAAATGGGACGGCTGCAATGGTAAACTCCACCTCAACAAAGCATTAAGCCCATCTGTTGGCAGAGGTGTGTTTGGTTTAGATACGTGCATTTGTATGTGTGGGTTGTTTTTTTTTAATATCTCTTGGCTCTTGTACTTCTGTTCCTATGAGAACCGGTTTCTGCCTTTTAGAATGAGGGCACCCTGTATTTCTGAGGTGGAGTATTGGAGTTTTGTTATATGTTTGCAAGAGGCGAATTTATAATAACTATATATGGAAAGCATGTGTTTTTGTAGAACACTGCAAAAAGATATTTTTGCAGTGAGTGAATGTACACTCATATTTTTCTTTTCTATTTCTTGCGCTTCAGCATTAGCATATTAGACTCCAAAATCTTTACCATGAGAAAGAGAAGTGAAAAACCATCCACCTGGCCAAATACAATGAAACAAACAATTAATTTTGATTAAACAGACATTGATGCAAAGATGAGAATTCCAATTTGAAGTATTTTGCTTATCCAAATGTAATACTAAACTGTATTTTCAAAATGAATGACCAAATTCTCCAATTTCTCTTTGCTATTTTTTCCACTTTGGTGGAACGCGGACAATTTTGGAAAACAATGACAATAGAAACACATAACATTTTCTATCGAATTTCTGTTTCATTTTCCATTTACATATGTTTTGTAGTAGGCTTACTTGATTAACTGTGGGCTAATTCTGGCCTAAATCTCCTTATTTATTCAAATGAAGGATGGCTGTATGACTGTGCTTTAGCTGCATGTGAAAGCCAAAAAATGCAAAATATATACCATGTAAAATTAAGTGTCATTTATTTGACAGTTAATTTATGCATACCCTCTGGTTTTCTACTGTACCGTTACAAACAGAAAACATCAAGTTATGGACAAAAATCCAATCAATCATTCAATTCATATTCTGCTGCTTTTTGCTTCCTGTTGTTATTGTTGTAACATTGATGATAGCTTGGTAACTAATGAGGTAAGACTAGATCCAGTATTGTGCAAGTTAGTTATAAGATAATATAACAATTAACTAAGATCTATATATATATATAATATATATATATATATATATATATATATATATATATATATATATATATATATATATATATATATAATTAAATTTATAGATAATGAACAAATTCACTAATTGCTACATCAAAATTAATGTAACTTTGTAGATATTACAACCCTGCTCTTGTCAGCTTATGTATACTTCTCTCCTGTTCTCCAGTTCACATGAATTGTGTTTTACTTTGGCCGTATTTTCAATATATCAATATGATTTTCCTCTATTGTTGTCAACAAGATATGTGAGAAATTTTCAATACCTTCTAAAATGTTCAGAAAACAAACACGCTATTATTTTGAGCAGAACCGTCTTGTTGATGATCTGAGGAAAAGTTAGAGGTGATAGAATAACCTGCATTAACAAGGATGAAAATGGTAACATTCAAACAAGCAAATTCCTGATAAGTTAGTTAATATTATGCAAAGTAAATAAGAAAAGGATGAAAGTTGAATCAAGTAAAGTGAAGAAATGTGCCTTACATTTATACATATGTATGTAATGATAAGTGAATTAGTCAAGCCTAATGTTACACTAGGCATAACGCGCTAAACAATCACACCTTTAAATGAGGCTGTTTTTCACATCTTCAAAACACATTGCTGCATTACAGTGGATAACATGTGTGAGTCACTTCTAAATACACCATCTATTTAAGTCATTACGTGTACAAACTTGAGATCCTGTCTTAGAAATGGCTTTGCCTTGGGTGTTTGGGTTGAGATGACACCACTACTCCTTCCAGGCATCCTCACTCACTTATAATCACCAAATATGTCAGCTGAATTTGTGTCACCGAGTGATTCCTCCTGAAAACTACAGGACCTCCTTCAGAAATGGGAAGGAAAAAAATGACTCTCCTGAGGTAAAAATTGCAAAATCGTCACCTCTGTGGTAATACTAATGCTGTGAGGAAAAGGTGAGGAGGAACAATACACTAGCCCAGTGTTAAAGCTACAGCAGTGAAAATTATGAAGGTTTTGAAGAGGGATGAGGAATGAATGTCTATGGGGCTCTTTTATGGATGGTTTTAAACAGGTATGTATTTGATAATTGCAATGTGTACCTATAGTGTGAGTGAACTAAGTGTATTTGCAAACAGTAAAAGCTAAAATGATATTTTAATAACTGTTAAAGGGAACATTTCTTGACTAATAGGTAAGGGTTTGCTTAGGAGCCCATCAGTATTGTTTCTTTCCATCCTTTGCTTTTGCCCTAATTTTAGCTTACCCAGATTTAGCTCTGTTTCATCCTTTAATCCTACTGTTTTATTGGTGACACTGCTTGGACTTATGTGGCTCAACCCTGGATGTCAAAGCCTGTAAGATCTCTCCCCAGGATGAGGTTATTGCCTTTCGTTCTGAGTGTCTTTATATTGAATTGCTTGTGATATAATGTTCACATTGAGTCGGTTTGTCTGTGTTTGAGCATATGTTTGATTGTGTATTTATTGTACATGGATCAAGTGAATTTGACACTCAAGGATGAGCTTGACCATTCTCTTCTCTGACTTTAAATTTCATACGGTTCCTTCTTTTCCACCCTACCACCGCCGTATCTGTCCATTCCCACGTTGGGTGATAGATATTGCAGCGGAGATGGAGGATGTTAAAGTTTGTGGGCCATAGACAGACAGCTCGGGATGAATATCTGTGGCACAGAGTAAGTGCTGGGAATTGGATGAGCCTGGCCAAGGGAAGCGTCAGCACTTTCCCTCCCATGCATTTTCACTCAGTCGGATTGAGTCTTATTATCTGACCCCGCTCTTCTCTCAGTGACCTAATAATATTGTTTCAGTTATCCTGTCCAGCCTGTGACCCCATGACTTCATAGCAGAATGTATTAAATTGAAGGAAAAAAAGTTGGGAGTTTTTCCTCCTTTTATTTTTATTTTATTTTTTTTCAATAAAAGTTATTTCTTCCTGGGACAGCACTAATGCTCGAAAATAATGTTTCATTGTGATGTACCAGAAACCGAGATATACTACATATCAAAGTTTTGTTCTGCTAAAAACAGGTTTATTGTATTATGGTCTATTGAGTATAATACAATGTGTGGTAATGTTGTACAGTACCACATATAACGACAATAAAATACATGATCGGGCACTATTAATTTGCAGAGACAAAACTGAAAACTTCAGTCACATACATTGGTCTTTAATGACTAACATTAAAGACCAATGTCCACTATGTAAAGCAACATAGTGGAAATGACCTAGCAATAATGGACAGGGTCGTTATTAACAAAAAGAAAAAAAAAAAAAGATTACATGTTGCATTTATGTACTTGGGACTTTAAGACCAGCATTCATATGTATAAACAAATTGTCTCTCTCAGAAATAATACAGATTAACAGATTTATTGTTAATATTTTATTAATCATAGACCTTTTAAAGATAGTAATAAATTAACTATGATCACTCACTGCATGCCTGCATATTTAGCCGCTTTCTCAACTTCATCTGTATGGACCAAAATCCAATGTAAATAGATTTATTTGATAATCAACCACATCTTTGTGGTTGATTTGTGGTTTTAAGTGCCTGAGAGCACATTTAGTTCTGTAATTGATTATGTTTAGGTGGTAATTTTCTGTTGTAGATTGAGAATACATTTTGAGTTGCAAAGACTGGGATGTCATGCACACTAAAAAAAGGTTGCCTCTGTCTGTCTGTATGCTATTTTTAAACTTAAATCATAGCTGATCTATTCTCATGAACACTGTTAATCATTTTCAGCAGTTTATGTTTTACCTTACGTGGTCAGTTTCAACCCAGCAACAGTGTGTTAAGTTTTTTTTTTCTTCTTCTTTTTTTTTTTTAATCCTTCACAGCCATTTAGTTGCAGAAGTAAAAATAGAGCACCTGCAGGGCCTCTGGTACTTAATTTAAATTTTGATTTTTTGACAATGTTCGACCTTGAATCCTTATGTGTTGAAAAAATGTGAATTAATCCATTTATCACAGGAGCAATCTTGTTTTCCTTTGGGTGTATGTCAAAGGCACCTGGCGTCGTAGCTACAAATTACACTTGTCTCTGACTGAAGATTTAGCCACAAATAGTGCAACAAGTAGTCATGTTCAGCAATGCCCTACCTCCACAGGGAGGTACATGATCAAAACGGAAAAAAGAGAAGATAACAGACCAGTAACAACAAAAATACAATTCACCAGATATGGTAAGCTCCCAAATCAAACGACTTTACCACAGTTGCTTCAACCTCAATGGAACTTGCAAAACTATCAATCCTAGAGCAACAGGAGTAAGACAGATAGATGGATTCATACTGAACAGCAAGACAATCTGGATGCAGCCCACACCTTTTTAAGGCCCTACAATTTTTGCAATGTGAAAAAAATATTGTTATTGGTTTCTCCAGTTCCCTGTCTGTCTTTGTGGAGCTCACGTGAGGCTCATCTCTACTTCAGACAGACGGTAGGAACATGGTCCTAGTGCAGCTTATTGTTATAACATCGTAGATTCAGACATTTAGGATTTGATAGAAGCAAAACCGCTCTTTCTGTTATGTTTTCTTAGACAACTTACAATCTAGAAGTTTTACAACTCTCAACATGCAATCTCACCACTAAAAATCCCAGTCCAAAAATCAAACCCGGAGCTCATTTTGCTATCTGGTGGCACACACAGTGCCGGAATGCAGCCTAAGTCAAATTTTAAATAATAATTAGTGATTTTTTGGGATGCACAATAGCTATTGCCCAATAACTATCAGTCTATGTCAAGAAACTATGATGTAATTTTTATTTGTCCGATATCGTAATGAATAACGCAGATAACAGGTTCAATTGTGTAAATTTTTTTTTAAATCAAGCGCTCCCACGCCTTCTTGAGACCTGCATAGAGTTCAAGTAGTAATAGTATAGTTAGAGAAAACTACTTTCTGACTGACAGTAAATCATTTTAAAATTATCTGAATTTAAGTCATCTACAGATGTCGATACACCAATAATATGCAGCAAAACTGAATTTAAAGCAAAAACACTCTTGTAAATGTATAGAAATTCTCAACATTTAATTT
Organism: Poeciliopsis retropinna; assembly: GCA_010277075.1. Taxonomy (NCBI): domain Eukaryota; kingdom Metazoa; phylum Chordata; class Actinopteri; order Cyprinodontiformes; family Poeciliidae; genus Poeciliopsis; species Poeciliopsis retropinna. The sequence goes on along the minus strand of VMRM01000007.1, from coordinate 16,128,652 downwards.
CTCATCATCAGCAACTGCAGTTAAAATTTACTATATCTGAATTAGCATGAAATTAGCCTGTTCAAACTTGCTCTGTGAGCAAAGATCTGGGTTCAGTGTCACCATGAATGCCTCTTTGATCGGACATGGTTTTCTGTTATTACCAGCAGAATCAGTGTGGCACTATCAGTGAATTAACATGGTTATGTAGGAGCTTGTTAGACAGCTGGGGCAAATGAAGGAGATTTGGGAAATAATCCCTTCCCAATCTGGACACCGCAGCTGGTTGTCTCAAGTCTTTCCATCCCTCACAGCAGATATGCACACATTTGTGCATACACACATGCCCGGCTCTGAATTGCATGTTGGTGCCAACAGGAAAAGTGATACATGGATGGGGATTGATGGGAACAGCAAGAGTATTAGTGTGTTTAACGTTTTTTTTTTTTTTTTTTAAATCTGTCTGAAGCCCCATTTATATACAAACACGTGCTCCAGTTTCACTTGGTCTGCAGGTTATTTAGGCTCAACAACAGGAGTTTTTCTACTAACGTTCATCATGAAAGACCTTTCGAAAGAGATTCAGTGTCTGTTAGACTTGTGCAAGCCCTCTTATTTGTGTGGTTGTAATGAAGCTTGTCATTGTCATCTCTGGTTTCTGGTAATACATGTTCACAGTTTGTTGCTGTCTGTTAAAGTTCATTCTTCTTTGTTCGTCTGTGAGCCAGATTGGCTGGGGAAAAAAAAAAAAAATCATGTTGACCTTGTCTACAGATTTAGAAAACAGAAGCATCACTGACAGGGCAGCTGTACTGTGGCAGGCAGCAGAAGCTTGAGTTTCAATCAGATCATCAGGTCAGATAGCTGTAGTTAATGCCAAAGCTCAGAGCGAGTGTGTATTGCTGCTCTACTTGATGCACACACAGTTTTTATGCTCTTTATTAGAACCCTTGGTCGCTGTAAAGTGTTGCTGAGATCAGATTCATGTGAAATAGGCCTGGGCCCATTGAACGTTTTGGATATGGCAAAAAATAAAGAAAGAAAGAAAGAAAAAATAAAATAAAAAAAAAACTCAATTTGTGCAATTTGATCATCTCTAGTTCAACACCTGAAATACTTGGGTTAATCAAGCCTAATTTCAATTGATCCCTACTGAACAGAAATTAAACAGTTTGAGATTTAAAAAGCATTAATTACTTTCTTTGGACACTCTGTTAAAAGACCCAGCATGAAGCATGTGTAATGTATTTGCCGTTTTTGATACTATGACTTGTTGGCACAACTTGACCAGCCGGCCACTGCCCACTCTCAACATAAATATGCTGTGGTACTATTAACAGCACAGTTACCCATGCCCCAAAGGAATACAGAAATCTTTTTCATATTGACAGCAAGTCCCGGATTGTCCAAACTCTTTTTATGATTTAGAAGAAATGTGAAGTTGGAGAAACAATAACCTCCTCAGAATATTCTGAAAGTCATTCTACCAAGACAACTTTAATGTATTGTTTTAGCAATGTTTATACACTGATTGTAATCTATAGTTTGAAAAATACATTGTATATTTTAACAGAAAAAAAAAAAAAAAGTAAATATATTACAAGTTGTGATGTCAAGTTGAATTTACTGGATATAGCGTTTTACTGTTCAATCTCTAACCGCCTTTTACTTTTGACCTTAAATCAGTCAACTCAATATGCCTTTCTTTTAAAAGTTGCTTAATACAAACTGTCAAACAATATCATAGTAAAGCAAAGTTGTGTTGGTAGCACCCTTTTTTTTGTGCCAGCATATTTTTGTAACACCTTCTGCCGCTTCTTCACAAATCCTGCCCTCACACACAGGTATGTACAGGAACTCCAACATATCAAAGTAATGTACAGCATGCAGTTTGGGTTCTGCTCCACATTTCTGAATAAATCCCCTGGATATGACCCCATCTTTCCATTTTCCTCACATTGTGTTGCTTTTCTCTGTGGCGCTTATTGTTTTCTTTTGATTAATCTTCCTCCGTGCTCTCCCTGACGCACTGGTCTGAGTCAGTAGGCTTCCTGTTGGTTTTCAAAACAACCCTTCATGTCAGCCTTCCTTCCGCCCATCTCTCCCTTTCCCCTGTTCCTCCCTCGTCTTCAATTCATCACTCCGCAGTCCATTTTACAGTATCTTTCTGCCTCCTTCCTCCATCCGTTTCTCTCGCTCCATTACCTTGCTCGTTCATGTCCCCTTCATCTCCCCCTCTGCCAGTCCAACCTCCTGACATGAATTCTTTTCAACCTCTTACTGTATTTCCCTCCTCTTCGTTCCATCTCCCCTCTTACCATTCATCTTCAGGCCCTCTGTCCATGCCGTTCCTACAACCCCACCGCTCCCTTGCCCATTGCCCCCTCGCTGCCCCTCCTCCTCCCCCCCACACTCCCCCTCACTCCTCTGTCAGGCTCCTGCACCCTCCCTCCCGTTACTTCATCTGGCAGTGGAGCTACTCCACTCTTGCTGACAGTGCTGTTTGCGTGAACTGAGTGCTCAGCTTCACAGCCCCCTCGCCTCACATTGTCCCCCCCCACCCACCCCTCCGCCTCTTTACCTCATCCTCCACCTCTTCCATCCTTACTTCTTGCTTCCCTCCTACCCAACACCCCACTCCTCTTCTTCCCCCAGGCAGGGGAATTAACCTTTCAGCCCTGGGCTGCTGGGCTTTAATGACTGTCTGTGGGGCCAGCTTCGACCACACAACCCAAATGCTGACATCTGAGCCACACACACCTATCTGCACTGCCTATGTAAAAGTACAGACATAAATTAACCCACTGCATTGACACTAGTGGCAATGTTATCAACATAAGTACACAGTCATCAAATGAAGACAGCTACAATGCTTTTGACATTTTTTTTTCTATCATTCTTAATTTTCTTTTACATTTTGTCTTTTAAACACACAAAGACTTCCTTGCATTTATTTTAAATTTATGTTTTATTTTAATGAAATCTGAAAAGTGTGCTGTGAACATGTGTTCAGTCCCTTTGCCCAACTAAATAGTTGCTCATTCTTTCTTCAGAAAATCCCCTACCAAAAGTTCTTATTTAGATTTATATTAAGGCTGTTTTATAATTTATTGAACATACTTTGATCTAAACCATTCCATTGTAGGTCTGATTGTGTTCAAAAAGTTGAACTTGTTATGTTTGTCTTCCAGGAATGCATTTAGCTCCATCTAGCTTATCTTCAGCCTTGACCAGCTTCCCTGTCCTGCTGAAAATAATAACACATGCCACAAATAATCTTCACCTGGCCATGCTATAACTTTGTACAAGACAAAAACTGAATTGCATTTTAAATATAATTAATAAAGTTACATGTTGGTTCCCTCTGATCACAGCATCTTCTTTGCCTTGAATTATATGTATTCCCAGGTGGGCTTGTGGCAAATTGAACAGGGAAATCATTTTTTACTCTTCCACAAAAAATATGTTTGTAGTTGGTGCTATTGGATAATAGTTTAGTGAAGACATTCTTCCACCTGATCTGTGAATGTCTGCAGCTCCTCCAGATTATGGCTGCTACTGATTAATGGCCTCTTTCCCCAAAATTAATTAAGGCTCAAAATGAACACTAAGACAGCAATGGCAGTTGAAAAGCATTTCCTTTTACAATTATTTCCTGTTCTCATTCCCATGTTTTTTTTTTGTTTGTTTTTTTCCCAATTTTTCAGCTTCAGTTCAGTGTATTTCTTTGTTTTGATGATGGTGTTTGCTTAGAGAATTTCTAACAATTCTCTAAGGTCATTTAAGGAATAAAAAGTGGAAATGACTGATAAAGGCTACATATCATGCCGTTCAGAATTTATATTTGTGAAATCAAATTAGAACCACATACCATTTTTATTCTATTTCATTATTACGCTACTTAGTGTTAGGATACCAAATAAATTCCAACAAAACACATAGGATGTTTTTCAAGCTACACAACACCTTAAGAGAAAGCTCAGTGTTTTTGTTTGCAAGATACTGTCATTTTGTTACATACCTGCAATACAGATATGAAGTTTCTTGCCAATATTTTAACAGACATCACTTGATATTTTTATTGCACAGCTGAACTGCAGATGCCCCAATGTAACTGCTTAAGGGATAGACTCATAAAACATTTGGCTGGTATAGTCGACACAGAGTCACAGCGCAATTGCAGCAGAGCATCGGATGATCAGCTGAAAGATACATGTGGAGGGGGAAGCAAACATGACCTTTTAAGTTGCCTCGCCAGGAGAGCTTTCAGTATGTTCCACTGAGCAAATGGTGGTATACTCCAGACACCATTCAGTTGGAAGTATATAATTGACAAAAGTGTTAGAGGGTCAATATTTTGGGGGGAAAAAAAAAAAACTTTTCTCAGACTGAATTTGACTGGTCCCTCTCTCTAGCTCTGCAGTAGAGCATATCAGCCTGGTAGTGTTCAGTGCAGAAAATACAGTTATGTGTGAAGTACTGAATCCATTTATTATGTATAAGTGTTACAGACTGGCAGCGGTGAAGACATCCGTGTTACATCAGGAAATTTGAAGCAGTTCTGCTCCTTCCAACAAAGCACATTGTAATGCTAAGAAATGGGGCCTTCTTTGATTTCCGTTTTACACATAGAAACGAACTAATCAAATAAAAAACTGGTGTTTGTCATGTCCTGAAATTAGAAATGAGTTCAAATGAGTAACAGCAAAAGACAAATACATCTTGCTTTCACAAAAAACAGTATACCAAATTGATGAAGCATTGTGTAAAGGTTCCCAAAGTGTGGGGCGCACCCCCTTGGGGGGTCACCGTACCTTTGGAGGGGGGGCGAGGGAAGCAGTATGGATGAAAAAAACAAACAAAAACAAAAAACAGTTACACAAAAGTGTTTCACTGTAAAAATGATTTGTAGTGTGTTTTGTTGCAACCTGAAGTGTGAAATAAACTTCAGTGAAATTTGAAAACAAAATATGTGTATAGGTTTATGTCTGGTTGAACAATGTCTGTGCCCAGTTGATTTTTTTTTTTCTTCTTTAGGGGGATTTTATGGTAATCCATAGGGGGGCCCATAAAATCTTTGGGAACCATTGGTGTAAAGGATGAATTGCTCTCCTACTGCAGGAAATAATCTTGATTAACTCTGTATCAACAAGTTTGACCAAAACTAAACCGAATAAGGGAAACTGATTGGAAGAATACAGTGCATTGCCATAATTTTCATATGTCTCTATGCCACATTTTGTCATACTGCAGTCACAAACTTTGGCCTGTTTGATCGGGATTCAGACCAGACAAAGTGGCACATAACTGAAACATGTAAAGAAAAAGATACATGGTTTCTAATGCCTTTAATAAATAAATGATCTGAAGATGTTACAGCCAACCTTATTATGCCACTTTTAAATAAAAGCATAGATTGCTCAAACCATCATCTGTAAATGGAAATGCATGCCACTACATATGAGGGTTAAGAAAACTATGTTAGAGACTCCAAAAGACTTGACAAGGAGAGTCTGGAAAATACATTGATGTGTTAACAAGGTGTGTTAAAAGTCCATACCAAAATTCAACGGGGCATCTGTGGCAAGACTTGAAAACTGATGCTCACAAAAATCTATTTTCTAATCCGGATCACTGTGATGCTAAAAAAATTAAATAAATAAAAAATCGGAGCTTGAGGTATTTTATAGAGCATGGGTTTTAATGGGTTTCACTCTCTAGATGTTTAGAGCTGGTAGAAACATTTCCAAAAAGATATGCAACTGCAACTGCAAGGAGAGATTGTACAATGTATTGACTCAGGGAAGATGAATATGAAATCCCACCACACTTTTCAGTTTTAACTTGTAAGCTTTGGAAATGAAGCTTACAAGCTTTCCAGTTTGTGGCAATTCTCCTCTGCCACAGACTGGCGACCTGTCCAGGGTGTACCTCACCTCTCACCCAGAACGTTAGCTGGAGATATGCACCAGCACCCCTCCTGACCCCACTAAGGTCAAGGGTATTAGAAAATGGATGGATGGATATAATTTTCCATCCTTATCACAGCTGTACACTACTTTGTCTGGGTCCCAATAAAACAAACCATAATACAAACCGGTGGTTGTAGTGTGATAGAACATAAAACTCTTCAATGGGTATAGATACTTTTGGCAAGACATCACGCTTGTCACACACACACACACGCACACCCACACACCCCCACGCAACCTCGCTTCCATCTTCAGTTTGTGTAATATAGCATCTCTCTCTCTCTTTTTATCTGTATCTCTCTGACACAGAGGAAGGAGTGAGTGAAGGGGAGAGTCCCATTGGCATTCTTTAACATCTCGGTCGCTCACTTGTGTTCAGAGAGCTATCTGTAGATCAGGAAGACAAAAAGTTGCTCCTGAGCCTTGGTGTCACTCAACAGGTAAGCTATTGCTCTCTTTCACTCATACAAATTCACAAAACTATTAAAAGATTTAGTTTTTTTTTAAGAAGACACTCCCTCTCTGTGAGTGTCTGCCTCCTGCTTTCTCACTGTGTGCTTTAGGCAGGCAGATATACTTGAGTTGGTAGATGTTGAAAGAAAGTTTTGCCTCTTTTTTCAACCCTTTTCTTGGGAGAGCAGGTGTGGAAGAGTGTAAAGTGAAGTCATTGTATTTCAGAAAACTTAAAGGCTGTAAAGGAAAACAGACAAACCAGACAAATATTGAGTTTGGGCTCTCTTCAACACCTCAGGAATCTCCAAGACTTGACAATTGAATTAGAAGACAGGAATTCTCCCATTCACACCTTTTCATTTTGTACTCTTATATTACAATAATGCCTAACAAGAAGTAGTATGATAATCCATTTAGCTTACATGATGAGACAATGCATGATACATGATGAGTTCACAAGAACAAGACAAGATGACATTTTTAACTACATTTTTTTGGGAAACTGAGAATGCCCAAATTTTGTTTGTATTCACAGATATATTAAACGTTTAAAAAATTCATAAACTATGTTTTACATAATCAGTAAAATACTTCTATATAGTGATAGGAGCTGGAAAGTACCGTATTTTGTGAGACAGATCTTATTTGACATAAAATGTGGTGATAGTTTAATGTCATGAAATATCTTGGCAGGAAACCCCTTACAACCTAGCAAGACTTTTATATGAAGTACAAATTACAAGCACATTTTCTGTTTTGAACATGATTCTGTTGATAATCAAATCTGCATCTCGAAGGCAGCCCATCTAACACCATTTCAGTTTCAAGCTGGCATGGTTCCCATGGCAGCTGTTGTAACCGTCCGCACCCACAGGCAAACGATGAGATTTAAAAACCTTAGGTTGGCATTAAGATGTCAGACCACGTCTAACTTGAACTGCCGCACGAGGGGCAAAAACCGCATTTTCTGCACTTTGACTGATTTCATGGAGTTTCGTGTTAAATTGGTCCTGGACTGAGTGCATTGAGACAGTTGATGATGTTATGAAAGATGCCATTAAAACGAGGCTTGCCTGCCTCTTATGTCCTTGCGGGGAGTACAGGCAAATTTTTTTTCTTTCTAAAGCAAATCAAATTTCAAACCAAACTTGGCAATTTGCATTTGTAAGAAGCTGGTGAAGAACAAGGTCAAAGTAAAAAAAACTGCAGTGTTAAGAGCTCTTGTGGCAAAATCCTTTTCTTTTACTTCAAGAAAAATTTAATAAGCATTTCATCCACTACTTATCTAATCTCAATCTGAGTGACAAGTAACACTTATTCCGTAAATGTTACACCATCAGAGACTTCTCATACAAAGTAAACAAACTCACACCATTTAATGAACATTCTTGAGACTCGCTGTATTTTTAAAGCAATTAAGGAGGTTGTTTAACTAGGTAATGGGAATGTGGGGAGGTCAGACAGGTCATGTCTGCTTTCATTAAGAGTCCCAAAGAAAGTGGTGACTCACGAGGCTAGCAGCAACCTTTCTGTGTGTTGGACTAACATTTCCCTTTCTCACTGTAAAGATTTGATGTTTAAGCTCTGAATCCCAAAGGAAGGAATGATATTTTGGATTTTTAATTGTGTGGTGAAATCACTCACTTATGAAAAGCAAAGTAGCACATTGCAATCCATATAAAAAAAGAGAACAAATAGAATGATAAAATAATACCATTTGTGTTTACCCACATGTGGCAGAGATAAAGACAGGATGGACATTTTCAACCTCACAGAGGATTTTCTGTTCATTTAAGAAGGATATAATTGGTTTGGTGTGCTCTAAGAGTATAGTAGAGGCTGTGAAATGCACGAAATGTTTTGAGAGCAAATAATAATTGAGTGCAAGTTAAGTCTTATCAAAGTCTGTTGGAGTGCAACTAATCGACGGGGGAGATGCGTCAAAGAGCAGTTGCCACCAATTCATTTTGCCTATTCAGTTGAGAAAATATTTAGTTTTCAATTAAGTTAATCACTATTATTTGTTCCACTATTGCAGCTGATAAATTGAAGCGATTACTCGCTGAACTTAAAATCCACCAACCTCTCCAAGCTCTCTCCTTCAGGTCAAAAAAGTACAGACAAAAAAGTTTGTCTGGTGTCTGTATATATATATATATATATATATATATATATATATATATATATATATATATATATACACTGCTCAAAAAAATAAAGGGAACACTCAAATAACACATCCTAGATGGACAGTTTGATTTCACAGAAGTCTGATTTACTTGGAGTTACATTGTGTTGTTTAAGTTGTTATATATATATATATATATATATATATATATATATATATATATATATATATATATATATATATATATATATATATATATATATATATTATATATATATATATATATATATATATATATATATATATAATATATATATATATAAGTATATATATATATAAATCTGCTGTGCACAATAATTTGGAACACTGCATTTTGAGCTTTTTATTTTTGAAAAAAAAATACTGTTCTCATCGAGAGCTTTGTTCAGTAAAATTTTATTTATACTGTAACAGTTTATTACTTTCTACTTAAATGATGGTCGATTATACTGACCATCATTTGCATTGACCATTTAAGAAAATTTGAGAAAATATCACTTGCAAAATAATTTGTAACATGGTGTATACTTTTTAACCCTGAATTCACATTTGTGCATTTTTTTAATCAATTTCTGTTGTCTATGGTTCTCTCAGGATTCCTTAAGGTCAGGTGCCAATGGTGAAATGGAGTTTGTGTCAACTTGGATCATTTCTGGTTGGACTCTACCATTTCTGTGTTTCTTTTGGGGTAAGAGAGTCAGATGTTGCTGGGCACCTGAAATTTATGTGACGATGGCCTTTTCAGGTCCCATCTTTCAAGGTTCTTTTGTTTTGGATAAGCCTAAAACCAAAAAAATCTTAAAATGTTTTTTTTAATTTTTTTATATAACTGCTACTGTGTGTTAAACATTAGATTCCTTGTAAATATCACTTGTCACATATTTGTAATGGCAATGTAGGTCAGTTAAACTATTTGTATTCTAAGTTCATTATGTGTTAAGCAATGCACTGTCACAGCCTTCAATCAACAAAGACTAAACAGGATACTGTCTTGGACGTATTGTAATATCTTCATTAGCTTCAATTTCCCCTCCATAATTTAAAGCTGCTATATGCAGCTTTTTCTTTTTAAATGCATTTTTTACATATTTACTAAAATTCTTAACATGTCATGACATGTATGACATGAGATAGGTAACTTGTGGAAAGATCAAGCTCTTCCACCTCCTCCAATGTTGCTATAGTAAAAAAAACAGGCTAATAAAGATTTGTCATTTTAAAAAACTTATATTTTATAGATATGGTTATCTGAAAACAAGCAGTTCATCAGAGTACCAGATGTTAAAAAGCTTTGTGTTCCTAAAGTTAATATCCTGGACATTTTAAGAAATTGTTTGGCATTTTAATATTATTATTGATTCATTCAAATTGCTTCATAGGGGGAATCCCTAAAAACCATCTGACCCAATAGAATCCATGGGATTTGCAAAAATTATGCGACTAACAGGGACAATGGGAGATGTAGAAATATTTTCTCTAACACATACTATAACGATAGAAAGCCAAAGGTAAGACTAGATTTATGTTATTGGCTTTATGAAATGAGCCTTATTTTTCCTCTTCATCATCTGTTGGTTCAGTGAGTTGTTATGAGCGCTCATATAGTTGGAATTAGCCGAAAGGAAGACAAAAACTCTCAGCCATGGCTAAGTGTTGCACGAGCGTTGCTGTGTGTTTCTACAGTTATGCAGGTTTAGCATTTATGTTTAAGCAAATGTTGGAACTGTGTTTTATGTATTTGGCTTTTTGCCACTTAGCTTTCCTTGTATCTGCTAAAAAGATAAATTATGGTATCATCAGCATACAGACAGGACTTAACATTTTACAAATGCTTTCCCAATTCAGTTTAATTAATAGTAAACAGAACTGGAATCAAACCGTTAGGGATGTTCTTAACAATGTTTTTGCAGATTTCAACCCATCTGCAAAAACACACTGAGTTCTATCTGAAAGATAATTCCTGAACCATCTGAAAACTGAATCACTCATACCAACACTCCTCACATTTGCCATTTTCACTGATTTGCTTGGAGTTTTTTATTTTATTTTTTTGTCTTCATGCTGTAACAGGAACACGGTTTAGCCAGTGAATGGATTCCGGACACAGGCATCATTATACTACTGTCACTTGAGACACAGTCATTGCACTTAGGTGATTTCCGCTCCACTCATTGTGAGACTACAAGCACCAATTGGCTCATCTTTTGTTGGATTAGGTCAGTTACTTTAAAAAGGCAGAACACATAAAATGTGTAAAATAAATACAAAATAATTTATTTTATGTTTAGTATTTTTATCTAATTGTAAAAGTTTAATAGAGCTCATGTTTCACTTTAAAATTACAAGCAATTTTCTAGTAAAAAAAAATAGCTACATTTTACATTTTGTTCCTCGCGATTTTGTAAAAGGAATAAAAAGTTATAACATCAAAGGAAATGAATACTGCGTTTACCTATTTATTCACTAACGACAAAAATATCTTTAGACACAGGGAAAAAAAAGGTTGTTTATGACTGCATGCCAGAAACATCCAGCATATTTAGCAATGGCATCAACATATGTATTTATTTTTTTCTATCGAAATGTTTGGCATCCTTAAGCAAAAACATGGTTCAAGGTTTTATCTGAGTGTTCATTCCAAAAAGAGAGAGGACAAAAAGGTAAGAAATATTTCAAGGTTGGAGCAATGAAAAGGGAAGCTTTAGTTAGAAAATACAGAAAATAATAATAATAATAATAATAATAATAATAATAATAATAATAATAAAAATAAAAACACAAGCTTTGGAACAAAACCGCAGGGAATGGTTCAAGAAAAAATACACAAATAACTAAATAAGGTGCAAACTAAAAATATCGGTATGCGCAGCACGACAAACAATAAGGAACAGACAGCTAATAAACAGAAGGGTTGGACTACAGTTAAACCACAAAATGATTGATGATACAAGTTGAGCAAAGAGCAAAACAGGAGGCAAACGAGGTAGAATGCAAGAAGTAAAGACGGAAGGTTAATTACCACACAGATTAAGTAAGTTTAAAATGGAGCAAAAAATAACTGCAGGGACTCAGAAATGCTGAGACAAACCGAGCTGCATGGCAGCAGCAGAGTAATTTTACAAAGAAAAAATGTATTTTTAATACATGAACAAGTGAAAAGGAAAGTAGGAAGAAGAATTTGTTTTTTCACTTCAGTTTAAGGAAATGTATATGTCGTTGAGACAGTTAATTTATAACTGCTCAATGCCAAGATATTATATTAAACACCAGATACTGTTGAGCTGCAGAGATAAAACTGCATTGCTGTGAGAAATTGTTAAAAAATAAGGCTAGTCAGTTTACCACCACTGTCAATTTTAGGATAGTAAAACACCAAAAGTAATAGCATAATTTTTGTTTTGTTATGATGTCATATTTATAGTTTATGGGTAATTTAAATAAATCTCTCAACAATCGAGTTAGTCCATAACCTATGGAAATTTGCACAGGTTAGGTGTAAGGAATTTTAATTGGACTTATAATGACAGTGTAGATTGAGACAGATGATCGTGGAAAAAATCAAGCTCTTCCACCCCCTCCGAGTGCTATTGCCATTTGCAGAAATGCACCACTACTTGTTGGAAACAACCAATCAGATCAAGGAGGAAGGTTGTAGCGCTGTCAATGATTCTCATGGACACACTGCTCAATGTGCTAAGTGTAGAGAAACAACTTACTGTGACAGAAAAACTGTTTGGTGGCTGTGTGTCATGACAGGCTCTGCTGTTTAGAAGCTCTAGCATACCAGAGAGCAAGGGGAAGGGTGTGAGCAGCGAATACATAAGGATGATTGGCAGTGCTTAAATACTCCTCTCAGCTCAGCACTGGAAAACGGTAGAGGTACTTGACATTTTTTTTTTTTACTAATTATCTGTCTCATATTATACTGTCATGACATAGTGATGATTTTAGCAATGTAACCTGCATATTTTTAATGTTATAAAAGTTACATACGATAGCTGTAAGGCATCAGAAAAAATACTCCAAGTTTTTATATGTATTGACATGACAGCATCACACACTTGAAATACATTTGTTGATAGCACATTATATGATGTAAATCCCTGCCCAGGGCTGCACAGTGGCACAGTTGGTAGCACTGTTGGCTTGCAGCAAGAAGGTCCTGGGTTCGATTCCCGGCCCCAGGTCTTTCTGCACGGAGTTCTCCCTTTGCATGCGTGGGTTCTCTCCGGGTTCTCCAGCTTCCTCCTACAGTCCAAAAACATGACTGTCAGTGTAATTGGTCTCTCCAAATTCTCCCTAGGTGTGAGTGTGTGTGTGCATGGTTGTTTGTCCTGTCTGTTTCTGTGTTACCCTGCAACAGACTGGCGACCTGTCCAGGGTGTACCAGATGGAGATGGGCACCAGCAACTCCCGACCCCATTAGAAACAAGAGTGAAAAGAAAATAGATGGAAGGATCACTGCCCAAAGGGAGAAATGGACTTTAGTGAGCATAGTGCAACATCCAGGAAACCAGCACTGGACGATTTGGGCTTTGTTACATGATGCATGATCCTGCATGGAGTGGACATAAAAAGATGCTCAAATAGTACTAATGCTCCAGATGGGTACCAAGAAAATATGTGTTACACCATATTTTCTTGGTATGGTGTGACACATATAAGGCAGGATGGATTTATGTTTTCATAATGTCTGCCCCAAACTCTAATCTCACAATCTGAATGTTGCAGCTGAATTTGAAACATAACAAAACAAGCAACATTTTTTTTTCAATCTTTTATTGTCCAATTTGCAGGAGCCTGTAAGAATTGTAGCTTCAGGTTTCAATTCTCAGCTGACAGGAGTGTCACCAGATTTGGTCTTCTTCTGCTGTAGCCCATCTGCTTGAAAGTTTGATGTGTTGTCGCTCAGAGACAATATTTTCTACATGTCTTGCTGTAACAAGAGGTTATTTGAGTTTTGTTACCCAGCAAGAATTTTTCATCCACATGCCTGCTGTTCACTGCATATTTTCCTCTTTTTTTTTGACTCCGTGAACCCATGAGACGGTTGTGTGTATTTTAAAATTACAGTAACTCAGCTGTATCTAAATTAATCAGGGCAGCTTGCGTGGCACCAAAAAAACATGTATTGTTTAAGCATCTTGAAATAGAGTTTCCTCCCCATTCTGATGCTCAGTTTAAACATTAACTTATCTCACCATGGCTAGTTTCTGAATGTCATTGGTTAATTTGCTAAAGTGTCCTTAAAGGGACAGCAAATGTACAGGAAGAGTAGTTTGAGCATAATAGACAGAGATGTATGGAAAATCTATGGCTGACCTAAGACGTACTTGACAAAAAAAGAAAAAAGACACAAAAAGAAAAGAAACATGGCTTACATATTGACTAAAACAGAAGCTCAACAATCAATAGTGTCCTTTTAAATCTAAAATGTCTTTAATAACAGTAACTGTTACTATCTTAAAACAGATAATGATATGAAATGCAACACTACTTTTATTGAATTAAGAAACTCTAAAATCTTTCTGGATCCAGCAATTAATTTTCATTAAGAACACACAAATGAAATTTTCTCACATAGTTCATAAGATATATTCCTGTATTTTCAGAAAAGCACATCCATTCTGCATCTCTGTTGAGTATTCATTTATGTAAACTGCATGCAAAAACGCTTCTGTGTTTGGCTGTTTGTATGCATCCACTGTTATGGCCAATCCTGCCCTTCATATTTGACGTGAGGTGACTGGTTCAGCCTTGATCTGAGAGCTCTGCCTCTCACTCATGTTGTCAGATGCAACAGAGCATGCACTTCACAAACAACTTGGTCATTGCTTCAATGAAGGTCAAGATTTAAGCAACTCAATGAAATCAGGCAGACCCTCTCTGCAGGGCATTGTTTAAACGAGACCCGTGCTTTGATTTGAACTGCTAATTGGAATAGCAGTTCCAATTAGCCCTGTAGTCTGCCCTGTAGTCTGCACAGGGCTCCCTGAACTGAATTTATTCGGTGTATTATAATGATATAATCCTCATCCTGGTGATAGTTCTGCATTAAAGTTACCTTTCTGATTCAGGTGCACTGAACCAGTGAATTTCCCTTCACAGTCTGGCTGAAGGATGGCCAACCTTACCTATGACAAACAAGGGGGATTAAAGTGATAATCATTACTCTTCCAAGAAGGAATTAGCGGGTGGGACATCGACATTAAAGAAAAACCACAGGTGAACAAGGTCTCTGATACCCCCTGCTTTTTTTGCACCTCCCCATACCATATCTGCGTGACCGAGGGGAGATTTAATTTGCCGTAATTACTTTATTGACTTGTTTTTAGAGCCGTATCACTGCAGTTTACCATCAATAAAACATATGCCAGGATGAATAATGTGTCCACACACAATGGGGATGCCTTCTCCTACAAAAGATCACAGGACTGCATCCCTGCGGTGCATGTTTATGTCACGCTCTTTCTACTTCATTTACTTCTTTGATAACACTCCTTGAGCACACCGATTTCCTCGTTCGTTTTTATCTTTTCGCATTAACTCCCATTACACCCTCTTCCACTCCAGCTCTTTGCCTCCCTCTGCTTTTTATGTCTCCAGGCACGCATGCCCAGCAGGCCTTCAGGACTGAGCCCAGGAACCTCACTGTGCGAATGGGAGCCACAGCTGTGCTGAAGTGTGAGGTCCTCAGGGCCTCGGGGATTGTGCAGTGGGCGAAAGACGGTTTTCTTTTGGGACCTCAGAGAAGCCTGCCAGGCTTCCCACGCTACAGCATGATTGGAAGAAGAGGTAAACAGGAAAGTCACCAAAGTAGTCTATAGGACTGATTTTAAATAAAAGAAATAAAAAACTGAGCTGAAACAAAAATGAGACAAACAGAGTAAATGCTATAGTTGTTCTGACCAAATATGGTACCGGGAAATTATTTCATACCACTTAAACTTAAATATGTGTCTATTAACATCCATGAAAATCAATTAAATTTTTGCATTATTCATGTGAAAGACCAAGTCAAAGCAGTGAGTATCAACAAATATCAAAAGTGGACAGTCTACTACAACCTGTTGGCAAATTTGCAGCAATTTCTTATACTGGCTGCTCATGTTGCGACAGTGACAAGAAAAACTCCTGTTTGTCAGGTGGAAATTTGTAAATAAATCCAAATTCATATCTTACGTAACTGCACTACATGCTGCTTGGTTTGGATTTATCACTTAGAATCCAGATAAAACACACTTAATTTTGGAGTTGTGATGTATGAAAGTATGCAAAAGTTCAAGGACTGTAAATATGTTTGCAATACAAGTCTTTTTGTTTAAATATCACACAACACAGAAATTACCATAAAGCTTAAAGTGTGAAGTTGCAGTATAGAACAAGGCTGTCAACACTAATTTGCATAGTTTTAGTAAAAATAAAAACAAAAAAAAAATTGATGATGCATCAAATAACACTCTCTGGGTACGTCACAGTAAAGGAAATGAGGTTAAACTGATAAGCAACACTGTCATAAAAAACGTGAGCTATAAATGCAGCGAGTTGGTATAAAAATGTGAGATTACACGTTCCACTTATCCTGTCACAAGCATATCAAAAGGGAGAAAAAAAACATAGAACTGTCAGCTAATCAGTAAAATGTGACAGAGGGGAAAAAAGTGTGTTGCAGAACACCACAGTCTATAAAAAGTAATAGCTAATTAGAAGGCAATCCTGAGTAGGAGAGGAGCATCTGTTCCTGATCATCCTGCAACTAGACGAGCCACACTTCTCTGTTGCACTCTGTGGGAGACAGCCAGTGACATATGCACTGGCTGTCTCTATATATCGGGAACCATAGTCCATGCACATAGAACATCAACAAAAATATACAGGTGCATCTCAGTAATATGTAGTATCTCTGAAAAATACATATTTGTCTATAATTCTTTCAAATATTCCACCTTCTATTTCGTACAGGTTCTCAAGTGTGATATCTCAACCCTTTATTTTTGGTATTTATATTATATATATATATATATATATCACACGCAGCAAGAGCTTGAGTTTCTTAAAAAAGTTGAATAATACATAAGACAAATTCTATTAAAATATGAAATCAATATCTCCATAAAGTTTGTAAGCATGAATTGCTCCTTACTTTTCACATAGACAGGTATGAAAACTTTGGAGTTCAGAAAATGCAGCAGACTAACCCTAACAAATGACTGACTGGTGAAACATCCCACTGGACTTTAAGCAATATAAATGCGGTGCCTCTTTTCTTCTGGGCTTTGGAAATTTGATTTTTAAATTAAATTGAAAGTTTTGCTTTCTTTGAAAAAGATATCCATGGACCAATGAGTTACTTTTCAGTCACCTCTGATGTTGTCTCTAATTCAGCAGCGGTCTAACATAAACTTTAAAATAAATAAATAAATAAAAAAAACTCCTATATGAAAGTCTTCTGAAGCATTTTCCATATGCCACACATTCCATGCTGAATCTATAATTTAGTAATCGATTTATTTTTAAGTAAAATATTGATTAAAAAAATGATAATTCAGTACCATTTTTACCTTTTGTAGTTCTAAAATGTAATTTTATTTGCTGATTAGCGATTCAACGCAAGCATCAATAAAGAAATGACATTAAAAAAAAAAAGTCTACAGCATTGAGATAAGAACCTGCGCCCATGAACACTTGAACTGCAGGCAAACGCAGCATGCTATACACTCATCCACTCACCTATGAATAACATCCCCATCAGCACAGGTACAATTTCCAGGAAAGGTAACTGCAGACTGATGTATGCAATCACTTTCCTCTGCCCAGAACGAACCAAATCATTTGGGATGACACTTGACTGCACTTGATAGGCCACCAGTTCTCACTGATTGTTACCATCGGGGGTGTTTATTTATGCTTTAAAAAGCTTGAAATCATGTCTTTACAGAGACAAGAGAGGGCAGCATTGATTTCAACACACACTCAAGGTAGATGCAGCGCACTTCTTTTCCCCTCCATCCCCTGAAGCAAAGGAGTGATATAAATATGGAATGACATGAGTCCTAATCTACTGCAAGATTTCAGGCTGATTCGTGTAACAGCTCTTATTGTAAAGACAAACACAGATGAGCCAATAAAACAGCTTGTTCAGCGCACTAGAGCATGAAGTATGTCTTTGTTAATTTATTTTCAATGACTGGCCCACAAGCAGTGATTTAATTATACCTGACCTGCAGCCAATCAATGAGGCGAAATGTAATTATTAATGAGCACGAAAAACACCAAGGTTTTGCATATTTTCCATAATGATGATAACATAACTATGATGAAATATTATTAAATGGATTAATGATTGATTGTGTTATTCATGAAACTTGGAATTCCCAACCCCTCTAATTTCTTCAGTCTAGGTAAAAGTTTCATGTAGGCTTTAAGAGTCACCAAAGTTTCTTTCTTTTTTCTTTGAGTCTGTAATTTCAAACAGGGGAAGAAAAGGAAATAGAAAGCGATAAAGAGCCTTCAGCCAGTTCACAGAAGTCAGATTGTGTGCAGCAGAAGGAAACCTCATTCATTTTTCCTTAAAACTAGTTCAGACCTGGTGAAACAGAGAAGGTGTGTGACATGAGTAAAAGCTTTGCGGTATGTAGTGAAAAAGTGATAAAGTCATTTGAAACTGTAAAATTAAAAGGTTTTTTTTTGGAACATGTTACCTGCTTTCATCAGGTAGAAAACAAACAGTTGATTTGGTAATCACAAATTAAATCTCAATTTGGACCTTTTATTCTTTGTTTCTACTTACACCTTGCTTTAAAAAATGCATTGATTTTGACCTGTTAGATGTTCTTAAAAAAAAAAAAAATCACTTCATGTTACCCTCTCTGCGAGGCTTTCTTTAAATGAGACTCATGCTTTGATTTGAGGTTGTGATCTAATTTTCACACAACCCCATGAATGTGAGACCATGGCATAATTAATTTGTTGTGGGAAATGATTTAGTATAACAAAAGTGCTAAGATAAACACCTAAGGAAGGGGTTTTATTTAAAAACAACTACTTTTAAAAAGGAACCACATTTACAAGGGAGACTTTATGTTGTAAGATATACTTTCAGCTTTAATTTGGTTCAAATAACTTGGATTTGCATAGGGAACATTCATTTTAACTGCAGTCAATATGTCTTTGTATCTATACTCAATCTTAAAGCCGCCTAAGGTTCTAATCTATATGAAATAAATAGAAAGTAATAGACAAATTGGCAAGTCACGTCCCTGCCTTCCACCATCTCTTCTGCCATAAATACACACTTGCTGCTACTTGATTGCACTATTTGTGAATAATTTCAGAAAAGAGGAACGTGATTAATGACTTCAGTGTCTCTCCCACTCTCTGCACTCAATGATAACTTAGATGTGAAAATTGCTTCTGGTTGGTGTTAATTATCTTGCCAGCTTACTTGACACATTGCGTTTTTAGGCCTGAGTGGTTGTCAGACCAAGATACTATTTTCCACATGTTAGTGGGCCGTGAGCCATCAGGAGCTGGAAAACCAACAGTGAGCATCATCTAATCCCCACAGGTTGTGGCAACGCATCAAACAAATCAAGCCCCATTGGCATGCCAGACTAGCAGAGGGGAGATACATAGTGAGGGACTCTGTCTGGCAGCAAATAATAGGCAGTTTATTCAGTTCGCGTTTTGAATTAGAGATTGGATTTTATTTACCGCATTGGAAACTCCTGCAAAAAAAAAAAAAAAAAAAAAAAGAGAAAAACAATCCTTCAAGTATACAGTACACTGCAACTTGCATATCAATTGGAATGCCTGGAGCAAGAAATTAGAGATTCTCAAAGAGTCTGATGTTTCAACTCTACAGCTAAAAGGAAATTGTCTATTTATAGCTAGATCACCCAGATATCACTGAATACTGTTCATTTTCTTCTTTTATAAATTGTAAAGAGCAACTCTTATCATTGTACAAGAAGCTAGATCTTTTGTATCTGAAGCAGTCAGTGACAGAAAAATCTTTTCAGTTTTTATTGTCACATCAGAGCATATTGAAGAACAATTGTGAAGCCTTTTATATGTATTAAGTGCTTGTTTTGCTAAGTCACTTGGCATTTTTGTGAGAGGTTTACAATTAAAGTGTTCATAAACATTTCTGAATTTTCAAGAGGTTAATCCTGAATAAACTGCTGAAGCTAATTAGATTCACCTGTTTCATTGAGAATACAGCCATAATACATATAATGGGTGATTCATATGCCTGTTATATTATGGTTATTATTATAAAGGCTTTGATACTTTTATAGTTTTCAAAGTGTATGTGGTTCCTTGAAGTAGGAGTGTACAATGGTGTGACCGAATGGGGTTTTACTGATAAACTCAGTAAATGATCGTATCCCTGATCTGGGCTGTGCAATAAAAATATATGTAGCCTTACTAATGTCTTTATTAACTAACATATCAGAATAGAACACATGTGTCTAAAATTCTTGAAGTTGTTTCTAATTTTGGGTATGATGTTTTTTGGCAACACTAGGCAACTCTGTAATTGAAAGAACATGAAATATTTGGTGAGTTGTGTAAAGAAAAGCTGTTTGTAACCTTTTATCATAAACTCGCGTCAAAGATCCTGAGGTATCCATTTAAACATATTCAGAGTTTAATTATCCCATTGAAAGATTTCAGTTCATTGTGAATCATTAAACTATGATTCATTAAACTATGATTCACATCATTAAACTATGATTCACAATGATTGACAACCTTAATGTGACTGTTGCCTCTGTTGAATTTTTTTGATTAAAAAAAAGCTGTTTTACGCTTCTGTTCTTGATTAAGTACATTTCAACCATTTCTGTTTCTGCACAGGACAGTATAATCTCAGGATTGAAGATGCACAACTTGATGATGACGCCTTCTTTGAATGCCAAGCCGGCCAATCTGAGAGAAGTGATGCTATTGTCTCCAATTCAGCCTTTCTCACCGTACAAAGTGAGAGTCTGTCTGCCTGTCTGTCTGATTGTCTGTCTGTCTGTCTGTAGATAGCTGGACACGTGTTCAACAAGGCACAGTACGCATTTTCTCTACTCCAATAATATGTCTGACCTCTTGACCAGTAATCAGCATATAAAGAGCTGTTAAATATTCATTTCTATTGATAAAGAGCTTTCTTTTTTTTTTCAAGATAATACTGTTACATTTGTAGCAGAGACAAAATGAATTAATCACTGGTACAGTAAAACTCAAATGTTTCCTTTGAGCACATGTATATATCCCTCTTAATGAACTAGAATATTATAGAAAAGTTCATTTATTTCAGTATTATTAGTGAAATTAGTGATGGGGGAGTCTATCTAAACCCAAACTGCAGTTTTACAGAAATTTAGTATATACAGTAAAGCATTTGAGGTGTTAAGAAAGCTGCTGTAGCAAAGCTTGTCTGCTTTGAGGGAGATGTCTAGTGACCCTTCCTTTTGACAATACCCTACAGATTCTCCATAGCATTTATAACAAGTTATTCTGCTGGCCAGTCCTTAGACTCGATAAAACAGTGGATCAGCAGCAGCTGGTCACATGGCCCATGAAATGAGCCATGGATTCTGGGATGCTTTTCTGTGTGAAGATTTTTGAAGCTTTCACCCACAGTTCACACTTTGTCACCTCCAAACTCTCAAAAGGGCCTTTTTCACAGTCCTCTTAAAACTGCAGTATCCCTTTGGACCATTTCAAAGCGTATATACATTTTCCTTTCACTAAACTTTCCATCAATATTTTAGGATAGAGCATTCTGTGAACAGCCATAATTCTGGCCACAGTTGACCACCTTTCGTGGCTTATCTTCCTTGAAGACGATGTCAGAGACAATGTGATGGAAAAAAAATATCAATTCAGCAGTTTGCCAGTTGTTTGTGTAGGCCATACAACATGAATTCTACTTTTATTGATCTTATCCAATATTCTAGTTTATGGAAAACAACATTTTTATGAGCTGCAACTTTCAAATAAAGAGATTAAATGCCAGACATAAATTTCTATGTGAGTAATGAATCCATATAAGCTATCAGTTTAACTTTTTCAAGCAACTATTTGATAATCTTATTTATTCAGATGGTTCGGTAAATTGCAAAAAAGTTTTGTAACATCTTAAATATTATTCTTTGTTTTTTTTTTTTTTTAAATCCTTCTACCAGTGGGGTCTGGTGGTTATTACCACCATCTGTAACATATAAGGTAACAGTGCAGCCTGGCAAGCCTAAAGGGAGATAGTTCAATGTTTCTCTCTTGCACAGAATAAATTATTACAGAGGTGATTGAAAAGTTCAATTTGGACATGTAGTGAAACATATGTAACCGTAAGACTACACTGGACCACCTGTTGTCATTCTATAACGACCCTTTCCCGTCGTTCTTGCCTGTGGGAGTGAGCCCATATGTGGTCAGGGAAGGACTCTAAAAGAACCTTTCTTCTCCAGGCACAGTTCATTTACTTAGACCCACCCCCAACCCCTTCCCATTTTCTCTGTCACTGAAATTTTTACTCTCTCCCTTGTGTTCAGGCTTTTTCTTTGGTAATACGGTTGTGGGGGTGGTGGTGAAGGTTTGACGGGGGGGTTGAAAGGGTTTTTGCTGTGGCAGTTTCAGCAGTCTCTCTCCTCTGGGAAGAGAGCAGGTTTTTCTGACATCAATGGGCTGCCAGGAGGGATGGCGGGTGATGCGGGGTAGCAACAGCCATAGACTGCAGACGTCTCTTTTAAATGACTGCACTCCATTCTGCTCTGCAGCAGCTCTGTATCCTGCAGCAGGCCTTACACCTGCAGCCACAGCGGGTTTGACTCCCACATTTATTACCTCTGAGATGCCCACTACATGCGCACCCACGTACACAAAACCAACAAGATTGCCTTTGACTCTGCCAGAAAGGTCAAAATACACAGGCATCATGTTTGCACAGCATCGGGCATCTTTCTGACACTCTCAGATAATGAGTCTTGTTCGCAATTGACAAACGGCTGGTTTTGTGTTTTTTGGCTGTTTACATTTCAGAACGGACAGCTACACCTGTCGAAAAGGTTAAAGAATGAAGCGATGACCTTAAAAACTCTTTGAAAATGTCTGTCCTAAAGGATCATTAGTTCCACCCCAGCTGTTCATGTGATTCAAAATATGTGAGAAATCACAAGCTTCATAATGAGCTGATGAACACAATCTTGTGTTAGTGCTGAGCTGGGACTGGAAAGTGTGCATCTTTTGGAAAGCAAAATCTCTGATGAGTTTCCCATAGACTCCTCCATCAAGGCGACGATTGCTCCCAAGGTCCCCCCCACCACATACCCCTCCCTTCTCCAACCGGTCAACCGTGGCCAGATCCCATCAAGCTCTGCATCAAATCAAAACACTATAAACCCTTTATGAAGACCTGGCTTATGAACGAGGGGAAGGAATTTACAAAAAAATAAAGCCAAACTGAAATTGCTGGTTGTAAAATTGGTATCATGACTGACTAATTCAAGATAAATCACCGCAGGAAATTAATAGCAAAGGGAAGAGAGAGAAATGTCAATAAAGTTCCCATCCATGGGCTTACAAAGAGATGTTTTCAAGACATATCCATTGGTGTAACATAACTCCTGTGTGTTTTTGCCTTTCTGTGGAGCTTAGATAGGGGATTACTGCTATAGGCAGATCAAGTGGCAGTGAGTAATCCATGACAATAACAACCTCTGCTGAAACCCCCTACCTCCTCCTCCCTCTGCTGCTAAAACTTACCCCGCGCGGTGCCACATATCACATACCTGACACATCCTGTGTCTCGGTTTGTACCATTAGCCTTAGCATTTAATCCTATTAATGAACAACTCTCTCTCTCATCATGTTGCGTGCCTGTACAGATACCTCCTGCAAATGCTCAAAACAATTTTTTGATGTGCTCTGGTTTTAGACTGAATTACTCATTCTGCCAGATATAACAGAAATATGCACATTTTTGTGATGGCGTGTGTGCGTGCGTGTGCATGAGTGTGTATCTGTATGAGCTTATTATCACAGCTGCTTGGAGGTTAGAGGACATTTTAGGAACTGGGGCTATGGCAAGGTTTCGGTGGTAGCTAATGAGTTTAGCTCTTGAAGAGTATATAATGAGCCTTCATTTTCTGATTCCCTGTTATGAATAATGGAGCAACTTATAAATCGGGGCACAACCAACATGAAGCACAGCGACTTTTTTCATCCTTGTTCTTAAAAAGTTCTGACAGCTACCAAAGATATATTCTCATCAGTGGTTGATGAGTTATGCACTGATGTGATGGTGTGCATATTAGAGTGCTCGACTGATGTTAAAGCGTCAGTTTCTGCCTTCATAACTACCAGGGGACGTCATGCTTAATAGTGAAATGGGACACTTAAGAGGCTCCTTTTAATTCTATCTTGAACGTTTAGTTAGCATAGACAGGACCCTCCACTTATTGGCATTCCTGGTAACGTCTAAAAATAAATTCCGTTATGGCAGTGCAAGTTCATCCAGAAAAACGAACACACACACATCCCCACACGTACACGCGCATACATGTATATGTAAAGAAAAAAATAAGATGGGTTGTAAAAGGATGGTGGCGCATTCTTCCTCAAGATATATTTAAGTTTTTCTCAATGGCTGTGTTATTTTCTAGGCCTTAGCTTTAATGGAAACTGTGGAGGTTCCTCCATCTTCTCCTCAGTGTTAGTATTTATTTAAATGTTTTCAAACTTATAATTTGATATTTTCTGTGGTGGTGGGTTTTGCATTAAGTTGTTTACTATTTTGGGTGCACACATTTAGTAAACACCTTATGTTTATTTAGTTCATTAACTATTTTATTTTTGTTGAGTTTGAAGGACTGCTGGGGGAAGATGATTGGTTAAGGCAAACCAGGAAATGGAACAGACCATCAGGCTGCTGGAAGCAGGGGACCTGATAATAAAGATTCTTCCTCTCGCTCTACTAAAAGCATAATTGCTAAAACATTTATGATGTTAGGTTGTTTGTTTTTTATAGTTGTGTTAAAGTTAAAATGTTTGATTAAAATTAGTTATTTATGTTTATATATTAATTGTCTTTGTCTTCTCCCCCGACCCTCCTCATTTGTGTAGGCTAGCCTTTGTATTTAAATTCCCTTGTGTTCTTTATGTGAGGTCAGTTTTTGGTTTGTTATGTTGAGTTAGGTATACCTTAGTTGATTTATTTTGGGCCCATTTTTCCTATATTTTTGAGATTTGTTGTTAAAAGCTTTTTGTTAAGATTTTGTGGAAAATAAATAGAAGCTATTTTTTTATATATGCCTTTGTCCTTGTTCCTTGCTGGTCGGAGCGTTACAGAAACTTCTGTGATAATCTAGAGAAGAAAGCACAAAACAGGAAACAGGACTTTGGGCCATCTAGTAAGATTGTTCAAAGATAAATGCTTCACAGTATGCACCACTCTCTGGTACTGTTAAAGATAAATTTCTCTGCTATAGGCAAAGTGGGGTTATATAGGATGATAGCAGCCAAAAAGACCAAACAGAGTGAGACTTATGATTTTATTAAGAAATATCTTGTATTGTTCTTTAATTGTCAGTGTTTGATTATATTGCTCCAATAAAATATTAATTTATCTTATGGGAGAACCATGTGATCACAGCAGATTTACAAGTGAATGAGCACAAACCATGTTTGAGTGTGAGTATGTGTGTGTTTGTCATATATTTTTAGCTTTGGCCACAAGAGTCCAAATGGGAGGTAGATTTTCCAAAAAGGGAATTTAACAGTTATGTAATACAGTCAAAACAAGTTACATTTGGTTGAATGAAGAAATGATCGGGGGACTGTGTGAGGATCTGATTTTCATCCTACACGTTTGCTCAACATCTTCCATCTGAATCGTTAAGAAAAAGGGGGAAGAAAGCCAGGAGAGAAAGAATAAGCTAAAAAGGGAGCTTTGTTTCAGCTGCTTTTATTGCCAGAGATCACACACCTGAGACCAACAATGCATGCATATGTGTAAGCAGGAGTGTGTGTTTTTATGCAAAATAAAAATACACTCTAATATGCACCAGTGCTGATGTGAATGTGTGTGAATGTGCTTTTCCCCCTAGAGATAAAACTGATGAGTGCAGTGTGTCTGCTGTTAAGAACTCAGATCTCCATTATTTTCCATCCTATTCAGCACAATCAGCTTTTTAGAGACTGCTTATCTCCTCGGCCAGCATCATTCGGAGAATCATGTTAGTATCACATGTTAGACCGTGCACACACTTAACGCAGAGCAAGATGAAAATCTGCATATTTCCTTCACCTGTGTCAGCTTGCTGTGTAGCTGCGCAAATCTGCATGCACTGTAGATTTGAGTTTATCTCTGGGTGTTTGTGCAGCAAGAAGCAAAGAAAGTAATGTGAATGAAGGAGAAGGATAGGTGGGAAGAGCTGCTTATGCATTTTAATGTGCATCTGCTAATCTGGTTCTTATCTGCTTTATCCATCCTTCCGTCTGTATTTGTCTAATAATTCATATTCTGCTGCTCACTGTTTGTCTTCTGAACTGCAGGAACAAGTCCTTGCATAATCTATTTTTGTGTTCTTCATATGTACCTTGATGAAAGCCAGAGATAAAGAGGGCAAGGGAACACTAAAGAAAAATAAATGACTGGCATGTAGACTGAGAAGGGGCTGCAGGGGTTAATTAGAGAAACTGCATGTTTGTTTTTTATGATTAGCTCTGGGTGCATGTCTGAAAAAAGTGAATACTTTTTAAAAATTATTTATTTATTTTATTTATGTATGTTTATCTCCTTTCACCATTGAACAAATAAATTAATCGGCTAGTTCAACAGCCATTGGACCTTGTGGTCACTTTGCAGTGACAACATGGGGAATGGATATGTTGAATGTAAAGTGAAAGAAAAATGGTACTTTTTTTTTAGCATCTAGTAATTTGAGAAGTTCAGCTAGTATGGGAAGTATGTGTGTCAACCCCCTTTTGTAGATCTAGACTAGATGCTAAAGTATGTGCTCATTTTTCAAAATAAGTCTGTCCAGTTGTATGAAAGACATTGAAAGCGTCAATGTCTTTCAAAAAAAAGTCTTCCTTCCATTATGGCCCAGGTCGAGCTATTTTGCACAGAAACATGACAATTTCAGTCTCTATACTTGTTGAGATGGCAGATTGATGTCTCCAAAGTTGGTAATTGAAGTGAAAAGTGGATCCCTAAACATTAAGATAAGGAGGTTAAAATTGGTAAATGTAAAATTTTCAGATTTTAATAAAAAAAAAAAAAACATGATTTTCCTCTGCTTTACGATAATGGACTGCTCTGCATTAGTCCACTGAACAAAATCTCACTAAAGTACATCAAAGTTTGTGGTTTTACATGGCAAAATACTGCGTGAAAAAGTTCAATGGGTATAGACATTTTCGCAAGACGTGTATGTCCAGGGATTTGTGTGAATGTGTAACTTTCTCCTGACCATGCTGATCTGGTCTCATGGTGTGCCCCGATGTATGTGATGGATGGCGAGATGCAAGTTCCAAGTCCAAGACAGAATACACCTTCCTCCTGACTTTTGCAGTTTAGCTGCAGTGGTCAAGAAGGATTGCATTTAGGGGAGCGATGTGGGCTGGGGGATGATGAAGTGAACAAGATATACAAGGGATAGGATGGTGTTTCAGGGAGGGAGGAAGAAATTAGAAACCTGCCTGGCTCATTTGGGAACATATCATTATTCTTATTTTTAGGATTTGTTGAGCTGCCAGATACTCCTCAAGCACAACAAGTGATGCGCCCATGTGAATTGTGTTGCTGTGAGTAGATTGAGAGTGCAGCGGCTGTCAATAGATGCATGGCCTAGTCAACTTCTCAGGGAGGAGGAGGAGGAGGATGGGGGGAGAAAACAAACAAATGCATCTCATTATTGCGGCATGCGCCTCTGCAGTGCTCTGGGTAACCCATCACAGTCCACACAGATTCAATTGCTTCTTTTAAATCAGTTTGAAGCTGCAGCCACATCTCATCTGTCTCAATAGCAGACCAGAGCATGTGTGCGACTCTGGACACTGCAACAGCTCCTCCTAGTGGTGTAGGATAGATTGTATTTGGTGAAAAAAGGCGGAAAGGAGCTGTTTGTTTAATGGCTGGTTGATTTGGCCAGATTTATATTAATCGTTGTAGGAGTGCGGAGCGACTACACCTTATGCTGACTTTTTTCTCTTGACATGTCATATTATTTCCCTCTTCACCTATTTTTCTTATACATACCAACTATCGGCTTTGTTTCTCAGCTCAGACAGCCTCTGCACTTGATCTCTGATGAAAGAAAAACAACCTTCACTGCAACCATGCTCTCCACGGCTCACCCACTCTCTCAAAGTTGGCACAATAGACGAACATTTTCTCTGTGGTTTGTGCGTGACATAACACAGTTCTTTTGGTAGGAGCTGATAGATCTGAAGAATGTCTTTGATAATTAGGCTGATGGCAGATTTCTCAATTCACTGCCAAACGATTCTTGGTCCCTCGTGGTAAAAGCTATGTTGTTGTTCTCTTCCCTCTTTTTTTCTTACTCTGGAATTTCTAGTCGTGGTCAAATCAAAGAACTCAAATGTTGAATAGGAGATATGTGAAGACTGCTGTGGTCAGTCCAGAAAGGACGAGAGAGAGAAGTTTGTTGTTTTCTGTATAGTGTACTAATGAATCAGTGTTTCTGCCTTTTTCTTTTTGCTCACAAATTGAAATCAAACACAGTATTACATCAAACCTCACTATTGTATATCACTCAAAATTTTAACAGCATTGCAATCTTTTCACCTTCAAAATGTGTTATAAACTATTTGAATATCAATCATATAAACCATTGCGTTGTAGCTCTGTATGTGTGCTTAGGTTTCACTTCAAGGAAGTTTTGTTCAAGATGAATTGGCATGTTTGTTTTCTACTCAGATGAGTTCAGTTTATTTACTGTAAAGAAAAAAAAGTCAGAAAACATAAAGTTAGCCCTTGAAGTAACAGTGAATAATGCAAACTGGAGACTAGCAGCAAAAGAAAGTAGATGAGTAAGGATAAGGGATCAGTTTGTCGCCCTGGAGCCGAACCCAAGAGCAGCATACCAGCAGAGATAGCTCAGGATAAACTAACACCTTAGGATGAGGAATTTCTCCATTAAACGTAGTGTTTTGGTAGGGATGAGGATGCAGTTTTGCAAAACTCCTTTCTTAGTTGGATGATGAACAGTAATCTGTCAAAACTGATTTTACATCTCCAAAGCTTTACACCTGACCTGCCTGGTTGTGTTGTGTTCTTTGGCTTCATTAGGCCGATAGTTCACTGATGTTCCTTGTAGAGCAGTTGGATTTACAAATCAACTCCCTAATTAGGCAATTTTTGAATTGGTCCTACTTGATTTTCTTTAGGGCTATCAGAGAATAAAAAGGATAGAATGCAAGCGCACTCCATACTTTTGTCATTTTTCAGTTAAAAATTATGTTTCATTTGCATCCACTTCACAATTATTCACCACTTTGTGTTGATCTATCAAGGCATTGTAATATTGACCTTGAAGTTAATATGAAAACAAATTGTTTCATGTCTGCAGTTCCCCCATCGAAGCCGTATTTTACCACGGATGTGACAACACCCTGGGTGGCTGGAAAGAAGTACAAGGTTGAGTGCGTGGCCCCTGACGCAAAGCCTGGAGCTGATATCACTCTGTATAAAGGTGAGAGCCTTTCTAGCTTTCCAGCTGATTTCAGTCTGACAACAGCTGAGAAAAGAAGGGTTGCGGCCCTTTTAAAATATTCTGCATTCATGATCTTCTATACGCCGTGACCTGAATGTTCAAGCGTGAACACATTTTGGAGGATGGAATTCAGTTTCAGCAATAAGTTCTGAGCTTTTCATATTTCTGGAATAGGAAACGAGACTCTGTGTGGGAGGACATAGCCTGAGAATTTGAATTTCCAATTTCCTCCTGGCTTTACAATTACCCTTACATATATGCATATATGTATATCACAAGTTTCTAGTTGGTCACTTAAACTAACTAGCAGCTACACTGCATGGGGCTAAAACTGTGCAAGACTCCTCTTTTGTTTTAGATGAAATGAGGTCAAAAGGTATTTCATTCATATGCATCCTGATCTATTCATAATTCAGCAATGGCTGTTTTTAATTCAGACACATTGAAACAAAGATGGTAGGATTCCTTATTTGCACATTTCAGTATTCACTACTCTAGTGAGAGCAACACTGATGCGTCTGACTCATGTGAACACATCTACAGACTTGTCTTATTTGTGCATCTCCTCCCCACTGTGTCTTTTCTAGATGGAGTCGATCTGACAGGTGAAACGTCTTTTACCACATCTGGCTCAAAGGATAAGCTTCTGAACACGCACACTGAAGTAACGTATGTGTTCCACCGCCTGCCAGACTCACTCTCCTCAACCAGCCCGCTCAATCTCCCCCCCAGCCTGCCTGGGCTCCTTGTTTTCCTTGTTTTCAAAGTGTTCTTATTTTCTCCATCTGTCTTTGCGAATACAATGAATCTCAGCGCGTACACAAGTCAACTGTTACTTGCCACCGCTCGATTGAATTAGCTCCTGTCAAATGCACGAAATTACATTGCAGCAGTGAGACAGAGCCGCACCTTGCCGGTTCACCAGGTGCCTATACATTAAACAGGGGCATAGATTGCTTTAATCCTGTGCGTCTCCTCAGTGTCAGAGATAATAACCTCTTGTCATATTCTGAGATAACATTTGCACTGAGGAGCTGTGCTATTGTCTAGCCCTCCAGAGTTGGAGCCAAGGTCTTAAGCAATATTGATGTTCTTTCTTCATAATCACAGTGAGCATGCAGAGCAGCAGGCCTTGTGGGATTTGAACAGATGTCATTGTACTGTAGTTTTATTTAAAATACATAAACTGAAACCCAAACAAGACAAGAGTAAAAATTATTGTGAAGATTTCTCTCTGCGTTACACTGCACATTTTTTGATTTATTGACACAGAGACTCACAAGCAAAATGTTATTTTCTCCTAAACAAAAAAACAAAAAACAAACAAATTCTCAAGCTATCTCATTTTTGTCTAAGGATTCTCTACCTATAAGCCTTCATTACCTTAGAATGGTTTGCATAATGCTGACCTTATGGATTCATAGACACACCAAGCTGACAACAAGTTACTGCACTTGACCGGTTTTGACTTGCATGCAGGTTGCTGTACACTATAGGTCACTAACTGGCCAGCCGTAATCTGCTACTCCACCCAAATAGTCTTTTTTGAGTCCTGATGGACTAGTAGATTTTAATTGAGCAGCTTAATTCTGACAAGCACAATTTTGTATTATATGGTTTAGGTCATTCAGACTACAAAGCTTTCCTCTCATTCCTTTTTAGTTTGTTTTACTTCAAGAGTAGAAGTAAAAACAAATACACAGTAATACCATAGATGAGTTTGGAAATTTCCATTGCTTGCCTTCAAATGAGAGAAATTGACATGGCAAATTTTACTTTGAGGCCAAAAGAAGTAATTAATGTTTTGGAGAACTGTAGTTGAAATGCATTGAAAGACCCTTGCTTCGTACTTTCCTATTTTCTTTTCTGTGATTGTCAGATCCATAGTTCTCAAACTGTGAAAAAGCACCAGAATAAATTTAAGTGTTTGTTAGGTAAATAGAAAGAATTTAACTGTAATGTAGAGCAAGCGGAGATTTTTGTATGAATGCTGTCCCAGTGAGCCACTCCTTCAGTCAAAATGTCAGAAACCATCAAAATTCTGGGGGCACAATGAAAAGCAGTGCAACCTGGATGTATGTTATAAAATAGTTCCCCTATTCTCAGCAGTAGGTAGGGGGCACCAGCTCTGCATTGACTGCACATGAAAAGCAATGGAAGACTTGTTCAGGTCAAAACTGACAGATACGTTCTATATTTTGATCCGCTCCTTTTGCACCTTTCCTTTCTAATGCCACCTTGTGCACTTCCAAATATGTTCCATATTAGCTAGTTTGTCAAGCTAAGAAGCATCAACAGTAAAACTTCTGGTACCAACTGAAGTGGACGATGGTGAACAAGTGCTGTTGGTGTGTAACACCGTTTTCATTTACCTCTGAAGTCTTAACCTGTACCTGGAAATGACATTAACCATTTAATAGTTTCAAGTTGAAAACAAGTGGGCTTTCCTAATTAATTTACTCGTTGGACAGTCTACAGCAGACCCCCGGTGTTTGAAAGAATTAAGAAACAGGGTTGTCTGGAAATATCTAAAATCTGAAAATGTTTTTAGCTATTTCGCCATGATTTCTTATACCTGCCTATTTTAATAGTTCAGGCAACAAATAAACCTCTCTTGGATGTACAGCCAACAAGCACTAAGAAAAATAAATGGTCCTCAGCAAATGTCTGCACACGCCAACCAAAAGAGAAATTATTTGTTTGTTAACTCAGTGGATATACCCGCAACTTGACTTCAAAATGAGCCGACCAGCCCATATAATTCTTTCTGTTAATTTTTCCAATTAAAACTATCAATTTTTATCTTCTAAGTAAAACCAAAATACATAGCCAGATTTTTGGAGAGCTTACTGTATTTGCATGAATACAGCCACAGTTACTCATGTTGTTCCAACATGAAGGAACGCTCTTCTTTTCTCGTTTTTGTGAGAGAAAACATACTCGCACAAAAGCATACTAAGAAAGTATGTTTGCTTGTATGTTTTAAAAGGTTTCAGTGTTTGGAAAAAGGTGGTATTTATAAAATTTTGAGATTCCTCAGTTCAGATCATTCAGTAGTGCACAAATCACAAACAGAAAAAAAGTATGATGGCTAACTCTTCCACTCATATAACTTCTGATTTTGATTTATTGTGTTAACATAGTGTTTGGAAAGAGAGTTCATAAACAAAAGTAGTCAGAAATAAGAAAAAGTCAGGGCTGCTGCTTGGAGAGCAATTTGTTATTTTCGTTATTGATTTGTCACTGGTTTGGAAAATTGAAACTGGAAGGTGTTTCCTATCTCGGTTCAACACCTTACAATATTTCACTTTTAAGAAGGTGTAGTAAGCGTATGTTTAAAGCGACAAATTAAATTGGTCTTACTTTCTGTGTATTTGGATGATCAGTTTTCAAATGAAGCACATTTGACTGACGCAAGGGAACATGACTTACTTTGTTGATAACCTAGGCAAGGCACACAACTCTCACTTGCTTTAGTTTGAAGTAACTGCCTTTTCAGAGTTCAGTTCACTGTTATTTAAACATTATTCCAGTAAAAGCAAGTAGGTAATGGTAGTTTTGGATCAAGTTCAATTTCCCCTTTCATAATTTGTTTCTCCACCTAATACTTTTGCATCATCCTAAGTAAGTTTCATTTTATCAAAAAATATATATTGGGGCTCCACAGTGACATCACTGTTGCCTTGTAACTGAGTTTTGTAGGTTAAATATCACATTTAACTGAATTTTGTAGATTAAAAATCACGTTTAACTGAGTTTGGTAGGTTAAATATTAAAAATGTTTTATTTGCATTGTTATGGTGTTTGACTTAATTTCGTTTTTGATTGCTGAGTCTATGTTGCATGACTTTGTCTTTTTGTGTTTGTCATGTGAAGCACTTTGAAATACCTTGCTGCTGAAATGTGCTATACAAATAAAATTTGATTGATTGATTGATTGATTGATTGATTGATTGATTGATTGATTGATTGATTGATTGATTGATTGTAACAAGAAGGAACAGGGTTTCAGTCCCGGCCTTGGTTTTTCTGGATGGAGTTTGTATATTCCCCCTGGGTATCCCGTTGAATCCCGTCTCGTGTCCATTGACTGCTTGAGATGGGAACCAGCAACCCTTTCACCTTGCAAGAAAAAGCGTGTTAGATAGCGGATGGATGGAAGTTATATTTTGTACATGTAAACAAACCATTTCATCTCTTTGAAACTAATCAGCGCATATCATTGATTTAAATAATCTTATAATTCAAGTAGACATGAAATGTGCCCAAGATGGGTGCAAATTGATGCATGGCTGGAATTTAATATCTCCCAGACAGCTTCTTTTTGAACCACAAAAAACATAAATATATGTTCAAAATGTAAATGTATGAAATGGCAAAAGAGCTGAATTTTTGGCATGAGTAATGTGATATAGTTTTCTTGCAGGTTTAGGCTAGAAATTGTCAAATTTAACACAAGGACACCTCAGAGTCTCAAAAAGTACATCTCTTAAGCTAGCAGATTGTGCAGCCTACTGATCCTGAGTGAGAGACTGTTTAAAGCCTCAAGAAACCTTCAGGTGTTTAGAATTAATTTAAGAGTTGGCAGGTTTTTATATATATCATTTATAGAAATGATATATATTTTTATAAATATATATAAAAATCTATATATAGAGATGTTATTTATATAAAAATCTAGATTTTTTTGATGAAAATTTACATTTTTCAGCAGCTGTAAGCTATTCTTTATATATATTCTTTATATTTTGCAAAACTAAAGAATTGAAATCTATAACTCTGTGTGAAAGAAATCTGTAAAATATAGTCTCATTTTCAATTGTATTACAAAAATAAACTAAATTGTTAAGGACTTTCCTACACCCCTGCAGGTCTCCAGTGTTTATCCATATCAACTAAAAAGAACTATGAGCACTGTTATTCTTTTAAACATGTTATTTTTTCTTATTTGTTTTGTGTTACCTCTGAAAGGGTCACTGCTCTGAGATCTGACAATGGGAGAGAGTTGACATGTCATGCCAACAATGAAGCCGTTTTCCAGCCGGTGGTGACCACAGTGACCATGAGTGTGTATTGTGAGTGTCTCTGCTTCTTTTCTCAAAGCATACACTCATGCAGCTACAGGCACACACAGGAGTCCAGGTGCCCTCGGGGAGGCCCGCGAGGCATCCTGTCTTGTGCACTCAGCCTATGCTAGTGGTTTGAGAAGAAACATTCGACTGGAAGGCAAAGTCAACACCTGTTTAAAAAAAGACGAAAACGAAAAAAAAAAAAAATAAAAAAAATAAATATATATATAAATCCCCCCTGTGGACCCAATTAATGATTGGTAGGGTCACAGTAAAATCTTTTTTTTCCTAGTACAGTGGAAAACACAAAGCAGTGTGCAATTACATTTTCATTAAGTCTGATGTATCATGTTTGACACAGCTTTTGGCCCATTGTTAACCCAAAATACACCAAACGATTATTAGACCAGCCCAGATGGATTATACAAGCAAGGCTTCTAGTGAATTTTTTAATAGCATTATAATAACTAATAGGCTAATGGAAGCCAGGCCTACCTCAGATATAATAAGAAATCCAGCCTTAACTAGACCGGCAACGTTTGTGTTCGTCAGCTCAAATTAAATTTAGAATCCACAGAGGCAGAAAGTACCTTTTTCCTTGTACTGATTTCACAAACCATTTGACAGCATGGAAATAGAACTGCTGAACCGCACAAAGGTTAGCTGGCACAAATGCTGTCATTTTCCCGTATTGTTGTTTAATTTCCCTTTTGCTTTTGCTTGGCATTGCAACTGCAAGAGCCTTTGTTTCTTAATGCATGAACCAGCGTGACATGGCAGCTATTTTTTACCACAGTGGAGTTCACATTTTATACTGCTGATCAGTTAAAGTAACCGTTAAGATGTTTTTCCTCTTACAATGTCTTCAAGCTAGGAACACCCTCCAGTCCTACATCTTCAAAGCTGACTGAACACCCTGATTAACTTCTGTCCAATCTCAACCCCTTTGTAGACAAAATCTGTGCTTTTGTTTAAACTAACCTACTCTCCCTTCCTTTCCATAAATAATATGCTCGTTCTGCGGTAAAGTGCCAAGATTGCAGAACTTGGGACCTCTGCTGCGATATTACTCAGTGTGCCAGCCCATCAAAGCCAGCGCAGTGGCCATTTTCTGCAAGCCAGATTGTCAGCAAGGTGGCAATTTTTCATGCTGGCCCAGAGTCTACAGGCTGCTCCCTGAAACTGATTGCAGCAATAACAAAAGCCCATCCTCTTTTAATTTATTTTACAGCATATATTTTATTCAAGCTCAGCTATAATTTATTCATATTTCACGTTGTCTTATTACTGTTTGAACATCTGTTATTTTTCTTTATGGTCTCACTGTTCCCCTTAATTCTTAATGCTTTCATCAGATCTGGATTTCTCTTACTCATATCCATGTTGAGTTGGACCGATTTATTAACTTTGTCTCAACAAACAGGGATACTCTGCTCATTATTTCATTTCATAGAGTAATGAAATGTTTATGTATATGACACATCTCCCAGGAAAAAGTGCTGAACAGAAATATAAATATAAATATATAAAACTTTATATAAATATAAAATTTTCACATGACTAAATATAAAACTTTCATATGATTAAAATAGGAATCAAATTGGTCTTCATTCAGTGAAGTTAGTCATAGTCACAAGAGTACTGAATAATTTTACTACAGTAAGAACGGCAATACTTTGCAATACTTCAGTAAATGTAGGAAGTATACAGTGTAGTGAAACGTCTAGACGTAATTTTTCCCCCCCAAAACTTACTCAAATAGAAGTAACTGAGTAAATATATCTAGTTACTAATTACCTTTGTATAACAGCAACATAAAGATGTTTATTTATTTAATGTGAAGTCATAAAAGAGTAAAGTATGAAAAAGCTAAGATCCTAGAACTGAACCTTTTGGGGTCTTACATGCCACTTATTACTTGTATTGAGTGTCAGCAGATACTAAATGTATTCAGTATATTTTGATGCTTTGCTTCAGATTCAGATTTCTCTGAGCTATTGCTATTTTTGTCTCTCCCTCTTCTGACAGATCCTCCTGAGCCTCCATATATTATTGGTTTGGACAGAGACGTGGTTAAAGCAGGGAGTTTGCTCGTGTTGGAGTGTGTATCCCATGGTGGAAACCCCCTGGGCACTCTCCAATGGACTAAGGTAAATCCTCTTAGCCATCTGCGAAATGAAGCTTTAAAAATATCACTCTGGCTAAATGAGTCATTTTATTTCACAAACCCTTCCAGCTCAAGAGTACCTTATTTTCCCACCTAAGCTGTGAGTCTCTGTAACCTTTTGGCTTCGTCTCTGATTAAAGTTCTCCTCTTCAAGCCTATCATTTCATATAGAGTGTGTGTCTTGGTAGGAATGCGGTTGTGCCGTATTCTTTCCATTTTCAGATGATGAATTCAACAAGTCTCTATGAGATGTTGAAAGTGCGGGACACACAATTTATGACTTAACTCTGCTCACAGTGGCATGTGAGGTTATCTGAGGCCACACTTTTCAGATATTATCATTTTGTCTTACATAAATGAATTACTGGCCCAATCATATCGATAGAGACCCAGATCAGCTGATTGTTTAGCTGTGCATGTAAAAATAATTATATTCTGGCACTTTACTTTTTTTACATGCAAGCTTTTGGGTTTAAATAATGCAGTCAAAAGGTGTAAACCAATAGCCACACAAGAACTTTATTTATTTTTAATCCAAACAAAAAATTTAATTCATATCACAAGCTCATGTTATGTATTTCCGGTGTTTAAAACTGGAGCTCCGACAGAAATCGGCATCGTTTCTCTCTTCTTTATTGTTGACTCTTCTTCAGACAGAGAAGCTGCTTACAGAGGTGCTAAATCATCATCATTCAGCCCCAAAACTAAACACATGTTCCTGCCGCTGCTCGTGATTAAACTCATAATTCCACTTCTCTGTACCGAGCAGCTCTCTGATAGCAGATAACAGCGAAGATATAAAGTTGTTTGGAGTTTGCCAAGGTAAATCTCAAGCTAATCAACAAATATGGTCAGCTGTCAGTCAAATTGCTTTGTACTCTGTTCGGTGTGGCTAGTGCTACCACTGAAGTAGGTAGGAAAATCTGAGAACAGCCATGCAGAGCGACACGACACCAGATCCACGGATGGAAAATGAGTCTGACTGGGGCGGATGGGACCAAACCGATTAGAGATGCTCTAGTGGAAAAACTCCATTACAGACGGACTATGTTTACTATTTAGGTAACTTATGAAAGGACTGTAGTTTGCTGTGATGAATTTTATTTATCACAGAGCCTTAGATCAAAGGCTCTGAGTATGACTTTAAGCCACAGTTTTCAGACATTAAAAGAAATTTGAATACCACATGTTGTTTTCTCACACTGTTCACAAACATGTTGAATTTTACAGATCTTTCACATAAAAGCCCGTTGGAGTTTGAGGAGTTAACATGAAAAGAGAAGAAACAGTTCAACTGATCTGGAAGCTTTTGCTAGTTTCAGTATTCAGACACGTTGCCACCTTTCCCCCCCCCCGTCATGTTCATCCATCTTACAGGAAGGCGAAATTCTCTCAACAACCTGGGGAGAGGAAGTCGTGGGCCAGAAGTCCAGAAATATCCTCAGACTAAAGATCACCCCTGCTGACAACCAGGCAGAGCTGAGCTGTGAAAGTGCCAATATTGTCTCCTTGTCTCCTCTGTCCATCACCCGCAAAATAACAGTGTTCTGTGAGTGAAAGCAGAAGGCACACAATACCCTTTTCAGGTCTTACTTCTAATGGTTTATTAAAGATTAAAGAAAAAAAGTAACAAAAATCTCGGAGTTTCAGCTAAAAGGAAAAAAAAAGAAGTCTAATGTTAATATCATTAATGAAACTAATGGCTATGATAGCTGAAGCCAATATTTCTTACTGCCTCCAGACTAGCGTTACTTCATGGTTCTTTCGGAGCTGTTGCATTAATTCAGTTCAACTTCTTAACTGCACAGTCCTGAGGCTCTACAGATTACACAACTGCAACAACCATAGTTAATAGATTATACTTTCTTCTCGGAATATAAAATGTTTACTTCAGCAACTATTAAACAAATATGGAGTTATCATCCATACGCCTTGCTGCGTTTTACCTGATTTTAATCTTAAGTTCTTTCGAAATGATGCGGTATCTTATGTAAAACTTTATTTAAAAAATATGTTGCGTGTGCCGTGTCAGTGTGGGTGAAGAGTTATATCAGTGAGCCTGCCTGTGCCCCCCCAACATGCTCTGAAGTCATCATCCCTTCAAGTCATCCATTCAGGGATGCTGAAAATGAACTGCAGACTGTTTGGGTGTGCTCAAGGCTGCGACAGAAGCTGCAGGGCACAGAGTAAGATTCCCTGCTGGAGTATATGTGATTTCGTCTTTATTTATTAATGTTTATATTTCTTAATTTATAAACATTTTAAACATTTTGTTTATATATATATATATATATATATATATATATATATATATATATATATATATGAAGAGAGAGAGAGAGAGAGAGAAAGAGAGGGAGTGCAGTAATGTGGAATATGGGATATGCACAAATGTGACAACGCACTGACACACATGACCCACCTTCTTCTCTGAACCTGTCAGCTCAGACCCCCCTCCCCAGCCTTTGTATTGCCCTGAAGGATTTATACAACTGCATCGTATCGCCTGCAGCGATTGTACCCTGTCTCCCCTTCTGGTTAAAATGAAGCAGACTTTAGAAACCACAATGAAAAAACCCCCAGAGAAAACAAGTTGCCACTCAAAGTGATTTTCACTCTCACCCTTGATACGAGCTCTGTGTCTCACATCCTAAAATAGTTGCGCTGCTGCTGTGATCAGAATAGGGAGCTGTTGAATGTGCTGTTCGCGGGGTGATGTTTTTTTACTAACTTATCTTTGTGTGCTTGCTTGTGAATGTGTGTGCTTTCTCATCAGTCGGTCCTGCGAAGCTGACGCTGTCGGGTTTGCTGGAGGCCATCGAAGGGCAGGAGTTGACTCTGAGCTGCCATGCGTCCTCGAGTAATCCCCCCATCCACATTCGCTGGTGGCTGGGGCACAAGGAGCTCACCAACACCTCTGTCACAATGGATGAGGTGGGACTGGATGGCACACAAATACACAAAGAATGTATGTTTCTAACAGAGCTGGTAGTCAGGAAGAGTAATGGAATAAAAAAGCTGTAGGTTTTATAGTTCTGGTCAGGAGCTGACAGACTGGTCGTGGACATGAATGTTATATTATTTAGTTATATTGATCAATTCTTCAATTTTGGTGGGATGCATAATACAACTTAGGTGGTGTTTAAAAAGCAAAAAATTGGTGCATAATGATGAATTTTATTGGATTTCTCTAGCAGCTTTTGTCATTTCACTTTTGGAGTAGGAGATCATTTCTCTTTACCTATGTAGAGTAACAGTCTACTGAAACACCAGAGTAAGTTATAGGTTTACACCTTTTTTCTTTGATTGTACTTGACTATCCCAACGACCATCCTGAAAGTTTGGATCAGAAGTTGAAAGTTTGATTTCCATAATTTCGTTAATAATCTCATTAACAAAAAACATGAGAACTTGATTTGCTTCCTGATCTGTCCAGGAAGCCGTTCTTCTCTTCAACTTGCTAACAGCTACTAAGCCAAAAATTAACCTGGCTGATGTATATAGATGTCAAACCTATCTGAATCATTTGTTTTTGTGAAAATCCACAGTAAATCAAATTTGTTTGCCTTTTTTTTGTTGTTTTTAAAGCTCTATGAAGCTTTGCTCTTTTTTGCCTTGTGATGGATAGGTGACCTGTCCAGGGTACACCGTGTCTCACTCATTGTCTGCTGGAGATATGTACCAACACCCCTAAGCATAAGCGTGAAAGATAATGGATGGGTGAATATGACAAAAAAAAATCTCTGATCAGACCTGCATCTTAAAATGTTTTCATGCAAGCAGGAAACAGAAAAAGGCTGTTTATGTTCCTCTTTTGCCTAAAATTGTCTAGAAGGCATGAATATTAATAGACAAGCAAGCACTTCCTGCTTAATCAAGCTTCTTATTAGGGTAGCAAAAGACCCTCGACTGAATGAAAAAGAATCCCCAATATGAAATTTGACCTCATGTGAACCCCGGTAGATGAAAGCAAACAGTACAACCGTGAGCAGTCCCTGAATAAGCCCACTGCAGCTTTTGCAAATGAGTCAGCCAATTCGAAAAAGAGTATTTCGTAGCTCCGCTCCTCTTTTGTGTACGTTAATAAGATCAAAGTGAATAAAAGCTGACACAGAAGATGAGTATTATTAAACAAGCTCTTTATTCATCTGGCAGCAGCATTTCCATTTGATCTTGGGCGAGGCACTCCGTGGGCTGCATGTGAGCTTTAATGCATGTGAAACAGTGGGAAGTTAATGAAGACTGACGCGCCTGTTCACTGTCTTTGTTAGTCTTTCTGACTGTGGCTTTTACCGTAATCACCACAATAATGGCTTTAATAACCAGATGTACTGCATAGGCATGACCACTATCAGGCAGGTGCAAAATGACACTGTGCTCCATTTATAATGGGGAGCAAAGCAGGGGGAATCAGATGAATATGCTTATTTATCACAGACCATGCACAACATCAGTCATTACAGCAGCTAATTTGCCATCTGTATTCACAAGACAAACCACGGAGGTTGGTGGCTTTTTTCCGCTTTTTGTCTCGCTTTTTCACAGCTGAGGACGACAGACCAAGCCTGCCTGTTTTCTTCATCTTAATTGTTGCGTGCTCTTTGTGTCTGCAGGGAGAGAATGGAGGGATGACAACCACCTCCAATGTGACCCACCAGGTCTCTCGGGAGGAAAATGGACTGGAGCTTACCTGTGAGGCTTTTAATAACGGCACACATCTCTCCAAAATCCAGGCCGCTAAGCTCACAGTATACTGTAAGTAATCATAATCACATTTAACAAGTTATTGAACAAACAAAACAATGCAGTTGGATTTCATATAATCAGCTACGATATTAAAACATTTTTAATTTGTCTAATTGTTTTTGTGTTGTTGTTGTTTCCTGAGGAAAAAAACACATTTATGACTTCATTTAAAAATTGAAGACTTTTACCAAATTTATCTTTGAACAGCTGCAAACATTTGTTACAGTGAGAAATTAATCACTGAAAATCATTGAGAAAACCTTGGAATATAACTTATAACATTTGCGCAGGGAAAAGCAAAGACATGTCCAAAATTCAGTCCAGATTTACCCTATGTTAATTTGTAAAGATCTTTTTTTCTTTTCATTGCTTTGTTAAAAGTACTATGGGAAAAAATGCAGAACATATTGCTTCTTGCAAAATATCCATTCACCACATACTTTTTTCTTTTTTCACTTCTAATTTACTGCCACGATTTGAATGAATCACAACTGGGTTTTATATCACAGACCAAGACAAAATATAGAAGAACCTGAGGTGTTGTCATTAGGAACCCTCTATACTCTAATATTGCTAAATAAAACCTGTGCCTTCAGAAGTCAACCAATCTCAATGTCATCACACAAAGTGCTGTTTAGTCTCAAAAGGTCAAAGAAACAAAGTGTCATATACCTAAACTGACATGTCTCCAGGGAAACCCTGGCCAAGGTAACTCTGAAGGAACTACAGACATCTGCAACTTAGGTGGAAAAATCTCACCTCATTTCAAAATGCTCCTAGGTCTTATTTGAACGTTGACTAACTCTTGGTAATTTGCAACACACTGCCTTAAAAGCAGAGCATAAAAAAAGTTTTTCATTTTGTCACTCTTACAATTTAATTTGAGACTTATACACAGCTGTCATACATCCCAAGGGCTTAGATTGGACCAAACGACAAAGAAAAATAATCACTTTAAATTCATTTAGAAGGTGAGATCACAGCTATTTTGGAGAAGACGGAAGGCAAGCAACACCTGTTTCTCCGTGAAAATATAAGAACAGGAGGTTTACAT
Source organism: Poeciliopsis retropinna (assembly GCA_010277075.1). Classification (NCBI taxonomy): domain Eukaryota; kingdom Metazoa; phylum Chordata; class Actinopteri; order Cyprinodontiformes; family Poeciliidae; genus Poeciliopsis; species Poeciliopsis retropinna. The sequence goes on along the minus strand of VMRM01000007.1, from coordinate 16,086,310 downwards.
CCAAACCCAGTAACCTAGCCCTGGAGAAATAAGATACAAAACAGTGATACAAACAGAGAGCTATTTTGTCATTCGTTAGGCCCCTGCAGACTTTACCACTTTTCGTGGAGATTATTCCAAACTACTCCGATATGATGAGCATTCTGGTCAATTTGATACTTTACAAAGACCTTTTTTAAAAATAGAGTTCTTCAGGAGCTGAGCAGACACAGAAAATGACATACCTTTAAGTTTGTAAACTCTTGGGACAGTAAATGTCAATATTTTTACCCTTTGAGAACAGATCCTCCGCAAAAAGTTTTTATTGATTCACCGCTTCAGGACATCCCTCTGCGCTCGGGCACCAGAGCCCTGCTTGTTTGCCACTCGGCTGGAGGGAATCCTCCTGCAAAGCTTACCTGGTTTAAGGTGCAATCTTACCTTATGTCATTTATGTAGGCCAAGAAGAATTGCACATCAACCCATATCTTAATTTCTTCATTTATGTTTTAGAATGAAAAAATGATTTCAGATGCAAAGGCACAGACATCCTCTAATATGGTTGTAACTCGGATGCTCAACCTGCTCCTGACGGCAAGCGACAACCAGGCTGCCTACCGCTGTGATGCCACAAATGAGGCAAAGAAAACAATATCAGCACATGCTAAGCTACTGGTCCAGTGTGAGTATGTCTACTGTCCTAATGCATGCACACCATCTGAGCTTTATTCTTGTCACAGTCAGCTGAAAGATGTATAATATCAATATTGCGTAAATAAAGGTGATGGACTGGAATATAACATAGATTCAACTGAAATTTTTATTGTGTTCACCTTGATGTGTTTCTATTGTCAATTTACTTCATGTTATTTACACAGGACCAATCCTAAAAGAGAACTATCTGAATCTAAACAAGGGGCATTCAAATCCTGCAATGTACTGTATATATTTCAGTCAATTCTGATTTTAACTTCCTGATGTGAGAGGTCATTGCTTACGTGTATTAGGTGTGGAGGCAGAGTCATGTCATATGTGTGAGAGAAGAGATCTAATGAAATAAGATAATACAATTAACAGTCAAAATGATTTGGAGTTGACATTTTAAAATGTCCTCTTATATTTGTGATTAGTGATTTATTTGGGACGATCTGTGTTTTGCCAAAAGAATGAAGCTCCTAGTCTCAACTCAGAGATTTCCAATAAGCTTATCCAAGTATGTCAGTTCTGTTTCAATCAAAAAGGAAAGTTCTTTAAATGGTTTGTTGTACTTGTTTAAAATATTGCTTTTCCAGTTACAGCCGTGAGTATGAAGATCACAGCCAAAGAAGAAGTGTTTTACCGAGGTCAGCAGATGGAACTGGAGTGTCTTTCTGGGAGCAGCAACCCAAAGTCCGACATTTCCTGGAAAGTGGGGCCATTGAGGTTTGCTTTAAAAATTAGACCTGTAGTGTGAGAAACACCAAATAATATATCCAGCATTTTGCCACTACTTTTTTGTAAGAATATAATCAGCTTTAAGTATCGCAAATGAGGTAGAACGACAGAGATTCATCTTCTCAGATGTGTCCAGTTGCATTTTTGTGAACTTAAAATTGTTTAGCAATTGTGATTTGGCACTTATTCCTAGATTCCAGGGAGTTGAGGAGGCACCCACGAAGGCTGAGTTTGGGGGCGTTTCTGTGCTCAGTAGGCTTCACCTGAATTTGACTTCACAACACCACAACCAGAAGGTGATCTGTCAGGCCTACAGTCCTGTGTTGGAAGAGGGGGCTAACACGTTTTACCAACTGAATGTGCTATGTAAGTAGGACAGGAATAAAAAGCATGTATTTCTCAGTTATTTGTCACACACGTGTAACCAAGCAATGTTTGCTTGATTTTTAAAAGACAATTCACTAACAATGCAGATGAAATCTACATCGCTGGGATATTTTTGCAATATATTTTTTGTTTACAGGAAACCTTTGTTGTGATTTGTATGTCTGTTGAGCTCTGCGGCAGTGTGTCCTAATTGTGCATTTGCTTTGCTGCATAGCCATGTTTGCCTTTGATGCCATTTCACAGGCAGCAGCCAGCCTCTGCTTCAAAGCTCGGTGCTGTGTATGAGCATGAAGGAATGTCACTGTGTGTTTGTGCAGATCTGCATTTGGACAAAAGTACTGTCAGACGTCATTTTAATGCCTGTCCCTCTCCCTCCTGTGCTGCCTCACTCCCCTGTTGTCGAAGTGCTTGAAGTTGGTTAGATCTGGAATTATTGGTGGGATGTTGACTTTCTACTGGTTTGACTCTCATTAGTGTCTCTTCGGGCTTTTATGCTCAGCATGTGTTGTGGGTTTTTGTGCTCCCTCTTGTTGGATTTTATCACTCCTGTGAACAGGAGCCTGTTTTTATTCCTCTGTATGTAACATTTGTATGAATTCAGCTTGATTTGTATTTCTGTGCTGCTCTTACGGCAGATCCTCCTGAATTCAGTTCTGAGCAAGTAACAGAAGTCCAGGTGGTGGAGGATGATGTGGTAACTATCCCCCTGATGGTCTCAGCAAACCCCGAGGTGGTCTCCTGCATTTGGCTGCGCCGCAAGCAGATGCTGGTCAAAGGTGATCCCGGGCTGTGTGATGGCTCTATAAACCAGGTCCTAGTTGAGCTGAGCCAGCAAGTAAGCACTCAGCTCTGCCATTCAGGGTCTGAATAAAACATAGCAGGTTAGCCAGCATGGGACCCTGCCAAATGTGATTCTCATTACAGCTCTAATATATTCAGTCTAAATGAGGATTGCTGTCTCCCTGAATACAACACAAGGGCTTTAAACCCGTCTTCCTCTCCAGGTTGATGTCATCAGAGCCCAGCTGCACCCACACCCTTTCTGTTAGCTCTGCTACTTCCATTATGTGCAGCCAACCCCATGAAATTACAGTATTTTTCAAATGAGGAAAAACATCTATTACTTTTTTTGGGTACTGTGGTACAGAAGGTCTCCTTCACACACCTATTGTCGGATTGTAGTGGGAATCTTGCCAGGCCAATCAATAATGCAGGATTAGATGTCACTTAGAGTCCAATGGCCAGAGGACATGCTGTTGATGAGCATGTAATGAATACTCAATTTACTATTGGTTTTCATGTGTATGCGTGTGTGTCTGTGTGTGCTTTTTCTTAAGGGGAAGACATACGCCACCACTGGTTGGATGACCACTCTCTGGAGATTAGAAATGTGACAAGAAGAGATGGCGGACTTTACACTATCAAATGTGAAAATGGTGAAGGTGTCAACGAAACCACTGTTAAGCTGGATGTTTACTGTAAGAAACTGCCAGTAGAGGATGCATAAACATATCAGACTAATATATGTAGTATATTAAATCATTGTCATAGAATCAATGTGCACAGTCCTGCAGTCACAAAGGACAATTTGGATGCACTATTTGGCAGGCTGCACTATTTCAGGTTTCATACATTAAAAACCTGCTGACTGGGAATGCATTTGACCACTTGGTTTAACTTTCTCTATTTTTTTACTTTCATATCTGATCTCAAGCTGCTGTCACACTCCTTTTCTATTTTGCCATGTGTGCTGGCATGTTGAAAAATCTGATTTCTTCTGTTGCCGAATTAGTACCATTTCAATATAAATGCTAAAATAATTCAAAAGCAGTTGTCACATATTAGGTTCTTCAACTAACCTTGTTATGCTGACCTTCCTGGATACAATGTTACATCTGACTTTCCTCAATTGTCTTTCAAATGTGGTTTTTGAATTATAGCTTATGCAGTACAGTGAATTCATCAATTGCTAATAGCACAATTTGGAACTTGTCTAAAGCTGCAGATTATCAGACAACCAAAACTAGTTTTCGATTCATCCTCAAAAAACCTTCATTAGGCCTCCATACAAGACCATCCATTTCCTCTGCTGCCTCAGGCCCAGCCTCAAGCTCTAGGCCCTCTGCCTCAATAGTAATGATTTAATAATGCTAGCGCTGAAAATGTAGGTCTGTCTGATTCACCAAAGCCCATGGTACACCACTAATGGATTCTGCCATCCTGCACTGACTGGGCATGACAGTTGTAGATATTCATTATGTATAGAGGATTGTAGTAGCTTTTAAGTGTGGCAGTGTATTCCACTTAACAATGTCGGTCTTTGTTAGGAGACCAACACGAGTGGGTACTACCAACCCAGAGGTCTGTCTCTTGCTAGTGTTTTTTGCCACTGTTCTTCAGGAGGGAACATAGGTTCAGACAAGTTGGCACTAATGGCCTTACTGTTGCATGTACATAGCACCCATGGGAAATGTAAAAAGCTTATGAAGCTAACAAAGAAAAGAAGTGAGGACTCTGAATGGAAGGAGAGATTCACTGTTGTGTAGATGGATAGAGAAAGGAAACAAAACGAGGGCAAACTGGTCACTCTGCCATAATCTGAATAGGGATGTGCTCTCATTAGAGGGTTTCGTGGGTCACATTAATTTTCCATCTTTGCTCGAGCATAGAAAGAAGTTAATAGTATTGTATCCCAGGGGTTATGAACACTGTCAAAGCCAAACAAGTGCAAGAGTAATTATTGTAAATCAACATGCTTTTTTAATGGATGATTTGTCTCAGACTGACTTCACTTCTGCTTCAGCCTTTTCCTCTTTCCTCACACTCAGATGCTCCGAGTGTCAAGGCAGAGAAAGACCCTGTGTATGTTAACCAGGGGGGAACAGCAGACCTGATATGTGTGGCAGATGCCAACCCCATTATACCAGAGATGTTCTCTTGGAAATGGCTGGTGAGTGCTACAGCAAACACACACACACACGCACTTCTTTATATCTTCACAGGAATTTTGCATTGACTTCCATTCATTTTTGATTCGTTATATAGCCTAACCTCGACCCTTACTTTAAACCTAAGTGTTATCGGTTATCATTGCATGTCCAACCTCAACCTAACCTAAACTCGATTAACACAAAGGTTATAAAGGTCCTGAAGGACCCAAAATAGTGGTCCTTCTTATGGGTTCCCTTCTGGGACCAACTGCTCCTATAAGGGGCTCACAACCACAACGTAGTATTTTTTGGGAAAATGGCCTTTACGCCGTATCAAAAACAAGGCCACAAACACACTCACTCACGCACACGGACACACAGCCTATGCAGCAGCAGTCTAGAATCTATTTCCCCTATCTGGCTTCCTCTGTGTTATTTTCTCTGTTCTTACCGTTTATCACTGGGCTCTCTAAATGCACAGATGCACCATAATTCACTGGCTTTAACTATCCTTCCACCCCATGTCTCCTTGTTTCACACTCAGCCCAAATCCAGAAAAATAGCTTTCATTACCGCTGCGTGACTAAAGGGCACATTTGTCAATGTGGCGTGGTCTCTATCTGCTGATGCTCTCCGTGGTCCAACCCACCCCCCGGCAGTCGGGTTCGTGTTCTTTTCCTCTGCTTTTATTGGCCCTCCTTTTTCTTGTGTCTTGGGGCTCAACAGCCTTTGGTGTTATTCTTCTTTGTCCTCTCAGCTTGTTGTATTGAACGCCCTTCTCATGCAGACATCAAGCAATAATGTCTGGCTACCTGTCTTGCTTTACACGGTGAGACAGGTAGTGCACCATCCCTTAGAGGGAGTGCAGGTACTGAGGGATAGCAGCTGTCTTTTGCTTATTTCCCCTCACTCTGTCTTCCACAGGGAGAGGAAGAAGTGGAGATGGGAGAGGAGACCAACGAAAACAAATCAAGCTTGCTGACCATTCATAATGTGACTCGGGCTCATGCTGGGTTTTACCAGTGTACGGCCAGCAATGGCATAGCACTCCCTGGCAGTGTGGAAATGAAGCTGGTGGTGCAATGTAGGTCCATTGTTGTTATTTTTCAGTTTAAGAGGCAAAGCAAACTTTCAGTTGACTTATGTAAATGCAGTATTTGAGGTTTCTGAATACTTTTCCTCATCTGTCTTTTCTTGTGAAGTCACTCCGGAACTTCGGAAAGGACCCCAGTGGAGGAAGGTTGCCAGTCGAGGGGATGGCACTGCCACTGCTGAGTTGGTGTGTCAGGCAGAGGGCATCCCTCCTGTAGAGTTTACTTGGGAAAAGAAAGGGATGCTCATAGATTTGGCAAATCCCAGGTCAGGAGTTGATTTTGATTTCTGTTCATAGTTCATTTTGATCACAAAGTTAGATTTAGAGATCTTTGAAAAATGTAACTAGCAAAAACATCCTTTCTAATCTTCTTCATATGATGAACACAAAATTCAATATATCGTGTTGTAGTTTTGTCACAGATCAACAAAATGAATCTTCGCAGATTTCTTGGGAAGAAAATTAATCTTACTTAGAATAGTATTATTACCTTCCTTGCAAATAAAAAATCTTATTAGTGTGATGTCCATTTGTGTAGAGCTCCCTTTAATCTAATATCATGCAATACAATCCTGTGCCATCAATAGCTTCAGAAATCACTTACTGGGAGTTGCCACCCCAACTCTGCTGTGACTTATTATCAGTATAAGCACAGCTGTTCTGTGAAACTCATAATGTTTATTATGGGAAATTAATGAACAAACGGAACTTATGAAGCCAAAGGAACACCGCCAGCAGATATGGAAGTTGTGGAGAAAGTAAAAATAGAATTAAATTATAAACACAAGTTTTGGACATATAATGGAACGGTGTTCATTTCGTCATCCAGAAATAGTAAAAGTGTGGCACAACAGAAAACAGAGGAGAAGAAGAATCAGCAGTGCAGTAAAAAGGCTGGGAGATTATAGAGGGAGGTGTGAGGATCTGTTGACAACCTTTACTTATCCTCACCACAAATCTGGCTTTATGGAAGAATGAAAAAGAGAAAGCCATTCTTAAACCAAAATCATGAAATGTCCTGTTAACACATTACCACAAGCTGTGTAGTGTACATAGCAGACATGCTAAACACGTTGTGGCTGAACGGTTTGGCCTATTCTGGACCAACATGTGCTGCAGAAAATTAGTACCATGCATCATCCTGAATGGAATATCACAATGGTTAAACAGGGCAGTGGTAGTATCATGCTGTGGAGTGCTGTTCTTCAGCAGTAAGACACTGTCACAGGCTTCAAAAGACAATCCTGAATTCCTATTAAGTAGAACAATGACTCTAAACATCGAATGGTTTAGGTCAAAGCATAATTATGTGTTAGAATGGCCCAGTAAAAGTCCAGACCTAAATCCAACAGAGAATCTGTGGCAAAAGTTGAAAATTAATGTTCACTGATTCTCTTCATCCTGTCTGAATGACTTCAAACTGATTTAAAAAAATCAGTTCATGTGCTCAGACAGCCTGCATACAGTATATAGACTTTTTAAAACCAGTCCAAATCCTTCACTTTACTATGATGCACTACTTTGTATTGATCAATACCAGAAAAACATTGGAATGTCTGGTATTAATGTGACAAATTATGAATAAGTTAGGGGGTATGAATAGTTTTGAGAGGCGTGATTCACATTCATGCTCAATTAGCTTGTCCTGTGGTTTACATTAATCCTCAAATTTGCTCCATTATTTTACTATTTATTGTTATTTCGGCAAGCTTTAGTGACTGCACAGTGTTTATCCCTTTTCCTACTTCAGTGCCATAAATCTTCATATTGCAGGTATGAGGAGAGGACAGCGAGGGATGGCTCTTTCCACACCAGTACTCTGCGAGTGGTGAATGTGAGCGCCACTCTGGACTACGCCGTCTTCAGCTGCACTGCTCGCAACTCACTTGGGGAAGACAAGCTAGACATCCAGCTCGTCAGCACAAGTATTGCATCTGCATACATTTCCATTTTAAGTGCAATTGGGCATGAGTCTCTGGGTGACTGTGGTTTCAGCAGTATTCTTACTTGGTGCCTTGCAAAAGGGAGAGAGAAAAAAAAAAGAAAAGAGCTAGCTGTGCCAAAGTTTGGGCATGTCAAGAGAGAAAAAGGTTATTAGATCAATAGCATTGTTTTGAATTTATATAGAACAACCTTTTTTGACCTATTTATTTTTAAATGTGAAGCAATTTTATTATTTCATGAACATTCCCTTCAGTTTAATTATCTGGCCAACACAAGCCATATGTCTGAGCCTCATTGTTCTTGTAAACACGCGATATCATACTGTTAAGAGATTGGTAGGATAAATACCAAGTCACAACAGACTGCAAGAAAGTGTCTATTGGTTCTTGACCGTCCTTGGCATCCATTTCCTCCCACTGTGCCTTTCGCATTGTTGTAAATTTACTCCTCTAGTGGACAAAAAAAACAAAATATATCCCACATGAATGTTTTTAAATGAATGGCAACTGATCAAAGTGAGTTTTTTATACGGCACACACCGGGTAGGGATTATTCATATCACACACTTGGCAGGAAAACATGAATGTTTCCTTCTGTTCTTATTTGGATACAGTTAAATAAAACTGAATCCGTGCCGTCTGGTCCAAATTCTATCCGGCCTTCTCAGCCTTTGCAGAATAGTTTGGGAGAATCCTCACAATCCCACAATAATTCTGTAAACTGCAGACAGAGTTGTTGTTCACAAGAGCCAGACCTTATTTTATTCCTCTATCTCTCTACCTTATCATCTAGCCCACAGCACTACTTTGCTTCCTCCACAGATAAGAGTTGCAGTGATAAGCTTTACTCTCCTGGCATACTTAGACTTTTCCACCCTCGAGCTACCGAATGTATCTGCACACTACCAGTCTAATCAACCAAGTCCAGCTCTCAGCAAATGCCGGCAGCTATCGATGGACACATTTAATGTTTACTATAAAAACTTTAAAACACAATCCAATACTGGCCCTGTTTTTGCCCATATATTTTTCTTCTTTTTTTACGGCCATGTGGGAATTATCATAATGAATTTGACGCAGTGATAATAAATTTTAAATACTTCCTTATCACATTAGGGCTGAAAAAAAAGACATATTTTGTTAGTTTCTTTTAGCATGGATGGGGATATTTAAGAGAACTCTTTGCCTTCTTTGAGTTGAGTTGAATGTAGGAATTATTTAGTTTTGTAAACTGGTGTGCAGACTGAATCATTGCTCAAGCAGCGCTTTCTTCCTATGCTTCTGTTTAACTACCTCTCTTTCATTTCACCTTGATTACTGCTCATCTCCAAAATTATTGCTTCTGATGCTCCAAATGTGAAACACTCCACTTAGCTTTCAGAAGTCTGGCTGAAGCAGTGCTTTGTAAAAGACCAAAGGTCTGAGTAGCCTCCTTTGATGATCGCTCTCAATATTGATACTGAAATAATCATGAGGCAATGTCTTATTGCTTATGTTTGGTTACATAAATTATGAAAATCAGCCCTTAGGTTATTAGAGGAGTCAGCCAAAGCTTTGCCTTTTGTTGGTAATCATAAGGTAAAATAATGAGCTTTTTAGGTCACAAATTCATAAATTTTAAGATTTTTTTTAGAGCTCACCTTTTAAATGAGCATCTATGCTCACCTGACTTGTGAGTTTTGGTGAAACGCCATGTGTTGGCAGGTTTGTAGTTATGCCATATTTTCATTATTTTTAGGAGATGGATTAAACAGTACTGAATAAGGTGTTCAAAACTTTAACAATTTTTACCCTTGCTTTAGAATTCTTCAAAAATAAAAAAAAAATAAATAGACGTCTTACTATCTCCAGTGACCTTGATTTGAGAGAGGTCAGACAGATATGGAGATGGAGTAAAGACATTCAGCCAAGGTCATCTGGCTGGGAATTGAACCTGTGACAGTCTTGTCAAGGCTTTTGTCCCCGAGAAGGCCTTGAACAACATGGGTTGTTCTTTAGCCTGGCGTCACCACAGGGCTAAAGACGTTTTAATATCTTCAAACATATTAAGTGACTTTTAAGTGACTTTTGAAGGAATTAATTGCACAAGAATTTTGTAAGGGTTGCTAGAGGAACTAAATATAAAGTTTAGACTTTTGTTTTGTTTTAATTAAAACTGATTTATTTTGTTGTTCAGTCATATTATATACCAATTAATACCTTGAAACGTGTGTCTGTAAAGATACCAGATACGGACAATAACAAAGAACTATCAACACTTTTTTAATCATTTGTTCGAGCTGTAACTTAAGCATGTTTTTTGACCGAGCGTATAGAAATGTTTACTGACTAATCCACATTTATCTGTTTCCCCTGGGCATTTGGGCACCACATTAAAAAAAAAGCCTTTTAATGCAGGGCGTGTGTATTAATCTTTATTATTTCGGAAAGACACAAATAAAATTGCTTCTCAATTAAACTTGATACAACCAGAGTAATAATTTAAAAAGTTTAAACAACTGTGACAAATATGACTGGTGGAATCAACTTTTTTCTTGCCATCACGCTGTATAAAAAGTGTTAACAGAGTTCAAATAAACTCCAAAGACCACTACCAGAAATGTCAAAAACACACCAGTTTAAGTTAATGCTTATGCAATAAAAGACTAATGTATTTTGAACATTTTAACACTTCTGTGCTGGTAAGATTAGCGACAAGCCCCTCAGCGACTTGCCTTTTAGACTAACTTTTCTTTTCACCCTCAGATCACCCAGATCCACCTTCATCATTTAGTCTAGTCAGTGTTACCCATAACTCCGTCACTCTAGAGTGGATCCCTGGCTTTAATGGGGGTTTGCAGCAGAGATATCGCATACGGTAAAGACAAATGTCCAAAAGGACGAGTATCCTTACAGGAAAAAAGAAGCCATATTTGATAGGGTGTTCTTTTCTTTGACAGATACATCTGGGACCAGTCGGTCAGCTTCATGTATGTAGATGTCGTTCCCCCGGATACTACAACCTTCACCGTTACCGGTCTGCAGCCGCAGACCACCTACAACTTCTCAGTTAATGCCCTAAACTCCATAGGAGAGAGTGGCTATGCTGACGACAATGCAGTACTGACCATCACCACTGAGGGTCAGTGTGGAGTTACCCCCCAGATTAATCATGAGGACTGATGTCAACAGTACATTTATGAGGTTTGTGTTTTTTATGTCCTTTCTTTCTCTAGTGAAGAAAGATATAGATGAGGATCAATCGGATGATGACAAACAAGGTGAGTTTTTCTCCCTCAGTTTTAATGAAAGAAGTAATATAACTGAAAGTGTAATAAAACTCTATAAGACTTAAATTATTTAATTTTAATGGCTACGTTATCATTTATTGTTACTTAAACAATTTGAAGCCAATAATTCAGTGTCAGAAAGAAAATAACTTCCCTAACCCTAACCCTAACTTCCAGTCTTTTTAAATTTGAGACCTTTTGTTGAGAACACTGAAAGCTATATATACTTCATGCATGACTTCTCTGGCTCTTTGACGATTTAAATGTTATTTTAGAAATTAGAAATTTGCCTAAGAGTTCCTGTCAAAAATTGACACCAATTTTTATTTTTTGCAAAATGTTATTTTGGTGGTAAATACCTATCATTTCTATTACTTTGACGATTGCTTAAAATTTTGTCATAGAAATATTGTGTCTCTATTTCATTTTCAAATGTATTCATATGAATGGCATTGTTAACTGCAGTCCACATTATACAATACAAACATTTACCATTTTTCTTATGTCTTGGTCCCTGAAATGCCTTTGTTTTATTTTTTAAGTAAAGTTTCCTTTCATATATATTTAAAATGACAATAACACAGATTGAAATTTTTAAATTTGAGACCTTTTAGTCTTTTAAGAGTTTGAAGAAATCCAGGTTAGACAAGTAATGGCTTTCCTTTAGCTCCTCATGTTAATTCAGGCACCTTTTATGACTAACAGCGGTAGCTATTTTTGTCATCTGCTAGTTCTTAATTATTTAAAAGCTGCTGAGAGACCGGTTAGGTCTTTTTATCCTTACATATCCTTCAGTTTAGCTTTATCTGATCTGCACTGATCTGATATTTCTGTTTTTGCTTGCAACCAGCTCCGAGTGGCCTGCCAACTCATTTGACTGTGGCCTTCACAGTGGTGTTCGGAGTCCTGCTGGTGTTGAATTCGCTGGGCTGTTTCTTTGGGCGGAAGTGGAAAAACAGACGTGACAAAACAAGTACCCATGATTATCTTTTTCATCTGCGGATGGGGAAGTGTTCCTCGCTTTCTCGTCTCTGCAGTGTTCCGATCTCCACCGCGCAAGACTCTAAAGAGATTACTCTGAGCAATGATGTAATTGTCAGCTCAGCACCACCTCATTGCTCCGTGTTCCTCTTTCTGTTTGTGTGTCTTGTCTCCTCTCCTTTTACTCACCATCTGAGCCTCTACCTCGCTCCACATTCATCCCTCAAAACTGTCACTTCCACGTTGCACTCATATCTTTTATCTCATTGGCCGGCTTCATGTCCTTCCTCTCTTTCTCTCTCTCTCTCTCCCCTTTTGTCTCTTTCCATTTGTTCATCAGCCTAACCATCAAGTCCTGCTCCTCAGTCTTTCAGGTTTTTCTTTCCTTCAGCATCTTCCTTTGCCCTCTGTTTTTTTTTTTTTACATTGAATTTCTTTCACATCTCACTAATCTTTTATTCACTCTTGCTCTCTGGCCTCTTTAGTTTTTCGATCAAATTCAACATTTGATAGAGTAGCTCTCCTTGTATCTCGTTCCCCCTACAGAGGCAGAAAGGGACAATGTGGTGAATGGACAGAAGAGTGAAGAGGATGTGTAAGTCAAGGTTTTGTAGTTCACTGGAAGAAAAGGAGATACACATGTTTTATGATTTTTCACTAATGTGCTGGAGGCAGTTGAGGAGGCAAAACAAGATTAGATAAAACTCTGTCTAAATTGTTGTCTTGAACCTTGCATCACACATGCAGTACTGCCAAGAAACCGCAATTTGATGCCACATAAAACCATTTAAACATTATGAACATGGGCTTGGATGCATTTTTTTCCAATTTTATGTGATAGACCAAAGAAACATGGAGTATAATGGTGACATGGACGGAACCCACATCAGGAAAAAAAAAAAAAGCCATAAGAAGCTCCTTTTAAAGTAACCAAAACCACCATGTAGGGGGCTTTAGTCAGATGATCTCCATGCAAACTGCAATATGCAGGCAAAACTAACCCTGCACAAGACCCTGAACACATAACCCCTGCAGTGAAAAATGGTGGTCACAACATCATGCTGTGGGGAAGCTGAACAAAGCTGATAAGATTGTGGATTGAGCCAAATATAGAGCAATCCAGGAAGAAAATCTAAAAAACAAACAAAAACCCCTGTCATGGAAGTTTACCATCCATGACAGATGGTAAACATCCATGACAGATGGTAAAACAATACAACATTGTTTTTATATCAAAAACAATATTGTTTTTGATACAAAAACAATATTGTATTTTATCTAACAGTTGGTTAGATAAAAGCATATACACCTTTTAGGATGGTCCAATCAAGGGATGGATGTTAATCCACTTAAAATGTGTGGAAAGACTGAAAAGTTGTTCTTCAACCGCAGAGATGATTGAAAAAAAATTTGTATTTCTGGATTATGCAAAGTTCATAGAGCAATGCTCAAAATCATTTGCAGCGGTAAGTGCAGTGAAAGGGGCCTCTATAAAGTAATGGCCCGGGGCGACAGAATTTAAATGCACGTCTCCCTCTTCTTATTTTATCTCTAAAAGCTTTGAAATCCATGTATCATTTTTTTATTTTTTTATTCATCATTACACACTATTTTGTGATTGTCTACACCAGATTCTTAATAAAAACATTGATAATTGTAAATATAATTGTCAATACTTTATTTCCAAAGCCTTGCAGTAATCATGAAAGGTCAAATGTTCATAAGAAATAAGTTTCTATGGCAACTGTGTGGTTAGTATATCTGTTTATACACACTTTAGATGAATTATCAGCACTATAACCATGAAGTAGATAAGCTCTGATTTCTACATGCAGGTCAAGTCAATCAACTAGCAACTCCAATAAGTACGAGAGCAGAGAAAAAATCAACACCAGAGCCCAACGGACCCTCCTCGTTGACACTGGATCTGAAACAGAGAGCAACGTCTACGAGAGCCACACAGCGGTAAGAAACAGGGAGGAGGAGATGGGGGGGAGAGAAAAGGGCAACAGATAATCTGCAGAGACACCAAGAAACAGATGAATAGGGGAAAGAGGTTAGGCACAGGGTGAAGAGATCTGGCAGCAAAGGAAGTGGAGGCTTCAGCCATAACAAGGAAAAGGGACAAATAAACTAATGAAACCTTTGGTTGTGCGCAGGGATGGAACATCGATCAATAGCCCACAATTAGCATTCAAAATGCACATTGATCTTGGAGAAATGATCATTTTGTTCTTTTAAAAGGCCAAAAAGGATTTGAGATTGAAGAAAACAGTCTATTGAGGTAAAAGAAAACAGATCAGGCTGTGCGGTCAGAGGAGAATCAGTTCACAAATACACATGAAGGTAGAGCTCACTTTACTTTAATTGACTTTAAGCATGTTTACCTTCAGCAATATCTGGATTTGACTTGAAACAATATTGTATTTTATATGGTTATGCCCTAAGATATTCTACTGACATAGAATATGTCAGTAGAATATATTACTCAAAATATTACTGCAACATTTCATTCTTTGAACATTACGCCCCATTACTTTATATGGTGCCCTTAACATTTATTTGCACCTCTGGTAAAAATATGTAAAAAAACATTTTATTTCATTTTTTTTATTATTATTTTTTACTTCTTGCTGAAGCATAATACAGCTCAGATTTTTGTGTGTGTGTGTGTGTTAAAAACAGATTTTTTGACTATATTTGTACTAGAACTTCCATTAGAATATTTTGACATTAACACAAAATTATAGAAAAAAAGAAAGCAGGAAGCAAAGCAGAAATTTTCTTCTTTTAAGAATTAACTATTGACATGTGAAAATGCTTGGTGATGCTTTATATGATGAAATGTCTGTTTGACCAGTTTCAGGAAGACTCCCATTATTATTATCCTACTGGTGACTACAAACCTTACCATGGTCCACATCCTGAGGACAGACATGGCCTTGGTGAGACACTACAAACACTTTTGCTTTACCAAGGCATTAGCAAACACCTTACTTTCTGGCTAGTGGAAAGAGAGTTTTTTTAGACACATACTGAAAATTATAGTGATCCATATTTATGTTTTAATCCATATTCATGCTGTAATTATGTTTGGGCTATTAAAGGTGCCGTTCCTGTGAACTTTGAAAGCCATTTGTACGAAGACGTGGGTGATAGAAGAGTTTGCCGGGACACACTGGCTTCCTCTCTTCCTGCCTACCGTCCACTTTTCTCTGATCACAGACTGATCCAGCAAGCAGACGAATGGAGGTCACCAACCAACCATCAGGTCTTTGAAAAAACAAAAAAGAAACAAAACTCTTTAGAACAGTTACATAACAAATACATTTAAAAGATTTAATGCATTACCGAAATATAAAAAAGCTTTTACACCCTTCACGTGTCTCTTGCTTTTTTTTTGTTTGTTTGTTTTTTTGTCATCATCAAGCAAATTTTTATATAAAAACACCTTCTCAAGTATTTCACTTTAGAGGACAACGTTATCAAAAACAATATGCTCCTACTGTAATTTTTTGGGAAGTTAAGTTTAATTTTACCTTAACACCAAACTTATATGCCATAAAACCTTGAAGAATCATAAAATAACTTAAACACAAGCTTTCAGATAAAGTAGAAATGAAGTGGAAAAATACAAAGTCCCAAAAAGCAATACCACATGCTCCATTTTAAAGCTACAAAGTCGTATAATTTCGTGACTTGAGTGAACCAAAGGAAGAACCATTAGCTACAAATAGGAAAGAAAAAAACATGAAGCAGTAGAGAACCTTCCTGGAAATGTATTGGCAACTCATCAAAGACGTCACACAAGAACCCAGAACATTTTTTTATGTGTAACCAGGTTGCTATGGATAACATTTTTCCTTACTATATTTATTCAGATTATCTTAGTCTGATATGTAGATTAGTTTGTAATGAGAAAAATCATTTTCCACAGTAATTTTATTCTCTCTTTTTACAGGGAATCAAGAGAGATGGGCAGTTCATGAATGATCAACAACCAGAGCGGGATTATGATCTACCCTTCGAGTTGCGAGGAGAATTAGTCTAGATTGAGACAATGTTAACAAATAATTTGACTCGATAGTAGATACTGAGTAAATTGATGTAAAGTATATACTCCTGTTGTTTGTTTGTTTGTTTGTTTTTTCTAGAACTTAGTTTAAATTACATTGCATGATTAGATTAAGAGCAAAAATAAGAACCAGATAATGGGATCAAATGTAAGTTTTTCAACTTTAAAGTTTTGTTTTTACTTTTTATCCTTACAATAATAAGTTGATCTAATTCACTGACATAAATTGCAAACTGTTGCTTAATAGAAGGCAAGAAGAATGCTACAGTAGAGGAAAAATTTGAAAGCTTCGGTCCCCTTATTGCAGTCAGGAATATCAACGAGATAAATATTGTTTTTTCTCTCAATAAATATCCGTATAGTACACTATAAAGTTAGTTTTGACTTCTGCTCCTCTTTATATGCCCCGTTCCACCTTCTGCCTCTTTTTTAGAGCCAAGTCATCGTCATTACCCACAATCTTCCCCACCCCCTCCTACGGGCCTGCAGGTAGACATGAATCAGTCGGTTAGAGATAGAAATGAACTGACATGTGTGCGGTTGGCACTGGAGCAGAAGCAACAGAGGCTCACGGTGCCACCCAAGCAGACATCATCCTTTTGACCCATCTGACATCCACATTTTCCAGTGTGTATCCAGATGAGAACCTGATGACAGGGTCCTCTCCCTCCCCCCACCGACTACAAAGACTTTTCAGATCTGACAGCTGGTCTTACGGAGTCCCTACAATGGGATCATACTGAGCGGTACTTAGCACAGTTTCATCTTAAGACGAGAGAAGCCATATCTGTGACCAGACTTTATAATCCTGTTTTCTCTCGGACTGGAATTCAGCTTAAAGCATCGATGGAGGGGAGAAATCTTGCTGAGAATTTGCAGTCAGAAAGAAAGGGAGAGACTGAGAAGAGAAAAAGGTTATGTGGCTACTGCAACAAAAACATATTCTCTGCTTTGTAGTAAACCAGTTCTTTTGATGGCTCTTTGTCAAATATCAAATGGCATTTATACAAAGAAAAAAAAGAAATTAGTGTAATAATCTTGTATGAAATATGAACAATGTAAAAATTCAAGTTAAAAATCAGTTTGTGAGGCGGGGCTTGTTCAAAATAAATTTTAGTATAAAATTGTATTTTACACTAAGTTCCTTTTGCAGACTTGCAGAATCACACATATTAAGAAAATATGTGCATATTTGAATGAAAACCCTTTTGGCATATTTGTTCAAACTACTATGGTCCCCTGGTGATAATTTATCTTGCTCTATCCAATACTGCTCAGACATTTGCAATCATTTGTTGTACCCACAGTCCCATGCAAAATTATTTTAGATTTTTCATATTTTGTTATTACGCAACCACAAATTAGTGTTTATTTTAATGGAATTTTGTCTAATAGAGCAATAAGTGGAAGAAAGCTTAAGCATGGTTTTGGAAAGGGTTTACAAATTAAGAGAGGGAGTGGAGGAGTTGTAATAACATGTGGCCTACTTTAATATTTAAAATTCCTGCTAAACTTCTGCATTATGATCAATGCAAGTTGAAAACATTAATATTCATATTTTTACAACTTTTATTGACTGGTTTTAATTTGAATATGTAGCACATACATGCTTACTTCCTTTAAGCATGTAACATTAAACTGTTATGCCTAAATTGCAGATCATTGGCTGAATACTCTGAATACTTACTTGCCTTTAGTAGATCAGAATCAGTATCATCCATATTGGCTAAGATTGTGTGCACAAACATGAAGTTTCAAGCTCTTACCTGTCTTCATGTCATGTCGGCCTTTGTTCTATCAAGTATTCATCACTGCAGTGTTGCTGTACGTAATGCACTGCATATATTTTTTCTCTTTGACTGAAAAGCCCCGCAGGTCTCTAACAAAAATCAATGCATTCTTTCAATGAAAATATTTACCTACAGGATGCAAGATGCAATTTAAATCTGCAAAATCCAGAAATTTCCTTAGTGGGGTTTGAATGCCTGGAGATACATCTCAATATTTCTCACTGAGCACTCTTTCCCAGGCTTGCTATTCTCCATTATGAGCCGTCAAGGTGCGTTTGTCTCATTACTGAACAATTGTTTAAGTTCCTGTCTAACTGAGCTCTGTTTTCATACCAAAGCCTATTCATAATGCTTCATTTCACCTCTGCCATGAACAGTAATCTGCTAGACTGAAAGCTTGACAGCTCAATACTGCACGTCACCTTCTATTTTTCCCTTACTCGCCTTGTGAACATTTTGATAGGTTGCTTCCAGGGAGAATCTCAAGGGAGCTCAGAGAATCTCGGAGAGGGGAAAATTAAATGAAAGAAAAATAATTAACATTATTTAATTACCTAATGTCTGAGGTTATTTTTTCCATGTGATTGTGCATGATTAAATAATCTCTTTCCAAAAAGTACCTATGTAACTTTAGTGGCTAGTGCAACCTGTTAATGATATAATAAAGTCATGCTAAACAGATGTACATTTTGGTCATTGCCTGTATTTTTCAACTGGATCCAGTTGGAAATTAATTTAATGATTTCATTAACTGTATTATGCAGCCTTTGAAAGATAAATGCAATGCTTTGCTAGCTTTTTATAATGTTTACATTAAAAGATGTCTGTTTTGCTATTGTGGGGACATCTGCTGAAAAAACTTCTGATTTAATTCTTAATTAAGGCAAGACTATAAAATTACTGTTTCTTCTGTTAAATTTTTTTTAAGAGTTTAGGCATATGCTTAGACAGGAGCTAGGGAAAGAAATCCCTCCTTATCTGTTTGGCTTTGCAGCAGGTACTCAAGGTTTTGAATAATAATTTACCAGTTTTCAGACCTACTCATGATTTCATGCATCTGTACAAAAAAATTAGTTCTACCAGAAGAAATGTATTCCCAGAGAATGAATATTCCAACATCATGTTTCACTCTGTGTAAGGTGTATTCTTAATGCCCTTTCTGAGCTAAGTTTAACATTTTCAATTGTGTCCAAACATTCAATATTGTTTTCATTAGAACTTAACACAATATTGCATTGCACCCAAGCATATAAGGGGGAAGAATTTTATCTGCAGGGAATAGAGCATGGGTCCATTTTGCATTACTAATCAGACAAATGAAAATCAGCCAATTAATATCAGCAGATTTCCAGCTGTACAGTGTTTGGCTTTAATATTTGCCACACTTTCACAACCTATGTGCATATTAGCTATTATTAATGCAACCTTTATCATGTTCATACTGTAAAAGCAACATCCTCAAAAGCATCAATATTTCAATTTGTGTAATACTAGATGGAATAACTATCCAGAAACTTAAATGGTTTCCGCATGAAATGGACCTTTGAACCACAACTTTTGTAACATCTCTATAATTCTTCAGTTGTGCTGTTAACAAGTCATGACAGTCAGAAGACTGTCATAGCAAGAGTCTTCAGTCAGAAGCCTCTTCAGATTCATTATTAGACTGACTGTTACCGGAGAGTCTTTCTTCTGTTCTCAATCCATGATTGCTGTTTGAAAAGACTTAGAAAATATGAGTTACAAATGAAATGTTGGTCCATTGCTGCACAACTAAATGCAATGTAGCATCTAGTCGTGCTACATTGCAAATGGTAGCTTGTACAAACACATAAAGTGGAGATTCAATTGCAATTTTTTATTTTTATTTACGTTATCCACTCATATTGCTAAAGCTGATAACATTTTGTTAGCATTCCTATCAAAGATACAATCTACTTGCTGCTACCTGAAGTTGTGTTATCCTTTAGCCTCTACAAGGGAAAATGTAGGCCGGGCACCCTCTCTCTTCCAGATAAATCGATTGTACTTTAAAGAAGAATAACTCAGAAAAGCACAAATACACTTTACCACATTTACATTGCCCAGACAATTGATTAGGTTTATGTATGTTAACAAAGCTGACAACTAAGCCAAACACATGGCCGTTGTCAGGCTTCATCAAAGTAAGCCCATATTCAGTAAACTGCAATTCAGGTGTAAAACTGGCAGAGGTAAATAGGAGGTAAAGAACATGTTTTCTAAGTGTACTGGTGAAGCAGTAGGACAATGTTGGTGCATATAGTTGAAAATATTTTTATAAAAAACATTTTCAACATGCTAATTTTTGCATGCTAAAATGTCATTGTTTTAGTCTACAAGTACATGCACAGACAACTATAGACAAATGTTACTTTACAAAAAGTTGTTGAATTGTACAATTTGCCTAAAAAAAAATTAAATGCTCCTTCCACACAAGATAGCATGGCCTGCGAAGAGCTCCAGAAGTTGGACGTTTTTCTGCAATGTTAGGTTGTTTCTCCGCTATTAGCACATTGCAGGACACTGGCAATCTTGAGCTTGAACAAAGATATGCACTGAATGGGGGAAGAATGTGAGCAGCACCTACACGAGATTGAGTGACACTGCTAAAACTTTTTTCATGGTGTTGATTGGTTGTTTCTGAAAGGGAGTGATGTTATGCAGCAGGTCCACTTTGACGAACCGGAGAAGCTTGATTGATCTGCCTCATATTCTACTGTCAGTACACAGTGACAGTGTTAAGATGTATTTTTATATATATGTAGACGCTACCTTTTTGTAAATAAAGATTGCTTTTACCAAAAGATAGCTTTTACAAAAAAAGTTACCTTTTTGTAAAAGGTCGCTTTTATAAGCTAAGTTGAGGAAGCAGAATATCTGATAAAAGGTTACAGTTGCTTAATTGGCCTCATTATATTTACTTAACTCCCGTGTTGCAGAATATACCGAGGTTTCACTGAGACATTATGTGAGGAAGAAACAAGCCTATTTCCCTCTTCTATAGCCAAGCTATGCAAATACACGCAAAAGGTGGTTTGGCGATGCCTTACTCTCAGGGACTAGCTTTCTGAGTCCAAACCTGTTTTGTTGGCTGCATATTGTAGAGTGTTGTTTTAAGACGTATGTGATCAAATTTCATTCCAGGCTTCCTTATGGTTCCTGATTGTTAGGAACCTTAAGGAAGGCTGTGCACATTGTCAGCTGAACTCCTCACATGCACAACAATATTTTGACCAATTTAGTCACATTGTTTTACTTTTCTTTTTTTTTTTTCAAAATAAAACTTGTGGCACTTGCAGCCATGGGGAGGCACGACCAGATAACCTCACGTGAAAACCACATTTTGTTTTAACCTAGGACATCTTTTTGCCATACAAAACATGTTTTTGATTATCACAAATAACTAAACATGAGGTACAAGCAAAAACAAAGGATATCTGTAAGGGGTTAATAATTTTCACAGCCCTGTTTACAGGTGGAGAATTATTATAGTTTAAGTAGACATTCCTATAAAGACTGAAAGTTTGTAAGCTGGGTACAAATTGCTCCCACATCGAGGGACAAAGGCTGTGCTTTACTCATGTAGATGAATTGCAGCCTTTGTTTACTGTAACAGCTTATGTTTGTGCCTCTCAGTTGAGTAATGCAGTTGGGTCACAATTACTACCTCTTTTCTTGTGAATGTCTTGTGATAGTGGCTTAACTATTTTGTTGGGGAGGAAAAAAGCAAGTAAACCAGGTGGTAATAATGGATTTAACCTTCATCTGATTGTGATAAACAGGAAGAATTTATATTTGTTCTATATTACCTTTGACAACATAGAGTTTTTTTCTAATAAACTCTGTTGATGTATCTAATTCCTATATAAAGAAAAGCAACAAAATGTAGGCAGAATTATGTATATGAAAGCTTTCATAAAACTCTGTGCTCAAAGTCTTGATGCCATAAAGTTGCATACACTAAACATAAATTCAGGGTAGGATATACATTAAATATGTAGACAAACAAGCTGTATAATTGTAATGTTTATTTATCCTCATATTAGTACATTTCCTCATTACAAGGATATTTATTCCTTTTTGTGAGTCAGTGATATTGACACTGGTAGATCAGTTGAAAAGAGTTAATTAGAGAGGGTGGTTTGAAATGTGAAGAGAACCCACAATGCTGACGGAAAACAACAAAGAGATGAGAGTAAAAGTGAAAAACCTGCTCCAGTGAGCAGATGGAAGAAGAGTGGGTGAGAGAGACAAAGTCTCTGGATGCGGAAGTGGTTGTGGTGAGCAACATGGGTGTGGCCTTTTTAACAGTTTTTTTACCCGCCTGTCAGAGGTCATTTTACAGAGGAAAGCACTGTGGATGATGAAGCTTTGGACGCATCCCTGGAACCAAACCGCTTGCAGGATGGATACTAAGGTAAGCATAATAGTCTAGATTGAAGACTAAATATCTAAATGCTCAGGGATGATTTTGGGTGAAGCTGAGTCAAAAGAGACTGATGGGGGTTGACAGACAAATGGATGAACAGACAAACCAGAGAGTCAGGGAGGGTGCTAGATGTGACAAACAGGCAGGCGGGTCGGCCCGAGGGAAGCGAGAGACGTCTGTACAGCCCAAGGGATACAGGCCTCATCCTGACATATGCTCTGGAGTGAAATGAAGATTGACACGACCTGCTAATCTTAGCTGTCAAAGCTCATGAAGTACCCGGACGCTCACCTGGCATGCTGTCGCCGTCCTAGGGGATGAGATGCCACCAGGATCGGTCAAGGCTTGAAATTTAATTTTCTGAGGGGGAGGAGCTTCAAAACTGGTCTCTGACCTGGACCTCCACTTGTTAACAGTCCTGTTTTTTTGTTTGTTTGTTTGCTTATTTTTACCTGTTTGACAGACATATGTTATGGAAAGCTTTTCTTTTTTTATTTCCAAGGCAGTATGTTGAGGGGGAGGAAGATGTCTACTCTCAGACTCAGGGTCTCCATTATGTTAAAAATATTTTCAACACATCTTGTGATGCCAACTTTTAATTGGTGACAGCTTAAAACTACGACACAGTAATTCCTACGGTGCCACAAAGTGCAACATGGATACATGTGGGAGGGTTGTGCACACAATATGTTTCCTCAGTCACTCAGCTTTGACAAACAGAAACAAGTTTCTTACAGTTTGATTTTAGAAGTAGGGATCTGTTTTCCGTCACACAGTTTGAAGAGTGTGAGTAATGACATTCAGGGAGCAAGACAGGAAGTGGAAGGAAGCAGAAGTGGCCATGTGGTGCAGAGCTTAAAAGCCATAGCTTCCTGTCTGGTGAACATTAACTGCACATCTTGTTCCAGTGTTATTGCAATCATCATTTAGACAGACTTTTTATTGGATGCTGGTCATATTCACATTATATGCACATTCTCCTGCCGTAGAATGCTCAAAGTGACCAAAAGGTTAATTAAAAAAAGGCTTTCTCTTGACACATGATTAAGTCCTTTGCAACACTTCTTTAAAAAAATAGATCTAAGCTTACCTGTTTAAAATTACACTTATATTTCTTATTTTTTGGATTGTTCCTTCTAACATTCATCTTGCTTCACCTTCTTGTGCCTTCTTTATGAATCATCATTTGTGCAAAATGTCTGTTTCTTTCAGATTTACAAGGCTGCGCTGATATGTCTTCTGTTTGCCATGTCAGAAGGTGAGTGCAGAAATCCCCTGCGTACTAAATTTATTTGTGGTAAATTACTATGTGAACTGGGTTTGAAATGAAATGAACTGTACTCAATTACATGCAACAACTGTATTAAGAAGCTGACTTTAAAATGTAGATTTCCATTTTGTTTAGCTTTGTATTGTTTTTACAGTTTTGAAAGTCTGAATAGTTAGTTTGATGCCATTTGTTAAAACAATGTCTATATATTTAGAGGTGTCTCAAAACATCTTGCTCAGGAGATGAGACGTTACATTATAATGGGTTTATGAGAACCAGACAATATTTTATCTTTTTTGGGGGGCTTGGGGGATAACTACACATTTTTTATTATTTTCAAAAATAAAGGTTTTGTTTACAATTCAACCTAAAAACTAATTCTAAGTTTAGATCCACGGGTTAATTTCCATGGTAATTAATTTCTAATAATAGTTTCCCACCAAAGTACTCTGAACAACATTCATTTCCTCAAACCAGGACCTTACAGGCTTACTTAAAACTGTTTAATTCTATTGTACTGTTATTTTTACGCATGATATGAATTTTGATGGCCGAACTCTGAATATAGCTCTTCTCATCCTCTTACACCTTTTTATTAGTTCCATAAAATCCTCTTTTATGGAGAATTTCTTATTCAGATTTTTAATCGCAGCTACTCTTAAAGAACTAAAACAGTGGAGTTACTTTTTTTATTAAAATTATTAGTCTTTTAAAACATGTCAAATGACAAAATCAACACTGTGGTGAAGACATCTGTGCTGTTATTTGAGCTAAATTTAGCTCTACCTGCAAAACCACAGCTGATCTGAGCCCATACCTGCAGCTACTCCAAATTAACAACAGAAAAAGGTTAAAGAAACATCACAGCATATTCTGTACTTCGATGGCAAAGGAAAGGCCATTGGATAATATTATGTTTAGTACCAGGCAAAAATGATAATTAACATGTATCCTTATACCTCCCACTTGCAAAAGAGTCTGAATTTCTCTTCTGCCTTGGGTCTTGGGGGAATGTGATACCTCTGTCCTGCACAAGGTCCTTTCAGTTATTCCAAGGAGAGTTGTGCTTTATATTAAAAAAACACAGTTGTTTAGCTTAAAGTTCCCCCAAAAAGTTAAACCTCACCCATGAACTTCCTTATTTTGACACACCCACACATACCACTTCTCACAAATCACAAACTGTGAGTCTACACTCAATGTAAAATATTTCAGTAGAGATTTTATCCGTTTTGTTTTTTTTTTTTGTTTTTTGTTTGGTTTGTCTGACTGTTAGGTGGTTCTAATGCCAAAATGCCTTGCTCCTTTTTGTTATTTAACTTGATTAAAGGCTCTCTCTTACGCCATCTGAAGTCGAACAGTTAATGCGCAGCCATGTGGTTGCAGAATGTCTATATGCCCTTTCACACATGTGAAAGGTGTGTCCCAGACCACCATGTGAAAGGTGGTCCGGGAACCTGGGAACACTCTGACTAATTAGACTGACTTGTAACTTTTAAAGCTAAGTGACATGTTTTTGACAAAATGCATATGTGATAAACATTTGATTTGAATGATGCTGATATTGTCTTGCATTATTCTTTATATTAGCATTAGCTATGTTTATTAGCCCTAGCAATGAGTTGCTTAAACAAGCTATCATATTCCACGGTCTGAGTTGCATAACTGCCATTTATATTGGACTCTTTTATTCAAAATTTCTAATTTATTACTGCAAGCTCAGACTCTGTGTGAAGGGGAATAAATAATTCAGTGAATCACATCAGTGAAGCTGGTGTTACTGGTGGCAACAACGTCCCACAAAAGCAAGGACATATGATTTTTAGTTCCTCTTGAGACCATAATTGCAGTCAAGCCAACTTCCCTGGAGGCCTGGAGAAAATTGTTCCATATTCTAAATGGTAATCCATCATGTTTGAAGACTGATATGTAGATCAGAAATAATTAAACTATAAATTGGGATTATATTTCCAAAAAGAGGATTAAATATTCAGAAATGTGACAACGCTGTAAATCTACATTCACACAGTTAACAGAAGTAAAACAGCTGCGACTGAAACTGCAAGAGAAATTTGCAGTAACCATTGAGATAATGCTCTTCAACTACTCGTGATTGCATACAAACTGCTCATTGAAAATGTTCAAACAATTCTTTTAAATATTAAATTACACATTTAATCCAGTCAGTTTTTACCAGTTCATATAATTAGTCAATGCACTGGCCCCACAAAGCAGAAGTTTTGTGTAACTTAATTACTAACTGGAAGGTGCTGAGTGAGCACACAGACAATGGGCCACTCTGTCCCGTGGTCTCACTCAACAATCTGACTCTGTGTTGCCTCACAGCCCCGTTCACTGACAGGACTGCCACTGTGACATGCTCAGTGGATCTGCAGGGCTCCCTCCACTTCGTATATTGAAGCCTGGCCTCAGCTAAGAAATACGTGACAGCATTGTTAGAGAAACTCATAAACAACAGTGGGCTTTGTTCTTCCTGTGAAAGTCCACTGTTTCATCTGACTCCATTTTTTTTTTTTTCTGTTCGGTGATTAAAAATGCATTTATTTCTCTTCCCAGTGTCGTGGGCCCAGAGTCAAACACCCTCAGATCAAACAATGTCTCCCACCAAACTTACAACTCCCACTGGTAAGACACTTCCTTCTGGCTGTCTCTATCTACTGCACCCTCCACAGTTTTTGATACCCCTGATTTAAGGCATACTACAATGTTTCAAAAATCATCTTCTCAAGCAGATTTGCTGACCCCAAGACGTCACTCTTTGCTGCAGCTCTCTAAGCGAGTTTAAAAAAGAGCTACTTTCTTGTAACAGTTTTCTGACTAATGACAATAAACACATCTACTGTTTGCCCTAATAGAATGGTTGAATATGTGACTTAGCATAAAATAAAAGTTTTGGACCGCAATGTGTTGGAACAAAGGCAAAAGAGGAAGTTAATGTGACATGTGTATGTAAATCCTAGACCAAATTTTATGTGGCTTATAGACTCCCGCAACATGATTTCCATAGGTATCACTACAACATGTCATCCATGATCTTAGCTATTCATTCCTTACCACATGTACTCCAAATTAATGCCATGGGTACACCCATGGCATCCTACTGTTGAGTCTTGTTGTCAATGTAGCCTAAACGCATCATCATCTAGTTGAAAATATGCTACAAAAATCATGTGTATTCTATGTATTTCTACAATATATTATCAGGTTAGAACTTAGTAGTGTTCAAAAACTGATTTTCTTCAGTGACAGCAATATGCTTCCGTAGATCACTCAGTTTACTTAGTTTTTTGAAGAATTATCTATTCACTCGATTTATGTAGTCAAAGCTTCTGTGTTTCATTTAACATCCTCAGTTGATTTTTCTGTGTGTGCCACCAGGAAACAGAACCACCATAAATGCTGAAACTGCCCCGAAAAATCTCTCAGAGAAAACCACATCTGGGCACAACACCCAGAACACTTCAGTCCGTTCCACCGTGTCCAAACCAAGAACAACAGGTAGCATGGCGAGTGGCGTGGCATTCAAATTATATGCAACATTTAGGACTCCTGCCTAATCTGATGTTTTTTGGGTTTTTTTGTTCCATTTTCGTATTCCTTTTAGCTTTCACTCAGAAGGCAACAGAGCGTCAAACAAAGCCCACATCTGCTACAGGTATCCCACTTCTTCAACCTCTACTTTGAACAGCTGGTGGAGCCATTGAGTTTTCCGACAAACAGAAAACCCTCTTTTTAACTGAGGCCATAACAAGCAATTGCAATTTCCTTTGCTGATATAATATTTATTTATTTTTTTTTTCACATTGCTGGACTCACTGGCTGGAATAAAGAATTGCAATAACAAACACTGAAAGGATGAAGAGCCTTCTATATAAGTTTCATGTGAAACTCATTTCACTGATACATTGAAACATTCAATTAAAAATGAAGTCAGACATGAGGACATATCTAGAGTCTTGTGTGAAGTAATGATGCGTTGATGTTGCGAACATGAGGAATCAACAAGACAAAAATGCAATCGTTAAAATTAAGCCAGTAAAGTATAAAAATGATATTATAAATATTAGATTCTATGAATAATAAATAGATATGGGAGTTGATTTAAAAAAGTCAAATTATGTAAAGCTTTTTCCATTTTTTTGTTTTTTCACCTTCCACAGCGTCATCGACGGAGAAAACAACGGCCAAACACAAAACTGTCTGGGGTGACTAAATTTCCTTCCTGCACCACAATTACCCATGAATGCCATGGGTATTGTAATTGTCTTAATATCCCTTGGCTTGCTGACACTATCACAATTCCCTGCCTCCTAAGCAAAACCCACTCTGTTGCCTAAAGATTCATTCTTGCTTGTATCTTATGCAAAATGAGATATTTGTGCTCTTACACTGCTTCAGTTTACTTAAGATAAGATTTTGATGCTGCATCAGCAGCACATCAGTTGCTCCCCAATAATGTTCTGTTTTTTTTTTTTGTTGTTGTTGCTGTCAATGCATACTGTTTGGCCCTATAACTGACTTCACTGAATCCTGAATAGATCCTTCTTCTCTTTCCTTTTGTATTATATAGATCCAAAGTGGGATGAACCTTTCACCTATAGTAAGGAAGCTCTTTTCTGTATACTTTTTTCTGAAAGCTCTTAGAGCCTGTATGAGAGGGGCTTTAACATATGTCACTTGTTTAGATTATGAATCTCTGCGATACGCTGGCCTGATCATTGCCAGTGTGCTCTTCGTTGTGGGAATTATGATCATTGGCTGTAAGTTTGATTTTGTTTTTTCTATGTAATAATCCCTATTTACAGTCAAGAAGCTTTCTCAATATTTTGTTTATTTCTAACTACAGGTGGCAAGATCTGCCTGGCTGCCCAAGTGTCACAAGAAGTCATCGAAGTTAGTATTTGTACCAGCAACCTTTACTTGGAGCTAGTTAAAACTCATTTGCATCCGTATAAGTCCTTTCCAAGTGTGGTACAATTACAAAAAGAGCAGCCACAAATTAGTCTAAGCATGTTCAAAGATAAGATTCTTAAATAATATACAGCTTTACAACATTTTCTTCAACATTTGTGACAAAAAGTGTAGAACAAAAACTCATGCAATCAATCAAATCAGAAAACCAGCATGCAGCAGCTAACTTATTTTTACAGGTAAACTTACGTACATTATGTAACATATGTCATTATTCTGTCTTTAGCCTGTAGTTGTCAATCACTTCATCAAGCCCAGAAGGCTCCAAAACACTATATTCAGTCATTCACCCATTCATTCACACGTTCACCTGCTACTGGATTGCAGTCAAGACTGTCCTGGTAAACTGTTCTTTTTGGAGAAGCACAGTCTCACTGTGCATCCAGTCATGGAAGGAATGAGTCTATGGCTTAACCAACAGACAATAAACTCTCAATGCTGATAGGACGAGAAATTATAGTGTTCTTCTTAACTGATGGCCAACTGCAAGGGCCTTGAGCTTTTAACTAATTCAAAAATCTACACCTATGTTGGAGAAAGCCTATATTAAGAAATGTACCCAGCCTTCCGAACAATAACACTTAGAAGTTGGCATATTCAATTTGTAGCTATGCATATGCTAAAACATTGCAATGAATCACTTTAGATTTTGTAAAACAATGTCCAACTTCAGAAAAAAATAAAATAAAATAAAATCCATGGCTTATACCTACAAAAACAAAAACAGTAAGAGAGACTAAGCTGATATATTTATTTGGTTTTTAATGCAAATATTGAACTGTGGAAGTGGTATGATGGAAAAAACGTTTTGAGGAACATCCATTCATCCATTTTCTGTTCACCCTTATCCCTAATTGGGTCGGGAGTTGCTGATGCAGATCTCCAGCTGCATTCCATGCGAGAGGCGGGGTTCACCCTGGACAGGTCGCCAGCCTGTCGCAGTTTTGAGGAACAATCTTTAATATATTGGTATACCTATTACCAGCTCATAAGTGCTTCTCACATATAATGATTAAATAATTAATTGGTGAAATAAATTAAATGGCTAATTATTTACATATATATTTTATTTATGTCACAAGCTTACATTCTAGACAACAGTTCAACAGAGAGCTCTGTGATGATTTATGCATCAAAAGGGTTCTGATTAAACTGAGTTCATTAAACTTACCCACTGCAAATAACATTGTTTAAGTTATTCAATAAATGTTGATACTTGCTGTAAAGGGTTCTCCAATAGTTTTTTGTTCACAGAGTATTTGTCTTTATTTTTCAGATCATACCGTGTGGTCCAAGGATAAGATGATGTGCAAACAATGTCAGTCATGGAAAGTTTCAAGAAATTACAAACGACTTAGTCCGTCAGAGAGAAAAACACTTCACTAACACCTGGCAACGTGTTTGTGTGCGAACTGACAGGCTAATTGTACTGCTTGGTAACTGTGCTGGAAGTTTGAGTAAACAAATCTTGACTCATGCTGATAAATGGAAAACCTGGGACCTGTGTTCATGTCTATAAATCAAACTGTACTGGAAATTAAATTGTCCTGAACAAACTCATGCTAACTTTAATTGTATCAAATTGTATGAAACAAGTTTTGTGAAAGAAAAAAAAAAGTGAGTCACTAAAGGTCATGAAAAAACATTTGTACACCAAGAATTTTCAATTTTTTCCACATATGAGAATTAAAACTGAAGCAGGGCAGTCCTGCAAATTAAAAAAAAAATAAAAAAACAAAAAACACACCAAAATGTTAAGCAAGTGTGTCTAAGCCTCTTAGAGGTTGTGCGTTTGTGAGAAAAGCCCTAAAATAAAGAGAATCTAATGGCAGAATAACTTTGCATCCATATGGTAACTCAGTTATGCAAACACATAAAATAACACCAAGCAGGTTTTCTAGCACATTTAATGTCAAAATAGGCAAAAATCCAGAGTTCAGTTATCATTTTATCTGTACAGCAATTTTCCCATTCTAATTACTGAAAGAACAAATAAAAGGTGTCTGTAGCTGTGCAAAAATGATTATGGTATTCTTGGCAGATAATACATCGATTACAAGCTCTGGAAATTAAATGCATACCCCAGTAAATGTCTTTGGCATAGAAACACATATAAAAAAGTGCATATACAAATACAATTATTTAACATTAAGTTCAAATTTAAACTTATTGCTGTGATAGAACACTAATACATATGTAAGTCTGGACTTACTCTCTAATCATGGGAATTCCTTACAAACAGCCCTTTAAACCATTTTTTCTTAGAAAAAAAATGGACATGTATCACCCAGGAAATATATACAATTTAAATTTAACTCCTTATGACCTGCATGTTTTTATCACTTGAGCATATCTAAATTGTATAAACGAATGCTTCATAACATTATTTCAAAATCAACTACTAATTGCGTTTTGAAACCTTGTTTTTCCAGATAAACTGCGGCAGTCATAACAAGTTAAATTTAATGTACAAGACATTTTTAAATGACAGATTTTCACTTGTAAAATAATGATAAAATGCTTAAATGCTACACATATTGCATTTTTTTTTCTTACATGAGTAGTGTCACAACAAAGAGGCTCTCCAAAGAGTTAATATCAGAGAGGCATTTGGCAGCAAGTGTATAGAAACATTATTCTACATTTTAGGGAAATAAAATGTGAAGGAAATACCCTTGTATCATATAAAACAATCAGGAAATAAAGTTATGCTTAGCAAAAAAAAGGAAATGTTCTGTACTCCAGTTTATGATATGCCAAAATTAAATGCTGACGCATTAAAGGCTAGTCAAAAATAAATGATGTAGGTGTGTTCAGATATAGGAAGTTAAAACCAATCAGATAATTTGTTTTATACCAATTCATAAGCATCTTTTCTTAAGCTGATGCCTGACACCAGATACATTTTTACAGATTTTTTAATACCCAGTGTTCTTGTTAACACAAAGAAATAAATAGACCTTAGCTTCAACAGGTTTTAAAGTACTTGTTTCAAACGTTTTTTTTTGGTTGTCCCACTTCATCTGAAACATTTTCTGACACAAATCTTTCCTGCATATAGTGTAATTGATGTCATGTGAGTGAATCCAGCACCCCTCCATCAAGAAAAAAACTTTTTTAAATGAATTGTAATTCCCAAATCATCCCACCTTAAGTTTTCTACCCTCCCTCTCAGCAACCTTTCTGCTCCCAGTGCAGAAATTGCACTCTGCAGGCTTCTGAAAGCTATTTACAATCTGCAAGACTTAACAGAAGCTTCGCAAAAACAAAAAAGGGAGGGAACTAAACATCATTTATGGCGGCTGATTATTTTACAGCTGAAAGGTGTGCTCAGCTGGTGTATCCACTTATTTTTATTTTGCACCGTTGGAAAAAAAGATGAAGAGCTGGTTTTGCCTTCACAGTGCCTCCCGTTGGGCCAGGAACAGAGGATGTCAGACAAGTGAATGAGAAAGTAAGTGAGCATTCAGCTGGCTTAGCGCGGATTAGCATGGTTTGTCTCAGTCAACGACCATTTCACAGACAGGCCTATTCCACACGCACCAAATCAAAACACAATTACAGTTTTCTCTGCTTAAGTGGTCAATCATTTTATGCTTTTGAATAAAAAGGGGAGGTTTGGCTGAGCTAAATCATTAATTTTAACAAAAAGAAGCTGCAAGCCACATGTTCCTCTTTTAAATTGGATTCTTCAAACAGAATGCAATTAAAAAAACGGTTTGAATGCTTTCCAAAAAATCCCTAACTAAATGGAGAACAAACAGCTGGGATCCAGAGAAAATGGTGCACAACAGCAAAGAGAGAAAAAAAAGTCATACTGCATAGGTTAAATATGTTTATAGGGACGTGAGAGAGAATGGACAGTGATCAGCAGGCTGAGGTGCAAATGAGTTCAGGTGTCCTGAGTCAGAGAGTGGGAGATAACGGCCTGATCTCCTCGCTTGGCTTTAAGGTGCAGAGCTGCTGCGCTGCCAGGAACTAGATGGTTCCTTTCTCGTTCTGCTCAGTGGGTACAGAATAAACCCTGAAAAACAGATGGTAGACAGAATAAGGTGAGACTAATGCATCGAAATGAATTAGCAAATAATTTAAAAGTTAATGTAGTGGTGTAATGTCAGTTAAAAAAAAATGTAAAACTTTAGATTTCTGAAACAGATATTTCAAGTGCTTTTAGGTGATCATTTACATTCAGCTGTAAAAGGCTGAAATGAACTCGTACACACGCACAAAAAAAAAAAAATTTTTAAAAATGATTGTACATGCAGAAATGTTCTCCAATCATTGGGAAAGGGTGCTGACTTGACAGCAGACAGCCACTGGCACTTTAGACAAGGAAAGTCATTTCTAAATAAATTGGCTGATCGGAGCACTGTATCCAAGCATGTAAACAGGAACAGTAGTGGAGAGAAAAAGTATGATGTAAAAAGGTGCACAAGAGACAAAGATAACCTAAGTTTTGAGAAATAAAGGGAATTCAAGAGTTTGGGGCAGATGCACAAAGTATGGCTGATTTCAGTGCTTCAAGAAAAACCACAAAGATACATCTATAATGTATTTACAACAGAGAAGAAATGCTAGAATAAGCATTTCTTGTGTCAAGCCATTTCTGAACCAGAAAAATGTTGGAAGCCTGCAGTGGTGAGGTAAAAAAACAAACAAACAAACAAAAAAGAACTGAACTGTTCTTTGATGGATAAATTGCATAACGAAAGTATTATAGACTGCATTTAATTTGAAGATCATGATCCCAGAATAATGATGTACAACACCTACCATTTAAGTACCAATATCTGCTTTAATGATCATGGTATCACTAAGACTAAGCTGTGAAAGACATTAACACAATTTTTCTAATCTTGACTGATTTTGAAAAGAATGGGTGACAAAAAGAAAAGTCTGCTTAGGGGAACAGAAACAAACAGATCAACAGTATATTGATTGGGTAGAAGGCATGTTAGGCATTTAGGTTCTTTTTCAGTGATGACATTAACAACAGAAGGAACCTCCATAAACAGCAGAACAGCAAGAAAAAAATTGAAATTGCACGGCCCCCTCATTAAGCTGGGGCCTAACAGGTGCATGGTTGCTGCGTTACCTCAAAAACACCGCTCATCCCCCAGGTGGGTCTTATAAACCTGACTGAAAATTGTTGATCCAACAAGCCATAGGTTGCTGCGTGATTAAGCCTCTTTTCAACAGAGCGATCATTCAGCGGCAAACACCGCTGAAGTGGCTGTAGCTCTGCGAGGCAGTGACTAATCCTACACAAGAATTTAACCCTAGCATGCACAACAACTTCGGTGTCATTACTGTAACAGCTTTTCTTCTGCCACCTGATTGTACTGTATTGAACTCCATAACACCCCGTACCCTCGCAACCCTCCGTCATGCAATTTATCCATCACCTCCTGAACAAAAGAAACTGATTACTTAGCAAGATTTCTCAAAATCCAAATTACAGTTAAGCAGAGGCCAAATGCTAAGAGCAAAACTCTGCATAACTGGTTTAGGTTGTTTTGCTGTCAAGAGTATCAGCGGTTGTTGTCAAGATGCCAAGAACATGTTTACTGGGTTGGTTAATTTTTCAAGTTCAGTTGCCTCCTTGTGACTCGGTGCATGAGGTAAGCTTTGGGACGAGTTGAGTCCTGTCCCTTTGGGTCATACTTTCCCGGTGGCACCGACAAAGCCATTGTTTGACAGATAGTTGGGGAGTGTTCACTAGTGACTTTAGAGGGCACGAGGTGCAACACTAATTGTTGGACAAGTCCAGACGGGCAAACGTAGGTGGATGCTGATGATGCTTTCAGGCGTGACTGTTCTTTGGCTTTGTGGGTTGACAATTTAGACCAAGTAGAGCACATAGTAAAAGCAGAAGCAGGACTGTTACCCAACAGACTGGTTCTGTGACTCCGAATCTGACTTAGCATGAAGTCCGCCCCAAAACAAATAAATACTAATACACAAACCTGTAAACCAATCATTTGAATAAAACAAGTAATTTGATCTTACCCTTGCTGCTGTTTGAGCTTTTGTCGCTTCATCAACATTACGGCTGCAAGCAGGAAAGAAAAAAAAGAAAAGAAAAGGTCACAACTTCATAAGAGGAAAGTTCATATTTGCTTAGGAGGCAACAGCTTTACAAGACACAAGAATCCCTGCCAAGTACTGAAAGGCAGTACATCTGTCAGCCCTGGGAACATAAAGTTCTCATTTCACCCTTAACAAAAACAGAATGCTTACCAGCTACTGCTATGACTGACAGAGCCACCACTGCAACCACAGCAGCTATGATAATCACAGTCATTTGACCTAAAAACAAAAAATGACAGTAAGACAAACATGTTTGAAGGTCAGCATAACAATGATGTCCTTTTTAAAACACTTGGAAGACATTGTGTTAAACTGTTAATAAAATCCAAACAACCTATGCTATATAAGATAATCTTATCAAGTATCTGTTATTAAAAAATAAAAATAAAAAAGAAGAAAAATCAGACAATCCATCTTTCACAATTTGTTGATTTTATAATACTTCAATTAGTTTTACTGTATCAATAGAGGATCAAAGGTAACTGACAGATATTCAATATTGGAGACGGCCATGTGTAGTGAAGCATCCCTTTTTAGAACATCCCTTAATCATCTGGCATTTTGGGGCCAGAGCTTTGTTATTTCAGGTTGGTGAAACACCTGACCATGTTTTGGCAATAGGTGAATCTCTATCCACTTTAGAGCTTTACAACTAGCAATCCTGATTGTTACCAGTTTAACTATTAAATTGCATATATGCTGCTACACCTATTTTTCATTCTCAACACTTACTATCAGTTTTTTTATGGCCTCTGTCCCAGTTTTGTGCATAACAATTTTAAAGTGTAAAATTAACATTTTAATCGTGGAATACAATAAAAATCAATTAATTCATATATTTAATTGCATGAGAAATGCTTTTTTGTGATTCCAAAATCATTCAATTTTGCTCTTTATTTAGATTGGTATAAAGTTCTAAGTTTGTCTAGTATTTCAATTGTTAATACTGTAGGTTTGAAGAAACCTTACGTCAATACTGCGAACATAAATACGTTATACTTACTTGGATTTTCTTTTGTACCTTCAGTTTCAGCTTGGGAGCCTTTAACATTAGGAATATCTAAGTGGCACAAAACAATAGGGCAGTTAAGAGTTTTCATTATATATACTTCCTCTTAAGTGTACAAAACCAACCTATAGTTTTCTGAAGCCATTACTTTACTAATTTGAACTTTCAAACATTTAGATTTATAGATTTTTAGTCCGAGCATGTGCACTTATATCTTATAGACAGACAAAAGGTTCAGGCTCGGGTGATGAGTTGTAATCATTTGTAGAAATGCTGCCCTTACAAGAGCAGGCAGACAGACTGCAACCCTGGTCTAATGGTCTGTAATTCTATCAAATGCCCATCAAAGCCTGGATGAGGAGTGACGGGGAGATGTGTGGTGAGAATGAGAATGCCAATGTTGATTAGGTGACCGACAGGGCGGCACAGATATCAGCATGCTCATTGGCCTTTCAGCAGGATCCACAGGGCCTCTCTGGAGAGCTAATTGATTCCATTCAGGGCTTAATGGTTAGAGGGGGGTAAACGCCAACAGGGGCCACAGACCCTCTGCACATCTCACTGGACTGGAACGGCCTATACACAATACTGACAGAAATTAGAGGCCATAACCTTCACATACTCTCCTGTGAGCAGCTGCCATTACAGCGATTGTGGTCAGAAGAAGTGGCACAATTCAAAAATTAAACCTGCTGTTGAAGTGTGGAGGAAAAAGAAAAAAGAAGAAAAGAAAAACTCACTCTGCTTCACAGCAATATCTTCATCATCTGAATCTGTATATATATAAAAAAAACAATGAAAAAAAGAAGAAATACCACTGTCAGTAGAGAACAAGCAGAGCATACTTTTAAATTACTCAAATGGGAGTAAATAACAAAACTCTAAATGAGAAATTCAATTAGAAAGGGAGGCTGGAGCCGTTCGTGAGAGTCATCACACAGAATTATGCACCACCTGTTTTCACTGGGGTTTAAGCAGGTGACAATGTGAAGATGGATGAGGATGAAAAGCCCTGGAAAATTACTCTCCATTTTTAACAAACAGACTGCATGGTGAGCCTACCTCTTCACTTTTGCTAACTCTGTTAAGAATTAAAAAAAAAAAAAAAAAAACAACCAAGCTTTCCTGAAGTCGAAACAAGAACAAAACACTGACAAATAACAGCACAGGAAGCTTTTCTGTGACTTCAAAAGACAATTGAAAAATTTCAGTAGAATACAATAAGATTAATATTAATTTGCCATCTTCAGTAATTCAGTTGACAATTTCAAAACTTGAAATTCAAGCTCAACATTTTCATTTTAAGCTCTGAACGAAGTCCATAAAGATAAAAAATAAATGCTGCCTTTCTAAAGATGATTGAATTGTGTTGCATGCAAAGTGCATTTCAGATATATTCGTACCTCTTAATTTTTCCATTTTGTCTCATCACTTCCAGTCAATTCAATATTTTTTATAGGAATTTTATATAGTGGATCTAACACAATAACAGTCAAAACTATTTTACCTTTAAATAAAATATGGTAATGTGAATTACTTTGATGTAGCACATAAGTTGAAAAAAAATAAAAAGCTTGTTCTATACTATACATTGTTCTTAAACCACTATATAAAAATAAACTGCATCATGAACACCGATATGTGGAAAAGCGCAAAAAATAGGGTGTGAATAGTTTTGCAAGGCACTAGATCTGCATTTGGTTTCATTAAGAGATTTTCAACCCCAATCCTCAAGGTACACTCCCTGCACACCTGACTTCAACTGATGGCTGATTAACAGGCTTTTGCTCAACTGCAGTCAACTGAATCAGGTGTGTAAAACGTCTAAAAACATGTAGTGTGGTGCGTCTTAAGCGCCAGGGTTGGAAAACATTGGAAGTTATTGCTGCATATCCAACAAATTGTCTCCATGGTATCCACAATCCTTTTTTTTTTTTTTTTTCCAACTAAAGTCTAACATTGGAGAAAAGCCATGAAAATACATTTGATTTTAAGTCAGCCCTTAGAGGGGGCTGGAACAGGCTAAATTACATAAATGTGATGAAAGAAATTGTCTTTTATTTTATTATACTTGGAATATGAGCTAATGTAATCCATCAATTATACAAAATTATCAGTTCACTTTGAATAACAGGTGATTATTATCAATAATGACACATAATGAAGGCTTGTGAACAAGAAAAACCCATGCTTGATTCTTTTCAAAACACATCAATGAGGTAGTAATATGTGTTGAAGTTGGGTGTGATCTCAAGTAAACGTTTAATGTAAAAAAATAAATAAAAAAAAAATACATTTTAATCGCTAAACTATTGCGATCTAAGAAACAGTTACTATTTACTTAGTAACCTTAAAACCAAAAGAGTTTCGATTTTATGTTTTGTTCGGAGTTTTCCTGAGTGAGATGTGCAATTCATACCATCAGCTGATCCCTCTAACTCTTCTGAAAGCACTGCAAAACAAAAGAGGGGTAAGAATTGTGAAGCCAAGCAGTTTAAAAAAAAAAAAAAAAAACATTTAAAGGGCAGGGTTTTGCAACGGTGTTCATTGTCCTGGAACTTATTTCTAACAACATAGGAAATCAACCGCCCCACACCCTCAAACATAGCTGAAAAGTGAGCCTAGATTTGGTCTCATTTCATGCATAAGCAGGCACTCTATTTTTTTAAACCATGGAAGTAGCATGTTCAAAGTTATATGCAGCATTAGTTCTCCACTGCAGTTCATATTCAGCGTACATCAAAAAATTACTTTTTGGTCAAGAGTACAGCCAAGAGTACACACGTTGTGTGTGACTTTTTTGTTCTTCTTGTCTGCATGACAAAACAGCAGACAAGAAGAACACAGCTTCTACCCATGGAGCTGTGGATCTTTGCAGCTCTTCCAGAGTTACTACGAGCTGCTTGGCTGCAATATCAACTTGGGCAGGCAGCCATGTCTTGGTAAATATACACGGAAGGTCCAAAGCGAATGGGTGCCCAGGCTCCTATTTAGGAGTCCGAGTGTAAAACGGACTGAGTACAAATACACGCAGTCCGAGTGCAAAACAGACTAAGTACAAATACACGCCACGCAAATTCTATCAAAGAAATCAAAAACACCACTATGCATTCCTCAACTAAATTTACCAAATAAAGTCTCAATTAGGTGGCACAGAAATGTGTGGTTGTAACATGACAAGAGACACACACACACACTTTTGCAATGTGGAACATAATGATACATAAGGTACTTCAGCACACTGACAGATTATCAACTTTTTATACCTTATTACCTCTACACTAGAAAAAGAAAAAAAAAAGAAACATGGACTGTTGCCAATTTCATTTTCATGTTTTTCTTTCTGTCTTGTTCATTTGCTGTTGAGGTGAACAAGTTCTGTCATTGTGTGCTACTTTTTATACTATTGCGAAAGCAGACAGCGGGTGCATGTGGTAATCTTGTAGCACACAGCACAAGACAGCTAACGCATGTCGGCAGTTGAAGAAGGCAGCCTGGCAC
The DNA here is from genome assembly GCA_010277075.1 of Poeciliopsis retropinna. Classification (NCBI taxonomy): domain Eukaryota; kingdom Metazoa; phylum Chordata; class Actinopteri; order Cyprinodontiformes; family Poeciliidae; genus Poeciliopsis; species Poeciliopsis retropinna. Next base: position 16,047,117 of record VMRM01000007.1, on the reverse strand, counting down.
ATAGATGCCTGAGCCCCGATTAGATGTTTATCAACTGAAAGCGTATCAGAGATGAGAACATACCGGTGGCAGCTGGCAGCAGTAGCAGTACACAGAGGAACAGCAATCGCATCATCTTCAAATGCTGTAGGGGGGAACAAGAAAAAGAAAAAAAAACACACACCCAAGTTAAATATATCTGCTATTAATATGCAGTCACTGATGTGAGTGAAATCTTGGGGTCCTTATGTAGAGATGGGGGGGTGTTGGAAAGCAGAAAGTATTATTAGGACTCCCACTGGTACCTTTGAGATTCGAGCATTGCAACATTGCGTGTTGGCGGAAAAATACAGATTCAGAGAAATCCAGGCCTTGTGCTGCTGCTTTAAAAAGTGCACATGCAAATATAGATTGTAATCTGAGATGTATGATGGTTAAGACGGTCAGAGAGAAAAAGTTCCCACTATGATCAGCAGAAAAAGAAAAGCATATCACCAAAAGCTTTGTTCAGAGTAAGCTGGTAGCAAGTGCCTGCTCAACATTTCCACCTCTTTTGCAAAGTTAATGTACCACACCTTTGCATAATGTTTCCAGGAAGATGTAAAATGACCAACTAAATAAGCATCTGTCAACTAAAAATATCTAGAAATTTACTTTAATCCTTTTAATATTTAAAATGTATTCACCAAGTCATTTTTGTGCATGAGTATGTGTTGTTTTTATTCCTAATGGAAAACAAATCTCTCAACTTCCTCATGGCAAAATGCCTGACAACAAGCCATTCTGCACTTCCCTATTACAAGTGCATAAATGCAAAGCACAGATGTTCACAGCCAGCAGAACAAAAGCCCTTGCTATTTTCAACACAATATGGATGTTGGTATTTTTAAAATGGGAAAATCATGAGAATGACCTTTCCTCCAGTATATGTCCAGAATGAAGCTTCCTTGTTCTGATTAAAGGTACTGAAACAGGCTCCTTCTCAGGAACCAAGATCATTGGATCATGTCTGGCAATACAAGAACAAAGAGTGAACACTCCTGTTGAGCTTTGTGCCACATGTTGAACTACAGACACCTCATCATTGACCAACATTAACATTGTACCCTTGTTTCCTCAGCTGTTAATTACCATGAGGAAACGACTGAAGTGAGAGACGAGAGCAAATCCCAAGGCACCTACTAAGACTGCCAAACAAGAGGAAGTGACTCTCAGCTACCACAAAGACACTAAGTAAAGAGGCTAAGGTTTCAGAGTTTTGGAATTTCCAATGATCTAATCACTACCAACATCGCAATGTTCAGTCATTAAGAATATGCGTAACATTGACGTGTGAGAAACAAGCCTAGCATCCACTAGCTGCAGAGTGGTTTGTGATTTCAAAGTTTACCAAAGTTTGAAAAGGCCATGGTTTTCTAACCCTTGGATTCGGAGTGATTCTGTCTCCACAATGCAATTTCCAAAGATATTATAGAAAGTGTTGTAGTGTTGAGATTTGTTTAACAGTATGGAGAATAGAGTAATGAAGCTCTTCTCCTCCACATGTTGCTGCCAATTAACCATCTCAAAAAAGACCCCAACACTTTTCCCTGCTTTTGATAAGAGGGACAAAATCAGCTTTTTGGAAATATTTCTTGTTGCAAACATATGGACAGTCATGAGTCGGAAACAAAGGTAATCTGATAATCCTAAAATGATTCCAAAAACTCCAACAGAAGTGATTTATTCCCATCACTATCAATTGTCTGAGCTTAAAATGTCCAAGTTTCTATAAAATTATGTTGAGCTGCCTTATCAGGTGCAATACCTGAGCTTGCCAAAAGTTAAGCAGCATTTTTGAAGCACAAACTCTTGACGTTTACCTTATCTGTTAAGCAGAGTGATTAACATATCATTATATTGCTAAATATCCTCACTTTTAAGACACCATCACAAAACCAGTTTGTTGTAAAAGAGAGTCAGATGACTGTAGGCCAACTACATATGAGTCTAACCAGCAAATATCAACTTACTCCTAGTTGCTCTGCAACCAGCAAAATGTAAACATTTTTGGGCCTGAAATATTTAAAGAAGTTCAAGAAGAAAATGTTTATTCTACACATTTGTGTATCATAGAAAGATTTTGACTTTTAACTGTATCACCATTACAGTTAAGTTAGGGTTAAGGTTAAGCAGGAGCAGAAATTATGTTTATCAGTTTTAAAAGAAATCAATTAGACTAGATTGAACAATTCAGATTTTTAGGTTGCATCAATACATTGAAACCAATATTTTTAATGAATATTATCACACCTTGACAAACTCATATTGGTCATGCGTAGCGATCACAATGGAGGTTACTCTGGTACAAACCAATTGTCAGGATAATTTTCCTACTAAAAATAGATACACGGCATCAAGAACTGTTTTGCTTGATTATATTGGGAGGAAGACGTTAATCACACAGCTGTGGATGATTGGAGAGGGAGTGCTTTATGTGGGCTGCTTAGGCCCCTTGAATAGCTTGAGTAAATCTCCAAATGCAACCAACCTAAGAAGCTGCAAATAAAAGCCTCTTCTGTATCCAATTTGCTTTTCAGAGTCGCTTTGGGTGAAATAATAAGCTGATCCAATTTGCAAATATTTATCAACCCAGTCCACTGCCTCCACATCCAAATGGCTCCTGACGCCTGTATTATTCCTCAAATTGGGTAATATATTCTTGTACGTTCAAATTTGCTCCTTCATACCAAAACCCAATTTGCGACATATAATAACAGACACCACGCTCATAAAGCAGACATGCCAGCTGCCTTCCGGCCAGAGGACTGTAAACAATAAATGAAGAAATCAACAAATCATGAAACTATTGTGCTTTACTGCAAGACAGGAATAGACAGGGCTCGGTCCATTCATTAATATTGGATTATTACAGGCTCCCACACCAATCTGGTAATATTAGAGAGAAAACACACTTTAACCCAACTAGGAAAGGTTGATTTTAAGCCAAAACATAATCTAATCTAACCAAAACTTAACACAGCGTTCAACAGCAGGTCACTTCAGCAAGCTTACAGGTAATTTCTTGCTTATCTGCTTGCATAGATAAGCACTGAGTTAAGGACAGGGCTGGTACTGGCGATAGCAATCATAAATGTCTGAACATATCAGCATTACAGCAGTCAAGGGGGAGAGCAAATGTGACTTAAAAATATGGAGAACAAGAGATGAGAGAAAAGGATTAGTGGGAAATTATCAAAGCTATAAGTTAGCTCCAAAAAGAAGGAGCAAAAAGACTACTTTTAAGTTGCTTCTTTTGCAAGGCAAAAGAAGCAACTTAAATCGTTTGTTATTCACTGGCATTCAGCTTTCTAAAAAGGGGATGCTTCTGGTTCACAAGAATTGCTTACTTAATTCTGCAAACTCCCACAGCTGCTGTTTATCAAACCAGACTTGATGCAAATGCATTCCTTCTATAACAGACTCCACCAGAGCAATTGCAACTGTAAACAAAGTGACAAGAAAACTTGCAATGGCAATCTTAAAGCAATTTACAAACTCACCATGGTTCAGCCAGTGCTGTACATTACACCAAGCCGGTCAGTCAGCTGAAGAGCTACAGGGTTTGTGAGTGAGTATTAGTCTACCGTGCCAATGCAAGTAGTGAAATAACTAAGAGGATATGAATGTGTGCCTATAACAATGAGCCAGTGACGCCTTTCCTGTATCCTCTCTCCCCTACTTCAGTGTGAGTGTAATAACATATATATATATATATATATATATATATAAAAGTCAATAAATGAAAAGAGTTCTACATTTCTGCACGATGTAGGCATCTCCAACTTTAACTAAGCTCATAAACGCAACACAAACCAAAACAAAGCCATAACGGACTACAGTCACGTACCGATTTTCCTTTTCTTTCTTTATCTGATGAGGACAAAGCTATTCTTCATTCTGTTAACCCTACAAACTGACTGGTTCCAATTACAGTGAGGGTTTGCAAAAAAAAAAAAAAAATCCCCTCATTTATCTCAAAATCCAGCTACATCAAAGCAACAACAAAGTTTTTGTTTTTTTTTTCTTTTTTTTTTGTAGACATAAGAAGTGATGCATCTGCCAAACTGTAAAGAAGATTTTTAAAAAAGGACATATGTACACAGAAGTACGTAAAGAACAGATTAGATGTCATGACAATTACAGACACACACACACACAGGAAGTGTGAAATGAGGTGCAAAAAGTGAGTCGTATTTGTTTTCTGAATAACCCTGTCAATTTCAGTTGCTATTGCTTAAGAGAGACACCTGATAAGCACAAAAATGTGTGAAAAGCACACAGACAGAGAAAAATACAAACATGACCAAAGAGAGCGGAGAGCATTTGTAGATTTCCTGCATCATTACATCACACCAGTTTCAAATAACCTACCCTTAAAAGTACAAGACAGATTTGGAGCAAAGAAAAAAGCGTTTTCTGCTTATAAGAACAAAGTTTCTCTGTTAGATTTGCTTCCCCATCTGCGCCCTGAGAATCAACACCCTCACTCACCGCTGCTTGCTTGTTGCTATGACTCACAAGCGAAGTCCTTAAACAGGATATGCTCTCTTATTGCGGAGTGGGCTAAGTCAGACGTGCAAGAAAAACTTTTTGTCACCTACAATAGGGACTTTACTGCCACCTCATTTAGAACTGAAATTTACCCTGTTTTGGTTTTTTTTCTGTGGAAAATACCTCTGCTTATGTAAGTCTCATCAAACCTCTTGACTACATTCAAGTGAATTTCTTAGAAACAAAACAATTGCTCAACCAAAAAATGAAAAGAGCTAAACACTGACTTCCTTTAAAAAGTCAGATCTTGCAGTTCTTCTCGCTGATGGTGACTCTAATAACTTGACAGCCCCATATTGGTCTCTGGGCTGATTGACAGGCTCATAACACAGGTGTGCAAACAGGCCATTCACTGCCAACTTTCCCCTCCTCACTTCTTCTTAATCTTTCAGTGTATTCAACAGCGTGCAAATGTTCTTAAACAAGAACCTATATATAAATAGGTCTGTGTACTCTGTGACAGCTGGCTTTTGAAAGATGGCCTACTAAAAGTTAATACTGCCGCTCCAACTGTGCTCTGCAAAGGAGAATTTTCTTTGCAGGTGCAGAGCTTTAATTACCCCCAGATCCAAAGGTCACACTTTGCACAAACACCCAGGTAATGGATAAGCCAGAGCATTTTTGCAGCACGTTAGTCCTCACTCCACTCGCATGCCTCCTGGACTTCTGTCCACGCAGAGGTGTTATTTTACCAAAGGCCACACATCATACGCAGAGTCGACTTAAAAGAACAGCATACAGTTCATGCCGGTTACAATTAATAATAATGAGTTTTCTATAAAATAATCTACATAACTACACCAGAACCCAGTTTGACTTCACTGAACATTCAGTTGAACTTTTCCTCATTAGATTCCACACATGTAAACAAACAAACAACAAAAAAAAAAAAACGTTCTCGTGACTACATGAAAGGTAGAAGGTGTAAAATTATAGATAAACCCGTTTGGTAAAACTCTTGGCTGAAGTGTTTACTTACATTTAAATGAGCTGCTGTTGTTCAGAGTTGCTTTAGCACACTGCTGGCTTGGTGTGATGTTTCTCCTCTGGCAGAGCTCCTTACAATCCTCGAGACTACCAGTGTGCAAACTCTCTTTAGACCAGGTGTACTTGACTTTAAGGAAACATTTTATGATTGGCTCCTGAGATTTTGAAACATGACACCACTTCTCCGCCTTTATCTGCTTTACAAGTCAACTTGCTACGCTTAGAGGGCTTATTGTGAAACTCTGCTGCTGGTTTCGGCAAATAGATGTACAATTATTGTGTCAGAGGGAGTGTGACGTTTGCATTTCGACAGTCATCTGCAGTTAGGTCAACTCATTCTGTTTATGGTGTTTCTGTTCGCACATATGGATATATTTTCTGCAATTGCAACTGGGATTATTTCCGACTGTTTTATGGAATAAAATGGGTCGTGTGCAGGCCTGTGCGTCTGACCACCTTAGCTGCAGTTAATTTAATGAGAATAACCTTTCTCAGGCTATTAGGTTATCCCCATCTCCTTCTAAAAGCACACTAGAGAGAAACCCTTTTCTTAGGGTGGACAAAGACCTCAGATTTTTTTTTTTTTTTTTAAAGTACTGTACCACCTTTCTTTCCTTCCAAGTCCTTTTAAGCATGACCTTACTGATGGGCATTCCAGAACAGCAGAATATGATTTGGACTTTCTCAGTTTGCTGTGTTATGTCTTCAAAGCATTTAACAGAAAGGTGAAAACATTATTATCCTTGTAAAAAAAGCTAACATTTCAAAGTTTAATGTCGTTCTAGCGATTGTGTGAGAAAGAAGAAGAAAAAAAAAAGCACGACAGCTATTCTTATGTCAGAATTTCAAGCAAGAAAGGCTAAATTTTTTTCCCCCAACCACAACCTCAAATTCTAACATACTTACTCAACATATGAAACCTGTTGGAAAGTACAAAATGCAGAGCAAAACTAAAAAAAAAAGATTAATTCCTCTTTCTAATCGTAGTTAGTTATAATAAGGATAATTAGAAAAAATGATCAGGAAAAAAGATTTTTAAATGATTTTAATAATTAAGGTGGAAAAAGCCATAGAAACCAACATGCCCCTTTGTGAAAACTAATTCCCCTGTAAACATTATAAAAGGTTGTGTCACCCTTGAGTTAAAACTGCCATTAAGCTTTGTGAAAACTGATAAATCTTTAATAACTTTGGGAGAATTGTATCCTACTTTTCTTTGCCAACTGTTCAAGGCTTTGTGAGCATCACTGGGCTCTCTGGTGTGGGTTGGATCGTTATTGTGTTGCATAACTTAAGTTTGCACATGAACTGACACTTGGACACTTTCTTTCAGGACTGTTTACAAGATAGCAGAATTTGTGGCTCTATTAGTTACAGCAGGTTATCCAGCTCCTCAACCAGCAACACGTCCCAAGACCATCCACCCACACACTTTCCGTCAATATGATGGTCTGTTTCTTAAATGCTGTGCTAGTTTTACATCAGATGTAATGAAATCACACCATCGAAAAAGTTTTTGCTGTTGCCTTTTAAATCCTGTGAATTACTTTCCAGATGGCTTGGGGATAATCAAGATAGTTTTTAATAGTTGTGAGACGGTCCTCTGTGTTTGTGTTAAACATCATTGGCCTGCTGGAGTCCCAAAGTTTAATTGGGTCAGCAACCCTTTCTAGATGCCAGTAACTTTTCTTGACTTTCTTTATAACCGCACACAATCTGGTTTTAGAGATCCTGGAGTCTACTTCATGTTGTCAAACAGATTTTATTCAAGTGATTTCTGACAGAGGCTTGTGAATTTGAATCATCTTTCCAAAACACGTGGTGAAGTGCTGTTAATTCATTATTGATTCATGCAATGATTACATAGGGTTTTGTTTGTTTGTTTGAAAATGTTTCCCCTGATAAAGTCTTTATTCTGAAAACTGGATTTTGTTTTATTTTTTTTCCCTTGTTTTGTTTAAGCTTCATAAATGTGTGATGATCTGAAACGTTTAAGCATTCGTGATTTACAATGGAGGAAGGGTGCAAAATGTGATCACTGCCTCTTGTCCTTTGTTCACTGTTGTCTACGTCACTTTACAGTGAAGTTCTCAAAACATTTTTCTATGCAGCTCTCCTTTGAGATATTGCTTTAAGGTGCTAGATAAATTTGCTTTAACAAGCACACATTTATGGCTATTGTGCTTATCATTGCTCCGTCACAGTACAGTGATAAGTATTCATATTTGCGGTACTTATCACTGTACATCTGATTCCAAAGCATTATTTGAATTATAGTTGTATTTACAATAGTTAGCTTGACTTATACTCAGCTATGCACTGTTGGTATCTGTATTTTCACAACTGAAACCACCTTTGTAAATCTCATATAAAAAGACACAGTAGCCATGGTGGAAGTCTTGACTGTAGTTTAAAACATATATTGCTGCAAAATCTTTTGTTTCCAGAAATCTTTTGTTTCTGGTTTCCTTATATATTGACAACAGTTTGTAGTAATTGTATTGCAAAAAAAAAAAAAACGACAATTTTCTTTTCTTTTTTTATTCTGCCTGAATTAGATTTTTACTAAGAATTTTTAAGTAACTTGCAGAACTGAGAAGCTTTTTTAAATCTTCTTTCTTTGGAATCTCCCTTTCAAAAGTTCCCAATCAAAGTGAAAGTAGCTCTACTCTTAAAAAAAGTTTACTGTTCACTGGAAACGGGTGAATCGTACTTCATTTAGAGATTTTCAACCCTTATAAACATCTGCCTTCTGTCACAGAATTAACCAGCCACATCAAATTTGACCAGTTTCTGCTGCAGGAATTCTGGACTTGAGTTAAAGATTAATTTTCCGAGTCTACGTCATGGACCGAAATCCTGGAAAGGATTGCAATGCAATGCACATGCACATATTATATTGATTAAATACATATCAATGTATGAAAATAATCAACATAATCAGTCTAACAGCTCACCAAATTCCTATCTGAAGTATTAATTCTTTCCACCTATTGAGTGATTTCTTATTTAGATATTCTAAAAAGCAGTAGTATAGTTCTAAGAATTAAGATATATTTCAATAATATAATTATTATCAGTTAAGTTTTGCTGTCCTGATGCATCCCATTTGCATCAGGACTAAGGTATTGTTGTTAAAGCTATGTAGTCAACTTACACCATATTGTCAGAAAGTTCTGGATCACTCATCTAAATCATTAATGTTGATGGTTGGGATTCCAGCCACTGTCACATGCAGAGCTGCAAAGCCTGTTGATAACAGACACTAGAGACTTGAAGAATTGTTCTCTAAAGACAAATCACCCTCTCCTGTCTCATGATCCATTGGATGAGTCAGGATTTGGCTGTTGCTAGGAGAACATTACTTTTCACGCTAATTCTTCCCAAGTGTAAAATTTGTTGGGGGAGGGTTATGGTTTTGGGTTGTTTTTTCAAGGATTGACTTTGACTATACAGTCCCAGACAAAGGAACTCTTGAGTCTGAAGCTTACAAACACATTTTAGAGGATTAAATGCTTCAGAATCTGTGAGGAAAGTTCAAGAATGGTATCTTCACATCTAAAATGCTCCTTTCGAGAAATTAGAGTAGAGACCTTAGCCTTCTTGTCAAGCAGAAGTATCTGACCTTATAAACACTCTCCTGCAGAAATGTTCAAATACTCATATAAACAAGCTTTTAATCTTTGTTGAAAGCCTCCCTAAATAGGTGAAATTGTGAAAGGGTGTGCCAATGTCGCTTTAAAGCTTTTGAATTACGAATTAGATATCATAACACACGGTTTATGCTTGTTAAAAGACAGGTGACCAAGTGCTTCTGGTAATATAGTGCATGTGTCAAAGTAGTCATCATCATATGAACAAATGAGCCTGATTTCTTTTTAAATATATTATTAAATATATCTTAAGAATTTATTTATATCCCAAACCCCCAACTCTATTGGTAACTCCAAAACCCGGGAGAGATAATTCATGTACAACAACTTGGTTGGTTTGGTGGGAAGCTAACATTTTTAGAAAGTTTTTTTTATTTTTTATTCATTGCACAAATATTTTATTTAACTGATTGTTCTTTCTCTGGATCTCTGGTGTGTCGTCTGATTAATCTGTGGTGAACAGTAATTTAGCACATGGTTTGAAGTCATGCAATTCACTGAGTCGGGACAGAGCTCTGTGGAAACCAATGTCATTGTCACATTTATATGCTGCTGTTATAACTTCTCATACGCAAAACCTTTTCTGGCATTTTCATGGATTACTGTGTAACACTCACAATGTGTTTACAGTTAAAACAACAATAATAGGACCAATGCTAGGTTTGGCTACTGGAGTAGAAAATGTGTAAGTGTAATAATGACCACAGAGTAGGAAAATAAGTTTAACTGCCGGCTTATTATTTGTTGAAAAAGAGAAAAAAAACAATATTATTACAACAGTTGACATACAATGACACAAAATCAAATTCAAAATAGTTCCCTGTTCTTCCAGAATAATTTATTTAATCCCTGTTTGAATTTTTAAACCTAATGTTAGGTATTAAAGGACATTATTCATTTAAACCTAGGTTATAGTTCTATTTAAGTTCAAGTTAATACTGTTAATCTTTTTGGTTTTAATCTTTTAAAATCTATTTTAGTTTTTTAGTTCTTTTTAAGAAATTAAGGTTTTTTTTAATCTCCTGGTTTAACTATTCCTTGTTTCTGTTAAGACCCAACAGACAATTTCACATTCCACACTAACAATGTACAATGGATGCAGTTCAAAAGAGGAAAGAAAATAACACAACAAAACAATCCAGTAAAAGACCGAATAACTTGTGCTTCAAACCAAAATCTTTCTCTCTGATGATCCTGAAGGGTTAATCCCGTTTCTCTGAATCCGCTTTTTCTTAGCAGGAAAACATGGGCAGATCATACCAGTCTGGATGATTCGAAATGTCCAGCAGAGGGCGTAGCTCCTGCTAGACGACAGTTACAGGGCTCCTGGGTTACGGCTCGCCATCTTGTTTCTCGTTAGCAGAATCCAATTCAACAATCGGCTCGGAACTTCCCGGTCCAACTTCCAGTAGAATTTTAAAAAGGCCTGGTTTAATAACCACAAGCATAACAAAAGTTCTTTTAACTTTGCTCTGTGCTGGATAAAGCAATATACTCGCCAATTTAGCGGCTGAACATCGTGTGTGGAGGGAACACGCTTCACCCACAACAGCTCGTCCATTACTTTCACGGATTTCGAACATAGAACAAGGTAAATGCGCTGCTTTAGCTTTCCGTTTCAATTAAATAAAATTGTCGTACAAATAATATTCTTCTCAGAAAATAAAATACAGTTTTTGACTCACCAAGTCCAGTTCAGTAACATAAAACACTCCGAACACAGTCAATAAAAGAAATTGCAGAAAGCTCCTCCTCCAAAAATGAGGAAAAAGTTCCCAGACGGCAGGTAGCCTTATTAATCAGCGACTTGCTCTTATCTTTCTTCCTTTACTCAACTAACTCTTTAGCTTCCTCGCTCTCTCTTCTTCTTCTTCGCTCTCTCTCCTTCTTCTTCTAGCCCAGAGAACGTAGCAATCCGGTTGGCTGGAGCTAGTCACATGGGCTACACATCAATGTGACCCTTCAGAATAAGAGATTTTTTTTTCTCACACCTGACCGTTTTAACTGCTGACAAAATATATCTGTTTCATACAGTTTCAAACCAAACAAAATATCATAAAATATAACATTATCATAAAATATAACATTTGCAATGTCTGTAATTACTATCTTTTTTTTATTATTATTATTTTAAAACCTATTTATTCTGTATCTATTTCCTATTTATGCATTTTATAGCTATTTATTATGAAAAGGCTTTTATTTAGTAAAAGCTATTTTAACCTGGGTTACAACTGCTCAATCTTTGGTCTCAATCCACAAACTCCCAAGTCAATATATGTATGTGTGCCCTATACCGATGAGTACTGAGGGTCTTGACTCAACATAGGGGTTGTACACTTGGGGGGAAAATTTTCAACCTGTTCCAATAAAACTATTGTGACACCCTACATAGATCTTAGCTAGGTCTTCAGGAATAATAATTTTTAAAAAATGGTTCAACCTACCTAAATCTCCTTCAAATCATCACTTGAAGGAGGTGAGTTCCACTTTTCCCCCAAAGTGAATTACACTTATATTGCCAATAACTATGGAGCAACTATTTTATGTCCAGACAATCCTCTCGCAGGCCCGTAATTTAACCCACCTGCTTCCCATATGGGCTCCATATGTAAATTTTTCCTGGTATGATCCGCAATAAAATACCAGCTCCTCTGTATATAGAGAAATGGGAGCTATAGTGGAAAAAAATGGAGAGAGTCCAATGTTTTCATATCTTTACTGAAGAGTGTATTCACATATGTAGATTTTTTATTGTAATTGTTTAAAATACTTCTCTTCCTTTTAGCCTTCCGAATAATGATCCTTTATGCTCTAGTCACACATATGACAGCTCCTTTTCATGCTGAAATGCAAAGAACGTTGGATTTGCCTTCCTTTTTCTCCACAGTGCTGGTGCATGTGAGCCGAGCTCTGCGTGGTTGCATTTGCATTGGTGTTCACCATGAAATTCATGAGAGCTTCCAATCTAATGAGCACTGTCAGCTGTGCCGTGTGACTGGGACACAACAGGGTGCACTTGTACCCACTCAAGGTGTCCGAATGTAACAAAAAATATGCCAGACAAAATGGTCAGAGGGCATCCCAGTACATCACACTAAGTAGAAATCTCTGAAGCTATTCCAGACATTTTTTTTTAACACGAGTGCTTTCAGGAAGTGTTGCAGATTTGACTGCTGTTTGAGTGTTACTTAAATTATAACACATTTAAATTCATGCATCTCTGAGCTATTCCTGCCCAACTTCCTTTCCGCCTTTTGACATGTGACCCATTCTGTTATGGAAAAAGGGGTTGCTGTCACTTCACCTAATTTGACAGAAATGCAAATTTTTGTCTTAGTCTGAAAAAAATGTGAAACTTGTGCAGCTTTAACAGCCTTTTTATTTTAACTGATAACAAACAACATAAAATATATGTTTCAAATAATACTTTAACCTCTGAAAATAAAACCAAAATAACTTGTATTATTCAGCTATTTAATTTAAAGTCAAAGTATTTTAACAATATTACAACTGCATTTAGAATGCCTGTAAAAAGCATTAACATATTTTAAAGTTCTGCATTTTTTCTCACATTGCAACCCCAAACTTCAATGTGCCAGCACATCTGTACAGTGGGAGGAAGCATATACAGTTTTCAAGAAAGAAAGGAAAATCTGACAAAGTGCGTTTTATATTCAGTTTCTTTAATTATGACTTCCATTAATGCATTGCTGTGCAGCAACAACTTCACAAGACCACCTGATAATTCTTTAGGAGCTGCAGAGGTCCACAGCTCAGGTGGGAGATTCTGTTGACAAGATAATAGCTTTGAGCTACACCAATTGAGCCAAAAGCCAAAAGAAATCCTATTCACAGTTTGAGAGTCTGTGGAGGACACATAATAGATATAGAAAAAACATGCTTTGATCAGCTAAGACCAAAATATTTTTTTTGGTATCAGCTTTACCTTTTTCCCTAATGGAATGTGTAGCTTGCAGTTGTACTCTGATGGAATGAATACAATGTATACTGTTAGGTTTTTTTTTATTTGTTTGTTTGTTTGTTTTAGTCAAAACAGCCTGGCACCCATTCCTTATCTTCATTCCACTTCATAATTTGGCCTATAAGATAATAAGCTTCTGAAAAGTTGCATGATTTGTTTTCATCCAATGATGTATTAATTTCTCATCAAAATATATCTTGGATGAATAGAAAGTCCAAACAACTGAGTAAAGTCATTTCAAGCACATACCAAAGTTTGTCAAAATCCAAACTCATTGGTGGCCAATTCTTGTGTGAAAATAATGCTCCCTGAACCAGCCTTTCACAATTTGAGCCCAGTGAATCCTTGTATTGTTATCTTGGAATATGCCCAGGCCATCAAAATAGAAAAAAAGTCATTCTTATGTTGTGCTGTCCACATGACTTCCCCTCACTGGTGGTCTTCTTATTGCTGGATGGCTATTCATGTTGTGCTGTCCACATAACTTCCCCTCACTGATGGTCTTCTTATTGCTGGATGGCTATTCAGCAGTCACAGTCAGAATCTTTTGATGGTTTCTCCACTTTCCTTTCTGTTTTTAATAAAATTTTCTTAACCCAATTTTTGTTGTTTCTTCTCACTCCTTATATGCGTTTTCAGTCTGATGTGAGCCAATGTTTCGTCCCTTCTCAGATAGACCAGCATCTTTTCTATAACCACGGGATGTGTCTTTCATCATGGGTGTTGAGGAAGCTGCTTTTTGAAGCAGTTGAGGTGAAATACCTAGTTGCCAGCTGAAAGATAATTGCCCATCCAGTTGTTACATCCAGGTGACAACTGTTTTTATGGGCCAGAGAGTGTACATTGAAATGTGTGGTTGCCAACCAATTAAGGGGTCGAAAACTTTTGCAAGACATCATATTTAAAACATGTTCAGACCCAGTTCAGACCAAATTATTAAGTGTCAAAGTTGAGCAAAACAAGTGACAAAGTAATTTCATGAACTCCCAATAAGATGACTCATTAAAATTCTTGCAAAATAAACACATGACTCAGCAATGCCGATTAGAAATGATTAATCAGAAAGTCTTCTGCCTTTGTGTAATTCTGGGTTACTTGTTTGCTCAGTCTTTCAGTAAAATAGTTGTGTAACACTTACACATTGACTCACTGCTGGCTATAGATTGGGGCGAGAGCGTGCGTTGAGGGATGCTATGAGCAACAGAACTGCTCTACAGATCCCTCAGTGCTCTATGAGCCTCCCTGTCACCCTGAGGGATACGGCTGCACCCTCAACGACACCTAAAGCTGTAAGACAAAAAGTAAGCATAACAGGTTCTGCCAGATCAGGTGACAAATAAACACAGAATAAATGTTGCTGAATAAATGGCCCTATTTTATATGTCAAATTGTATTATTCTTGCAGTGGCATGCATTTGCAAAGATTTTTTTGTTTACTTCCTCTTGTTTTTACATAAAAATGATTTTGCATCACATCTCTTTGCATATCTGAAATCTGCTTGTTTTCCGGAGGGTAGTCATGGCTATAATGCTTGTCAAATTCAGCCAGTAATGGATCCATTTCTAATAATAATTTCCATTGAGAATTTAATAAGCATGTCACAAACCACTGAAAGTATATGTATATTTCAACCTATCTAATGTACTTGGGGCATTTTTTTTTTATTCACTTCTGTTACCATAAACTGTTTGCATATAACTCAGAAGCCAACTGCCATTGCCTGCACTTATCTCCTCTACCCAAAATCTAATTTATCTCTTGCCATTTAATGATTTTTTTTTCTTTCTCACCAAGTCAGTTCCAAGAATTATGAGATTCTTGTTTTCACGGCCAATTTTATTAAACCCAGTGTTGGCTATGTGAAAGTCCCTTTGCACACTTTAATTGTGTTTCTCTTACAGGAAAACTGTACTTACATTTTGATCAATGACACAAACAAGAATATTTTACTCAATGATAGAGTAGGACATTTTCAACTGCAGTGTGTACAGGAAGAATCAACACCAATAGCAAAACTTTATTGAAGAGAACATTATAAGAGATAGCTCATGAATGCTTTCCCAGCTGACACATCTCAGGGCAGATTGTGCAACACTCCACTTAAATTATCTATAATAAAAATACAAGTTGTGTGCTTGACTGCTAATATGTCTTTATCCACACAATACAGCCCCCCACTCCATCCCATACACACTAATATTTTGATAAACATCTTTTATTGACTTGTTTACAAACCGTCTGTTTTTCAAACACATCAAAAGGCGTTTGGCATCATTCTCTAGATTGATGTTTTAGTGCTCCACTTATGAGAAATACTAGAGATCACTTGAATTTCTCAATTCCCTAGTATGGAGCTAGCTTTTCTTCAAGGTTGGCAAATATTAAACGTGGTTGTGGTCAGGGTCCTTTTATTCCAAAGGAACACACCTTAAAACTAGTTTTAAGGTGTGTTTATCCTGCTGGAACACCCAAGTGTGTCTCAGTTTCAATTGTCTAACTCAAAGGTCTCCAAAGGCAAGTCTTCTGAAACCGAGAATGACCACAATATATGGTAAATTTGACCCCAAAGTAGACAAGGATGCATTAACACATAAAACATTGCTAAATAAAGCAAGTTCTTTTTTTGAAGTCTCACCTTTGCCTGTTAGAACAGACAGCAGTTGGCAATATCATATGCCTTTCTGTGTTTTGGCAAACTTGCAAGCTATTTTTATGTATTAGATTTCGAGATCCCTTTTAACAAAGATAAATAAATGAAATAAATAAATAAAAATCACAACGTGAATTCACAATATGAATTAAAATGCTGAGACAGTACAAAATAAAGTGTCTATCTGAAGTAAAGTTAAACAGTTTAGAAGCAACCATTCTCTAGCCATGTTTTGCAGTTCACCAGTAGCACCAGCAAAGAAATAGACCTTAAATATGTTTATTGTTAATGTAGTTAAATTGGTCCATTTCTGGGGTTTTTTTCTGACCACAAGACTTAACTGCAAAGACATCTGCCTTCTCGGTATGAGCAGCTGCTAATTACAGATGGATTTGAAGTTTCAAAAATGACTACATGGTTAGCATGCTGTAAATACATGTCAATGTTACATTCACTTTGGTGTGGACGTTGACTGTTGCACCAGTTTCCAGTTCAATATCGGATCAAGCCTTTAAGATTTTCAGGTTGTTCTTGAACATCATGAGAACATTTTATTATTATCTTACACAGACAGTTTGTGTGAGACTGTAGCAACTGTGTTAGAAATGGTTGTTCCCACAGGACATTGATTCTAAAACACAGATCAAATCTGGATTTGGAATGAAAGCAGGCTAAGATTAGGGTTCCTTAATGGTCTTCGGTAAAGGCATGGAAATATATACAAACTGTACTTTACCAATTCTTAAATGCCCAGATCTTGTCACACATGTAACATAAAGCCTTTCATAGCCACAAAAGTACAGTCAAGGTTCCACTTGCACAGTATTAAAATTGTATTTTGTAATGTAATATCTATAATTATGATCCTGTGTGGTTTAGAGGAACTCCAAAGTATATTTAAACTTGTTTAAAAAAAAAAGTAATTAAAGTTTTATGTTGTGTAACAATCCACTCTGGAAGAAGAACTCAAATGCATCAGAACAGTGGTGTTCATGGAGGTGATGAATGCATGTAAACTTCTGATTGAAATTATATAGTGTGTGTTAAGCAGGCAGTGGAGTTGAAACAGCAAAAGACACTGCATCATTTATGAGTGCTTTAAAATGGCAGGTAAACAGAATGTTTCATACAAAGGCAGTTTGATGAAGTCCTCATAAAATACCGGGAATGTCTGATGGAAATGTGTCACAACGGTGTCATTTGGAGAATGTAATTCAGGAAACAGAGCTGGATTTGGGATGGGAAGAAGAGTGAGGTGCAGAATCTCAAGTTTATTGGTACTTTATCAGCGTAATAAAACATAGAGTAATTTCACACTAAACATTATAAAAATTTGAAGACTGTTGCCTAGTTGTTATGCTCTATCGTTGGTTTGGTGGTTTTCAGTGTGAAAAACCCAAAACACAGTAAAACACTGAAATATGATGATTTTCAACACATCTACAATAAAATAAGATTTATGCTTTATAGTTTGCCTTGATATGGCTCCACTGGGTATAATCAAACAAACAAACATGAACATCTACTTAGCTACATTGTCCTTTTTAATATTCTTTTACTACATGATAAAATGTCAAATAGGCAACAAGCAACCAGTTTTGGTTTACAACATTAAAATTGCTTATGAAATCTCACAATGTGCATCACACACAAAAAAACTGCAGGTCAAGTCATAAAAGGTTTTCAGAAAAAAATACATTTAAATTAAACTTTTGTTTCAAGGGAAAATGTTTCTGAGTTGACTGCATGTTTGATATATATATATTTTTTTTATTTTGCACACCAAAATAAATGAACAAATTGATAATACCAATACAAAATATTGCACAGACAGAAGTTGGAAAAAAAAAAGTCCCACTCTCACAAAATATTTTATGATGTAAAATCTGAAAAGTGTGGTGTGAATTTATATTAAGTCCCCTTAACTCTGGCACCCCAAATAAAAACCCAGCAAATTCAATAAAAGTAAAGACGATAAATAAACATGTAATTTAATCTCAGTGTAGGTACAGCTGCTCTTTGAGGTGTTAGACATTTGTTAGAGAATATCAGTGAAAATGTATGATGTGCAAAAGTTGAAGGTTATTGTTGCTGCCACAATGCTAGTGGAGAAAGTGGAGGAACAGCACCGTCTGCTGTACGTGACTTTAAGTTACAGTAAAGTCAATTGTTTATTGTTTCTCCTGAAACTTAGCACAACCTGTTAAGTAAAGATGTCTTGTTAGAATTTCATTTTATTTTTATTTTTTGACATGTAAAATTACAGTTTCAAATAAAAGTGCATTTAAATGCCTTTTGCTCCCTTGTAGAAATCCACTCAGAGAGCTCTAAGTCTGTATGAGCCACATTTAGACATTTACACACTCGTTCGTACACAGCTTCTTAAAATATATAGTCTCACAGAGGCTGTGAAGTTCTCTTTGCATATATAACTCTAACTCATCATTTCTGTGAAGTGGTTCAGCCTTTTGCCTGAGGACATTTCAAAAACCAGAGAAGGTGGTACAGAACCCTGCAACCTTCTGATTAGCAGACAATTCATCCGCTTCCTGAGTTGGACCGTATATTCTGCTTTTCAAATACTCCCACCAGAGTTTGAAAAGTAAATTTTGTTTCATCACAACATATTAAACAATTTCAATATTCATGATACAGAACATGTATCTTCTTGCAAACATGTAGTATTTTGTGGAAACCAATGAAAAATTCATAAAAATATTTTGTTAGAACTGGGTTTTTCATAGTTTTGTTGTTGTTGTTGTTACTTATATGAGCTAAAGGTTTTAAATTTCCAGAAGGCTTTACAATTGTCCCAGATAGTTTTTATGACAATTGAATTTTGGGGCTGTCTACTTTTTCTATAAGTCCCTGTTATGCTTTCAAAACCTGATGGCAATGTAGCTGTGTCCAGCAAAATCTATTGGTCATAAAGGCACACAAACGTCTTTATCAATACTCGTGGTGGATGTGTTTGACACTGTATAAAATTAAGCCATTGGGTGGAAAGAACGGCCTAAAAAGTCATGAGACAGACCTTTGTCAGGGCACAGATATAGGGCAGGATAAAAATGCTGTTCTTCAACTTTTGAAGCCAGTTTAACTGAAAAATCATGAATTAAACCTTTTGCCCAGCCAGATAAAAACAAGACGACAGCCATGTAATAATAACGGTCTTCAAATCTTTTATAAATCAGTGATTTATCAGTCTCAAAAATACATTTCATTAGTCTAATATCTATTAAAGTTTAATCTGTTCATTTGATTGAAACTGAATGATGAGAAATACACAAAAAAACCTATATAGCCAATGAAACCAGAAGCAAAACAGGAAGTGAAATTCAGATCAAGAGCTGGACACGTAGAGCATTAAATTAAATTAAGTTTCATACAATCAAAGGTTTATCGATTACTGAAGTTCAGAGATACAGCCTTTTCCATAACCTTTGTTTATGTGTTCAGATTTAAATCTTAAGAAATATCTATCTATCCATCCATCCATCCATCCCATCAAAAATCAATACATTTCTTCCACTTATCTGGAACTCCGCCCACTTCAACTAGCTCCTCGTAATGTAGAGAAGCAGAAACTTCAAGATGACTGACCTTCTCAACCTATCTATATGGGGGAAACTCAGACACACTGCAGAAGACAAAAACTTATTTTGGCCACTAACTGGCCAAAATAAGTTTTGGCCAGTTAGTGACAGAAAAAAATCTGATTTTTTTCTGTCACTAAAAAAAATAAATCGGTAAATCGAGAGCTCCGTCTTTTGACTCAGCTCTCTTTTGACCACAATAGACTGGCACAGCTCCCACATCACTGCATATGCAGGACCAATCTACTGGAGACTAAACAATACTGAAAGAAGCATGACATAATAATGGTTAGAGAGGAGCACACTGAATGACATAAAAACACTGATCATGGCAGCACAGGAGCAGTTATTGAGCATCAGACCAACAGAAGCAAAGATCTACCCAGATCCACCACACTAGACAAGATCCCAGGTGCAGGCTGTCCAAAAAGGCCACAGAAATAATCCAGCATCTCACTGCAGGGTATAAGATACAAGGAGGAAAGCAATATATGGAACGACATAACCAGGTGGCTGGTATTATTTACAAAATACATCTGTGTGGAATACAAACCAGAGATACAAGGTCAAAGTGGGAATCTCCTCCCATGGTGGTGGAGAATGAGGGGAAGGTAAAAAATTAGTTTTCAGATAGATAGATAGATAGATAGATAGATAGATAGATAGATAGATAGATAGATAGATAGATAGATAGATAGATAGATAGATAGATAGATAGATAGATAGATAGATAGATAGATGCTACATTTTCTACATTTTTAACTGATTCTTTTTGACAATCTTTTTTTGCATCGATTGTTTTTGTTAAAAATAAAGACATTTGTGGAAAAAAAAAAGAATTTGACAACTTTCTTTCTTGCTTTGCACTTGAGAGAACTGAAGCTTCTGCTACACATACCGATCGTGTGTAGTGTAGCAATTTTAGAAGCTTATGTGAGCAGTTTCCCTCTAATGTTGATCATTCTCCCTCTCTCCGATCAGCCGTTTCCTGCCCACTGAATAGCCATTATGGTTCCTGTGGCACAGTCTGCTCTGCCACCTGTGAGGCTCCATTCATTTCAAGTCCCCCCACCCCTAAACCCCGTAGCTTGTGGGCAGATGTGCCTTTGCAGCTCTGGGGTTCATCCTGGATGATGGCACCTGTGTCCTTTTGTGATAGTGTGACTGCACACACAGTGTCAAGTATTGGTGCAGCAAACATCCATCTGGGCTCATGAAGGATGTGCTGTTGGTGACCCAAACACCAACTGGACACACTCTGATTTAATTTCTTGAGGCTCTGAAAAATAGTGCTGCGTTAATCCCATATCAGGCATCTATGCATGTCTGCTTGTCGAATATATATATATATATATATATATATATATATATATATATATATATATTAGTTTGAAAACAGCAGCCTCCACAGTTATTGGTACACCCAAGGATGTCTAAAAAGCAAAACTAAGAGACTCTGCAAAAATGCTTCAATTCAATTTACTTCACAGGATTAGTCAGGAATGCAGTTAAATGTTGTGTTGGTTTTTCTGAATATGTTTTTTCCCCTTTCAAAAAAATCTAATGATAAAAATATGATGTTAGAAGATAAATTAAATACATCATTCCTAATTATCATCATCATAACCAAACAAAAAAAACTTAAATATAACTTTTAGGAAGGCAACTGGCCGTTCTGTCCTTCCCTTCAATGAGCTACATTGAGTCTTGCCCAATCAGCACTTCCTGTGCAATTACAAAGTTGAACATACAAGAGTGAACTAAATGTAGATGCTCCAAATACAAGTAATGCATTTCATATGTGTCAAATGAACATTTATTATGTAACCAAAGCTTATGTCATGGCACTGAACATGAACAGAAATAACTTAGATTTTGCTTTACGTTGGTGAACTGAGGTTAGTGACATTGATTGGGTGACTGCAGGTGTGGCCATGAAACTGATCAATAATTTGTATTTAGACAGAACTGAACCCTGCACATCTCAGGCAATTGAAATATCACATTAGCTAACAAAGTTCCTAATATTTTATTTCTATTTTATTTTATTTTTTTATATTTTGCTAATGCCCGGTTTAATTTTTGATTCGCCTTAGTGGCAAAAGGATATATCGCTTTATCTCACCAGCGACAGTTTTCTATCAGGAACCGCACTCTCTCTCATGCTGATTTAGCTACAAATAAAGTCTCTGAAAGGGTTATGATACTAAGCAGAGAACTCTTCAGAAAATATGCTAATTTAACTCATGTTCTGAGTGCTAACTTGAACTGTGCACCTACTGTTGACCTGAAGCCATTAAGCACAGAGACGTTTCACAGTCAAAAGCATTTTTCAGCTCTTGGTTACATATCGTCTTCTGGAGACACTCTTTCACAGTCTTTGAACTTTTTCCAAGTGCCCAGCCTCCTTCTCTGAACCAGTGGCTTGCTGAAAGATTATTGGGGAGTGGGGTAATGGACCATTCACACACTGTCATAGAAAGGTGGACCTCTCAAGCTTTTACACGAGCTGTACCAGTGACCTGAATCTTTGCGGCGGTCTCCGGTGTGCACTGTCTCGCCCTCGTGGCAGATTATCCAGCTGTCTGCTTACCCTAGCAAGGCCCCACGTTATGCCTGGAGGAGTCCAGGGTTTTGCTGAGAGCATTAATAGGCTCCCCTCTTCTGCTGCTCGGGTGAATTAAATTAATATCCCCTACAATTGTAGCTGTACTATTTGGAGTTCAGCATCATTGCACATCAAATGAAATATGAAGTGACTGCAGATGCCTTTGCAAGCTGATAACATTTCATCATAGTGAGATTGTTGAAACCGATTACAAAAATGAGGAAACAGAGGAGGGAGATATACATACAAATAAGACATTTGTCTGTAGGTGTTTAATGTTGTGCTTGTTTTGGTGTGCTTAGCGCATAACAGATGGCCTGCTGGGACTCAGTATTGATGTTGTAACCTTTCAGGTGCAATTGGGCCACTAGATGGTACTAATGCATCACTGGTCAACCCTAACCTTTGCAAAGTTTAACTGTCTTTCTGTTCCAGGTGACGGATGTATTTCTGCAAAGCTGTCTGTCGCTTCAACAACACATCTGACTCTTTTCCCTGCTGTTTTACCTCGGATAATAAAACTTGTCCGTAGATTTAAAAACTGTCTCCTTTCTCTGGCATGTGTAGGCAATACCATCTCCATCTCAACGAAGCCGTCAATGGCATTTGGCGGGGACACATCAAGTATCACAATGTTTTCTGAGAAGTGTGTTGCTGGTTTGAAACCAAGCCATCAAAATGCTCTTTAGACAAATCTCAGCATGCTGAATTTGATTGAAGGACTTCTGAATTCCATAGTTCTTTTAACGGCACCACTCCACACAATTGCTCTTACAAGAAATTGAATGTATAGACTGTTTTGATAGCAGCAAAGCATATTCAAAGCATGCAATTTACCTTTACGTCAATGAAATGCATTCTTGTTTTCTCTCTCTTTATGAAAAATTCAAGCGTCCTGTGTAATGACTTCAGAACCTATTTATTTGTCCCTCTGCATAGGTGCCCTACTGTATATTCTGAGTATGAATTATTCTCCCAGGTAAACTGAGTTGTGAGAACCTGCCATTCTGCCAAAAACCTTCACTGTGCATCAGGACAATGAATGGAGGAACCACAAGAGCCTTCAGTCAAAAGAATTTATTTCCAACCAACAGAGAAAAAAAAAAAAAACACAACCTGAGGAAGATCCGCTGATATTTATTCAGAACTAGACTTTTCTGTGATATAGGCTTGTGCTGTGAAAAAGGCTTTGTGTGTGATCCAGATAACCTTTAATTACCTGGATCACAGCACCACATTAAATGTGGTACTGAGGGAGCTTCTGGATGAGAGGTCCTGTTCTGTATGTTGTAGATTTTAAAATTCACAATAGTATTCCTACATGCATTCCAGGTTAAAATGTCTGTCACAAATGCCTAGTTTTCAGTTAATCAGATCTAAAGTTTAAATATTTTTCCTTTGAATTTGGAGCAGATATTTCTGAAGTATTCTGCATTTAAATATGAAACTTGAAGAAATTGTGCCAGAGGATGGATGAAAGAATCCAAAAAAAATGCCTAAATTAAATTCAACACTTCTACATATTTTAAATCCTGTGTTTAAAGTATTAGAATCTCTCATATGTTTAATAGAGAATCTTTATCATGTAACATTTTATCTCTTTAGTAAATGCATTCCAGTAATTATTTTTATTGAGCCTATTCTTTTGAAAAATAACCTTTATAATACTTGGGTTGATAATGTCACCTCTGGGTATGCCTTTGAGTAATATTCTTTTCTCCAACCTACAGATTTAAATCTTCACAGAGACACATGCTCTGTCATAAATGAGATGAGAATTTACATTTTTCATGGTTCTTTTATTATTATTATTTTTTATTATTATATCAGGCTGCATGGTTCATTCATATACATAACAGATGTTGAATCATCCAGCATAACATGAAATTATGTGGTCTTCCAGAGAAAACAGCAAGGAAAAAGATATTTAAACCTCTAAAGGGCTTAAACCCCTGGAATTCATGTTGTGAGGCAACAGTAAAAAAAAGTGGTGTTAATAATAGCTAATTAACTATTTAGACTACTGAAATCATAAGCATGACACTCATATTGTATACTCTTTAAAATAATCAAATACTGAAATAATTCAAGCTTCATGAAAGTAGACTGTGTGCTAGTCCAAAGACCAACTGTTTACATTGAGAGAAAGATTTAGGGATCTTTATATTCATTTGCCAAAATTATTTAACAATAACCCTTCGCTAAAAGGAAAAAGCAGAGTATAGTACCATAAGGTGTACTTGTTGACTTTTGGGTTTTATGTATATTTTATAAAAGGTAGCAATCATGAAAACAGTAGATGCTACATTTTCCACATTTTCCAAGTAGAAAACCTTTTAACAAATTCAAAAATAATGAATAGAACAAATTAAGTTTCGACAGTTCATTAAAGATTATAAAGGGCTAGGACTAATAACATTGTGCTGCTTTATAGCAAAGGTAAATGCTTGTTCTGATTTGTCTCATACCATATAAGTGATTTATTTAAGATTTATTTGTGATGTGTTAAGTTACCATCTCCAAATGATGACAATTAAAGTATTTCTATAATTTTTTTTCTCATAATTTTATGTTGTAGTTGTGATTAGGCTTGTAGCTGAAGATACAAATTGATGATGATATTTATTGATGATAAAATAAAAACGTGTATAAAAAGTGTGAAAGGAAAAAAAAAAAAACAAGAACACAGCAGAAAATGCAAACCCAACAGATCCAAATGCGAACAAAGTGGCCCAAAAGAAAATTACAGAAACTAAGCCAGACAAAACCTACACAACAAACACTTACTCAAACAACAATGAATAAATCCGGAGAACTAGTTCAAAGGCAGTAAATCACAGCTAAAGTATATGACAATGCTCAATTTAATGGCCTTATTGTCCTATATTTTCTCTAATTCCTAATAAGTATCTTCATTTGACCATGTAACATTAATAATACTGTAGAAATATATGTAAAATTATACAATTTTGATCCTCTTATCATTTCTCTGAAAACGATTGCCTTATCTCAGACGCAAATGTGGAAAAGTAGAGGAAATAATCAACAAGGATAACTGACTTGTACTTTTGGTTAAACAAATTTAATATAATTAATGTTTGGTGTGACTACAAAACAAAATCAGAAAGGTCATTAACAAAGTATCAGTTTAAGAATCTACACATTTTTGCAACTCAACCTTTGGACTTCAGGTGGAAAGATGATGTTTTGCCCTCTTCACCTTCACTTCTCATTCTCCACCTATGTCAATTTAATATTCTGAGAGTCAGAAAAGCTCTTTAAGCTCATCTGCAGAGTGCCTCTTGAAAAAATAAACTGCTGATCTAATCGAGGAGCAAGATACTGTATAGCAGTTCTAGAGAATGTACAATTGCGAATTATAATGTAAAAAAATTACAATAAGGACAACTAAAATGTTGATCTGCAGTTACAATTCAAATTATATTTAAAAAGACTTAAACATCAGTTTTGATTTATTTTATTCAAAATAAGCAAGAAAAATAAAAAAATAAAAAAAGAATGGAATTAATGATTTGAGTTCACTTACTGTCAACATAATAAAATGATGACATTTACTTTTAATAACCCACAAAGCCTTCAGATACTAATTTAGCAGTGAAAGCTTCACAATACTCACCAGAGGCAAAACTTATGATCTGGCAAGACAGACAGAAGTCATTGTTATCTAGTAAAAAGCTAAGTTTAGTCAGACAGTAGATAAAAGGGGGTTTTGTTCAGTAGTTTTTGTTTCATCAAGCCAGAACAGATATGTCTTGGACATTTCTAAGCTAATTAAACTCATGATAAGACGCTAGCTCATCTGTGTCTCAAAATTCCAAGTTTGACAGGCAGCCACCTTAACTTGTGGCCAAAGCAGTCAGTTCAAATAAAAATAGCTTTGCTGTGTCCCAGATGTTCTTTGCTGCCCATTCCTTTGGGGCTGTGTTGAATCTGACTTTGATGGATTACTGGCTGCTTTGTTTGACAACTCCTGTTGCCTCCATCTCTTCCTTCTGTCTGTTCACTGAGGTCAGTTTTAGCAGTGCTCCACAAATGGCATCTTGAGTTCTGTCACCAACCTAGAAAGGGTGTAATCTGCACTTTGTAACCCGAATACACATTGAAAGGTAAAACCTGATTGGTCTTTGTCAACATCTTTTTTAAAGTCTTGCTGCAGATTTTCACTGCGTTATGGTCTGGCTCTAGAACCATAACAAATTAAAGGGAAGCAACGCATGGGATAACTAAAAATGGGATTTATTTAACCCTCCTGTTATGTTGCGGGTCAAATTGACTAGTTTTAAAGTTTAAAAATTTTTTTTTGAATAGTTGGAGGTATTTTTTTTTGCATAAAACTTTTTCTATTTGTCTATTTGCAGAGATGCACTCTGCAAATAAATTGAAAATTAAATCATTTTACACATTTGTAACCCCCCCTGCGTCTACTTTTTACATAAATACTGTTCCGGTCAATTTGACCCGGCAGTCAAGTTGAAGTGCAAAAAAAAGATTAAAAATTATCCAATTCTGTATGTTTCCTTGCAGCTATGGACCATATTTCACCACACAAACACCACACACATACATGCACACATGGACACACACAAACCCACTTTCTCACTATTCTCTTTACTTCACTAGGAAAGCAGGTGTTCATACAACTTTTGACGGGAACCTTTCCTGTTCCTGTGGGCAAACTCCACCCACACTGAGTGGACACTCAGCAGAAGTGGAGGAGGAACATAAATACTCTCTGCATGACTCATTTGTCTTGAGTTTAATCAGCGGGTCAATCTGACCCTGAACAGTATGTGTGTCTCAAGTTTAATTATAAAGATCACCCATTAAAAAAGATTATTGTTTTTTGTGTCTAGGTTTTATTCAGTAAATTCCATTTTTTATGTCCAAATGAGTAAATGAGTAAATTGTCGTCATTGATACTTAATTTCTCAGAAATAAAAAAACATTGTACAAATATTGATTGTACAAATATTGAAATGGTTAGGATTGGAGTTAATAATAAGATACAAAAATGTTTTGGCGGAATTGTTTGGTTTCTGACACTATTGCGTGTTTAAACACTACCCAGGTCAAACTGACCCACGAACATTATTGCTGTACCTGAGAAACGAACACTTAACAAAATCATAACTGTTAGAGAGGAGTTGCTCCTTTCTAACTGGTTGGAGAGGAGAGGGAGAAAAGGGAGAGAATGACAGAGAGACAGAAAGAATGGACTGGTGTAGTGAGAAGGGATGGTGCATCTTAAGCTGATCTGATGTGGTTCTGGAGACACTGGCCAGCTGCCTCCACTTCCAATCAGCACCAATTAGAAGCTCTAGAACAGGGATGTTAAAAACACAGAGGAAAACCCTTGGGCCCTAACATCTGCTACTTGACTTAAGTGTTACATAAATTTACACTTACTTTTTTGTTTCACTGCAGCTCTGCCTGTATGATTACTGTCTTCTTACTGGAAGGTGAACCTTTCCACAGTCTCAAGTCCTTTACACACATTTTCTTCTATGATTACTCCTGTATTTAGCTCCATTCAAGATGCTGCCACCATAAATATGTTTTGGGATGAACTCCTTATAAACTGGTCATGTTTTAATCATGAATACTGCTTATTTAATTGAATTAAGCTGTTCAGTAGCCACCTACTTGGCTATCTCTATGCACTCCTTAAAGGTTGTTCACTACTGAGCTGTGCTATGTTGGATTCAACCACATCATCCTGTGGGATTTTACTTGGTCTTTGTTTTGTCAGTCGTGCATAACTGTTCTCATTTGACCTACTACTTCCTGGTACTGGATGTTTTTACAATCAGTTGACTTCTCTGTTTGCACTGACATTATGTTAAAAGAAAAAGTTACACATGAATTTGAAAATTTTATATGTTTTTAATACATTTCTGTTTGTAAAAGGGTAAAACCTTTCACACTCTGCAGCTTGGCTGTTGATTAAAAAGAATAGTTCAACTATCTTTAGTTAGCAGCAGTGCAATAATCACTAATCTGAACAAACAGCAACTCCCCCGCTTCTCTCATCCCCAACAATCTGCCAGTATTTATTGTGCAAGAGGTGTGTGACACCACACCTTCTAGTCTTCATGTCAGTGTAGATAGATATGATGACGGGAAGCTTTTTAGCACTTGAGGACTGCTGGATAAAAGTGAGTCCTAGAAAACATAGATTTGTCCATTCTGTTTCCACATGACAGCAGAGTCTGATATATCCTCACGACACATACTCTATGTGTCTACAGAGTGACGAGACAATAAAAAAAAACTCACTGTGTGTGAATTAGTTTTTAATCAAAGTTTCAATGTACCTCTAAAGGTTCCTAACAGCAAAAGCCTTCCATTTGTTCTTTGGGAGACAAATAACACACATATACAGGTGTTATTTTCAAAAGGTAGTTTTAATCTGACAAACAAGATTAATTGAGACATATTATGTTCTAATTTATTGAATGCAACTGTATATAATTTTCAAATCAAAGCATATTCCTGACAGAAAAGACAACACGGGTATTAGTACTTGCGTCCTGACAGAATATTTTAAAGCAAGCAGAGAGTTATTGTTTTTTCCCCAGATGAGTGAGGAATGTTAGCTTCAAGTTCACACACAGAAATGCTGGTGCCCCCATTTGAGTCAACTGATATGTGTAGATCTAGAGCCCACATGTCTGCAGAGTTAGAAGATAGCAGAGTGGCTCGTGAGCCTGAAAGAAAACCTCCAACCCGGAACTTTGTTTCAAAAAACAGGTTTAACAATCCCTGGATAAAAGACATAAACTCTGAGAAACCTATTGGGGTTTGTGAAGTGTATTGTTTTTGTTTACAAAAAGGGTGATGTCAATCAGATAACTCAATTTAACTCCAAGTGAAGCATGAGCATATACAAAGTGTTGATGACAGACCAGTCTTAGAGATGCTTTTGCCTATTTTTTCTTTTCTCACATTTTCTCACGACAGAAAGATCAGAGTTACTCTCTGTCACTTGTAAAATGGAAACAGAGAAATAATGGTGTGCCTTGGGAGAAAGGCTGACAGAGGTGGAGATTGGTGCCATCTTAGTCCAAGCATCCTCTGTTATTTCAGCAAATTGTGTGATCTGTGAGGAAACTCTAATTACCTTAATTTGCTCTGCTCAAGTCAATCAAATAATTTTTTAACACTAGGCAGTAATGTAGAACAGTGGCTCTATAGTGTCACTAATTAGTATTTGGACAATGAGGAGTTATAAATAGGTTCATGTGAACTTTTCAAAGTGGCATGTCTGCTGTAATAAATATTGCGCAGTACCCGTTTGAGTACAGTAAATGACCAATTTCTGTGCTCCTTTTACAGAATAAACGCTAAAAGGAGCATCGAAGGTCATGTAGGTTTTAAAGCAGGATCATTTCTAGCAAAAACAATTTTGAGGGCACGCCTTTATCCAATTCCAGCAAAACAGCTGCTGTGCAATTAGCAAAACATGCCATCTGCCCTGTCCTGGACTGTATGAACACCAAATAAATATTTGAGTTTTTAATCCTTATTTTAAAGACACTCTAATGCAAACTTTTGAGCGCTAAGTCAAATTTACTTTTTGCAGTTTTTTGTTTCAGCCTATTTGACAAGTAGTTATTCTCTGAGTGGCACACTAAAGCCAAAAGAGAATCCACCCCTGTTGGTTCTACCATTACCGTTCAAAATGTTGGTTTAATCCCCTATGCATCCGTTTCGTGGGATTATCCGCCCCTTTTGCAAGCTTGACACAAGATATATTTGACCAGCATAAAAGAAAAGAACTTAAAACACACAACATGAACATGATAAAATGGTGTAATTTGTGCATTCAAAAGCAATATGACTTGTCTTAATTACAGCATTTTATTACAGCTTGTTCAATCTTCAAATCATTGTGCCAATTGTGCACATCAAAAGGGCAGCTTATATTTCTCTGAGCAAGTTGCAAATGTTTGGGTCCATAATGCAAGTGAATGTGTACAATTTTCTGCTTCTTCACACATTTTTCATTGCTTATGTCTTGGTCTCCTGCAATAAACAATAAGTCAATTAATAATATAATAAATTAAAACAAGCTCAATCATTTCCATTTTCATATTGTTTTTTTTCTTCTTTTCTTTCTTTCTTTCTACCAAAAAACTGGATGGCAAAACTCTGGTCCATTATGGTCTCAGTTTTCCTTTTTTGAAGGTTTTTTTCTATTTACAGATACTTTGAGAATGTGTTCTTGCATTATTCTCCTATTACCATTTTATTACTGAAAAAGCTCCCAAATCAACAATATAATTGTTTATGACCATAGTTTATGAGACACTTTATTGTCCAACAAAATTTGCAATTGTGACAGGCCTACTCATGTCAAGTTGATCAAAATGTAAAATATGCACCTCTGTTGAATTGTCTTGAACTCCACAATATTTAAGTTTGTCTTATGAAACTTAACATCCAAAAATGTTCAAGCATAATTCAAAACATTTGCATTAGACTTTTTTTTTCTTCAAAATCTGTCGTGAATTGATAATTTTCTCCCAGGTGAATCCTTAGCGTTTTGCTAATGGCACAAATGATTTGAGAAATGTACCAAAGCAACTAAGAGAATCTGTAAATGAGCTAATTTTGTATTTGATTAACAAGTACCTAATCACAATGCTAAGTGTAAAAAAAGTATTTTGGAAGTGTTTGTGCAATACCAAATCTAATAAAATATTTATTCTCTTCTATGGACAATGGCACTCTCTCACGTTTATATTTATTAGTTATTATATCTATATTGGATGTGATTGATGTGTCCTGCAGGTTTCCTGCCCAGGTCCCTCTAGCAAATGAGCTCTTGATCTCAATGAGTTCTAAGCTGGTTGAACTAAGGAAGTTAAATGCAAACCAGATTTTGGGGGGTCGAGAGCATTGGAGCCTTTAGTCTCAGTACTTCATTTTAGATATTTGGCAATACCAATATCTTCACATGAAGTACACTTTTGTCTGCACATTCTGTGTTTGTTTCATCGCTGACATCACTTGGGCAAATATGAAAGAAAAACACAGGACTCTTAGGTTTAGGGTCATACACTGGTATCTTAATAAGATTTACATTCATACTTTAACTAGACCACTGCAATACCTTTATTTTTGTTTTCTTAACCCCCTGATGCATGACATATTAACTATACAGTCTTCCATGAGTGGGTCTTTTTGGACTTGTGTTTGAATCAATGTGTTTTTATGCTATTTTTGTCATTTTTATTCAAAATAATGTTTTGTATAATACTTCCTGCTGTGTTTTATATCACACAAGAATTATTTAATGTTTGACATATCTAAATTTTTCACTTTTTTAAGCATTTTTAGAACAATTTGTTGAACATTTGTGACAATTTGTAGAACATTTTTAAAACAAAGAGACAACAGCAATTTTACAACAGCAATGTTGGAACAATGTCAATGTCCATTATGTGTCTGTGCTTGGGTGTGTGTGTGTGTGTGGGCAAAGGGAGTATAGATTACTGTCTGTACTCTACTGTGATCTGTGTAACATACATGTGAGTGTGTGGATGTATGTGTATTTATTTATCCATCCATCCATTCATTCACCAATCCATCCATCCATCCATCCATCCATCCATCCATCCATCCATCCATCCATCCATCTTCTTTCATTTATTCGGGGTCAGGTCACAGGGGTAGCAGCTTAAGTAGCAACACCCAGCGTGTCCTGGGTCTTCCTCGGGGCCTTCTCTTGATGGGTCATGCCCAGAACACCTCACCAGAAAGGCGTCCAAGAGGGACCTAATCAGATGCCAGAGCGACCTCAACTGGCTCCTCTTGACCTGAAGGAGCAGCGCCTCTACTCTGAGTCCTTCCTGGATATCTGAACTTCTCACCCTATCTCTAAGAATAGTTCTTAAGAACTAATTACATCCCAAGCACAAATGATTATTCCCAGAAATGTAGTTTGTGTTCATGTTCACACCCATGTCAGCATACAACAGGACCTAAAAGTCATTGCCAAGTTTTGGCTCTGTTTGTGCAAGAGGAAGGGTAATGTTAAAGAGAAGCATACTATTTTTCTGATTGGCTGATGTGTTTTTTCTTTTTTTTTTTTTCCTCATCCATCATTATAAAAAAGGATGGAGCAGTAAAAAAGGTGCTCACACATAACCAATCAACAGGTGAGCACATTCTGGATCAAGCAGCATTTGTGTAACTTAGATAATATAACTGTTGAATCCTTTTTAAACTAAAACCTTTTTTTTTTTTTCTTTTTCAGCCATGGGGATCCTTGTGCTGTTTTGTGTTGTGGGGGCTTTAGTGAGTTGTAAGTACAACTAGTTTTTTGCTGATTTCTATTACTGTGTAATTTAATTTGTTTGGCTGAAATTAAAGTGTAATTCAGCAAAGATTTGGCTTAGTTTTTTATACAGTTTGCTTATTGAGTGCTGCTTAGAAGTAGTTAATTACCTAATGGTTCTTCAAAATATATCAATCTATTTCATAAAAAGTGACCATTCATTCCTACTAAAATTGTGATCCTTTTTTCAGCAGCCATCTCTTTGGTTTCTCAAATAGCACAAGGTTTCTTTGTACTATTTGATAAATATTTATATATTTAAATATATTGCATATATATATAATATATATTTTTTAAATTTTCATACATAATTGCCTCTCTGTGAATCCTTTGATCACTGTGGTGCTAATAGTCTCATTAATTTCCTAATTTTTTTATCACATAATTTTAACACACAAAATCTTGTCAAACTCAGTTCTGTATAGCTTATTGTTTTTTGAAGCAACTTGAAAAAGCCTTGCCCTCCTGTGGTGTTCGTTTATTAGGTACAGCAATAATGTTAGTGGGTCAGTTTGAACTGGGTAGTGTTTAAACACGCAATAGTGTCAGAAATTCCGCCAAAACATTTTTGTATCTTATTATTAACTCCAATACTAACCATTTCAATATTTGTACAATCAATATTTGTACAATGTTTTTTTATTTTTGAGAAATTAAGTATCAATGACGACAATTTACTCATTTACTCATTTGGACATAAAAAATGGAATTTACTGAAAAAAACCTAGACACAAAAAACAATAATCTTTTTTGATGGGTGATCTTTATAATTGAACTTGAGACACACATACTGTTCAGGGTCAGATTGACCCGCTGATTAAACTCAAGACAAATGAGTCATGCAGAGAGTATTTATGTTCCTCCTCCACTTCTGCTGAGTGTCCACTCAGTGTGGCTGGAGTTTGCCCACAGGAACAGGAAAGGTTCCCGTCAAAAGTTGTATGAACACCTGCTTTCTCGCAGCTTCCTAGTGAAGTAAAGAGAATAGTGAGAAAGTGGGTTTGTGTGTGTCCATGTGTGCATGTATGTGTGTGGTGTTTGTGTGGTGAAATATGGTCCATAGCTGCAAGGAAACATACAGAATTGGATATTTTTAAATCTTTTTTTTGCACTTCAACTTGACTGCCGGGTCAAATTGACCGGAACAGTATTTATGTAAAAAGTAGACGCAGGGGGGGTTACAAATGTGTAAAATGATTTAATTTTCAATTTATTTGCAGAGTGCATCTCTGCAAATAGACAAATAGAAAAAGTTTAATGCAAAAAAAAAATACTTCCAACTATTTAAAAAAAAAAATTTTAATTTTAAAACTGGTCAATTTGACCCGCAACATAACAGGAGGGTTAAAGCATTTCTCAATTTTTTCACCCATTTTCATCCCTAATCACTCAGGTCCATCTCATGCTCTCTGGACAGGAAAGGAGTTTGTCCTATCATTTATGGAGAATTATGCACCAGGCTACGACAGTCCTCGTTTTCAGCTGTATATTACAGCTGTTCAAGCCAACACCAAAGTGACTGTGCAGGTGCCTCTCTTGAAGTTCAAAGAGGAAAAAACCCTTAAGTCTGGGGAAAGGGTCACTTTCACTGTCCCTACTGGTGTTGAGATGTACAACAGTGAAAAGTCCTGCAAAACTGTTCGGGTTGAAGCTTCAGCAGATGTGTCTGTATCCTCCTTCAGCTGCAAGCTCTTCACAGCTGACACCGCTGTCATATATCCAACTACTACATGGGGGAAAGAATATTTCATCCTCACTCCTCCCACTGGTTCCTACAGCTCTCACAAAGAATTTGCTGTGACAAATGGCAAAGACAAAAACCAGGTGGAGATATTCCCTGAAGCATTAATCACCTTTCAGGGACGTGTCTTCAAAAAAGGCAAAAAGTTGGTTATAGATCTTGAGCCATACGAGAGTGTTCAGCTTCAGAGCAAATATGACCTGTCTGGTACTCAAGTTTCTTCCCAGCGTCCTGTTGCTGTGTTCTCAGGAGACACCTGCTTCCTTTATTTCTCTAAATGCAACCACGTTTATGAGCAGCTTTTACCAGTGAGCAGTTGGGGAACCAGCTTCATCTTATCTGCTCTGAGCTTCCAGAAGAACTATGACTCTGTTTTTCTCCAGGCCTCTCAAGTAACCCAAGTCAGCATTAACGATGGTAAAGGCAAAAATGCCTTTAGTCTCTCCAGAGGCAAGACAAAGGAGATCAAATTAAAGCACTCTGAAACACTTTTTATTCAGTCTGATCATGGCATCCAGGTTCTGATGCTTTTTAACGGCGTTAAATATAGTGGGTTCCAAATATATAATCCGTTTTT
Source organism: Poeciliopsis retropinna (assembly GCA_010277075.1). NCBI lineage: Eukaryota > Metazoa > Chordata > Actinopteri > Cyprinodontiformes > Poeciliidae > Poeciliopsis > Poeciliopsis retropinna. Next base: position 16,012,384 of record VMRM01000007.1, on the reverse strand, counting down.
TATGACAATCCTGCCCATCGACCACTTCTGCTCTTCTTATTCATTAGAAGCTCTTGAAAGTTTTGACAACAAAGCTCTTATTGTGGCAAAAACCAGTGCAACAGCCAGACTTCAATTGGACAACAAAAATCTACCACAAAACGTACAATGGAAAAAGGTTGCTTGGACAGATTTTTCGTGGGCAGAGATGTCCTACAAAGAAATCTCTGGCAACAGAATCCACACCGTGTCCAGCTCTGGTTCTAGCTTTGGCCTCTACAGCATTGGAGTCAGTCAAATGAATGGCTATGGTTCTGTAGGACACTGCATAGAGGAAGGGAATTCAGGTAAGTTGCGAAAATTAAAGGTGACCAGAAATCCTTTTTTCTCAAACATATCAGATGAATAATTGTAAATGTATTATTTTTTCTGTAGGCTCTTTATCATGCAGTAGCATTACTTGTAGTCCCAATGAGGTCTGTGAAATGAGTGGTGGGTTTCCATCCTGTGTGGCCAAACCAGTGAAACCACAGCTCGGTACCTGCTGGGCCATGGGAGATCCTCACTATCGTACTTTTGATGGACGGCGTTTTGACTTTATGGGTACCTGCACATATGTCATTGCTAAAAACTGTGAAAGTAATAGCAAACTCCCAACCTTTGAAGTCCTTGCGAAGAATGAGAACAGAGGAAGCCTCAAAGTGTCGTACACTGGCCTGGTCATAGTTAAAGTCTATGATATCACTATCTCAGTAGTTCGATTTGAAACAGGTCGTGTAAGGGTAAGGGCTTTTTTATATTTTTTTAATCTATGTTTTAATGTGTTAGCTATGTTTTGTTAAATTAACATAAATCACATGTTTTATTTTGCAGATTGACAACAGTTTATGGTCCTTACCTATAGTCTTGAACAACAGCAAACTGAATCTGTTTCAGTGTGGCCGCTCTGTAGTTATAGAGACTGACTTTGGCCTCTCTGTCCGTTATGACTGGGATCACAATCTTGTGGTCAGTCTGTCCAGTAGCTTTTCTGGTAAAACCTGCGGACTCTGTGGTAATTTTAATGGCAACCCCGCTGATGATTTCATCACACCCTCTAGCACCCAGGCAGGTGGGGCTGTGGCCTTTGGGAGCAGCTGGAAGGTTCCCGGATTGGAGCCTGATCCTAAGTGCATAGACAATTGCATAGGTGGATGTGATACCTGTAGCAGTTCCTTGATGAATAAGTATGGGGGTAACAAGTATTGTGGACTCATTGAAAAAGAAAATGGTCCATTTAACAAGTGTCATCCAGTCACAGACCCACAAGCTTACCTGGAAAGCTGTAAATTTGATTTATGCATGGGAGGTGGTTTTCGTCAACTCCTTTGCAAAGCTCTTGAGGCCTACACCGAAGCCTGTCAGGATGCTGGAATCCAGGTTCAAGATTGGAGGAAGATGGCAAAATGCCGTAAGTGCCTTCATGCAAAATATAAGACAAAGTCTATTTGAATATTCACAATCCATTATTTAAATTAATCTAATGAAGTTTACTCTGCTTTTTCTCCACACAGCTGCCAAATGTCCAGCAAACAGTCACTATGAGTTCTGTGGAAACGCCTGCCCAGCTACTTGTTCTGACCCAACAGCACCTTCTAAATGCAAACGCCCTTGTGTGGAGACCTGCACCTGTGATAATGGCTTTCTTCTAAGTGGAGACAAATGTGTGCCTGCTGCAAAGTGTGGTTGCACCTATGAGGGTCTCTACATTCCTGCTGGGGAAGCATTCTGGGCTGACCAGAGATGCAAGCGATGGTGTAAATGTGCTCCTGGAAGCAGGCGTGTAGAGTGCCAGGATAAGGGTTGTGGACCAGGGAAGCAATGCAAATTGGTGAATGGGATAAGAAGATGTCAAGCATTGTCCTATAGTACCTGCCATGCCACCGGTGATCCCCATTATTTGACCTTTGATAAGATGAGGTTTGATTTTCAGGGTACATGTGTGTACCAGCTCGCTGCACTGTGCTCAAAAGACCCAGAGTTGGTTCCCTTTGAAGTGCTGGTGCAAAATGATCACAGAGGCAGTAAGGTGGTTTCCTATACTAAGTTAGTACAGATCAATGTCTACTCTACCAGCATTGTCATAACAAATACACACAAAGGCTTGATTTTGGTAAGATATCCATAAAAATTCTATGTGAATTTTGATTTTCCCTTGATTTTATTTTATTGCACAAGAGTGCAACTAAACTTTCTCTCCTTTAGGTAAATAACGAGCTCGTTAACCTTCCCATTAATCTCAATGATGGGCAAATAACTGTGCATAAAAGTGGTTGGTATGCTGTTGTCAGCACTGATTTTGGCCTAAAAGTCACTTTTAACTGGCAAAGTGCTGCATTTGTGACATTGCCGAGCAACTACATGGGGGCTGTGTGTGGTCTTTGTGGCAACTACAATGGCAAACCCCAAGATGATCTAACCCCTAAGGATGGCAACAAACCTGTCAAGCCAGCAGACTTTGGTTCAAGCTGGAGAGTGGCTGAAATCCCAGGCTGTATTGAAGGCTGTAAAGGGGTATGTCCCACTTGTGACATTACAGAGAAGATTCAGTATGAGAAGAAAGATTTTTGTGGGATAATCACAGACCCTAAAGGGCCATTCCGAGAGTGTCATGCAAAGATGGATCCAGCTGACTACTTTGAGGACTGTGTCTATGACGTGTGCCTGTATAAAGGCAGGAAGGATGTACTTTGCCAGGCTATTACATCATACGCATCTGCCTGCCAAGAAGTGGGGGCTAAGGTTCACAGCTGGAGGACCAGTCAGTTCTGTGGTAAGAAATGCATCAACAATAGAAATAATAATTGCATACTATTCTGTGTACCTTTTTTGTGATGACAACAGCAAATATCTTTTTTTTTTTTTTTTTGCCATCTGTCCTTTGCTTGCAGCTGTGAAATGTCCCAAAAACAGCCACTATGAAATATGTGCAGCTGCATGTCCTGCAACATGTAGCAGTCTTGCTCTTCCTCAGGACTGTGAGGATGTCTGTGAAGAGGGTTGTGCTTGTGATGAAGATTACATCCTCAGTGGAAATCTCTGCGTCCCCTTCTCACAGTGTGGATGTGTCCACAATGACCGGTACTACAGAATAGGCGAGGTGTTTTACCAAAATGGACAGTGTGAGCTCGAGTGCAAATGCACAGAAGATGGAGAGGTAATGAGTGACAGTAAATATCCTGTCCCTTGCAAAATTATTCATATGCTTTTGTAACTTATTAAGAACCACAAACTATTTTGACTGCCATCAATATAAAGTAAAAAGAAATCTTGAGTCAATAATTTGTAGAACCATGTTTTGCTGCAATTGCAGCTGCAAGTATTTTAGTGCATGTATCTACCAGCTTTACACATCCAGAGATTCAAACTTGTATGTATTCTTCTTCACCTGATAGCGCAAGCTCATTCAGATTGGATTGAGATTATCAGTGAACATTCATTTTCAAGGTTTGTGATGAATGCTAAATGGGATTAAATGTCATCAATATCTTTACCCTAGCATTATCGTTCCATGAATTCTGACCAGCTTTTGTGTCCCTACTGTTGTGTGTGAGTAGCACTTAAAGGGATTAGCCTATCACCAATGAGATTCAAGCCTAAAATACCATCTCAGTGCAAGCCGTGTTGAAGCAAGCACATAATTCTCCATTGCTAATGTTAGTATCCACAGTTCACATTTCTGAAAAAAGGTTACTTGAATGGTCAGAGGTTCCTGAAACTGTTGAAAGCTGAAAGGGCATAATAGCACTTTGCATCAATCTGATGGTTGAATAATCTAAATAATTAATGCAGTTTGTTCTCTAAAGTTCCCTAGCAATCCTTTGAGGCCTTCACTGAATATCTGGATTCATACTGAATTCAATGGAATATATAAATAAGAGACTTCTAAAGGCAATATGAGTAGTGGTGTGACAATAAGAGGAGATGAATGCAATTGCGCATTATACTTTTAAATGTTCCCTTCTGAAAAAAAATCTAAAAAACTGCAAATCATTTGCTGGGCTGCACAGTGGTGCAGTTGGTAGCAGTGTTGCCTTGCAGCAAGAAGTTCCTAGGTTCAGTCCACAGCCTTTCTGAATGGAGTTTGCATGTTCTCTCTGTGAATGCGTGAGTTATCTCTGGGTACTCTGGCTTCCTCCAACAACATGACTGTCAGGTTGATTGGTTTTTCTAAGTTCTCCTTAGGTGTGGGTATGTGTGCTCATGTATGATTGTCTGTCTCTGTGTTTCTCTGTGATGGACTGGTGACCTGTCCCAATAACCGCTGGAGATAGGCTCCATCACCCTTCATGACCCCATTAGGGATAAGCATGTGAGATAATGAATGGATATTATTTGTGTTGGTCTATCACACATTTGTGATGTTTTGATTTATATTTTCTTATAGCTAGAGCTGCCATGTTGTATTTTAAGTGCTGATTTGGTAATTAAATTTATTGACTTTTGTGGTTCTAATGTAACAAAATGCAAAACAATTTCAAAGGGTGAAATCTTTATCAAGGCACAGTTAATTAATTTACCTTGCTGGATCTGTAAACACTGTTTCATGTGTGTCTTTCAATCAGGTTGAGTGCAAAAAATTCTCATGTGGCCCTAATGAGAAGTGTAAGATAGAGAACGGAGTTCAAAAATGTCACCCTGTTGGTAAGGGTGTTTGCCGAGCATCTGGTGATCCCCACTACCTTTCATTTGATGGGAGGAAATTTGACTTCCAAGGCACCTGCACGTATACTCTGTCTAAAAGTTGTGGCGTGGAGGGCACCCACCTCAAGGCCTTTTCAGTTCAGGTGGAGAATGTACAGTGGGACCAAATGAGGGGAAAGAAAAAAGTTTCTGTCACCAGGCTGGTTGCAATGAAGGTCTATGGCTTCACCCTCATAATGAGAAACAAAATGAGGGGAGTATTGGTAAGTGATGATTTTTTTTTTCTTTTTTTTTTCATTATTATTTCATTATTATTTGAATGTGTATATTTGTTTCCACAGTATTAATATAATATAAATTCTTTGTATTTCAGGTAAATGGAGAGTTTAACAACCTTCCTGTCAATCTTAATGATGGAGCAGTTAAGGTTTATCAGGAGGGCAGAAATTATGTCATTGTAACAGATTTTGAACTGGTGGTCACATATGATCTGGTCTACCATGTGACGGTCACAGTGCCGGGTAATTACCGTGGTAAAGTCTGTGGGCTATGCGGCAACTTCAACGGAGACAAAAATGATGACTTCCAGATGTCCAACCATCAAGTCACCAATAACGTCAACAAATTTGGAACATCATGGAAAATCACTATTCCCAATGTAGTGTGTAAAAATGGCTGTGAGGGGGATACATGCCCAAACTGTGATGCAGCTCACAAAGCTGTGTTTTCAAAGCTCGCTTACTGTGGTATCATTGCAGCAGCCAATGGACCTTTTGCAGCTTGCCACAGTAAAATTGACCCACAGCTGTACTTTGATGACTGTGTGTTTGATTTGTGTGCCTCCAACGGAGAAGGAAATGTGCTTTGTGACAGCGTAGCAGCCTATGCTTATAACTGTTACTTGGCAGGAGTGGATGTCAAAAACTGGAGAACTCCATCCTTCTGCCGTAGGTTTTCTTATTGTCATATCACTGCGTCCACAAAAAAAAAAAAAAAAAATATATATATATATATATATATATATATATATATATATATATATATATATATATAAAATAAATATATAAAAAACATATATTTTTTTTATATAAAATAAATATATAAAAAACATATATTTTTTTATATAAAATAAATATATAAAAATATATATATTTTTTATATATTATATATATATATATATATATATATATATATATATATATATATATATATATATATATATATATATATATATATATATATATATATTTTTTTTTTTTTCCTCACATGTTTTTAATTTTAGCTGGTTTTCTTTTTCAGCCATGAATTGCTTTTCCAACAGTCACTATGAAATGTGTGCTGAAACCTGCTCTACTTCCTGTCCTGGCCTCACGGAAATTGTTGAGTGCCCCACTGGTTGTACGGAAGGCTGTGAATGTGACACTGGCTTCCTCTTCAACGGACAGATGTGTGTCAACGAAAGTGAATGCGGCTGCTATGAAAACGGAAAAACATACAAAGTACAGTTCAGCAATTCTTTCAGCATACCTGCATAAGACTGTAATTATAAAAATGAGCCTATATTGAGGTCCATTTGCTTCAATGGACCTCAATCCGCAAATCCGCAAAAGGGCAGGATTTTAGCTATTGACATTAAGATGTAATCTGCAAAAAAGTCATTTTTTAAATCTGAAACTTGTCTTAATTTGCCATTGAATGTATTTAAACCCATTATTTTCTTTTTGTTTACCAGCCTGGTGCAATCATATATGAAGAGGACTGTAACACAAAGTGCACCTGTAATCCAGCAACAGGCCTTGTCTGTGAAAAATATTCATGTCCAAAAGACACAAAATGCATGGTCAAGAACGGAATCCGGGCATGCCACAACACAAGTAAGATGCAAACACTACAGCATATTTACTGACATCGAGTAATGTGGTAAAGTGGAAAATAAAGTAACAATAATACTTTATTTTTAAAATATAGTTTGAATTTATTGGTTATTACAAATTTTTTTTCTGGAATAATTTATATGTTGAGACATTACAACCAGAAATGTTGATGTATGCAATAGAGACATGATGTCTCAGACATAATTGTTAAGTTAATGGAATATTACGTTTTTAAAATATTGGGCTCGCCAATCTAGCATTCACACTAGAGTGGCAATATGCAAGCCATTGTAAAAAAAGAAAAAAAGAGAAAAATACAGCTTAGTCTGCAGTTTGAAGGTGCTCTGATCCCACAGAACTAAAAGTGAACTGTCTCGTATATATGTAAAATGCTTTACATTGTGAAAAACATTACATCATCTTAAACAAACCATCCCCATGGTAAAACAAGATGACGGTATTATGCTGTTGGGATGATTTTCTTCTGCATCTTAAGGAAGGCTGGTAAGAGTTAATGGAAGTATTGATGGTGCTTAATGCAAGTCAGTCATGAAGTACAACCTGTTAGCATGGGTGTCAAACTCCAGTCCTCAAGGGCCACTGTTCTGCCCAAGGGTGTCTAGAATTTTAGCATTGTAGGTGGAGGTTATGATAACTTGTGGGACAAACTACAGGTTGAGATCACAATGTAGCAAAATGTGAGCAATTTCAAGGAGTATGCATACTTTTGAAAGCCACTGGAACTTAATCTCGATTGTCTCTTTCAGATCCCTGCAAAGATGCTAATTGTCGTGTCCAAGAAGAATGTCGTGTTGAGAAGGGCGAGGCTCTGTGTGTCCCCAAGTTCACTGGCACCTGCTGGGCCTGGGGTGACCCACACTACCACACTTTTGATGGGTACAACTTTGACTTCCAAGGAACCTGCAAATATGTTCTCTCCAAAACCTGTGGGACCCTACACGGTCTTGTTCCATTCTCTGTAAATGAAAGGAACGACAACCGAGGCAACACGGCGGTTTCTTATGTCAGGGAGGTTGATGTGCTTGTGTATGGGTATACCGTAACAATTCGAAAGAACCAAGTTGGTCAAATTATGGTGAGATTTTAGCCTCCTGACTGATTCACCTGCCAAGTTTCTCTGTGAGTGGTATGAGTATTGTTCTGATATTTGCTTTTCAGGTGGATGGTGACCTGGTGAATCTTCCTGTTCAGCTAGGTGATGGTGAAGTGACTGTGTTTCAAAGAGGGAACACTGCTGAGCTACAGACAGATTTTGGTCTAGTTGTCACCTTTGACTGGAACTGGCACATTGTCATTAAGCTTCCCAGCAGCTACTATGGCAGTGTCTGTGGCCTGTGTGGCAACTTCAATGGCAACCGTGGAGATGAGCTCCAGAACCCTGCTGGCCAAGCTGTCTCTTCAGTGATTGAGTGGGGAAAGAGTTGGCAAACACCTGATCAGGACAAGGACAATCCCTGCTGGGATACATGTGAGAAAAACTGCCCTACCTGCGATGATAACGACAAGAAACTCTACCAGACTCAGGCTTTCTGTGGGGCCCTAACAGCAAAGAAAAATAATGTGTTCCAGAAATGTAATGGGAAATTAGACCCTCAGGCCTTCATGAACAGCTGCGTGTATGACATGTGTTTAAATAAAGGAGACAAAAAGATGCTGTGCCAGGCACTAGACTCCTATAGTCAACATTGTCGAGAAGATGGAATAATAATCAAGAACTGGAGAAAGACGTTTGACTGTCGTAAGTTTAAAAATTCTTCTGCTGAAGATTGTAGTTACATATTTAGCATCTACTCATCCTTCTTTCTGTCTTTGGAACATTTTATTTACATCCAGCCATGAACTGTCAAAGGCACAGCCACTATGAAGAATGTGCCAGACCCTGTCAACCATCCTGCCCGTTCCCTGAGGAAAAGCAGATGTGCAGCGGCACGTGTGTGGAGGCTTGTGTGTGTGACAGGGGTTATGTTCTCAGCGCTGGTGTGTGTGTACCTGCTAAAACATGTGGATGCTCATATCAGGGCCGCTACTTCAAGCCAGGCCAGCAGTTCTGGGCTGATGAGACTTGCGGTCGCCTGTGTACGTGTGACACAACTCTGGGCATGGTGACGTGCCGCGACGCCTCCTGCTCTTCCAATGAGAAATGCACCGTAATCGATGGAGAGCGTGCCTGCAGGCCCATCAGCTACGGCCTGTGTACAGCCTCGGGTGACCCGCACTATCGTACCTTCGATGGTCGCAAGTATGACTTCCAGGGCACATGCGAGTATCAGCTGGCTGGACTGTGCTCCCAGCACGCTGGGCTGGTGCCCTTTAATGTGACTGTGGAGAATGACAACCGGGGAAGCAAGGCAGTGTCCTACACCAAGACTGTCAAGATTTCCATTCATGGCACCACTGTCATCATCAGCAAAGAGTATCCCTACAAGGTCTTGGTGAGTATTGATGAAGTGGCATGAATAATAGAGCATATGGATGTTGTATTAATAGCAATAGGCGTAATCTGCTTTTCTGCACATTTGTGGAGGGATAAGAATTAGGACACAGCTTGCAGTTGTTTCACTGAAAATAAAAACCCATCTGATTCGAATGAGTGGATGATAATTTCCTTTGTATCTGTGCTAATTTCCTCATCCCTCATGCTCTACTGTATATATATTTAATCACATATTAAAAATTTAATCCAGACAGTCTTAATTAAACTAAGATTTAACTGCACATTAGAATAGATCAGTGAGGTGTGCAGAATTATTAAATGTATAATCTCCTAAAAATACCCCCCACCCCCATTCTTTGCTCTGCAGCTGAATGGGCAGCTTGCTTTGCTGCCTCTGGATTACAATAATGAGCTGACTGTGTTTCAAAGTGGCCGTACAGCTGTATTGGAGACAGAGGCTGGTATAACCATGAGCTTCGACTGGAGAAGCACAGTGACCATCTCTCTGCCTAGCACGTACCAGGGCATGGTTTGCGGTCTGTGTGGCAACTACAACGGCAAAGCTCAGGATGACCTGGCCATGCCTAATGGGCAGATCGCCCCTGATGGGACCAGGCTGGGGGAGAGCTGGCAGGTGGGCCTTACACCTGGCTGCTCATCTGTCTGCAAAGGGCCGTGGTGCCAGGCCTGTTCAGACTCACAGAAGAAAGTCTATCAAACTACCAAGTACTGTGGTATCATTGCTGATAAGGCAGGGCCCTTCAGAGAGTGTCACAGTCATGTGGACCCCACTCCTTACATGGAGGACTGTGTTTATGATGTTTGTCAGTACCATGGTCATCAAGGCTCAGTTTGTGATGCAGTGGAAGTGTATGTGTCTGAGTGTCAGAGCAGAGGAATCACAATCCACTCCTGGAGAACAAATAAGTTCTGCCGTAAGTTGTCTTTTTTCTTTATCTACTTAAAGGTATATTTAATTAGTTTTTACAACATTCCCTATGTGTAGAGGCTTGTAGCTCACCATGGAGAAATATTTGAAATAACCTGGGAGAAAGCAAGTTAGTGCAAGGTAGCCAAAACAATGGAAAAAGTTATTGTGTTTTACATGTGTTTCATACATCCAAGACTTTTACATGCCCTGGCTCATAAAATATGAAGCATCCACTTTAAGCATTGTTTTAAGTATATATATCACTTTTATTCTGGGTGTCTTTCTTCTGTCCTGCAGCAATGAAGTGCCCTGCTAACAGCCATTACACCCTATGTGCCACGGGTTGCCCAACCACCTGTGCTAGCTTAACCTCTTTCACCACCTACCACAGGCGCTGTGCAGAAGCCTGTGAGTGTGACCAAGGCTATCTACTAAGCGGGAAAACTTGTGTGCCAGTGAGAGAGTGTGGATGCTCTTATGATGGTCAGTACTACAAGAAAGGGGAGGTGTTTTACCCTGAAGACAAGTGCATGGAGAAGTGCACCTGTGGAGAAAATGGGGCTGTAACCTGCCAAGAGGAGAAGTGCCGTAAAGGAGAAGTCTGTAAGCTCATAAATGGTGTGAAAGGATGCCATCCCGAGGGTGAAGCAAAGTGTGTGGCTTCCGGTGACCCTCATTACACTTCCTTTGATGGTCGGAGGTTTGACTTCCAGGGCACTTGCATCTATGTGCTGGCAAAAGTTTGCAATGATGACAAAGGTCAGCTCACACCATTTACTGTTACCCAGGGCAACGAGAAGTATGGAAATGGAAAAGTGGCTGTAACCAATTCAGTTGCAGTGACAGTCTATGGTTATGTGATATACATCCAACAGCGCCTGCCATGGAAAGTCATTGTGAGTTTGAGCATTTTATCCAGTACATTTGTTAGCTTGTCACAAAGCTTTTTAAATATTGTTTTTCTCTGGTTTTGTAAAAATCTATTCACAAGTGTTGCAATACCATGTGTGTTGTTGAAAAAATATAACTTTAATGATACTAAAAATCAGAATAAAAAATATATACTTGGGCAAAAGAGTCAATTTTAAATCAATTCAGAAACAATATTTAAAATACTAGCATGTTAATGTGAGGTCCTGTACAGATAAACAGAATAAATATGTTCAAAAATCTTTCTTTTTGTTAAACTTTTTTGTTTTTTTTTTAAGTTTGCCTTTGGACAGGATTTGCAAGCGTAGCGGAAAACGCATCTTTTAAAAATATAAAATGTTTATGAGGACAGGATTTTAGCCTTTTCAGCACAGTCTTCACAGTGATCACAGTGTTTTCTCTAACTTATGTGTACAGGTGAATGACGAACTGCTCAACGTGCCTCTCTCACTGGAAGAAGGCAGTCTGATGGTCACTCAAGAAGGTCGCAATATAGTGATCCGAACAGCATTTGGGCTCAAAGTCCTCTACGACACTGTGTATTATGTTGAGGTGGTCGTTCCTTCTACATACCAGGGTAGGATGTGCGGTCTATGTGGCAACTACAACAACAAAGGTAGTGATGATTTTATGCTTCCTGGTGGGAAACAAACTAACGACGTCACTGACTTTGGGGAGTCATGGGTGGTGGATCTTCCTGGAAATATGTGCGGTGGCTGTGGAGGCCAGTGTCCTTCATGTGATCCAGCAAAGGCAGCTTTGTATGGAAAACCAGACTCCTGTGGCATCATCAGTGCACCTAACGGGCCTTTCAAAGCCTGCCACAGTAAAGTTGATCCTGCCTCATATGTGTCTAATTGTGTGTTTGATGTCTGTGCAACTGATGGCAACAAGGATACATTGTGCGACGGCATACAGGCCTATGCACTGGCCTGCCAGGGTGCAGGAATTCAAATCCAGCCATGGAGAAGCACCTCCTTCTGCCGTAGGTCACACAAAAGCATTTTACCTGCCTGTCCACGCTACCTACAATCTGTTATTAATAAGCACTTTTTTTTTTTTATTGCAGCCATTTCCTGCCCTCCACACAGTCACTACGAAGTGTGTGCGGACACCTGCAAAGGGACATGCGCCAGCTTCCTTCAACAAGTCACTTGCTCTGAAAGCTGTTTTGAAGGATGCCAGTGTGATGCAGGCTTTGTTTCTGATGGCTTTCAATGTGTTTCACTTGACAACTGTGGGTGTGTGCACAACAACAAATACCTGACGGTAAACTTTGAGAGAGATTTAACATCTGCTACATCTGGTGGACAAGAAATTACTCATATATTTTATTTTTGTGCCAAATCTCACCATTGAATTGGGATTTTACTATCCCTAACTGTGTTTCAGGTGGGTCAAACTGTAGTGGACAAAGACTGCAGCTCCAAATGTGAGTGCCAGGCCTCTGGGCTGGTAAAATGCGAAAAGCTGCTCTGTACCAATGGAGAAGTCTGTGACATGAGAGATGGGGTCAGAGGTTGTCATGTCATACAGGGCCACTGCAGTATCAGTCCCGTTGGTGAACTGAGCTCCTTTGATGGCATGTCTGGAAAAATAGGAGCACAAGGGGCTTTTGATTTGGCATCTCTTTGTAACGAGACCAGTAGTCAATGGTTCCGTGTGGTTGTGGATGTGAGGCTTTGCAGAAAGAAAGCGCCTCTCGCTGTTGCCACTTTGTATGTGTTCTTTAAGGACACTACTATAGCAGTAAACAGTGAGCATGTAACCTGGGTGAGGAGTTTAAATCATGAACATTTTAAAGCAGAAACAATTTAGACTTTTGGGGAGCATTTTTTTTTTTTTACATCTTTTTCTCTTATTTCCCATTATATTTTCCAGATAAATGGCCGAAAAGTGTCCCTCCCCAGCAAAGTGACAAATGAATTATCAGTCCAAATCTCAAACAGGAGTGTGGTTATTGAGAGGCCCTCAGGTGTGCAGGTTATCTATTCTATGTCCCAGAAGGTCACTGTCACTGTTGATGGTAACCTATCTGGTGAATTATGCGGTGCCTGCGGCAACTACAACAATAACTCCAAAGATGACATGAAGACAGCAGATGGGAAAATTACAAGTGATTTCTCAGCTGTGATTGGGTCTTGGAGTGCTGAAGACTTCTCTAGGTGGTGAGTATTTTAAACATTCTGCAACATTTTGTGGCAAAAGTGTTGTAATATCTGTAGTTCTTTCAGATAGTGCCTTCCAAAAAGATATTTTTACTCTTGCCACTACTTTTTCATTGGGATTTCATGAGATGAAACAGCACAAGTGAATGCAAAAATTTCAAAGCATAACTGAAAAGCGGGTAAAGATATTCTGCAACTGCTGTGTAAAGCAATGCTTCAAAGTATTTGGAAGGGTTATTAAAAACAAATGAACTCATACTTTTCAGGTTTTTATTTGTATGTCCACGTCATAATGATGTGCCGCCTTCTGCTAGTCCATCAATAAAATACCTAAATAATGCATTGAAAACTTGAAGCTTTGAACGTTTTTCTTTTGAAAAACGTTCAAAGAAGAAAATACCTTTACAAGTCGCAACATGGTACATGTTTATATCACAGAGCTTCTCACGCTGGCTTTTGTGTTTTGAACAAAATAACTTCACCTTCTCGTTCATTGTCTTTAACCTCTTTAGTTAAGGCGTACGATGCAATTTTTCCGCTCTATTATCCAAACTTTCAACTTAATTTGACCAGTGAAATAATCAAGCAGAGATCGGTGAGAGAACGGACGTTGCTACAACTATTCAACCGCTTACTCTCTTAACAGCATGAACTAAACAAGGACTCCACAGAGCCCCTTTTAAAGGAATGAGAGTGTGGTTTTTAATTGCATTTGGCTCAATTTAATTAAGAAATGCTAGAGAATCCCCTATGGTAATTACTGATTAAAAAGCAGGTGAGGCTGACAGGCATGGCCATCAAAAGCTACCAAGCTTGCAATCCAATCTCTGCTTGTCATCCAAGGACACTTAAGACTCATCTGGGTGCAATATTAATTTGAGAACTTGTCTTTAGTTTAGTGTCCTAGCCTCAAGTTAGACCTTTGGAGTCCCCCCAATCCCCCTCTCCTTCCTCCTCGCTTCCTCTTCTTTAGTTATTTAGTTATTTCACCTTGAGAAACACAAGAAAATAACCCAAAGAAGAAGTGCTTGCTCTTACATATGTGCACGGGAGAATTCAATTCTCAGAAGAACTGCTTGCAGTCTCTGCTGTGCTTGAGTGGAAATAAAATCCTTTCTTCCAATGCCACTTTGACTGCAATTTTCTTTTCCGCTGCAGTGGCCTGTAGAGAAGCTGCTTCTGTGTCGATAGAGGCCACTGGTACGCAGGTAAATTATGAACCCATTTTCTGTGGAAAATGTGAATGAATAAAACAGTTGTGCAGTGTGACGTATATGTGTGTGTGTGTTTCTCTGTTATACAGGAAGAAGAGAGGTTTCTTTGTTTGCAGCCCTGATTGCCATACTTCACCGCTTCCTCCTGATTGTCATTGCAGTTTTTGTTGTTTCCTGGGGATATGGTTCTCTATTGTTCTCTTTGCTGTTATTGAACCAAATGGCTTACTCTTGTGCAACATCGCCATCTAGTGGAAGTAAAGAAAAAAAAAGAAACACTGTACCTGATTTGGTAAACTTTCCCAATCTTTTGCAAAGGTGTAATCCTACCTAATCACTGAATAAATATATACCTGATTACAATTTGTACCCAAGTTATTTTTTTATGTATTTAAAACATGTTGCACACAAACACACAGATGACACTGTACTTTGTAAAAGTAATCACATCCTGTAACCCTTTTCAATTTTTTCACAGTAAGATCAAGACTAGCAAATTAGTAAATATATGAAATGGAAAGAAAATGAGAGAAGCTTTTCATTTTTGTCTAAAAATCTGGTAACTTTGGTATGCATTTGTAATCAATTCATTTATACTACTAAAATTTCTTAGGCCATGACTGGAGAAGATAAGTGGAGGATGACATTAAATATAGGGAAATGTTGGAAGAAGACTTGCTATTGGCCGCAAAAAGACACAACCAGGGCAATGGTTCGTCCTCCATCAGGACAAAAATCTTAAACATCCACTCACAACTACAGCTGAAGAATTTTGGTGAAATCATATTCATGTGTATGCATTGCCCAGTCAAAAGTCCAGACCCGAATCCAACTGTGAGTAAGACTTGAAAATGTTTGCTCTTAGAAGCTCTGCAGACCAGTTGACTGGTTTTGAGCTATTTTGTACAGGAGACTGGGCAGAAGTGTAGGTTGGTGGATTGCTGGTAGAAACACCCCCCAAAATACTTGCAGCTGTGATTGCAGCCACACGCAAGCACAACCCCCACCACTTCCTGTAAAATCCTGGATTACTAACATACTTTGTCTCTGCAGTTCCTGATCACGACATCAAATTCTATTGTAAAGTAAACTCTGGGAACAATTGTGAGAGCAATGTATTTCTATGATGTGTTGACACAAAGGCAGAGAAAAGAAATTCATAGCACACTTATTTATTTGTGTACATATATCTGAGAAACTCTATAATTTTCCCACTCCTAATGCATGCACAACAGTGTTGCTCTGTCAGATAAAATCCAAATTAACTTTCCTATAGTGTTTGCTTTTTGTCACCATCCAGACAGAATTAGGCGTTGCCTAATTCGCAGAGTAACATCTATGGTGTTACAGTAGGAATTGACCTTTTGACTTTTTGACCTTCTAGGTTTGTTATTGCGATTCTAACCATTTTAGTGGCAGTGGCATGATCAAAAAGCATGTCTTGATTTTACAATTCTTCTCACAATGAATCTTGTGACCCCAGGGGTCTTTCTGATGACTTTTGTCGATTCTCTTGTTAGAAGGAAGCTGGATATTTTGGCTTTATTTTGTTAATTCCAAAGTTTCTGACAAAGTCAAAAAATCTTAATGTGACCAGCAAAATTTATGTGGTTAAGTGCTTTTATGCACATAAAAATTGTGGTGGAGGTTTACGGTTGGACGGTGAAGTTCAAGTAGTGTGAATACTTTGCAAATGCTTTTTTGGGGTCAGTGGCCTCTGCCGCAGTTGGCATATCAGGAAAGAGATATTCCATCACCAACAGATAATAAAACACAAGGCCCTTGTAGAAAGAGGGAATCTGGGAATAAATACAAACTATGGGATGTTCTGCTGACCAACCATAATGAGGCAAGGGCCTGTTTCCAGTTTGGATCAGCTTTGTTTTTGCTCACTTGGAAAGGAATCTATCAGTTTTTCTTTTCTATTTTTTTTTAGGTTGTTTGCAGAAGAAGCAACCTTATGAGGACTGTTTTCATACTGCCCCTGTGATGGACTGCTATGGCCTTGAAAGCACTTCTCTGTTTATGCTTTGGCTTCACAGCACCAAGCTTCTCCCCCAGAGCCAGTAAATTACTCCACAGTACAACAAGCTCACTGTTCTACTCTGCCTAAGGTCTCTTAAATTTGCCTATGGGGAGTAGATAGAATGATCACAGCTTATTATGACATTATATTTTAACATCTCTGCAAGCAACAATTTTTTATTTTTTTTTGTTTTCCAGTAAATAAAAATACATATATTGCACAGGAACACAATGGTATGTAGCTGTGGCGGTGTTGTTTAACAGTACAGAGCAGCTCAGGGTAATTTTTGGGAGTAACTTCAGTGGCACCCCGCCCCCTCCTCTCCTTCATTCCTGAGACAAAAACCAACACAGAGCAGATCTTGACTAAGTTGTTTGCAGAAGAGCCCAGACTTACACATGTAGCATGCAACAGAGTTAGTCTTTTTTTTTTCTTTTTCATTAGCTAGATTTTGCATTAAATTTGGTTAACTTGGCTCAAGCAACAACTGAGTGGGAAACTTTCTTGGGAAGTTTGATTTACTGAGGATTGCACAGTTATAAGCGGCCGGTGCACGGTAAGTGGATTTTATGGAACAGATTTGTGAACATTTTAACTGAGTCATTTGCATTTAACTTGCAGTCCAATTGATTTTCTATAAACCATCAAGAAAAATTAAAAACATAACAGCATTTTTTTTTTATTTATTTAGTTTAATGTTTTTATTAAATCACCAGGTCACAACTTCCATATCCCCCAACTAGATAAACCTCCGCTGTGTAAATATAACCATGTCTAACTACTACGAGATGTGATTCGGTCACAAGTTCACATGCTCGTGTTTGATACATCTGTTTGCGATTTCCTGTCTGATTTTAGGTCTAAAACTTGTATTTTCCCGTATTTGGCAGAACTTTAATGTCAAGCGCAGTAATTTCTCGGCTTTAATGGAGCTTAAAGCTCTCATGCTTCCACACCGCAACTGTAGTTTACTTTCAAAGGTGCTGGGGGAAATTTTTTCTCATGCAAAGTATCGCGGTAATAAGCGATAACAATGATGCAAACCCCATTCTTCACGGTCTGATATCAGGCAGGAAAAGGGTCTACATTTAATTAGTAGATTCAGGTTCCAGTGATTTTTATTTATTTATTTATTCTGAAGCACAGCTGGAGCATGAGTGATGTTAAGAGAAGATTAAACTCGTGAAACAAATTATTTTTTATTACAGGAGGCTTGGTTAAATTTTCAGAGTTGTAATTCAAAATGATTGCATCTAATAGAGAAATATAATAACTTTTGAATTACAGCAAGGTCATGTGGCAATTATTCAAAGAATAAAACAGCTACAGACTTTGTATTTTCCTAGCTCGGTTTGGAAACCTGCCGCTGAGCAAAGCTACACATGTGTGTGTGTAGGTGGGGATGTGTGTGTGTGTGTGTGTGTAAACGTCATGGCAGCAAGCCATCAAAAGGCAAAATTTTGCACTGTTTTTCTAAGCAAGAGGAGTAAGTTGTAATGCTGTATGCTAAATAATGACTACTTATGCCACTACATCAAGCTTGTTTCTCTGAGCAGCCCAGCTTGTTGCCAGTTGATTGACAGCAGATCTGGACTTGTTGATAGTAGGCCTAACATTGTTCATGCAGGAGCAAAATAAAACACACATCTTTTATCCTACTGTTACAATGCCAAAATCCTCAAACTCTCGGTTGAAGTGGGCTACTTGTTACTTTGCTTGAGTTTCTTGGAATGATCCAAATTAACAATGTTCCAGCCACATAACTAGTGGCATGTAATCTAATTATCAATCAATTAGAAAGAAACCATGAAATGAGTCGACAGAAGAGGTTATTAAATTTAATAAAGTTCCAGCAGCCATGTTGGATTTCAAAATTTGGGATCCTGAGAAATATCCCCACTTGAAATTTCAACTTTAGGTGACTTTAAAGTCCAAACCTAAATCCATCAACAAAATATTATGTATCAATGGAAACGATTTATAGTTTTCCTTTTCTTCTTGAATGTTTTTGTGGAAAAAAAACAAGCGATCTCTTAGGTTAGTGCTTGAAAATGTTGGTATTCACTAAGGTCATTCTTATAAATAGCTTAAAAATGATGTATTAACAAAAGCAATCTGAACCAAACTATCATTTTTTTAACCTGCTAAATGACTGTGTAAACTCCAGTTTATTATAATCCACTTCATTTCACTTAAAGTGCTGCTTTATATGTTGTCTTTTTTTACTGTCTCCCCATTATTTTCTTTTATATAACTCAGAGGGCTAACAAACAAGATTATTGGATTGCCTCTTGTTCAAATAGCTCGCTGTGTGTTTGTTTGATTAAACCTGATTGGCAGGTCTTTGTACTTAATCCTGTTCCCGGGGCTTGAAGCGTTCATTTTTCTCTCTGACTACAGCACGATGTTCACACCCCCGTGTTGGTTGTGCATGAATCCCCAGCAGTGCTCAGGGCCAAGGAGGGAAGCATTGGCTCTGCTTTGATCTCCCCAATGCAAAACGTTTAATTTCATGGCTCAACCGCACAGCTAAGTTGTATCTACCTGTGTTGCATTTGTGTTGCCTCGACTCGGGACCATACTAGCATAATCGGTCTGAGGAGCAGGCAAAATCACAGTCGGTGTGATCTCCTAAAAGAGAGCCTTCTTCAGCTTGTGTGTCCAATTGCAAGAGGTTGTCTGGTTCCTTGTAATCTTAAGGGTGTAAGAGAATCCCAAAGGAATGTTCTTGATAATATATAGATTGAAAAATAGCACCCCCGTTGCCCCCACTCGTGGTGATGACTCTGCGAAACCCACTAACCAAATACCGAGTGCAACTTTACACCTCTCTTTTAGTTGCACCCCTCTCCTGCCAAGAAGATGTTCTGAGATGCAGGGCCAAAAATAGAAACTCTTCTCCTACTCATAGCCTGGAAAACAAATTATGAAGGCATAGATCCTGCTATGTTGTGTCTACAAAGATGGCGCATTATGTTCTTGTAATTAAATGATCGAATGGGTGAGGTTTACTCATGTAACTGAGTTTACTTTAGTCTTCATAAGGATATGATTTTATGTTGTGTAACATTATACCACCGAGTGATTCAACCCTGAGAATATCACAAAGATTCAGTGAAATGTGATGTCATTTGTAATGTCAAGTGACATTACAGTGGCTGACAAATGTTTTCATACTCTTTTAGTCAGATTATAGCCACAAACTTTAATATATGTTACTAGGATGCAATAAAACAACTAAAAGCATTTAATAAATGTAAAAAAAATAATAAAAAAATAACAAGAAAAAGATCCATGGAACCACATTTTGGTGCAGTTACACCCCCCAAAGTCAGCTTTGCATATTCAGAGATGGATTTGATAGAGAGCATTATTAAAAACATTCATTTTCAAGTCTTGCCACAAATTATTAATACTTCTGGACTTTTACCTACCCATTTCAACACGTGAAAATGTCTTGGATTTAAATCATCCAAGACTAGCTCAGCATGTATGTTTAGGGTAATGCTCCTGTTGGAAGGTGAAGCCTCCAACAGGTTTTCTTTCAGGACTTGCCTGTATTTAGTACCAACCATCTTCCCTGGAGCTTTAAAAAGCTTCCCTTTCCCTGTTAAGAAAACCATCACCCACGGCATGTTTCACTGTAGGGACAGTGTGACCAGGATGATGTGCAGCGTTAATGTTCCGTCACACAATGTTCTGCTTGTAGGTAAAAAAAAAATCAGTTTTGGTTTCATCTGACCAGAGCACCTTATTATTCATCTCACATTTGGCTTGTGGCAAACTGTTAACAGGACTTCTTATAGATTTCTCTTAACAATGGCGTTCCTCTTTTATCAAGATCAAATATTTCTCAAGTAGTTTTCAGCAAGAGTGTGACATTTACATAGTTTTCCTAATATCAAGTATCAAGCAGTTGTGCCATGTTGTGCTGGATAATGGATAGAACACTGTCTAGTGAGATGTTCAGTGTTCTGAGTATTATTTTGTAACCGAAACGTGATTTTTATGCACAATTGTGTCCCTAACTTGTCTGCTGTGTTCGTTGTTCTTTATTATGCTATTTGACCACTGATGTTATCCTACAAATCACTTAGATCTTAACTGAACAGATGTATTTATACCAAGGCTATATTGCCAAAAAATGGACTCGTCTTACTAATTGGGTTACTTATGAAGGCGATTTTATTTGGATTCATGTAGGGGCAACAGAGCGAGGGGAGCTGAAAAAAGGTTTGCAAACTATATGTCCTCTTCCTTCCCCTTCCAACTGTGTACTTCTTTACATTGGTATGAAATTCAAATATAAACTAACAATATATGCATATACACAGCATTCTGTCTTTGGTGAAAACATAACTTATTAGCTGTCTAGAGAAAATCAGCTAACTCTACATAAAATAAACTTCACCTGACTCCTTAATCCTGACTTGTTCCTCTATTTTCATTCAAACAGGTACAATGGATCTTGTATTTGTGGTGGCGTTCAGCTCTTGGCTGACTCCTGCACTCGGTAAGAATGAATTTTCTATAATTGCTTTGGCGTTCAGACCCTTACAAACCCACATGTGCAAGCGTATTGTTCGGAGATACTTTGCAGTAGTTGTGTTTTATGTTCCTGATGTGTGTGTATGACAGGGTCAGCGTTTGGCAGGGAGGTGTTTGGTAAGTTTCCTGCATTAGAGTGGCCCCTCCCTGAAACTGCATGGGCTTTTCTCCCTCGTGTTGTTTTGTCGGCTGGCTTTTTGTGAACAGCACCACTTGGTTGAATTGCAGTAAATCATTTTTCATCCCTCTTTTCAGTTTGTTTTTTATTTGTCTGGAGATTTTGTTTTATGCCTGCGGTTTTCTCCCAGAAAAGGGTTTTGTTTCTGCAGTTTGAATAATCAATCATCCGGTGCTGCTTGGTTTTCCATTGTTACAAATACAAATCTTGGTCTCTAACTTGTTTCCCTCGGCGCTCCACATACCATCTGCAGGGTTTGATGCTAAGCAGATTTGCCTACGTTGATTTTTTTTAATTTTTTGACTCAGTCTCATGTCTGACTGCAGGTCACTTTTTAAAGCTCGTCGAGAAGCAAAACATGTTTTTCACCTCAGAGAAAAATACCAACAGTTTAGATTTATTTTGTCTAGGAATGAGGTCAGAGGTAATTTCAGGACAACTTCCTCTTCAGTAAACAGATTGCAGTGTTTTGTTTCTTTTTTTATAAAATGCATGAAAGTCAGTGCGATCTACTCTAATGTGAAAATTTATTTTGGAGTGGATAAATGAACTGTTGATAAGCTTTTTAGTATACTATATCCAATTGCAATTGTTCCCTGGGACTTAGTTTTAATATGATTTACAATGTCTAATGATATTAGTTATAACAACTTTGCATTAAGTGATGATGTAAAATGTCAGATGGTCTAAACATCTGACATCTGTCCAGCCCTTCTTCCATCTGGCTCTTGTCTAAATGTTA
Organism: Poeciliopsis retropinna; assembly: GCA_010277075.1. Classification (NCBI taxonomy): domain Eukaryota; kingdom Metazoa; phylum Chordata; class Actinopteri; order Cyprinodontiformes; family Poeciliidae; genus Poeciliopsis; species Poeciliopsis retropinna. The sequence continues at coordinate 15,990,656 of VMRM01000007.1, read as the reverse complement.
GCGTTCACACAACTTCTGCTTTGTGTCTGACATAAACCTAAGTTGGTTGCTAAGTAACCCTGCATGTTTCCAGTTAAGCCACTAAACTTAAGGTAGGAATGGGATTTAACAAGTTAAGTTTATTTTTTGTCAACATTTCACAGTTTGGGCTCCAGGCATGAGGAGGCTAGCGAGAGAAACTAGTACAAACAACAGGGCAATAAAACAAAAATATATTTGAGGTAAACCAATGTTATCAGAATTTTACAAATGTTGCTACATGCTGATCCCCTTTTTAGTGGATGACTGTTTAGAGTTGATTGTTTTGTGATAACTTCGATCATTAATGTAAAAAAGTAAACACAGACAGTGATGAGTACCATTTTCCATTACTGTTTATTTAGCTCTTACCATCTTCCTGTCTTTGTTTACCAGCTTCCTTTGCCCTCCTGAAGTAAAGCAAGTGCAGCATAATAACACAATGTATAATGCTGGACACTCCGCCACCACTAAACATGGTGCTGGTGTCTTACATAATGTTTGCATTGACCCAAAATAATTGGTCTCATTTGATCACAACACCTTCTTCCACATGTTTGCTTTCTCCCACCCTTGATTTGAAGCATCTGACGGCCTTCTTTGAACAGTTGCTTTCCTATTAGCTGAACCTTCAGCGATCAAATTGCAGTTATTTTCCTAATACTGTCCAGCCCTCTTCCATAAAGGCCACATTTGTGAGGTGGACTACTAACTGTTATTACGTCCACAGAACTTCTCTGAATTGTGGATTTCTGCATCTCCTCCAGAGTAACCTTTGTCCTATTTGTTGGTTCATTATGCTGTAATTGGATACGGTTCCTATGTTTGTTACTCTTGAACATGCTTAGGAGTTTAGTTGTGCAGAGTGAACAGAACTGCACAACAAAATGTTTTATAGTTCAGATATATGCTCTGCTTTGCATTGATCAGTCTCATAAGTCCCTAGTAAAACTATAGAACTTTGTGAAAGAAAGCCACTATTAATTTTATAGTTTGTCCTTTGTAAAGCGTACTCAGCTATTGTCACTTTTGCAGTTTGCTGACAGGTACTTAAACCACCACATGATATGTTCTTTTCTCTTTTACAGTCTCAGCAGCAGACGATGAGAAAGGTGAGGACAGTTTAAGAAAAAGCATAAAGTAGTAAAATCCTTAACAATTTGCTGCCATTTAAATCAGGAGTGTGAGCAACTGACGGATTGAAACAACTGCAAATCTGTCGTCTCATGAGAAAAGTCTGAAGTGTGTCACTGGTTACGTCTGCCTCTCATTCATTACCCCTCTGTCTTCTGGTCTTTTTTTCCCTCCAGATTTCGACAGCGCTTTTCATTATGGTGAGTGCTGAGCACGCAAAGGTTCTCCTTTTAACAGTCGACCCCTCTGCTCAGGAAACATCTGGGAAGTCAAGATGAGTGAGCGTTGTGGTCTCGTTTTTCCAGAGGTGATGGAAAACTTTCACCTTTTGGCGCAAGTTTTTGCAGCAGAGCCAAAAGAAGCACTTGACATCCTGTCTGCTGATTTTAATATTAAAACAGCCACAGTATACACTGCACAAGAAAACCTCAGTTGTTTTCATTGTTCGTGTCTTGCCCAAACTGATGGTCCAGCATTTTATGTTCTGTTTATGCTTGAGGTTAGATAAACATGCAAATCAGTCAGTTGCATGAGCTGCCGTGCCTAAATGTTGTTTTTTTTTTTTCAATAAGTACATTTATCAGTCTGGGTTTAGACTCTACTGGAAAAGAATATTGGAAATGAATAACACAAGATTCATCTAAAAATGAAAAAAAGGAAAAACTTGCTACTCTTGATGATGACAACAAATAACAGATGTTGAATAAACTGTAGAATAATGCATAAAAAGTTTGACCTAAACTAAGATTTTAAATAATTGACTTCATATTGTTTTGAATTTTCCAAAAGTTAGAAAGTGAAGACCAGTTAAAATAATTCTGTTGATTTGTTTTTATTGAACACAGTGGTCTTTAAAACTATGTAAACCTTTGCTCTCTGTATCTGATGAGCTCCAGACATGTCAGTAAATGCAGGTAAAGATTTCTGTTAACTCCTGATAAGCTTGAAGGAATTTCAGTCCAACCATCAGCCGCAGCGCTTAGATTTTTTCGGCCAGCCATTATACGTTTCTTGGTTGGACTAAATTTGAACTGATTGCAGATTTTAAGAGTTATGTGGTGGAGAATTACTAAATGCATTTCATTCTAAAGGTAAATCTACATGCCTTTTTTTAGATATTTTTGTTGTCTTGAAGGCCACCTCACAAAATTATGTATGAAATGTATTCATGTTCTCACTTTGATACTTGTTACTAGGAACATGAAGTTTTGAGCGGTTTTGTCAGACCGCATTGCGGAGTTAATCTTCTACTTTGTTATTCTTTGTTACGCAATGGAGTTATTGCAAATATGCAGAGTGTTTCTTAGTTGCAGCTAAGCATCTGTGAACGTTCTTATCCTTGTCCCTCCTCTCTTTGATCTTTTAAGAGCATCAAATCCCATGACAGTTTGTCATCCCAGCTGTAAGATAACCACAGTGGAGTCCCAAGATAAATGCAACATTCTCTTGCCTTTTCCCACCTTTCCCCTGTGACATACAGGAGTGAGACGATACTTATTTTTTAAAGGTCGCAAACCAAACATGTTCAAAATCACAGAGTAGATTAAAAATACCCATTTAAATATTTCTTTTCTTTTTACACTTTGATTGTTTTCCAAGTTCAGTTTTATTGACCACTGTGGTCTGACCGTGGGATCAGAAAATGTTGTAATTTCCCAAAGCTTTCCTTACACATCCCTAAGCAGAAGTTATCCACTGCAAAAACACAAAATCTTAATGCACTTTAAATAAGACAAAACTAACTTACAGGTTAGTTGTGTGTAATATGTACAAGCTTGTTTTAAGTTAATAGTTCTTCAATATTGATTAAAAGTACTAGCTCTAATTTTTTACTTATACATTTATTAGAAAATATTTTTTTAAGCTTGTTTTGAGAAGGATATTTTTTGCAGTGTTTTCACTATCGGTTGCTTTGCATGCGTGGGAAAGTTTTCCTGCTCTTCTTCCAGAGAACTGTCGCAAAACAAACTAAACAAGATTGCAACTGTTTTTAAAGTCAAGCATTGAAATTTGTTTACAGATCTGCTGTTTGCAGCTTGTATGATTTTTTTTGTCATCCCCACAAAACCATTATGAGATAGCAAATTACCTCTGCAGTGCTTTTCAATTAAAATTTCATTCAGGAGTCTCGGAAAATGCCTCAATATATATATTTTTTAGGTCCTTAGAAGAAAAACCTCTGCATGTCTCCTTTCAGCTTTGCAGGCATCTCCCCAACAATTTATGTTTTTTTTATTTCAGATTATGAATCTCTGAGAATCGGCGGCCTGGTTTTTGCTATCGCTCTGTTCCTGCTGGGCATTTTCCTCATCGTCAGTAAGTATACAAGTTTGCAACAGATTTAACACGTCAAGCTGAAATTATGTTACAAAGCATGCAGACTCTTTTTCTGGGCTCAGAGATTCACGCACACTTCTTGGAAAGTGTGTGTTGGAAAGTATCAGCCAGTCGCAGCATTTCGGCCATCATAGCTCGTCCTTCTCTTTTACTCATGGCGACGTCTCAAAATTCCTGCTCCAACCTGCCAGCTCACCCTGCTGCTTCTGCCAGTTAGAGATGTGAAACCATAACTAAGCAATAAATAATTCAGTCAGATGCAACCTCTCTGCAGCAAGTCCTCTGTGTTTACAGGGACTAAAGTGAGTTTCAAACATTTCTTATAGAAAGACGGCTTATGAAAACTTTCGGAAGGTAGAGTAAAATTTAAGTATTTACCCACAGATGCCTAGGAAACATCAGATACTAATCTAATGAAATACTAATTTAATCTGTCTTTAAATGTTAATCAAAACCAATACAACTTTATGTTAATATCTCTTTTGGTAGTATTATAAGCTTCATTGAGATTTACATATGTGTAACAGCTCAATGGAAGAAATAATGCAATGTTTATGGGGTTTTTTGATCAGTAAACGGATGATACTTTAATCTTATTCCTGACTCAGAATAGCTGTTTAAGATTCATCTGTCAGGGTGCTACAGCTTGATTTATTTTCTACATAATTTCCTGTTAAATTGAAGAAAGTCTGTTTGGTCTCATTTTAATTTAAAGAGCTCTTTAGACAGTGTGTCATCGGATTACATGGGCCAGAGGCAAGTGAAGGAAGGGAAGCATAAACAGAATTAAAATATACACTCATGAAGGAGTATTTTCTATCTAAATATTTAAATTGAACAAAAAATGATGGCAGATTGAATCATATTTGAATTAAAATGTTCCTTCTTCGTTTCCTGTTTGCTTGCAGCAGTGGTGCCCTGGACTTGCCCCCTCTTGGTCCTTTATAATTTATGATTTTCCCATTAATAACTTGTTATTTAAGTTGTATTTTAGATTTATTTTTCGAGTTTTGATCTTGGCATCAGTGCTAGTGTTTCCTTTGATTATCAAAAGCTGATAACCTCTCACTGTGGACTAGGTGTGCAGAAATCATCCAGGTTTCAAATGACACATCTTTTTTTTTTTTGTTCCATTTGCTGTCAGGATTTTAGGATCACATGATGGGATAGCTCCCATTAAATTAAAGCTGTGCTATTTGAATTTATTGTCCTTTTCTAGACCACAAATGGTTAAAATTATACTGGAAGGTGAAAGTCTATGCATAGTCGTTCACACAACCAAAAACGTCCATTTGTCTGTAACATTCTTCTGGTATACGTTTGGCTGTATTTTTAGCAACTCCTCATATCAGAATTGATCTAGTTTATTTAAATGAGTTGGTTTCCAGGAGTAGAGGTCAGAGGTTATTCTAAAAATAATAATAAAAAATAAATACAGCAAGAAAGCATAAAGCTGGGATGCAGCCCAGACTTGCTGCCCAGAACATCCTGAGTTGTTTTATACGTAATTTTATTCTTTTCAGAAACGGTGGTGCAATGTCAAAGTTTGAACAGCCCTGTAAATTTAAATGTTATGCTATATTAAATATTGAATATTCTACCCATGTTTTTTTTTTGTTTTTTTTTAACAGGCCGGAAGTGTACCTGTTCAAAGAGTGACAAGCCAAGGTGAATTACACAAAATAAGACAAAGATATGCTTTTCTTTTCATATTATATATAAGTACAAATGTTATTTTTACATAAATACCTATCTGTATTTCTCTTAGGCCCAGGAATCCTGAAGTTGAATCAGCTGTCCAGAAAGGTATATTTTACATTTTCTTCAATATTTAATGTTGTGACATGACATACATGTAACATTACACATAATACTAAGCTATTCTGCTGTAATTTATGACTACAAACATATGTTTTTCTTTCAGCTTAACTGAGGCTACAGAAAAACTGGTAAATGTCTTTAAAACATCAATGAATCAGATGATTTAAATGAGAAAATCAAACTCAGTTGACGTCTTTACGTCTGCAGTTGCCTACTGTCGCCACTAGATGGCAGCAAATACCGCGAAGACGGCAGAGAACGATCCTTTGAAGAGGACAGCATTGAGCCTTTTTAAATGACATAATCCAGTTGTTTCTTTCTTTTTCCCTCCTTTTTTTATGTTTTTATCATCGATAACTGTCACTAGATGATGTTTTATCTTTATACAGTAGGAGTAGTGACTTTCGTTTGTATCTTTCTGTTTTTCAAACAGATGCTAGATAATAAAGCAAATGTTTGAAAAAAAAACAACAAAAGTTTCCTTTGATTTATTTCATCCTGAATATTGTTTTTTTCTTTTTACCAGTGTGGTTGTAGAAGTGCGAGTGTGGCCATCTGGTATGCTGCGCTCATGTTTCTGCTGACGCGGCACACTGTTCAGTTACACATACAGTTGTAACTACCAGCAGTGTGGGAGGACTCACTGCATTATGCAGCATTCAGAAAGATTTTCTTTAAGTCCGACGTTGCACCTTTCTTTGGTTTTCAAGCTGCTAAATGGCAGCTTTACACTCCAGTGTGGTGGTAGCTCCTCTAAGAGGAAATACTGCATTCGGGTGTATTCCCCCGACACTGCAACAGAGAACATGGGAAGGGCTGCGTTCACTGCCTGCAAACTCATCTCTCTGGACATTAATAGCTGGAAAATAGATACAATTATTCAGATTTTCTCAAAACAAAATATGTCATTTAGTCTATTTTTTTCATGAATTAAAAATGCTCACAAAATAAGACTTTACAGTCCACTGTAGCAGTTGGATATCGTCTCTTTGTTATATCCATTTTTTTTTTTTTTTTTCGGGCTGGGCCACCGTCTCCTTTAATCTGCAGCCTGTGTGCTTCATCACTATTGGGATTGCCCCTCGATTGCACCAGTAGATGCGAAGAATGGTTGCAGTTTTTCATTATCACCGCCAGAGGGACGCCTGCTGAGCTTGTACAATGCAGTCACAGTAAAATGTTCTGCCTGCTTCTCTGCCCAGTTTCTCCATCCCTATCCAGGCTGTAACTGCAACCCAGCAACTTGCTAAATTTCCAGAAGGAGACAGAGCTCTTCAGCATCTTTGCATCGCAGCCATGGCCACCGCGGGTTTGTTCTCTTTACTTCTGTCTGTACCATCTAATACTCAGTAAGATATTTTGGATCTAAAGGAGAAGAAACACATTTGATTTTAGTTTGTTTGATACCTGTCTTTGTGTTTGGTTATTACTAAAGTAATATAAGCTTGTTAAAGTGATGCAGTGTCACAATGAGGGAAGTTCCTAAGTAAACTACCAAAATGAGAAGGTCAATTTTTAGCACTTCTGCAAAATCAGAATAGTTTCACAGCTGTGGTGTTACATATAAAATGCCAATTCAACCACTTGGGACTGAGAGTTCAATAAAAACATACTATTGGCAGCATCTCCAGCCTATAACACTTTTGTGTTTATGAATTCTGGCAGCGAAAGAAATAATTAGTAATTATAGATCTTGTTGAAAATTACATAACTGCTTGTTTCTGTTGAAGCTCTTACCCCCTCCTTTCCCATATTCTTGTCTCTGCTGCTGCTGGCTTGTAACCCTTTTTGTTTTTTCTGCTGAGCGAAGATGCTGCATTGAGTGCCGTTCTGTGTAGGGCAAGAAAAAAAGCTCCCAAAGTGTGTTGAAGCCAAGTCTGCAGACATAGGAACAGAAGACCCCGCTCAATTTCAACACAACCTTAAACTGCTCTGCTGAAATTAGCAGTTCTGGATCTGTAAATGACAAGAGTCTTTCTTTTACAGAATCAGTGTTTCCAGACCAAAGCGACTTTCACTATGGTAAGATTTCATCCAATTGCAGCACCTTGCAAACATATGCCACTCTTTTACATTTTGCCACATTGTAGCCACAAACTTCATGTGTTTTACATAATAGACCAAAAAAGAGGGAAGGTATAATTGAAGTGTGAAGCCCCTAAGCAACACTGGAGGTTTGTCATAGAACATCAGTGAATAAAAAGCACCATGAAGAGCCAGGAAGAGCCAGGCAGGAAGACATGCAGCAGTTTGAAAAAATAGCCCAGCTTTTATACAATCTCAATCTCAATAATATACAAACCTACTAAGATATAGTCATCTGCGTAAAAGCAACAGGCAAGAAGAGCAGGAAAGACCTAGAAGAACATGATGTGCTCAAATGACAATTAAACAGATTTTTTTTTTTTTACTTCTGTGTTAAAGGCAGTTCTTGAAGAAAACAGTTTAGCTTCTAAAAATGATTTGGGAATTGGGTAAAGATTCACCTTGCAGCAAGACAGTGATCATAAACCTACATCCAGAGCTACAATGGAACGGTTTAGATCGAAGATGATTCATCTGGTATATTGGACCTAAATGTTTTTGGTAGATGATCTTCAACCAATCCTTTGCATCATACTGTATTTGTAACATTGATAGTTTTACTTGTTTAAGTCACTTGTCATTTTATCCCCTGCAGATTATGAGACACTGAGGACTACCGGGGTCATCCTTGCTGTCATTATGTTTGTCTCTGGCATTTTAATAGCCCTGAGTAAGTTTAGATATTTTTTTTTCAAATATGCCAATAATACTGAGACTTCAGTGAATATGTAAAAGATCAAACTTCTGTAACTTATCTATCATTCCTCAAACAGGCAAAAAATTCACAAAATGCTTTAAATCCTCATCCAAGTAAGAATTAAGTTAGATTTAGCGAATGATCTGCCCGTGCATGTCATATGAATGATGTTGAATTGACTACAGAATCTATGCGGTGAAAAAAAAAAAAATCTGTTCTTGAAACAACTTAAATTTTTTTTTTTTTTTTTTCAATTTTACCCTCTCCCTTCCTGGATGCCACTTGAATATAAGTGCTTTCTCCTTGTTCGACCAAAAATTCACTTTCAACACATCAGTGAGTTCAGTAACAACCATTAGAGGAAAAAACTAATTTTCAATGCTTTCTTAACCCTTCCACCTCAGTGCTTGGCCTGAAAGGCTTTTGTTTAAATGTATGCATTCAAGCAGAGACACTCCTTGTGTGTTGGTAGTGAATGTGGGAAATCTATTCTCAACTAATCGCATGTTGCTTGAATGGCAAGACAGGAATAAAGACAAGAGCTGCTGTTTCAGGAGGACAAGGACTTGGTATTTTGGTTTACGGTCATGATGCTTAAAAGTTTGAAAACTCTTAAGATTTCTGTTTTAATAAACCTAACACACAGTATAATCACATTTACAGAAATATAATAAAACAAGTTTTACAGGAGACCAAAAGGTGATGTATAAAATTATCTTATATTTATATAAAGGCTTGAAGCCCTTATATATAAATAAAATACTGCAGTTTTTTTTTATTTTATTTTTAAAAAATCACTACCACGTTTTGCCAAAAGATAATTTATATTTAAAAAAATCACTTAAGCCATTATTTTAAGAATGTGATATTATATTATATTATATTGCTACATTTTATCTTTTTTTTTACTTTTGTTTTGTTTTACAGTAACTGCTTGTGTTAATACCCTGTCGTAATTAAGCTGAAGGTAAAAGTAATTCCTTTGGATGACAGCTTCGGGACTTCACACTAGGACTATAGTTACCCTTCTCGCTATGAGATCACAGCACGTGAAAAATGTCACCAAGGACCATAAGATACAGTAACTTTATAACTAAAGTTTGATGAAATGAGAAGTGACTTTTTATGAAGAAATGAATATTGCATTTCAGCACAAAAATTCCAGCTATGAAACATGGTTGAAAAAGTCACTTACTTAGGCATGTTTCACTTCACTGGGACTGTTCCCCTCAATAAACAATAAGTCCTGAATTAAACCGGTAAACTCCTAAGGAAGAATAACCAGACTGGAGTTTGTGAGGTGCAAAAAATAGAACTGAGGTAATGTTTAGGAAAGTCAGGTTTCTGACATCAGGCTGACAGAAATGTTGTAAAGAAACTAAAACCGGATAAAAGGAAACTACTGGAGATTTCTTGGCAGAATGTAAAATTCTTCACATTCAGATACGTCATAAATTGCTACGTCTTCATATTCAAAAGACTTTGTGTTTCTCCTAAGATAAAAAAAAAAAAATCCAAGCATAGAAGCTTGTTCAGTTTCAATTTGTTTGTCTGTGCGGTTTATCTTCGGTTTCATTGTGATATAAGGTCTATAAAGTTCTAGCAGATGTGAAGCTGTAATGTAAAATGTTATTGTTCAAATAATTTCATGTACATGTCTGTAAAACAATGTAATATTTATATTGTAAGAACATGAACTCCTTTAGTTAAAACATGATAAATATATATATTGTTATAATGTGATACCATAAGAGTTCATTGTTAGAAAAATATAATTTTCATGTTATAACATAATTTAGCTCTATTTTTTCTGGTTGGCAACACTTTACTACCGTAGGAAACTTAACAACATCTTGTTATTTTTTTCTTATGTGTTTATACAATAATATTCTTCTGATGACGGTTAATGAAAACATTTACATTTTGTTTTATTTTCTGAATAAGAACAAGGCAGCTATGTTCTCCTTTTAATGCAAAAAGGAAAAACTCTTAAAGTTGTGCCACTTACAGATCTGTACTCATAATTCTTACAAGGCAAAAGTGAAAATGTCTATTGTTTAATCAATTAATTTTATTGAGACAGAGGCTGTTTCTAGTAACTCGGTGAAACCTAATTGTTCAAATCAAATAACTTAAAAATAAAATCTCTAAAGTGTTTGCAAACTTTTAAGCACCACAAATCAGAACCCTGTGGCTCCAACTAGTTTTAGATCTGCACACTTTGAGAAACTCAGGACAAAGTTGTTGCCACAGTTTTCACAGTATACAAGTATATTTTACAGTTACTAATTTAACCCTTTCATGCATGAATTATGATAACCTCACTGAACTTTTCATTTCAGTCGACTTTAGCCCTGCACATAAAATATGCTGCTCATTTCCTAAAACATGTTGTTCAGACCTTTTCATTGACAGGAACAATATGTTTCTTTAAAGATGTAAAAATAGGAGTATTGTAAACCGAGTGAAAACTATACATCCATTCATCTATTCATTGACTATTTCTGTTTTCACAAGCCCCAACTTATCTCTAACCTACATTATCCATAGCAGCCATTGGGTGGGAGGTCCATCAGGGGGCAACACAGAGATATGCAGGACAAACAACTTTGCACAGATTCATGTCTAAAGAAAGATTAGAGAGATCAATAGCAGTCATGTTTTAGGTCCGTGGGAGGAAAGTAAAATTATTACTATTGAACTAATATACCAAAATACCAAATTTTACCATTTTCTAATACTGGTCTGCGTGATGAAAAGAAACACAACTTCCGACCACAACAACTATTTCTCAAAGAACAATAAAAACATTGTTCTTTGAACTAAATAATAATAAATAAAACATTGCTGAATTATTATTTGAAATATAGCTTTTCAACATAGACATGCCAGATTGTACATCAAGCTAATTTAGATCTGTGGTTCTAAATTAATGTTAATGTTGAAGCAACAAACAGAAAAGCAACACATGACTGTACAAGAAGTAACCGCACAGGCAAGCACCCACATTTCCATATTGACTCACACGTGTGTGAGTCAGTATGTGCACACACTCAGATATTGCACATGACGGGCTGCAACATTATATTCATCTTCAAAAAATACTGAAAATGCAGCTTCTAATACACAGAATATGCTCTTACTGTGCAAATATTTTCCAGTACAATACAAACACAGTACAACCAGGCAGTTAGCCATGATGTCATCTTTTATGGGAAAATTAGTAGGTGAAATTTCCTACCAACATAAAATTGAAAGTTAACTCATTAAAAAAAATGTAAACTCATTAATAGTTGTTATCAATACTATTGATAAAATATGACAAAGTAAAGGTGTCATGCTTTGGTGTGGCAAAGTATTTGCTTGTCACTTGGAATGTCTGTCTGCCAGCCTAGTCAGATTGAAGTTTAACTAATTGACCAATAGGTGGCAGTGTAGAATCCAACCATCCCCACACCCAAATGTGTCTCTCTTTTCTTTTTAAACCACTATCTATTGTAGTGACCTCTATGCGTGAAAGGGTTAAATGAAACAAAATACATATGATGTATAATTAAGTGTTTATTTTCATATTTGCCTCTTAAAACAGCTCCAGCACGTCTGGTACCCAGATACCAAAAACAGAAGGTGAGTTACTTTGTCTGAGCTGGACTGCTTACAGCCACTTTGTGCTTAAATGCCACAGTAAGAGCTCTTTCATTGTCATCCTGTCTCATATTTCTTTCTCTGTTGCAGTTCCTCCTCCAGCTGTATAGAAAATGTAGCACATGCCTACAAAGGAAGAGTGTCATCACAGGACCCCTGCTGACAAACGCATTGTTTTCTTGTAATGTCTTTTTGGCAAAAATATAGAATATATCTGACATGCGGATGATCAATAAACTGGGGCATCCAATGCATCTTAATCTGATCCCTATACTTATGATTACTTTAGGTAAAATTCTTCTCAAAAAAATGATCCCATCCACAAGAGTCTGCTTAACAGAACACATGAAGCAAATGTGATTTGTCTTAAATACATTTTATTGGTGTTGAGCAATAAAATCGGTGGCATGATTACAAATCATACATTTGTCCAGTTTGCATCACTGTAAGTACTGCACGTGTTGGTCAAAAGCGACAAAAGACTTTCTGACATGTTTTGTTGTTCTGTCTTCCACGATCATTTCATGGGAGAAAACAGAGAAAATAGCTTAACAATACAATAAATAGAAACACAAAGCATAACAATCATAGTCATTCTGTAATGCCTTAGATGTTAAAACAGCTTAAAAAAAAGTCAGATTAAGGCAGTAAAAATTTCAAATGAGCTGGATTTTTCTTCAGACCTAATAAGGCAGATTTTAAATGAATATTGTCTATTGTTGAAGCTCATATTACCTCATATGTCACTGAAATAGTTTTACAGTAATCTTAGTCAGGAGCTGCTTGAAATGGAGTTAATCACGCAGCAAGATTAATTGTTTTCTTTGAAATGGCAAAGATGACACACAAGTGACAGACTTAATGATTGTCATTTCACATGTTGTAAGGTTTCATCCTCATTATCATATTAGTACAGGCAGGTGGGAGAAAAAGAGATCTGCATGTGTAAATTACTGCCTTACACAGCTCTTATAGTGGGATGGTGTATTTTCCACCCTGCTCATATCTGTCACACTAAATGTAAATGGGACTGTTCAAAGCCTGCCCTCAACCATAAAAACAATCTTATGGAAACAGTGTTATTGTACTTTTACTTGTGACTCATAAGTAAAATGTACAGTGAATCAGACAGTTTGTCATTGTGCTGACTCGTCTGCTTGAGAACAACAACAAAAAAAAAACATTCTTTGTCATAGTTTCTTATGTTTTACACAGTAAAGTTTCTTTTTCCATAATGAAAAAAAATTGCATCCAGTGTCACACACAACATATGTATGGTCCATACAGAAAACAAACCATTCAATAGGTTTTTGTTTGGAAATCCGTCGTTCTTAACAGAAGAAGAAGACACGAGCTGATCGATCTCAAAACCGCTGCACCGAGTATCATTATGATATTATATCAGTGAGGGGTTTTAACCAGAGAAGTCAGAGAGGTTTCGGGGACATGGTCCCAGGGCATGTACTCACGATTTCACAGAAATCAACTTTGAATTGGGAGATAAACCTATCAAAGGAATAAGTACTCCAAGCTTCAGAGAAGCAAACTCCATTATGCATTAGCTTATGTTTTTGTTGTCGAATATTGTGTTTGTGTCACATTATTTTGATAACAACCCAAATTTCTCATTTTTTTTAGATTTTGAGAATTTGTAAAAAAAAAAAAAGAAAAAGTTACCAAATAGACTGATAATGAAATCCAATATTTTAAAAATATTCTACTTTATGGGCAGTAAGTCATAGGCACAATTTATCTGAAAAAATCTAAAGTAATGAAACTTTTTTAAATCAACATTTAGATCTTAGACTCCCAAATTAAACTGAAAAGTTTCTCCCCTTCTCAACAGAGGAGTCACCTTGAAGACGTTTCATCCCAGGAAAACGGGATTACAAGTGGTCTAAGTTGTTCCTGGTCCTGCCAGAACGAGAACTGCTTCGCCTTTTCAACATGAATTTGAGCTGTGAAACAGAAAGGATAACTTAGTTTACCTTAGAACAAAAATCAGCAGTGTTTAAAAGGATCGTTCTGCACGAGGCACGAGGTTCTTCTTTAACTGCAGATGATAATATTCTATTGGAATATTAATTTAGCATAAATTCAGAGATTTAAGATGATGTCCAAGACCAAAGTACACTCCTGCCGTCATAAAGCAGCTCAGGTCTTAAAAATATGTCCATATCTAATGTGAATGAAGTATTTTATCAGCCTTTAACTTTGTATAACTTTTAATACAAACAGTTGCTGAAAAGTCAAACAGTGTAAAAGGTAATAAAATAATGTTAACTTAAACCTCATGCCATTTCTTCTTTTACAAAAATTCAGCCTCCACAACAAACTAATTTGGATTTATATTAAAATAAAGACACAACAACAGATATCAGCAGTAGCTAAGCTATTTACTGCTGCTAACAGTGAGAAATGATTGGCAGCTTACCCGTTCTCCTTGCGGGCCACTCTGCAGCAGATGAGCTGGCTGGTCATTCTCCAGGTTGCGGATGCTGGGATCGGCTCCTCGGTCCAGCAGCAGCTGCAGGATCTTCTCCTGGTTCTGGTTGCCATGAAGACCCGCCGCCATGTGTAAAGCCGTGTGACCGTGGGCCTGTCGCAAACGTGTTAAGATGTTATGACTTGAAAAGTTAAGTCAGCGCAAGTTCACAAAGTACAGTGAACTTGGGCACGGAATCAAACCGAGAATACAGTTCTGACTTTCAGGTCAGTGTGGGACTCACTTTCATATTAACAAAGTCTTTCATGTTTGGGAGGCGACTCCCCAGTAGGTAGTCCACCAGCTTAATGTTCCCCTCCTTCACAGCCAAGTGAAGCACTGTCTTGTTACTTTTGATTTCCTGGAATTTGATAACGGGAAGTGAGGGAGAGAATTACGAAACCACCACTTCAACAGTGGCATTTGAAAGTCACAGCAAAGAGACAAAACAAAAGAGAGAGGGTGGCCAAGCTATGTCCATCATGTTGGTGAAATGAAACTTGGCACTTCCCCTTGTACATTCTCACTCAAAGTTCATGGTTCTGTACTGTAATAAACTGTGGCTCAGCTGAGCTAAAGTACCTGGCTCAGAAGGGAGGCCCCTGCATGGAAAAGCATCCGTACACACGACAGCTTCTCCTCAGCTTTGGCCTGAAGACTAATATCTGCCGGTGCGGCTGAAGAAGCTTTCATGGTGACACTGTGAGAAATGGCTGCACAGTGTAGAGGTGTCATACCTAACGCAAAAAATAAAATGACATATGGCTTTCAAACTACAAGTTAAAGACATCACATCATTTTTTATGGGTTCTAAAACAACAATGTTTGCTTATTTCCATAAAAAATGTAAGACATCAAAGTACCTTCAAAGTTGCGAGCTTCCAGGTTGACATTTGGTCGACCTGACAGAATTGCCTGCAGAAAAATAGAAATCACTGGTGAGGGATTGTTAAAACAAATAAATAAATCTCTTTTGTAACTTTTTTTTGGGGGGTATGATGAAATAACTTGTTTCTTTACCTGGAGAACTGCTGGGAATCCATAGTGAGCAGCCAAATGAAGAGCAGTTTGACCTTTAAAGTCGCAGGCATTTATGTCCGCCCCTAACAACAGGAGATCCTGTACAATCTCTGGCTGGTTAGCTGTCACTGCCACCAGTAAGGCAGTCTGCAAAAACACATTTAGCATACAATTACTCAATTATATTTCTTAAACAACGGCAAGAGAAGTCATTTGTTTTGCTTGGCGCATTCATATCCACATTTTATTTCATACCTTTCCCTTGTGTTCCTTGGCATCAAGCCCCCCCACTTCCCTCAGCCTCTCTGCAGCAGCAATGGCGTACTCCCGGAGTCCTTTGGCTGTGTAGATGTGCAGGATACTGTTCAAGAAAAACAAATGATGAGTTACTTGTAAATGATATTATGTAACTGTGGTCATCTCCACAGCTATTCCATGTTATTGCTTTTCTCTGCTGAAGATGTTTCTTTTTTTCATATTATCTGGCTCTAAGCGTAAAACAATGACTCAGACTTTCTTTTTAATCATTCAAAAGATTACCATGTTCCAAATCTGGTTTTCACTTTCAGCTCACTACCAAAAACAAAACTCGATGGTAGTAAGTAACTTGTTTACAATGATCTCCAACTCAACAGTCCAGTCGTTATGGAGCTTCCTCTATCTTATTCTTCAGCCAAACTCATGTTGTGTATTGTACTTATACAATTCTGTTTCTCAATTTTTTGGTCTGTAAGCCTGTTTTAGCTACAATCTCTGAGCCTCCCCTTTCTTTAAACAATCTTTCATTTTCAAGACAAGCACGACTTTAGGAAGGTGCACATTCTTTGTTTAAAGTATATCAAAATAACCATTGAGATATCAATTAGGTACATAACGAATAGCATGAAAAAAAAACCCAAAAAACATTTGATTAAAACCACCACTGTGCTGTCTGTGGACTTTTTAACTCTTTCCAATCTTTTTATAGTTTCACATATAGTAAGTTAGTAAGCAAAGTTTGTTTATGAAGCCCTTCTCACAGACATAAAATCCCAAAGTTGTGTGCAATAAAAATCAGCCTATAAAAATATATTTAAAAATTATGCATGATGTCAAAGGAGAAACATTGAGTGTGTCAGAATTTTTCAAATTTGCTTTGAGGAAAATTTCTTTGCGATGTAGAGACTGTCACTGTTTTATTTATTTTCTTGTTTGTTGATCCGCATAACTCTGACATATCACTATTTCAGGCTCAGAAATAATAAGAAAGAACACATCCAAATTCGGAAGAAAAAATTTTATAAATTCCTTATAAAAGTTATTATAAGTATCAAAAATGCTTTGCCTCACTCTTTATAATCAACAAAACAATATTGGGGGCATATTATATTTGATAGGAATAGTTCTGTATGCTGTTTGACTTACCAGCTATGACCTATTCTTTGCATGATGCAAATAGGCACTTATTAAAAGGTCTGACCTCTTAGCCAGGTCACCCCCATAAAAAGATACATTGGCTTTCTTACATAGTTAATCAAATTGAAATATAATAACTCACGTGTCACCGTCTTCATCCTGACAAGTGGCTCTGCTCTGGTCCATCCCACTGAGCAGCATCCTGGCTTCATCCAGCTTTAAAGTATCCATTGAAGAGCTATAAATATGCTGATTGTTATCACTCAGACCCAGATGGGACCAAGATGGAGCCACGCTGGGTTCCGCAACCGCCATAGAACAGTCCTGAAAACCAAAGTCAAATGTAAGCCACCATTGACCTCTTAACATGTACCACACTGAGAATATTTCTCTTACATATGGCATCGATAATGAGTCTCCAAAAATAGAGACTTGCTGCTGTGAGCTATATTCAGGTTGCATCGGGAGGTAGGATGAATCATAACTGGGTCCCGGGTCACTGCTGTAGTAACTGTGAGTGGATTCATGGGGAGGGGCCCAAGAATGATAGCTCACTGCCATGTCAGAGTAGCTTATTGCTCCACCTAGAATGGAAAACACCAGTCAACATCTTATTATGACTTTTTATTCTGCCTTTTTCTTAAAATTCCCAAATAAGGGAAGGGCTCAGACAGAGTGACATTCATGGAAGAACCACCTCTGAATGAAGTGGCTATAAAATGTACAAAATACCTGTAAGGTTTTATTTTGTGAGAAATAACCCCCCCACCCCTGTTACATGCAGTTTTGGCTGCATGTAGGATTTCATTTCCCCCATTTCAGGTTGCTGCTGAGCGCTGGCAGCTCAGGCCCAGCTGGTTTCACTCTGCCTTTTGATTAGCAGAGTATAAGGCTAGCTGGAAACTGATTGGCCAATTGAGCAGCATGTGTGCTGCAGCTTTGTGGTACTGTGATGGAGGACTTGTTGTTTGCGAAAAACCCTGTTTTTTGTTGTTACTCTCCACTTTCCTTTCCTTTAGGTTTTCATCTTCACCTTTAAGATTTCTTTAGATTAGTAATGGGTAAATTAGGCGTCTTGAAGCGTTTCGACCCATAGCAAAACTGTATTGACACTGTGTCGATACTGGGTTATTGAATTCTGACACCTGCTGGACATTAAAAATCCCTACAGGCAACGTAGTGGACAGACTGATTTGATGACCTAGACTATACAATAAGATTTACGTCATTGTATCTTGTTGTATATTATATATTGTATTATTTCATATCTTCAGTTACATTCAAAATATATTTGATATTCTTAAATACAGACAATAAATAATGTGAACATGTACCATAAAGTGAAAATTTAAGTGAACGTGTTTGGAATAAGGATGTTTGTGAGCTGTTTTTTTTTTTTTTGTTTGTTTTGAACAGTGTCATTTCGAAACAGTTCCTGTATCTTACAAATGATCAAAAGAAACTCAGTGTAAGAAGTGGTCAGTCTGGTAATAAAAAGTTCTGAAACCAGTCACAATACTGTACTTTGAAAGCGGCAATTGTCTAAAACTGATTAAAAGACGGGACACAATGGTCCTGGTAGCTGGAAAGATGACAACAGTAACAATCAAGGAGGTGCAAGGATGTTCAGCAAGTGTTAACTGAGGTTTACATGTGACATGTCAGTCTCCTGTAATCTCCTTATATCTCAACTAAGAAGAAAGACTGCAAGACAAAAGTTTTTCTTACAAAAAACCCCATCCAGATGTGGCTAACTGTCCAAAAACCTTCAGGAAGAATATGTTTGTACCATATATAATCAAAATAATGCTTTAACTAAGTATTACTTTAAATATCTTCAGAATTATGCATAATTATGCATTGAAGAGCTATAAATATGCTGTGTGTTATCACTCAGACCACCCAAATTGTGGCAGCATTTATAAATATTTTTTTCCTATATCTGATTTCTTTGTTTTCCTTTTGAACTATACATAACATTTCACATAACATAATAAAGGTTTTGATATTTTGATTTCAGTCTATTTGAACATTATTTCACATCAGTGTATAAAACATGTCCCTTTTGGCGTTAGATGTTTCACCCTTACTTGTAAATGTAAACGTCTCTGGTGAAGTCAGCTCCTAACAGATGCAACAGAAAAACAGCATATGATCACTAAACAAACACAAGTGACAAAGTATTAGGTGAGACGGTGACTTAAGTCAGTATGTGGGCTTACTGCAATAGTAGTCGGAGGAATTGGACTTGTACTGGCAGCAGAGCAGGGGGGAAGGACAGCTGAAGTCTCGCGTCTTCTCTTCTGCTCTAAAAGTTTCTTTACTGTGGGCTGGGTGCAACACGCCTTCTCTTTTGGTGCTGAAAAATAAGAGTAAAACCAGATACAATTACGTTTTTTTTTTTTTTTTTTTTTAATCTGATTTAAGAAGTTTAATACCAAATTACTAATTGATTTCTAGTAAGACAAACTCAGGAAAAAAAGATGAATGTGACACACTGTGACATAAAAACGTAAAACTATCCGAACATAAAATGATTTAATTCTAAAAAAAAAAAAGCATTTGCTGTTTACCAAGGATTCTATAGGCATGATCTCCTGAGACAGAGAACATTTCTTCCCTCTGCAAATTTTTTCTTGTCACACAAACAACTACCAAACTGAGAGGCAGCAGCAGATGTTGTAACTCCCTCCATCACATCCTCATAAAATTAGACAGAAGAGTGTTTGAGAGTGTGCAGAAGGACTGCATCTCACAGCACCTGCAATGTGGCTGACAAAGAGGGCCCTGCAGTGGATAGTGAGGGGGCCAAGAAGGGTCATGTGATCCTCCATCTATACAGGACATGTTTCAAAGCTGCTGGAGGGAAAGGCCTCAGAATGACTTCTCATACCTTTCACTTGAAAAATTTAAACTGCTGCCATCAGGCAAACTGGAACTATGAAAAGCAGAATCATGTTGCGAATCGTTTTGCATTAAAATGTTACTCATTTACCATTAAGATGAATCACAAGATTAAATTTGCATGTGAACATTGAAAACATTCCCATTCTGCAGTTTCTTCATCTTCAGAGACTTCTTCTTCATGTTTTGTGTGTCATGTAAGCACTTACCCAGTCTTTTCACTACTTTCACTATTCAAATATGAACAATTTAATCTGAATATGAAACAGTGAACTTTGTTTTATGCAAAGTTCTAATAAAAATGAATGTAGCTAGTTTTCAAACCACTGAAATACCTTGTAATCTT
The DNA here is from genome assembly GCA_010277075.1 of Poeciliopsis retropinna. NCBI lineage: Eukaryota > Metazoa > Chordata > Actinopteri > Cyprinodontiformes > Poeciliidae > Poeciliopsis > Poeciliopsis retropinna. Next base: position 15,970,769 of record VMRM01000007.1, on the reverse strand, counting down.
TGAAGGCTAACTACTTCCCTTTATTTTCAAACGGAAGCAAAATTCAACGTGTAAAGGGTCAATAGATAAAATAGAATTACCAGATACTTAAGCTTTGTAATATTCCCCTCTGCTTTCATAGTATCACTGTTTATATTTCATTAAATTTTTGATCAAATACTGATTCTTCCTGCACAAAAAAGAAGATAAGGACAACATCTAGTGCTCAGTGCAGCTCCTACATTCAACATATTCTTTCTTCTACCACATCTTTCATCAATAAGTTACACATAAAAATATAAGAAAATCCACATTGTTTTTTTTTTGTTTTTTTTACAAAATATAATTTTCATATAACAATGTAAAAGTAATTTGAATTAAAAACCCTTTAAATAAGAAAATGCCTTCCAGGTCATTCCTTTTTATTTTTTATTGTATGCCCCCATTTCAGCCATTAGGAATATGACAGAAATAAGCAAACATAAATTAATTCATTCATTCATTAATGAACAAATTAATGAAGCAACAACTAAAGTCCTCAACGATCTTAGAGTAAAAATTAGATCCGGTTTTTTATGAAGCTCATTACAGTGTTTAACTTGCTGCTGTGTCCACATTTTAACCTCTGTAAGAGATCAAAAAGTATCTCTGTTCCTCAAACCCTTAATCAACATGATGGATGTTAAAAGGTCTCTGACTGATTCTTCAGTTTTCTCACTTTAATACCAGATTAATTTCAGTTTTTTATATTATTATTATTATTATTATTATTATTATTATTATTATTATTATTATTATTATGACTTTAAAGTTCAGCTCGACAACTTTATGATCTCTGGTCTACTTTATACTCAGACTTTTGGTCTTCAAATGCTTCAGCTGATGCTTGGCAGGTCAACAAGGGGTTCTTCTTTACTTTATTTTCATCTGTCTGAAATTTTCTAATGTTCAGACTTACATTTGCCCTTTAAACATCCAGCTAATTAGTTTAAGCTATAACTGCTAAGACTGAAATGTTTGGCACAGGTTTCTTGTCAATGTCTTGTAAAACTTTATTTTGTTTGCCCATTTTTTAAAATTCACACAAAGGATTTTTGCTTCAACTTTTTTCAGCCTATTGCATTTTTGATGGAAACATTTTTTTTTTCCTATTTGTGTTTTTTTATTTAAACATTTCTTCACTTTTAACTTCAACTAAATATTGAAAACCCTTTTTTTCAGACAGCTTTACAGAGTGCAGGAGACATTTGTTTGATGACACCACACACTTTCCAGCAGCAAAGGGAAAAGGAGGTTCTAGACACCAGAGTTTTTAAAATAGGACTTGTTCCATCTCTACTTTTCCATGGAGGTTATAATCAGTGACACTGTACCCACAGATAAAGGTGTAAATTAATACAGAAGTCCGCCTACCAGCACCTTTGAAAAGAATAATTCGACTGAGGATTTAACAAAACAAAAAACTTGTTTTTTCCTCATTTGGGTTTATCACTTTCATCTGTAAGCAGGACTTAATTACTTGATCTTCTTGCCTTTTGTGTATACTTTATGAAAGAACAAGAAACCTGATCACACAATTTAGAGATAAGATGCTATTTTTGTTAACTGACTCTTGATTACATTAGCTTCAAAAGGTCATGTAAAATGTCTTTTAACACCCATAAAAGAAATCAAATGTCTTGATTCCCCTAGAAAATAAAAAATGTAAGATAAAAATGTTTCCAAGGTTGAGACCATTGATTTCTATTGCAGTTGTTTTGACAATAAAGTGTAAAAACATTTAGATTACATGCATAATACTTTTATGTTTTCTGTTGAGTAACATGAGTGAATGCAGTAATGAATTTACTAATAATATCTATTAAATTTAATGTGACAAAAACAACAAAAAAAACATCTACTGATGGAGACAAATAGTGAACTTCCAATAATGAGAAATTTCTACATACTGCCATTTTAAAAAGCAAAAGTTGTTACAAAAAAGATTGAAAGTAACATAATAATTGGAGTTGGACTTCCCTTTAGTGTTTTGTTTTTAATTTAATCTTGGTTTGATTTTAATTTTTTTAAATTTAAACACTTCAATGATATTTTCTGAGATTCTGAACTCGGTTTCTCCATGGAGGGATTTTCTCTTTCTTCTCCTCTTGCCCTGCACCCAAACATCCATTCTTTTATTTGATGTGCACGTTTCCCCTTCTGAGTCTCATTTCCACTCGACGGGTAAAGGAAAAGCGTAAAAACAACAAAGAAAACAACACCGCATAATAGAAATCTGCTGTTTCCAGCCGACAACAAGAGACCACACAGGTTTGTTTCCTCAAAAGCTTCCCCCGCTACACGTGAAAGATAAAACGAAGGCCCTATTTCCACTCTGTCTGTGGAACCCAAGTACAAAGCTCAGACTTGAAAAAAACCTCCTCCATTAGGAACAAATATCTTTTGCGGGCAGCCATACAAATAAAACGGAGAGAAAGACAGAGAGTGAGAGAGATTCATCAGAAAACCTACAGCATGGGATTGCCAGCACTCATTTTCTGTGACACCTTTCTGTCCCGCTCCATTACGCAAACCACATCTTCCTGCCTTTAGTGTGTCAGAGGCGCGTCACTTAGAAACGTTTGCCTTGTGTTTTCTGTTGCATCTACACTTATGCAAGGCACAGGCATTGTCTTCAAGCCCATGAGTGATACCATAGTGATACTGTCTGTGACAAACACAGAAAAAAACAACATGCAAAGAGGTATTATTTTGGTTTCACTTTGCCCTGTCTTGTCTCTTCTCAAAAACAACTATTTCACTTCCCCTTGCAAATGTATTCTGATGTAAAAAAAAAAAAAAAAAAAAAAAAAAAGGACCAGTTGTCTTTTGTCCTGTTTTGTGCCCCTGTAATACCTGATAAAATACCTGATAAAAGGTCACTTTGATCCGAAATGACATCAGTCAAAACAGATCAATCCCGCAGGGTTTCGTTTTCAGGTTCAGGAGGTGTTACTACAAGTTACTTAACGCTGACTCATTTGATCTTTACATCAAAATGCAACCTTTGGCCTTTTCATTGATGATACAATGCTGGCACCCAACAGCCAGAGAGCGTGCATTCATTCAAAGGAGTTTCATCAGATGTAGAAGTTGCTCAGTGCTTCACAGTTACAGAAACAGGAAATAATGGTATGGTTTTTAATAGCTGGTGCCAGACTAAATACTCTAAACTCGAGTTTCTGCGCCGGCTACACTTAGTTTGTGCTAAATTCAAATCGTGCCCCGTGGAAACCCCTGGACAATGAGTCACGAGCGTGGGAGGGCTGGGGATTCCGACGACCTTTCTCTTTTGGCTCGATCCTCAGAGACAAGAAAGAGGCAGTGCATCACCAGTTTCCTCATTTTGTGGGTTTTTGCTCTTGGGCCAGCCGCACGCAACAGAATACATGTAAAGTGATCGCCCAGGCAAAAAAAAAAAGAAAAACAAAACTGATGAACAAAGAAGCTTAGGCAAAGCAGGCTGTCTCTGTCATGTCACACAACTTGCCTCTTTGGTATTAATCAAAAGAGGAAATGAAAACACACAAGCAGGGGTGGAGATGCATCAGGGGTTCCCCAAAATTAAGTCTGGACTCTTGGATTCACCCAAATAGTGATGTCATTGCACTGAAATGGTACATTGGGTGACATTTCAATGTGAAATACTAGATGAGACCAGTTGAGGTAAGTGTGACAAAGAACAATAATAAGACGCATTTGTAAATGTTGTCATATTATATTAGATTTGGCATCCAAACATTACAAAGTAAAGATTGTTTGATAACCTGAGAAGGCTGATGTATATTATAGGGGAAAATATAAAAACAAACACTTTGTACAATAACATCATATCTATCTCAAAAGTAATTTTCACGAGTAAGTTCATTCACCAGAAAAACATCAACGACAAACCGACTAAAAAAAAAAGACGGTTAACATAAAGTAGATGCAACAATCCATCACAAGATCAATACTCACATTTATCAAAGTGCATGTCAGAAACGGTTGTGCTCTGTGTCCCTTTTCTCGTCGGTTCGTCCACTCGGCCAGCAGTCTTTTCAGAAACGGGACTTGCACACAGATCCGTTCAGGTAGGCTGAAGAAGTGAGTCTGGTTTGTTGACTTACAACCCCTGCCGCTTGTAAGCGCCGCGTTGTCCCCGCCTCGAAGCCCCGCCCCTGGGAAACCCAGCACACCCCCGCATCCTCAGCCAAGCGAGAAGAGTGAGGAGAAATGCGACGTTGCACAGTTATAGAGAAGTTACCGTCTTGATCAGCTGTGTGAATTACAGTAATACAGAAAAGTCTGGAATAATGGATAACTGAAAAAAAAAAAAAAAAAAAAAAAACTGTTACAGTATTATTATTTTAAAAAGATTATTTAATTTTATTATTAATTATTTGAAAGCTACAAAGATTTTATCTAAAGCTATGTTATGATCCATACTTCTTTTTGTTGTAGTTATATTGTGTCCAGCTAGATATAGCTAAAACTGTAATTTTTATATAAACCTAAAATTATTCCAGACACCTGATTAAAACTGATTCATGGAGTCACCTATTCAATGAGTAGGACATGGATAGTATTCTATAAACATATTTGTGTATTTGTATTCACGTATTGCTTTTAATTCACCTGGATGAAAGCTGGATTTAAAAGGCTTTGAATTGAAAGATTTTCCTAACACACATAACAATCTTTCAAGCATGCACTTCAAAACAGATTTGTGGCTAGACACATCGTCATCAAGGACTTGCAAAGTCTTCTCATACAAGTATAGTTCTTCCATAACAGTCTTTCCCTTTGTCCTTTCAGAAAAATTAGTCATAGACTTGATATGTCTAGAAATGTCAACAGACCCAAAGTGTAACAGAAGCTAAGCTATTTGCAATGGCAGTGACAAAAACACCCTAAATAAAGAAGAAGACATGGGGCATGGGCATGAAGCTTGCTGTTGTTACACTTGACATGCTAAAGGTCAAAGGTTAGATTTGTGTTTGTAACAGCTTCATTTCAACAGGATTGCATATTGATTATGTTGAAATAAAGCCAACAAGCTAAAATTCCTCATAGTGACATGGGCTTACGAACTCTAGTTGGAAAATGTAATTACTTTTGTGGGCAAAATATTAAATTCATCCAAAAGAGAATTATTTATTTTAATTTGACCTTTATTCATGCAGGCAGTCTCCATTGAGATCCAAGACCTCATTATTTTAGGGCACCTACTAACACCACAAGCTGCTGGCCTGTAAGTCTTTACTCAGCAAAGGAAAATAAATAATATAAATACTGTATAAAGAAAAGAAAAAGTAAAATGGTACTGATTTTATTTCACCTACAATGTAATCTCATAAAGGGGGATTTTAATAATGCTCACATTTGATTAAAATTAAGAACATTTTGCATTAAAATTATCTTGAACAACCTTGCAGAAAACTGTACAACAGCTGAAACACTGCATTACTTTGAATCAAGATTAAAGGTCCGCCTGTTCAGAATTGCCTTTGATTAGCAGTAAATGGAAGATTGATCAACATATCTGATCTAGTTTGATGATTTTGATGATACATTTGACAAAATGTAATGTTTCTTGCTTGTTTCACAATTGTTGACTGTATGATGTTTTTCATTATGTAAAGCATGTTCAATTGCCTTGTTGCTGAAATAAGATTCCAAGATGAATTTCTCCTATGGGAGACTAATAAAAATTATCTATCTATCTATAAGCAATATAAATAAACTTGACTTGACAATCTACAAGTGATCATATGTCTTTCTCTTAATAAGATATACGAAAAAGGATTAACTCAATCTAATATATTTTTAATATTTACAGGACAACATTTCATTGTGTTTTGCTGAAAACTGAATTCCCTGAGACGACACTGTGTGAAAGGAAATTCTGTAACACTTCAAAGAACACATTAAAGCCTCACGTCTTGTCTCTTGAATTTTAACCAGATTACTAACTTGTCCTAAAAAACAACTTAAGAATAACTCTATGCACTCACACATTTTCACATGGACTTTGCATTGACTCCCATTCATTTTTTAAATTAATTTTTACAGCCTAACGCTGATCCTTACCCTAAACCAAACCACTCCCAGTATACTTAAAGCCTAAAATAAACTCTCTCCCTTTTGTTTTACTTTGTCCTTAAAATCTCTATTACTGAAGCAATCAATTTTATTTGATATGCATCAGAGCAGAAACTCCATTGGGAGTTTGCCGTGCCCGCTGTTCAATCTGTAGGCTGTACAACAGCTCCCTCTACTGTCCTAACGAGCAAAAATGTAATGTAACTAAGGAAAGATAAAATATTGCCAAAATAAATAAATAAATAAAAATATTTTTTAATCTCTGCTCCATTTTCTCTAACTACTGAATACTTTTTGTTTCGTCTCATTCATTTGGCATTTTAATGAGTGATTGGACAATTAAATACATAAATAATGTGCAATGACAATGAGAGTAGTCAAATGTAACTTTACTGATGTGTAAATCAGTAAAGTTATAACAACAACAACAATAATAATAATAATAATCATTTGAAAATTGCTTTTGCACTCAAAATGTATTTTAAACAAAATGATACAATATTCTAATTTATCAATGTAACATATAAGAAAGCTACAATCTATTTATATATTAACCATTCAATATGGAAGCAGAAGAGCCACTGAGATTTTTCTGCATATATCAGAAAAAATTAGATGGTACGGAAAACAGAGAAAATCTCATTTTTAAGGTGACCTTTGCTTTTTTGATGTCCACATGAATTACAGGTATTTAAATTAGGTCAGTTATGGAAAAAAGCAAATGTACACCCTGTCTATTCCAGGCTTTTGATATAAAATATACAGATAAATTACCTTGTTTCCATTTGCCTATAAGTTCACAAAATATCTGTTTTTTAGAATTTCTCAGGTGAAAATAACTGAAAAATCATATTTGAGTTTAGTTGTAAAGCTATGTGTTTTCACGTTTGTTTTTATGAATTTATTTGTTCTTTTGAAGAACCAGCGTTCTAAGAAACCAGGTATGGTGAAATAAAATAGGTACACCAGTTTTTCTTTGATTTATATGCAAAACTGATTCTGCAGTGTCTTTGTTGTGCACTGCATTTAAAAGATCATGTTGTTTCAGGGACAAAAAAAAGAATGTCGAATCATCAGGACAGCAGAAGCAAGACACGCAACAGAAAATGTAAATGAGATTAATGTTTTAAATGTTCCTTTTATAATCAAAGTCAGACGTATGTCCGCAATCTTGACCATCCCTGGAATATCGTTTCTCTCACATCCTGGCTAAGGTTTTGATGGGATGGTTATCAATGTACAGTAGTGGAAAAGAGAGTATCTGTTCCAAAACCTCAGACTTTCAGGTTTACTGTCTGTTGATGATATAGTTATGTTGGAGTCTTCAGGACTTGACATTTATATAGCATTGCAGTGGTTCAAAATATGTCCACAGCATCTGGATAGAGCGTCAGCTTCTCGTGTTTGTGTAAGTCAAATAGAAGAGTTTTGGCATTATTTCATTTTATTTTATTTTTTGGTGTCTTGTAAATGACTAATAAAAAGATAATAGGGCAATAAGTAAGTGGAGTTGACTCAAATAAACAAAGCTAAAACAAGATTCAAGATATAAGTAGGAGCAGCTGCTGGTGATATAACTGGTGGGCTGATGACAAGCAGGTCTGATGGATGGATGGATGGATGGATGGATGGATGGATGGATGGATGGATGGATGGATGGATGGATGGATGGATGGATGGATGGATGGATGGATGGATGGATGGATGGATGGATGGATGTCAGGTCACGGTGATACTGGTGATACTGGGGTTGAGCCTCCTCACTGCAAGTGGGGAGGCTCAAAGATTGCACTTCCTGCCTCAAGGAAGCTGTCATTTAAACATTTGGTCTGCTTGGAGCCCCCTGCTGGCCACATGGATGGTATAACACATTTTAGACTGATGAAGCAGACCTTCAACTGAAATTCTGATTCGGGCGTTGTACAAATTTAGGCTGATGCTGACTAAATCCATTTACAGTCCAAAAAAGGACACACAGATACAAATGACTGTAATGACATATACAGTCATTTTCAATTAATTAGAATATCTATAAGTTCACTAATTTCAGTAAATCAGTTCACTAAGTGAAGCACATATATGAATTAACTACACCCAAACTGAAAAGAATCCTTCATTTTGATGGTAATTTTGATGACTTTTCTACTTGCAGTTTATGAAAGTACAACACTAACGATCAAAATATTACATCAGACTGATAAAATATATTTTAACAGAGGGCCTAGTGAAAAAAATGCCTTTTTTCATTTTTCAAATGAAAAAATGATTCAGGTAGTGAAAAAAATGCCTTTTTTCACTAGACCATGTTAAAAAAGGGCCTAGTGAAAAAAATGCATTCTGTCTGTAACTTATTTTAGAAAGATAGTTAGAATCTGGATGAGATTGTCTGTGACTGTTCTAGCTTAGTTTTTGTCCTTCAACAGACAGAAATCTGAGCTAAAAACAACCACAGGGTTTCCCAAGGCTTTAATGTCAGAATGCTTTTAAACTATTTCCAAATGCTCAAGTCACAGATTACGGAGATAATACAACATCAGGGACTCCCGGACAAGAATCTGAAAATCCTTTAAGCTTTAATCCAGAATGTTGCATAATTTATCAATTCTTTATACTAATTTTTTATGGACGCCTTAAGCAAAATCACATGTCTATTTCAACACACTAATCTACTAAAACATTAAAATAAAACTTTTGCATTCAGCTAATGAAACTTAGCTTAAATGGCACAATATTAGGCAGATGCTTATTATAAGCTTATGCTTATTTATGTATTTCTTGCCCTGAAGAATCAAAATACAACCAAAAAATAATGTACAATAAAATGATGGAATAAATCTTGAAGCACAGACATGTGTGTGATGCACATAATTTGTCACCAGCTTAGTAATTATGATGTCGGATTTTTAACAGTTAATCATTAGATTGGAACAAAGTGATGACCTTTAAGACGCCTACACACTTTGTCATCTTCCCATTGCAGATCTGTTCTTAGCTGTTCATGTTGTTCACAGGAAATGTGTAATGACAGCCACTGTCAGAAATTATAAAGGTTTTTGTGTGTTTTTTTTAATTAAGCCAATGTGTAATGCCCACAAATAAAATGCCAAAGAAAAGAAGCAACCAGCGTGTTGATGACTTGTGTTGTGTTGCTTACACAAAAACAAACAGGCAGCGTTTCAGCCCACTAGAGGAAGTCAGACGTCATCTCGCTGCAGCAAAAGCTATTCTCACATCATCTTTTGGATTGCACAGAGCACATGAAGCCAACCAGAGAAGGTATGTGGAGCTAGACTCTTATACTGGCTTTCTCTTCCATAACTTTTCTTTGTTTATTCTAAACCATCCAAAGCTGGTTGATCCAAAATATTCATCTATTTTCAACAGCTGTTGATATAAAAGCTAACATTTAGTATTTAGTTCCAAGAATGTAATCTGCTTTAAGGCTAAATGGTGGTGATCATTTAGAAATATGTTGCAAAAGTTTGTTTTTTGTTTTTTTTTACTTACTTTTTGATCTCCTTTCATCTTTCTTTGTTCAGGTTTGAGACCACCTTACTGTTAATCACACCATGTACTGCATTCATCTATAAGGCTACTGTCAAATACGATGAAACTGAATGGTAAAATTTGTGAATGTGTACTGAATTCATTTTTTGTCCTCTGAGATATGTGTCTCTGTGTTTTGCTTTTCAGATTGAACAAACTTGAACTGACTCAAAGAGCAATGGCTGACAACTTCACCGCTCTGCTGTTTCTTCTGTGCAGTAAGTGTCATTTTTTGCTTTGCACTTTGCAACTCTTCACATTTAGGTGGTCTGAGACAGGAAATGTAACCACCAACACTCAGTGACATGGAAATTTCACAGAATCACTAAAATATCACCAGTGACATATTTTATTTCTGGTCTTGTTTCTTTGTTTTCTTTGTGTTAGGTCTGACTGTGGCCCGAGCAGGTATATACATTACATAGAAGATTAACACAGCCCTGAAATCTGATTCATTTTTATACTCTCACAACCTGCAAAAGAAAAAAAAAAAAAAACAGCTGCACAGCTGCAGAACCAAAAACCTGCAAACTTGATCAATCATATTTTCCATTGGTGTGTCTCTTATTGTGTCAGTTGTCTTGCAACCCACTCCTTCTTCTGTCACCTTTTCTGTTTGTCTCCGCTTACCAGACAGCAACATTTCTTGCTACAGAATTGAGCCAGGGACGATAGCAGGTATCATCGCTGCAGATTTGTTGCTGACTCTTATCATTGTGGTCGTCACCTACCGATGTGCCAGTTTCCGTCGTCAGAAAATAGATAACGGTAAGGCTTTGAGATAGATATTTGTTTTTTCAAGATTTAAAACTGGAAATAGTGACTTTAGAATATAATTAAACTAGATTTGAACTCCAAGGTTCAGGAACACTGAAGCAAATGACATAGGCTGTTTTTACTGTCTGAAGTTAAACCAGGCCAAACTACTCTTGTTTTAAGACAGTTACAATTACCAAAATTATTTCTTTTTGCTAAATGCTACAACAGCATTAGCTATAGTCAGATTTGGAGATTTTTTGCACACTCCTAAGATCTACCCACAAATTTATACAGAGTTAGGGTCAGGGCCACAAACAAAACATGGTGTTTGTTGTCCTTAAGCCACTTTGTAACTACTTTGAATGTATGTATTGCGTCATTGTTTATTTGTTTTTCACTGGGTGATATCTTTCAATGTTGCTTCAATACTTTCACATAATGTGCACATAAGTGCACTTGTTCCTCCTGCAGCAAATGGCTCCCGACAGGAGGTTGCTACCACTATTACTCACAGTTCAGATGGTGTTTCCAGGCTTAATGGGACTTTTTCCTCTAAAAACAATGATGGCCATTCTGCCCAGTCTCACTTTAGTTTAATCAGGCCTCAGGATATGTCTTCAGAAATGAAGTTTTTTGCCTCTGCACACATTTGTAAATTACAGTTTACGGCAACATGTTCTGTAAAGGACATGCTTCACTCTGGGTAACGACATCGTCCCACCAGCTTCAGGCAACATCTTAAAAAGGTGTGGTCTCAAAATGCATCAACAAGTGTTTCCCCAATGACATAAGTCAACTTATGATTGGCTAACTTATATCAGTTAATCTATCGTAAGCTTCCAAAGACATGGCATCTTTGACTTTCTGCCATTGTAGAGATAATTATCAGTCTGTATGTATACTTCTGATTTCGAAGACATTTGACATTTATATGCTTTTCTTGTGATTATTGCAGCATGTAACGCATAGAATTAACTTTGGTCATTCTAACTGACCTAAAGCAAGAGATGTTTGGCCTGATTTAACTTCAGACAGAGAAAATAGATGTGAATGTGTCTTTTTATTTGATGTATGTAAACCTCTGGTTTCAACTGCATACATCTGGCTCCTTTTTTATGTTTTTCATGCCCTATTTTAACTTTGTGTATTGTTTCTCTCTTCTCTGATCTCTTCACAGCTGACAAGGTTTATATGAATGTTCGGGCCAACGTGAAGAACATAAAATAAAAATGTTTTATTCATCATTATCCTAAATAGGTGGCTTTCTTTACAATATTTTTCAGGTATTTTTACAGCATCCTCCATAATTAATGATATTCCTGGTAAATATGTGCAGAAAAATCCTTGAAACAAGATCATAATTTGCTATCGACATAATCCTGCAGCTGTTTTCTAACAGTGACCTTAAAAATACTTTTTTTATTACCCTCCCTCATTTCCTCTTCCTCCATGTGTGCGTTGGCAAAGAAAGCTCATCAAGACTCGTTTACAGTTTAGTTGTTATAAAATGTTTGAAATTGCTTTAAGAGCAAGTTTTGGTGAGCAGCTATATTCTTGAATCCATTTCTTAACTAATTACTCCGGCTTATATGAATGGTGTTTTTCTATTGACTGTCCCATTTTGAAGAGTAAATAAGAGAAATTGCTGTCAGTGTCTCATCATTTCACTACCACGTAAAAACAGCCAGTAAATATTCTCTGATTAAACTTAAAAAGGGGGCACTGTAAATGTTACACCAGTAATTTGCAAAAATGCTTGGTGTCAATTTTTAAAAATGTTTTTTAATGTATTCTTGACTGAGTAAATCTACTCGTGGCAACGATTGAAAATCTAAAAATCTCTTGTTGCTGCAGTAGATAATCATTTTGTTTTAATGGAGTATTTTTTTATTATTATTATTATTATTATTATTATTATTATTATTTAACCAAGGATCCACACAATCCATTTTAAAAGGTAGTCAAACTTTCATGACGTCTTATAGAATTAGCCAAATCCCAATTTAAATCACCTGTCAAATTGACTTTATTTGCTCATTTAAGTCCCTTTCTGTCTAAAGATAAAATAATAGTATTCATTTTAAACAAACAACAACAAGAAAAAAAAAGAAAAAAAACTTATATTGGGTATTTAAACTTCCCACAAATTCTTGTTGGGGCTCGGTATTTAAAAGATTGGTATGTTTCTTTTCTTTTTTTTCCCTACATTTTTACTAAGTTTTGCAATGAAAGCTTTGAAAATAAAGAACTAACTGTGAACTGAATGTTATCCATGCACATTAAATATCAGGCGAGAGCTTCTTAACAGCGCCCTCTGCAGATTGCTATTGGTATAGATTAGATTAGACAAAGGCTGGAAATGATTTATGGGATTTTATAAACAAGATTGTCTTTGAACCTTCTCTTGATTATGCACTGTCAAACTATTACTTTATTAATGTATATATCATGTAATGTTCTGTTTTAGCTTTATTCTAAATATCTGAAGCCTATGTGTGTTAAATGTTTACTTATTTTATTTGAATAAATCAATGGCAGGTGTCTTTTAGACCAGCTATGAAATATTTCTTTCTTGGAGGACAAAAAATCAAATTCATTGGAGGGAAAATCAAAGAACTGAAATTTAGCCATATGTGTTTTGAAGTGCATGTGTTTTGCACTTCAAAACACATGTATTTAATCCGGATTATTTTTTGGTGTTTGTCTTCAAATACTTTTCCTTTGGGAAAAATGTATTTATTCTGCTTGGTTAATAAAATCATGTTTGTGTTTGCACAGATCCATTGTGATGCTTTTTACCTTCTATTTTCTTTCTATCTGATCCATCATTGTGGTTAAGAATGACCTTTGAGCGCTGTAAGCTGTTTTGGAGACCGGATCAGATATGAGCAAATGTCTTGCTGCTTTGCTGATCTAACCCTGCGGTGAAACTGCTGCTTGAGTCATCCCAGAAAACATGCTGACCAAGGTCAACTTTATATCTCTGTATTACCTGGCTGATCTGTTTATTCATTGTCTACCCAATTGCTTCATTCTTTAGTTCAATAAAATGAAAAAAAATATTTATGTATATGCCAGACACTCAGACCTTATTGCTCAGATTCTTCAACACAATATGTTAAATTCTCCAAGTCCAACTAGTTGTTGATAGGTTTAGTTTATGCAGGCCGCTTCTCTCTTTCTTGACAGGGACCATAAAAAGGTGTTGAGCTTTAATTAAAAGATTGTGAAATGAAGCTTATCTTGGACAAGTGAACTTCCAAGACTTCACATTTGTGTTCTTGGAAGTGGCAATACATTTACTCCAGGAGTACTTAACAGCAATATCGAAAATGGTTACCTTAATAGAGATCAATCCATAAACTAAAATATAAAACAAAGAGTTTATGGCCCTTCCTGCCGTTCACATTAACAGAGATAAAGTTGTGGAAAAGATAAAGCACACATAGGTCAAAAACGACATGCTTTTAACTACTCCTAATGTAATTTATTTGCTTTTATTTACTGATGTATTGCGTGTTGGTCAGTCCCCCGTCTATACGGGGGAGACATTTTCACTACCTACCAAGAAATACCTCTTCATCTGAATGATAAGCTGACTTAGGACAGCATTAATCCAATAAACAGCCAAGAGGCCAACAGTACAGGGTTAAATAGTTCAGATTAGAGATTCTCTCAGGAAAACCCCTCGCTGTGAACATCACAAATCTGGTCATCTCTATGGTGAAACACGTGGTGTGGCAGAATACTTTTCTTCAGCAAGACCAGGCAGAAATACAAAAGCAATTTATTATTTGCAAAAAAATCTAATAAAATACAATTAAAAACTTTGAAAAACTTGCATTTCTTTGTACTTCACGACTATGTACTACTTTGTGTTGGGCTAACACATTAGATTTACAAATTAATTGTACTGCAGTTTGATGTGGCATAAATTATGAACAGGCACAGGTGTGTGAATCATTTGAGAAGGTTCTGTGTTTGATATTTTTGACAAACACGGCATTTAATTATGAACCAAAAACAGATGTTTTTTCAAATGAAACCAGTGAATACAAAGTTCACTTTCATTTTGCTGACAGGACAGTGTTGTTTCAGATAAAGCTGCGGTCGAGGGCCTTCAAACTAGCCTCTAGCTGCTTGCGCTAAACCACATAGTCTCAGGAAACTCTCTGTTTGAAGATGTGATCGCTTGTATTTCAGCAGAAACTCTGGGCGTGAGAGTGACCTGATGCTGCTGGCAACTGCTTTGTCATTTGCATCGTTCCATTAAAATTACAATATGAGGTGCATCATGGCTTGAAAGCAGGACATGAAATTGACACTTTCTATTCCAGTGACCACAGGTGCCATAGATATGACATGTAGAACAGAAAAAAGGCAAAACAGAAAGACCAACTTCCTCTTGTGACAATGGACTCCCACTTTGTGCTCCTCCTTCTTTAACAGACTCTAGCACACTGCTGACAAATCTCCACCCTTGTAATAATATTGGCCGTGGAGCCTGAAATCCTTCTGACTCTCACCTCCAGCATCTTGTTTATGGACACCACTAAGCAGCCTTTTGGCAAAGATCAAAACAACAGCCGGTTTTCGGACTCTCATTTCCCCCTCAACTGAGAAGATGCCTGACGCTCTCTGTATTGTGGGCTCCATGTTCGGTGAGTCACATTCACGCTCCCTAACAACAGCAGTCTAGACATATGCAGACTCTGATGCTTTACTACCGTAATGTTTTACAGGGTCAGAGGAAGGACAGCAAGGTAGATCTCTTCAACCATTTGCGTTAGGCATATAACATGACATTTTGCATCATTTAAAATGTATTTTTTAAATGTTTCCTCACAGAATGTGGCACCTGCTACCTGATAAACATGGGCACTGTGATTGGCATCATTGCCTCTGACATTATCTTGACCATGTTCCTCATCATCTCGGTGTTCTGTTTCGCAAGTCATCACAGGAGAAGAAGGGAACCAGAGTCTCACGATGGTGATCTTGTGCATTTCTGCTATTTATGATATTGTGGTGAATTTTGTGTTTATCTTACCTATGCTAAATATTTTCCCTTAACAGGTAGAAGAAATTTGTCCTTATCTGTCTCAAACAAGATGACCCCAGAAGACACAGAATCTCCATACCAGGTAAAATAGTAAGCTTTGAATGATAAAATACTTATTATTTTTATAAAAGTATAAAACCTGATACATATAATAATTCTTACTATGTCAACAACTATATATTTCTATGATTTGACTTTTTTCTTATATTTCTTTAAATATTTTAAAATGTGTTTTATTGTGAATTGTGGATGGTTAACTTAAGTCTCTTTTACTTTTAAGGAATTACATGGAGTGCAGTCAGATATCTACAATGAACTTCAACACTTTAGGAAATGACATGTTGTGGAAAAGTGTTCAAATTCTCAACCTCATGTCTGTGACTTACTGTAAAATGTATAAAAGAACTATGTCAAATAATCCCTGGTATAAATCTTGCTTTGCAACTCATAATTTAGCATAAATCTAATGATAAATAGTGTGGCACAATTTATGTTGTGCTGAATGGAGCATGGCATTCAGTACATGTTGTGTTTGTAAATGTGTTTGTAAATGCTTTTGTATTTAATAAAATATAAAAAAAACCATCTTTGCAATCATTGTTTACCTTCAGAAAAATTCTGGTCAGACTCAATAAAACTGGTTTCATTTTGTTTATTTGATTATATTTTTCTTACGTCAGCTTTCTTTGCAAGCAGCATATTATTGCTTCACATCCAACATAAGATTCAATCAAAAATATTTTTATTTTTCTTCTATGTCTTCACATGATCGGAATATTTTTTTTAAAAAATGGGCACAATGCTTCTATTTGGAGATATAAAAAAAAGTCCCAGTGTTAGCTGTATTTTGAAGCATCCTGTCTGCTGTGAATGAGTCAATTCATGGTGGCTCCTGACTCAGTCAGAGGAAGTACTCTAGACAAGAAAAATATGGAAAATAAGGGTATTCACTTACAACAGATGAACTCCATGTACACATAATGGACATATTAAAAGATGTCCATGATAAAAAGAAACTTGAGAAAGTTCAGAAAACAATGTGTGTCGTTATTAAATGCAAAAAACAACAAACCTTGGTCTAGACTTGACTGGGGCAGACGGTCTACTGGGATCTGTGAGTTAAAGTAAAAATAAGCAATAAAACACCTTTCTGAATGGCTTATGCTTCCACAATCAGCTGCTGCATTCCTCACTTGAGGAAGGAAAATGCATTCTTACCAAAGGGATAGGTTTCAGACCTGATGTATTCTCTGGTTTCTGTGGGGAAATTAATTTTTTAAACATCTTTGAAGTGTTAACATTTTTTTTCTTTTGAAAGCCTTCGAGGGCCTCACACATGACACTGTTCTTACCTTTACTGTTGTGTACCACAGCCAATTTTCCATTGTTGACCTCTGCGCTTTCCCAAGATGTCTCCGTGCTTTTATCTGCATCCACCCTCACCCCCTGGATTTGGACACTTGTGCTTTGCATGCCTCTGTCAGACTTCACCATGGTTCCCTCTTCACTGTCCGGATCAGTCTGTCCTACCTGTTGCTTGCCTTGACCAATGATCTGCTCCTGGCTCCAACCCTGAAAATGCCTGCTGGTCTTATCCAGCTGCTGCATCTTGTCTGTGCCTGTTTGTGTTTTTCTCCTTGATGGCGCGTCTGCTCCAGCTTTGGGATCCACAACTTTATAGCTGCCGTGGTCTTTAGATGTTTCTGTAAGAAAATGTATTTCTTCATATGGCATCTGAATCAGCATATAAAGTCCCTTACAAAGTTAATCATACCCTTTCAACGTTTTGTCATGTCACAACTGCAAACTTTATTGTCAACAAGAGCACTATTAAGTTATAAAATAATACCACAAGCTTTAAACATCTCAGAGCATTGCTAAATGCATCTTCAGAATTAGAAAGAGAATGTCACAACAGCACATCCACCAAAATAAATGGCTGTCTTCCTCAGCATTAATCAGAAGCAGCCAAGAGGCCCAGGGTAACACTGCAGTGGTTGCAGAGATATACTGCACAAGTGGAAATACTTTATCCCCTCCATAAAACATGGTGGTGGCAGTCTCACACTGTGGAAATACTTTCCTCAGAAAGGAAAGCTGGTCAGATTTGATTATAAGATGAATAAAGCTGAAAACAAGGCAATCTGGAAGAAAGCCTCTTTGAGGCTGCAAAACTTGTTACTTACAGCAGGATGTAAAGCCTAGAAATACAGCCAGAATGACAACCAAGCTCCGGCTGAAATGGCTAAGTCAAAGGCCAGATCTGGTATAGAATCCAATGATGCCCTCATCTAATCTGACTGATCTTAAGATTTTTTGCAAAGCAGAATAGACAAAAATGTTTACTTCTTCCAC
Organism: Poeciliopsis retropinna; assembly: GCA_010277075.1. Lineage (NCBI taxonomy): Eukaryota > Metazoa > Chordata > Actinopteri > Cyprinodontiformes > Poeciliidae > Poeciliopsis > Poeciliopsis retropinna. The sequence goes on along the minus strand of VMRM01000007.1, from coordinate 15,952,945 downwards.
CAAAGGTGGTAGAAGCATAGCCCAAATGATTTTCACATGTAACTGCAGTAAAAATTGGTTCCACAAAGTATTGAGTCTGGTGGCATGAATACTAATACACAGTCAACCTTTCAAATTTCTGTTTGTAAAACCAAATGTAACTAATCTAGCTTTTCTAATAGAATTTATTATTAAAAAATAGTGCATGTTGATCTATCAAATAAAATCAGAATTAAAAATAAATACCACTTTTGTATTTGTAATACTACAAAATTGTGACAAATGTTGTAAGGATATGAGTGCTTTGCAGGGCCACATAACTCTGGAGTCTTAGTGATTTAAAGAAATTTAGAACACAGATTCAAACTCAACCTTTGCTTTCACTTCCACTTTGATCAGGTCCTGAAATATTAAGACGACATTTTCTTTATTTTTGTGAAAGTAAATCTGATTTTTATATGTAAAGTCTGTATGACAAACATATTTAATGTACCTGGATATCCAGAGGTGACAAAACTCTCCACTGATTGCATCTCAGACAAATCTGTAAATTAAATTTTGTTTCTATTAAAATTAACATCAATTTTAAATCATTAATAAATACATTTGCACTCCACTAATATTCAACAAATTAAGTGTACCATTGGAGTCTTGGTATCTTAATGGTTTATCAGGGTTCGTCTTTGCTGTAAACATGAGAAAAATGTAAAAATTAACACCAAAACTTCAAAAAGACTAGGTGTAGGTTTCTCTTCCCATTTGTTGGTTTCTCTTTCAATGTTATGATAGGGAACCAAAAGTAAGTTTAGGGATCTAATGAGATGAGCAATGAAGACCTGGATTTATTTTGTTTGCGATGCACCAACCTGTGACTTTGGCTGGTGTGGCTCTTTCAGTAGTTGCCCCAAATGCCTCTGTAAGAATATAAAAATGCACAGTCGTTTAAAAAATGCATTATTCCACAAATATCAGGAGTTAGAAGGAAAGAAATAGTGATAACAAACATCACCATTTAGAAAGATCAACACATGTCGTCTTTGCGCTTGGAGGAAAAATGAGAAAAAAAATGTAATTAGCTGCGCCTGGTTTAGTGGTTTCAAACACTTTTAACTACAAATTGGTTTTGAAAAAAACAAATATTAGGTTCATGTTGTTTACCTTTTATTTGGCCCTGGACTCCCATGACTGCTAATGGCACCAACAGCAGCAAACAAAATAGGAAGCTGAAAGAGAACAACATGTGCTTTTGTTTCGTTTCTATGCATCCTAAGAATTAAAATCTATCTCAACTAAAGAAAAGAAAATCTACAAACATCTTACCACTTCATCTTTTTGTGGTTTCCCCAACTCTGTCTTCTGTGGTTTAAGAGTGTTTGTAGGGCTTTTTATGCTCTCCCACATCAAGGCTGTACTAAAGTTAATTACACATTCTGACCAGATGGATCAGATTAAGTCTTATAGTCAAAGACTCCATCTGTGTGTTGAACACTGCGTCATTTCTGTGCCAGAGAGCAACAATTAGATTCTGCTACGTTCACAAGGGGCTATTCATTCCCTTTCAGCATAAAAACAACAGTTCATAACACACAGATTCAGAGATGAGATGGTCTTACCCTCTAATATATGCTAATTACAGGTGACTGGTTACTTCAGAGAATGTCCTTTGACCTTTTCTTTGACCAAACTCAGCTTTGAAATAAAGTATGAGACCAGAATTGTTTATTTTTTTCCCATTTATGCTGACTGATAAAATGTGGCCTTGTTTTAAATTAACAAAGGTCCTTTAGAGAGCAGCAGTTTCAAAAATGTCATCCTGTGTCTTTAAGGATGACATTTATGAGTGCTTAAATGTCACTCATTTAAGCACATCCACATCCATTATAAATTTAGTTATTTATAATAACTCCATATTATAATTTGAATTCTATAGCTTTCTTCTCCAAAACTGAAGAAAAATAGCAAAGAAGACAGCATATATATATACATCACATATATTAACAAAAATAAATATAGCTTAAAAAGTACAAACTTATTTTCAATTAAAATAGTAATAATAAAAAAGCTGAGACTGCAACATGTAACTATAATATCTAGATTATTTCTTCATACAAAATACTGGCTCCAGGTGCATGTTTTAGTAAATGTCTTTTTTTTTTTCATCGAAACTTGTAATGAAAAACAACAACTCAAGTTATTGCTTTTTGTTTGATTTTACTCATAGAACAGTGATTTAAAATCCAAGCCATTTAAAAGAAAAACAAACAACTGACAACAATTTAAGTGTGGAGCCTGCATGTTCCTTGCAAAGGATTCTCGTTGGGTATTTCAGCTGCCACAATCCAAAACATGTAGGTTAGGTTCATTTGTAATTCCAAACTGTCATATCTCAATCAATAATAGATGAAAATGAGTACAAGTCTCATGGAGGACCGTATAAAAAGTCAATGCAGATCAGTCATTCTATCTGTAATGTATCACCTTACCTTAGATCATGAACCAGTTCATTGGAAGCTTTGCCCACTGCAACGGAAAGGCCCACATCCATTCTGCTCTAGTATCAAAAGGTCACTGACTCGTCCAGCTGCTGTAGAACCATGTAAGAGCCTTGCAGTTCTTCACAGAGCCCTCACATGCTAAAAGATAGACATGCAGAATATCATTGTTTTCATATGCTTACTGTTATTTTCAATTCAGATTCAAGTTTTTTAAGTTTTCCAATTTTCCTTCATTAAACTTTTTCTTAAGCTTTATTAAGAAAAAGTGTACATGGACGCAGAACTCAAGGTAACAATTTTTTGACAACAGGTCTTAATGTTCAGAATACACAATTCCATAGTGATACATGGTGGTGGCACCATCATGTTATCATAATTGACTATAATATTTTACAGGCACTCACTTTTTAAAAATAAATATGTTTTTCAGATTTCTATTTGTAAAAAAGAAAAATGTTTCAATTTTGTGACTTTTAAATAAAGTCCTAATAAAATATAATTAATACTATTGATTTTATCATCCAGGGCACAATGTGGAACACCACGTGGGATATGAACACATAATCAAGCCACTCTGTGTTCTCCCACCTTACCCACATTATACATATTGTAAAATTAAATGTAATAACCACATTCTCCAACTTTATTCTTTTAGTCTCAATAATTGTAGAGTACATCGCGTTGACTGTGGACTGAACCATGAGTTGTGATTAGGAAATAGTGCTTATGTCTCTCTTGATAAAAAGTCACATCTCAGATTAAGTCCACTCCCAGACACGTGTAGATCAAAGTTTGTCTTTCAGCCAGACAGACCTGTTGGTGGCAGAAGAAGCGAAAAATCTCTCCGTGGAAAACGGAAAAGAATGAGCGACCCCTGCTGGAAATACCTTTCGCATTAAGCTCTTGATCTCGAGCATCGCCATATTGACGTCCCAACAACGCTGAGAGGTAATCGTGTTATTTAATCACAAATCCTTGTTGTTTTATAACCCGCGTTGATCTTATTAGACGGGTTGAAAAGCCGAGAAAGGGTATCTTTTACGTGGTGGTCGTTGTACCTCTCGATTACGGTGTTCATGGGCTGTTTTGTCAAGGCGTTGTCAGCCAGTTGCCTCGCTAGAAAGCAGTCTATTCACTCCCTTAGCCTGCTAGCTTAGCACTTTTTAGGTTAGGAAAATGTGCCCATTTTCGAAGCTCGCTATAAAGCCCGGCATAAATAATGACCTAGCAGGCGTTTAGTTGGCTATTTGAAAGCTGAATGTTGATTCCATCTCGATATTACACTGCAATGTGGCCGAGAACTGGCTGTGACTTTCCTACCGGCTTTTCACTCTGCTGTTGACGAGCTAACGCTAACTAGTTAGCATCCCTGTCAGCTTCCCGGTTCTACTGCTAGCTTCTAGCTGTTAGCACCCAACCAGGCCGTAGGCCGCATTGGGGTTTGACTGCTTTCATCTTTTAAATCAAATTATCAAGCAAATTATTTGCTTTACTGAAAGTTTCGAAACTGATTAATTCACGTATTTATTTTTTTTGTGTGACACTATTGTGTGGCTACAAACCCCATTAGCTTCAGCTTCATTCGCTGGCGTGCGCTTGTCCACATACTTTGCTCATGTTTGCCTAATTGACTTTATTGATTTTAATCAACCTACTTTCTACCCCCGTTTTCCAACAGGAGGTAGTCGTTGTAGCCCCCAGTGATGACTATACTGAGTCCTGTGCCTCCCGATTAGACTGGTTGGATGCCCCCATTTAACATCCAGGTTTCTCCATTTCATACGCCATCATATGCAAACACACCATGCACCAATTGCTTAGCTCATGAGAATTATTATTTCTTGTGCTCATTTTGTTTTTAACAGTTTTAATTTTTTTAAGGTTATTGTAGACATCCATTGTTTAAAGAGGGGGAAAAAGTGGTTCTTTATCAATTCAAACCTTATCTCAAGATACAGACCACGTTCAAGTTAAAAAAACTGAATGATTGCACAGTATAGCAAGCTACTCTTAACAGCAGATCTTTATTTTTCCCTTGTATGTTTAGCTTTCTTACAACAAAGGCATCTCAGCAAGTCTTATTCACCTTGTCTGTCAACAATTAATCCTGGAGGAAACCTCCCAGGTATTGTTCTTCTATATATGCTTATATATTTATATTTACATGGCTGTTTACTGATTTAAATATTATAATTAGTTGCCAGTAAATTGAATATGTTATGCCAGTATTGTTAATCCAGTCCCTTGTTGTTCTTGATTTGTTTAATTTGCTGTATTTTGCTTGTGTCTGTCTTTTTATAGGACATTTAGAAAAGATCCCATACAGAATATGTCTGGCCCTGTTCCAAGCCGCTCTCGAGTTTACCCTGATGTAAACACACAGAGACCTCGGGAGTACTGGGACTATGAGTCCCATGTTGTTGAGTGGGGGTAAGGAAAGTGGAAGCTGTTCAGGCTTTTTTATTCTTTATCAGTATTGCAAAAATAACTATTTAAATAACTGATCACCAAAAAAAAAAAATGGTATAAAAATATCTGTCAAATAATTTCTGCCCATGCAGTCATAAAATATAGAAAAGGTATTAGACCTCTTGATCGACAGACGAGAATGTCAACGGGTCTGTAGGCCATTTTTCGGTATTGGCCAGACCTTGCGAGGTATTTCCTTTTTTCCATTTCATGTTAATTTTTCCTCATTCTCAAGGATTAGAAATGTTGTTTTCAAATTTTAAATGTTTAGTGATTACTGCTTGGGAGCCCCCCTGTGTTTTTCTTTTTGTAAAAATAAGAAATCATTAGACCATGCAGCGTCAAATTCATTTGTTTATTTGCAATAACTATTTAGTTATTTAGCTATTGTAAAGGGAGACAATACTTGTATGTCACACAAGAGAATGGTACTAAAGGAATTTTCCTTTATTTCTCCCATATCAAGTTGTGAGTGGGAAAAACAATTTAAGATTAATTTAATTTGCAACTTACGTACCGCTAATTGAATCTTGAAAGGTCTGAAATAGTCTTTACATGAAGTAAATTTAGAATCTAATGACAAATTCAAAATTCACATAAATTAAATGACTTTTTTTTTATTTTTCTGTCATGTGTATTAAAATCTTTTGAGTAAATCTTCATAGACAAGACATTAAAATATGTAGGGCTAGTGCACAATTTGAATAGGGTTATTTCACTAGACAAGTATCAGGTCTGGTATTAGAGCCAATTTTAAATTTGTGCTGTAAAACGACCAGTTTGGATTACGATCAACCAAACTGAAGTCACATAAAAGTCAATATGAATTTCTCATACAGAACATGTTTGATTCTGTCCTTCTTAATCTGCATTTAATGTACAGCATTGCAATGCAGGGAGACAATTTAAATGCAGAAATTGCATAATTTATCTCAGTACGTCTGCAAACAGAGGTCCTAAGAAGAGTTTTAAAAAGCAAACTGTGTGAGTGTTTTACAGTCTTACTGACTGATCTCTGAGCTGCACCAGCGGTGCTGCAAGAAGCAGGAAAACAAAGTGTTTACAGCAGGCAATATTGATTCTTCTCACCAATGTTAAGAGTACAATAGATAGGTTTGGTTGTTGTTGGTTCGAACTATTATGGGTCCTCTGTTTATTAACATTTTCTGATTCTATTATTAGCTGCTAATTCCTTTACTGCTAAGCAGAGTAGTAATGGAGGACAGCATGTTGGGCATTATGTTACTTAGCCCACAGAACAGTTTTCTGGTTAACATTTTCCTGCGTTAATTAATACCTGCAGTAGACTCGTTTTCTTGGTGAAGTCAGGCCGACATAACACTGTAATATGTTTACCTGCAAGTTGCTAATATTTAAACACACAGGTTAGGTAGTTTACTTCCTCACTGTTGCAGATGCAGAAGCATTACTGACATTTTTAAGTTCCTCTCAGATGGAGCGTTGGTTGCAGCGTTATCAGCGCTCTCAGGAATTCATCTGCTCTTCCTGCCTGTCTTTCTTATTGGAAAAATACCTCAGAAAAACACTCTCGCCTTGTCGCCTAAATAGGGTTTCAGATTCTCCTTTCTGAACATACTTGGCTTGTTAGCAGAAGTTTAAACTTCAAGTAGCAGCTTACAGTTTTAAAGTTCAGCCGTGATTGTTGAAGTGAGCTACAGCAGGTAGGAGAGGGGCTGTCTGTTTTGTTGCGGAGCTGCTGTGTGAAGTATTTACAATAACTTAGGAAGATGAAAATGGGTTTGTGTCCCAATATTGATTTGGTATCTCATAAAAGGCAGCTTCATGATGGGCAATATAAAAATTAACAGCAAGACATCAGTCTGACTATTAATGCTGAAGCTTTGTGCTCATCAACTTTTCTGAATACATGCTCAAACTTTTTCTCTTTTTTTTCAGAAATCAAGACGACTATCAGCTCGTCAGAAAACTAGGAAGAGGCAAATACAGTGAAGTATTTGAAGCCATAAACATCACAAACAACGAAAAGGTGGTGGTTAAAATACTGAAGGTATGCTGATTATTATTTTGCAAAGATGGTTATATTGCTCTGTGATCTGACATTTCAGGGGATTCATTGGACTCTCTTTCTGTTTTTCAGCCTGTCAAGAAAAAGAAAATCAAGAGAGAAATAAAGATCCTGGAGAATCTGAGGGGTGGCCCAAATATCATCTCACTCTTAGATATTGTCAAGGATCCCGTGGTACGTTTGGGCTCCAGGTTGTCGTGTAAAATGTTTGGGGAGGATATTATTTATGTATTTTTTCAAATAAACATTGACTCCTTGTTTTTTTTTTTTTTTTTTTTCTTCATTTAGTCACGAACCCCAGCTCTGGTCTTTGAACATGTGAACAACACAGATTTCAAGGTAAGAAAATCTTTTCTGTCTTCTTTTTCTTCTTTTACTGCAAGGTTTGAGACCTTGTCCTGTTGTGGGCAGCGGGGCCCGGCTAATACCCTTGGTAAAATGGACGGCGGAGTCCGGCGAAAACAGGCGCTTACATTCCGTGACGTGACAGGGAAAGGGATAAGTAAAAATTAGTCAATAGACAGTCTAAAATCAAACGACTGGGAGTATGTCAAAGATCAGGATCGGCACCAAGTAAAACATTTAGATAAATGGATAACAAGTTATAAATTTGACAGCCGTCTAAATTAATGTTTTGATTGTTTATTCTATGTTACATAACTTTGTGTTTTTATGTTTGTTATGATGTAAAGCACTTTGAAATGCCTTGCTGCTGAAATGTGCTATACAAATAAAATTTGATTGATTGATTACTTTTACAGCTACTTAATTTTTTTTTTTCTTTCAGCAATTGTATCAGACTCTGTCAGACTTTGACATACGGTTCTACATGTATGAAATCTTAAAGGTAAGAAGTAGCCTTAAATCTAGCAGTATTTCGGATTTAGTGAAATATAAAAATTGCTAATTTTTTTTTTTTTTTGAAGGCTCTGGATTACTGCCACTCTATGGGTATTATGCATAGGGATGTCAAACCCCATAATGTAATGATCGATCATGAACACAGAAAGGTAACTTAGGTTGCTTTATATACATGTCTTTCTCACCATCTGTGATGCTGATTCATTGTACTAATTAAAATGTACTAAACTTGTCATAGCTCCGTCTAATCGATTGGGGCCTGGCAGAGTTTTACCACCCAAACCAAGAGTACAACGTGAGAGTGGCATCCAGGTACTTCAAAGGTCCTGAACTGCTGGTAGATTACCAGGTGAGTTTAAAGGCAACCAAGAACTTGTGTCACGACAGGAGAAATCTATTTTTCTTCTGAGCTTTTAAGAAAGCCAAGACACCAGTTAAAGATCTTTACTTATTCTTGCTTATTTCTAGATGTATGACTACAGCTTGGACATGTGGAGCCTGGGTTGCATGCTTGCCAGCATGATCTTCAGGAAGGAGCCGTTCTTTCACGGTCATGACAATTATGACCAGGTAATTTCTCGCAATGAGTTATTTTATTGTCTGAGCACAGACTAGAAAGTGGTGCGAAAGTGGGTTTAAAAAATAAAAGTCAACCATACAATTCTGTGGTTTAAAGTCTGTTCAGTGAGATTCCAGAAGAAAAGTGCTATCTTTGAGTTTTCCTCCTCTTGTAAAGAGTCACGCTGCAGATCCCCCATTTGTTGCTGAACACTGCTGGTCTGCTAGCTGAAAGAAGGCTGCTAAACTATTTTTTTTTCTGAATTTTAAGACCCACAGATTTGGCTTTGGGCTGGTTACTTGACCAGAGCGTCTTACTGTTTAACTGGTTAACACCAGCTGTTGTGCTAGATTGAGGAAGTGTTTAATCGATGCTTTTTCTTATGTGCATGTGCCAAAATGACAACTAAATGTGATATACAACATTCTTATATTACCATCTGGAGGAAGAGTAGCTTATTTGACTTTGATAAAGTTGTTTCATGCGTTTTTCTCTTTTTTTCCTGTTTTAAATGTTAGTATAAAGTGATAGGATGAAACAGTGGTATTTTTACTCCAAGCTATTATACCGAAAGCATCTCATACTGACCAGTACTTAATTTAGTTCTTATCCTGGTAGCCAAACAAGTTTAGTGTTTTTGGGGGTTTTTTTCTTTTTTTTTCCCCCCACATATTGCACAACATTTTTTAGTCTTCCAGAGCCACACCCTGGTCTCACAGCCCTGTGAGACCTTTTGTTAAATGTAAGATAAGATTTCTCATAAGTGACAGGTTTAATGCCTTCCTCAGTAATAACTGTTAAGTTAATCTACAAGTTAAAGAGAAGAAAATAGAGTAATCTTACCATATCTGCATATTTGTCCCCACCTTGTTTCTTTTCCCTGCAAGACGAGGAGCAATAACATGGAGATGCACCAGTCAGTTTTGTGACACATTTTCAATCTGTTGTAAAGCTTGTTGTAATCCTAACTCTACCAAGGTTTTCCTATTCAGATTTCTGCTTAAAATTTGTAATTAAGATGGCTCAAAATAGTTCCTGCTTTCTTGCAATGAATAATTATTATTCATGTTGTGAGCAATGAAGACATGGTTGCTGTCAAACAGTTGTACCATTTTAAAACAGCAATAATGGCAGAGCTAACGTTTGAAATTATTTAATTAGCTATTGGCTGGTATTAGTCGCTGCAACTGCCCTCTCACTTTGACTTAATGCAAAGACTGTTGTTTAGGGGTGCACAATAATTACTGAGCCAATAGGATTTTTGAGTTTTCAAAGGTCACGTTGACCCAGTTTGTTTGAATATGAACCAGCTTGAGTCCATTTCTGGGTTCTGTTCTAGTAAAATTGTAATTATTTGACCCCATTTCCAACTTATAAGCAAGTCGTTTGGTGTTTTCAGGTTTTGTAGTAAATGCAATTTAAAATATTTATGTATGTAGTCTTATGGAGGCCTTTTTTAAGTTTTATTGTATGTTTTGTTTTTTCCAAACGCTCTTGTAACATTTCATTTTTGAATGATTGCGTTGAATCTGAAATACATAAGCTCAACTTTTTAATTGATAAATGTTTGAACTTACAGCTTGTGCGGATTGCAAAAGTACTTGGCACAGAGGACTTGTATGACTACATTGACAAGTACAACATTGAATTGGATCCACGGTTCAATGACATTCTGGGAAGGTGAGTCATTGAGTCAACTGTTTTGCTTGTTAACGGTTTGGCCTCAACTTGACCAGCTCATTTGTCTCCCTTTCTTCTCGTTTATCTGTAGACATTCTCGTAAAAGATGGGAGCGGTTTGTGCACAGTGAGAACCAACACCTAGTCAGCACAGAGGCTCTAGACTTCTTGGACAAATTGCTGCGCTACGACCATCAAGCTCGCCTCACAGCCAGAGAGGCCATGGATCATCCCTACTTCTGTATGATTGCTTCTTCCTTTGTTCCTTTTTTTTGTTAACATTGTGGCGTTTATGTGCAGCCCTTTATACCCATCCCATTTGCTTCCTTCTTTTTGTCCTTTTAATTCTTTGTTCTTCCTTCCTTTCTTTCTAGTCTCTAATCGTATTTCTTCTGTTCTTAATTTTGTTCTTGTTTTTAATTTCCTCTTTTAAGGTGACATGACCTTTACCACGTTTACCTCTGTGCATCTTTCCCTTTTCACAAGTCTTCCTTTCTTCACTGGAGTGCCTCCACCCCTCTCTATTTGCATCTGCTTTTATGTTTAATCCTCATGTGACCTTGTGTCCGTTCTCTCCTGTTTTTTCTTGAGCTCTTCTTTCCTTCCTTTTGACCTTACTTCATGCTTTCCATCTTGCCTATACTTTCTTCCTTGCGCCCTTCTTTTCTGTCTGACTCTAGTATTTGAAGGTGTGATATGAAGCCAATTTTATAAGAGATTTGCATTTATACATAAATATGGATGAAATAGTCAGGAATGCGATGGAATTTTTACATGAATATTTGGGAATGCTGGCAAGATGTTTTCTAATCCATCTGGTGTATTACATTCTCAGATCCCATCGTCAAAGATCAGGGACGGGGGGCCACTCCTGGGGGCATGGCTGCCAGCTCCACTCCAGTCAGCTCCTCGAGTATGATGGCTGGTGAGTCACCTTGGACCAGTTGCTGCACCACACTTTTTTTTTTTTCCAAAATTGTTTTGGTGTCAAAGTCTTGGCACAGAAATTTTCTTGAAAGGCTGCTGAACAATTTCAATCACTAATTTATTTTTATTTTTTAAATGGTGTGAACGAGACGAGCCTTCGCAAATGAATAATGACCCTATTTTTCCTTTCAGGCATCACCTCCATGTCCTCCTCACAGCCGCTGGCTAACATTGCTGGATCGCCCGTCATCTCTGCCCCAAACACTCTGGCCACACAAGTCCCTGCAGCCACCGGGACCCAGCCCTGAAACCACTTCCTCACTTGTGTTAAACGTGTGCTCATGGCCATGCCCTGCCTAGCTCTCTCTGCGAGCCAGGGCCATGGAAACCCCCCCCCTCTTTTTATGTTGACAATAACAAAGAAGATTTAAATTACTTTTCATGTTCAGTTCTATTTTGACACCTGGACTTGACAGAACCGCATTGTTGCACCTGTCGGGTTTGTTAGATATTAATTTGGGTGTGTTACTTGACAATGCCATTGTCTAGAAATTCTAATAAGATGTAGACATAAAGAGAATGGATAATAAAATTTATTTTGTATGTTCCAAATATACAGTCTTGCTTGAAACTGTTTGATGGGGATCCTGCTGTATTACACTGTGAAACCTTTACGTGACTTCACACAAACGGGGAGTCGGGGAAATCTGGTGTGTCCCACCTATCAGTGCTCGCCGGTTGCACACGATGTAATGTGCAGGAGTTGTTAGTGTTTTGAAGTTGTTAGATGCTTATCATTCTTTAATTGGACATTTTTGTAGATATTCTACAGTTACTGTCAGGTTGCATGCACCCAATGCTGAGTTTCACAGGGTCAATAGTTTGCCAACTTTATGTTACTTTCACTTCTGTATGTGTATGTAAGTGTCCATGTTTGTTTTTTATGAAGTCTCTTACACATGATTTTGATTACATAGACAATTTTGTAACTTTTTTGTTTTATGTTGGGAGGAGTCATCACCTACAGAAAAACAACTTCAAAAATAAACAATTTAAACAGGGCTTTACAGGCACTACGTTATTGACTGTACCATCCCATAAATGGTTTGCGTCAACTATGAGTAGATGTGGTGTGGGGCAGGAAGATAATTTTAGTTTAAAATGAACTTTGTTTTACATATTTTACAAATTTCGCCTCAGTAGAATCCTACAATATCACCTAATCTCAGTAGTTTGAAAGTGAAACTTGTGATCCATTACACACGCAAAGGTACATATAAATGATTTTATGTAAAATTCTAAATTTTATCAAAGAACATAAGTTTTATTAGACCAGTAAAAATGAGTAACGGCCTGCTGACAGGCATGTCTTTGTTCTGATTAGATTATGCACTTAACTGGGCATTAACATACAGGGAGTCAGCCGTTGGTCCTTTGGAGGTGTTTAAGAATCCCATGTTGGTTTAGTTTATTTTAGGTCTAGTGTCTCATGTTTCTGACAATACTGCAGAGATTCTGTGCTGGCCTATAAAGCACAGCAATAGCATGGTTATTAAAACAGGTTTTTGGTACTTTTGACAGAATAAGCTGGTGCTTAGAAAATAAAACCAATGAAGCTTGCCCCATGGGGTGAGGCCGTATTCTAACCAGGGGCGTTGTATGGGGGGATGTTATGACAATTCTAAGGGCCCCTGACCGCCCCTGGCCCTCCACAATTTATTTATTTTTTGTTTGTAGAAATATATATAAAAAATTGGGGCCCTGTCAATTACAACATTAATTATGTTGTACTTTCGAAGATTGAGTTTGTTTTTAGCAGTACAAATGTTGTGTTCCCACTCCCAGACCAAAAAGCACACATCCATATTTGCCCTGTACCCCATCACCAGCAGACATGGGGCCCCAAATCAGTACCGTGGACTTCAGTCAATGGACATCAATTTTAAAATTAAAAGCAAGTGTAACTTCTCTGAAAAGAGGACTTTGGAGTACTTGCGCACCAGTCCTGTTGTTTTTCTCCTTAATTAGCCAAGGTAAAACATGGTCTTGGTTTTGGCTCAACAGTTGCCCGACATAATGGATGGGACAGTTGTTACCCGTGTCCTCCTGGCATCTATGTGTGGTGATCCTTAAAGTGCCTGAAGTAGCTACAGGTCATTCATTGTAACTTCTGCAAACACTGTAATGGGCTTTCCTACACAATTCTTGTAGTGTTATGATTATCCCTGTTGCACCCATTCTGCCACACCTTTTCTTTCCACTGAACTTTCCAATAATGTATTCTTTTTAAACCGCTTTCCTGTTGAAGATTTCAGTGACAAAATAATCTCTACCAGGATTTTGTTAGTCATTATGACCCTTAACTCTTTGACCCTTTGGTCAAAGGGTCAAGTGACAATCATAACCAAAGTCCGCTGTTGAACTCCATTGACAGGCTTAGCATCTGTTGGACAACTTCAGAAACACCGGAACACGTTTTGACTGAGACCCATGAAGTTCTACACGCACATGCTACGAGGACAAGACCACAGATACCACTGTCAGTTTTCACTTCTTGGGAGTTTTGTTTCCCATTCAATACTTCATTTACTTGTAGATTTTTTAATTAACTCCATACAGTTGCAAATAAATAGCAGTCCAGGCAGTTTTAAAAGGGATTGGCAAGTAAATTTATGTGAACACGTTCGTGTCTGACTCACTGAATGGAGTTAGAGCAAAGGCCGTCAAGTCCAAAGTTGTCTAAGACCCTACGGACAGAGTTTAATCTGGGGGCCTACATTTTGCTCATTGTCCATCCATATTTATTGCCACTTTTTTAGCTCCTACCACATATCCAGGATGGGTATGAGACTTTTACAGCGTAGAGGACTTTTTACTGCAGTGAAAACATGCCAAGTTTTCTGTAATTTGCCGGTGATTTGTTTGAGTAAATCAAATAAAAGTAACATTTCTTCTAATCTTTTTAAGTTACAAAAAATAGCTTTGCTGTTTACTACTGATATGCAATGTTTTGTAACTTAAAATAATCAAGTAAAAAAATAAAAAATAAAAGACCTCGTCTTATTGCTTTGGATTTTTTTCTGGTCTCTGTGAGAAACAAAAAAAAAACTGTTACTTAAACGTGAATAGATTCTTATTGGTAGTCATACGTGTATAAAATGATGCACTCGTTGAATTATGTAGTGTTGGAAATTACTTTTGCCAGCGACTTCACATTTTTACAAACAAAGCAACCTGCTATGTCCCATGAATAAACCATAAATGTTTTCTATTATTATTTTGTGAACCTCTATTTACACACAGCCCAAAATATGAGAACAGCGCAGCTATCAATCAATACGAGCCCCTGTCTTTACCAAGAAGAAACAGTAGTCATTTGTCCTATATTATTGAAAGCAGCATTGACCCCGCCCGTTGTTACGCGGCCGTACCCATAAAGATTAAAGCACTGTGTGAAAAGTTTGCAGTCGCGCTGTGAAAATGGGAAAATTTGCGATCATTTCGGTTGCAATAGCAGCACTTTCGGTGCTGCTCGGAGAGAGGGTCCTCAATATTAGGTAAGGTGGAAGTCAGCTGACTTCACTGCTTTGTCTGTCTTTATTCAAACTGTTTGCCACATTCAATGTAACTTTGTGCTTGAATTCGACAGCAAAAGGCACCTCGTTTTCAGGGAGGTGGGCAACAAACATCTGCCCAACTGCGTTGCGCTCAAAAACATAGGCAAGCGATGAACCAACTAAATATGCAGCCAAAACAATGTTTGAAAATATTAAAGTAGTGGTGCATTATTTTTCCCCTGCAGAACATGGCTCGGAGGATATAACTGTTGTTGGAGATGGCCTTGCCTTTATCAGCGCTGTGGGTATTTATTTTGTAACTCAGCCAAGTCTTTGCCCATGTATAATAAAGCAAACGAGCAGCAAACTCAAACATAGGGTCATATTTCATTTTAAATTTGTTGACATTTATTATTGTCGGATTTATTATCGATAATCAGAATTTATTGCTTGATTTATTTTATGATTTTTTTTATTTATTTACTTTTATTTACAGGGACTCAAATTTCCTGGATTCCCATCCTCGGATGAACCTGGAAAAATCTACACCCTTGATCTAAAAGATTCTAATCTGAAACCGGTGGAGCTGCGTATGCCAAGGAACTTTGATTTGGAGTCATTCAACCCACATGGCATCAGCGTATACACAGATCCAAGTGGTAAAGTGCTTCTTTTGGTTTATGGAACTGAGGACATACAGCTAGTGTTAAGCTTGCGGCCATGTTGTGGTATTAAAGTATATAACAATATTAGGAAACATGCAATAATATTGGCGAGGTTGTAATAACCCATCACCTCCGATAAGTGCGTATGTATTTGTGTTTTGGGTTCATGAACAGACTGAGGTGTTCTTTAAAAAGTTGCTTCAGGCCTACATCTGCTGTTTTTGACAACAACCTTTAGTTGTAGTTTCTTAGTGGCAATGAAATGCCAAAAGAAATGCAGTAGTGACCTTTTTTTTTTTTTGTTTTGTTTTGCTTCTTGAATGATTTTGTAAGCCAACACAGTCCCTCTTTCACTTTGTGCTGACTGAAAGATGGCTCCTCCACTTTTCACTTGCTTAACAACAAAGGCATGTTCATCTGCTTGGTTATTTGTGGTCAAAAAAGCCAGACAAACAACATTCATAAACTAATTGCTTTTATTAGGCAGTCTACTCAAAATGCTATAAGATTAATTTGTCATGAAGCAGCCAGCTGACTTCTCCACCGGACAGAACAGTAAAACATTCTGAGCAATAAGCGCGTGAAATTAGCCTGGCCACTGTCTTACTGTGCAATTTAACTCAAAGTTCTCGCTACCAGCCCTGTCTGGGCTTTTTCCCTTTGACTTGGATTGTTGCCACTGGATTTTCTCCCTTTGACTTGGATTGTTTCCAGTAAATATTTCTTAATTTTTTTTTTTTATATATAATGGGCCAATCAGCAAATGGAAGAAGTTTCCTTTGCTGCTGTAAAATTGTAGTATGCCTGTAGTTTTAGCAATTGCAGTTGAAGAATTGAATAAAGTCGTTCATTTCGTGTTGGCCATGTTTCCAGATATTGGATTAACATTAACAGCCGCCTCGTTCCGATCAGCTTTTCTCCCTTTGCAGTGGAGGATGGTTGTTTACATTGCAGGCAATTTCTAGTAAGCTCCGTGGTGTCAAACTGGCACATAACCTATGCCACGGGCAAATGTTAGCATTTGGGTTAAATCGCTTTCATGACCTTCAACAGTTGAAGGTCTAGACCCTCTGAATGAAGCACAGTGTAGTAATTTGATTTTTACCAGACTAGTACGAAAACTGCTGATCTTTCCTATGTAATAGTTTGAGTCTACGTATGAAAATCAAAATAATATTAAATTCATAACACCTGGTGAGCACTTTTTTTTATTTAAAGTTTTCTTGCATCATTTTTCTCACTTGCATTTCTTAAAGCTTAGTTTGTGAAGCTCATAAAGTGTTGCTTTCCTTTTTTGTTTCTTTGTCAGATGATACGGTCTACTTGTTCGTTGTTAATCATCCTCAGTTTGAAAGCCAAATTGAGATCTTCAAATATGTGGCAGATGGTTCCTCCCTAGTGCATCTTAAAACCATAAAGCACGAACTACTGCACAGGTGAACTCTCTTTGATTATCGGAAATTTATAAGAATGTGTAACCGGTCTTAAAAAATGATTCTACTTTTAATTTGAGACTATTTTTGTTCTTTGCAGTGTGAATGACATTGTTGCAGTAGGGGTTGAGAGTTTTTATGCTACCAACGATCACTACTTCTCTAACAAACTCCTGAAAACATTGGAGATTCTGTTGCTTATGCCTTGGACCAACGTAGTGTTCTACAGTCCTAAGGAAGTGAAGGTAGTTTCTGATGGCTATCACTTTGCTAATGGCATCAATATGTCTCCAGACCAAAGGTGAGTATTTACCAGGGGTATGCAACATGGTGGCTGTTTTGATTTGTGTGTGTGTGTGTGTGTGTGTGGGTGTGTGTGTGTGTGTGTGTGTTGCTTCATGGTTGTAAAAATTCCTCTTCCTTATAGGTACATATATGTGGCAAACATATTAAACCACAGTGTGAATGTATTGGAGAAGAAAAAAGACAACGCACTGACACCAATAAAGGTAGAAATACTCAGGCATTGCTGTGCTTCTTTGCTATGCTTTTTAAATCAAAGTTAATTTATGATTATTTTTCATCAAATTTTATAATGGCATTTTTTAAATATAAATATTCAGCAATATTTGATTAACTGGATGGAAAATTTCAGTAAACATTTTTGTAGCAGCCTAATAAAGATGCAGGCAACTTGCATTCTAAAAACATGTTTTTTTGCCTTTATTGCAAATATTTTTTTAAGGACAAAAATCATGGAATTTTTTAGAATCGCAAAGGTCAAAAAAACAGACTGTATTGCCCAACTCCGGGTGTGGTGCATGCTTATTCTCAAGTGGTTACTTTTTTTCACGGTTTTCTTTGGATGCATAGTAATTATCGTTTCTTCACCAGTCTGTGCCTTTGGGTTCACTTTGTGACAACATCGAAGTGGATCCTGAAACCGGCGACCTTTGGCTGGGCTGTCACATTAATGCAAAGAAGCTTTTTCTGTTTGATCCCAAAGATCCTCCAGGCTCAGAGGTTTGTGTTAACAGAAGAACATAAAAACCGTAACCTTCTGCTAAGATATAATATAGGTGGTGCTGTTAACTATTTAGTACTCCTGATTGTGCTTAGTACATTATTTCTTTTCCCTTGTAGGTCATCCGCATCCAGAACATTCTCTCAGATGAACCCGCGGTGACCCAGGTGTATACAGATGATGGCAATGTGCTCATTGGCTCTTCGGTGGCAACTGTTTACGGGGGGAAGCTGCTCATAGGGACCGTGTTTCATAAAGCATTGTGTTGTGATTTAAAATAGGCAAGTGGAGGTGATTAGCCTCTCAACTGTCACACCTCAAAACATTTACATGTTAGTCAATGGTTCCAAGAGGGCAGTGGTAACCTTATGACAGTAAAGAGGTTAAATAAGGGAGTTTAGTCAATAAAATGGAAATCGGGAAATACTTCTTTGGTTAGACAGGGCAGTGATGATTTTAATGGTGATGTGCTGCAGGGTTTGGCTCTTACAAAGTCTTCTGAAAATATACTTGAAAAGATCTGATAACAGAAAACCTCTCCAAGAAGGTGCTTACTGAGCCACACTGCTGAAAAATTATATTTACAAGTGAATTTTATTTTTTTCTCCCCTGTAGTGTGGCAGTGATTGAGTAATTTCAAAGACTTGGGTAGATTATTCAGGTTATTAGTTTGTGTTCATTTAAAATAATCTTTTGGGTGAAAAATGTGGGTTTTGGATTGTTTATATGCTTTAATCACTGTCATTTTTGTAATTGAAATAAAAAAGCTCTTAAAAGTACATTGTTAGCTAACACAGTGTCAACTGCTGTGCCATATAGTATATAAATAACATCCTTTGAACAACAGAATGACTCTAAAAGTAGCATGTTTCATAGCTGTCTTTTCATCTGGTTTGTTGTGGGGTTTTTTTTTTTTTTGCACAGTTTTCTTGAAATATCAATATTCCATAGAGGAAAATATATCCAACCTCTTTTGGAGAAAGTTTTATTTTAAAACACCAAGACATAAATAACACTGAGCTTCTTTAAAAGTGACAGATCTCCTATATTAGATATGTATTATAATTTATAAGTTGTCTTTTTTTCTTTCCAAAGTTAATGTAATGTTTATATGAACTCAGCGCAAAAGTGGCCCTTTCAATTGCAAAGGTTCAAGACCCCCTAGTATAGAAGCTGACTGTAGAGTGCAGTATCAAAGTATATTATTGGAAAAGTAAGAGGAAGGGAAAGTGTGAAAGAGAAACATACATAAGCAACAAGGACAAACACAGAGGATGTTGAACTAAAGCCCCATTCTAGAATAAGATTCACAAAGGACGGACTGAGGCTGAGGCTTCTTCACGAGCCGACACACAAGTATTTTCACTTTTTTTTTTTCAAGCCCCCACTTAAAATTTGTGGGGTATTGAGGAGAGGAAAGTAAAAGAATAATTTTACTTTTTTACATATTCTTATAAACAGATATGTACTTGAATATAGTTTTTTTTTTTTTTTTACTCACTTCTTGTGGGTTTCATTTCTGTAAAACCTTCCACAGTCCTGCCAAAATGACTTGAATCTTTTACAAGGAAAACTCACTAATTAACTTTAATATACATTCAGAAAAATATAGTTACATTAAAGATAAGTGTTGAAAACAGAATTATTTTCTGTCCCCAAAGCGTTCCAAATACCACTTTGAAGAGTTGCTACTTGGCGCCATCTTTGTTGGAAGCGTGTAAACGCACCTTGGAAAGTTCAGTCAAACATGGCTGCTCTAAAGAAAACGCTAATCGCCGTTGCTGTTGCCGCTGCGGCGGCTTTTTTCGGCCACGCATTTCTTAAAATACAGTAAGTAATCTAAACTTTTGTCGACTGACGATGAAATGCAGATACGGGACTGACAATATATATATATATATATATATATATATATATATATACACTTCGAGTCTAGCGTTCGAAGTGTTAATAATATTTAAAACTATATTAAGAATATTGGTCCATCTAAGGTTAAAACGTAAAATTTCAAGCATATTTTGTTGATTTTAGTTGTTTTTCTGCAGGAGGCTGAGTCTTGCCTCCAGAGAAATGCCTGTCAAGCACCTCAAGTGTCGTTATTTACCCAATATAGGTATGCATTCTTCACGTAGAAGTGTCTTCAATTTTGGGTACACAAATATCTCTTTTCTTTTTTTTCTTTTTCTTATTTTTTGCACCAACTTAATTCAGCTCTTTTCGTAACATACAAGAGCAACAAGAAAGTCTTAAGTCCAACCATATGAAAGTAGGTCAAATGTCAACAAGACAACAGACTTAAAGAACCAAAAGTAATAAGTTTCACCATACACCCTTTTTATTTTCAGAGTATGGAGCAGAGGATATCACTATCCTTAAAGATGGACTGGCCTTTTTGAGCACAGTATGTTTTTTAATCACTGAGCATCTAGTAGTTAATCTGGTTTGATTTTTTTTATTTATTTTTTTTATCTGTAATTCAAATCATGTTTATTGCTCAAGTGTGTAATATAATGAGAATGCTCTCTGGTGGGGGATGGCTTTCATGTAACACAATAGATTTGGAAAATAATCAAGTTACCAAAAGAAAATGGAGCCTTGTTGTAACTTCCTGTAAAAATAGCTCGACTGTCAAGAAAAATCTCCAACAGTCACTGTTATCCATGTAGGGGCTGCATGATTACCTTGGATTGCCGTCGTTCTCCAATGAACCAG
The DNA here is from genome assembly GCA_010277075.1 of Poeciliopsis retropinna. Lineage (NCBI taxonomy): Eukaryota > Metazoa > Chordata > Actinopteri > Cyprinodontiformes > Poeciliidae > Poeciliopsis > Poeciliopsis retropinna. The sequence continues at coordinate 15,932,538 of VMRM01000007.1, read as the reverse complement.
GAAAAATGTACGTCCTGGATCTGTTGCACCCGAAACCAACCCCGGTGGAACTGCAAATCAAGGGAGAACTGGACCTCAGCTCTTTTAACCCGCATGGGATTAGTGTATACACGAACGAAGCAGGTAGAACACATTCCAGCTTCGAAATATAACATGGAATCATTTTCTCATTTGTTTCTGAAGTCGACCAAAGCATGAACAGCACTGGTGGTTGATTTAATGATTGTAGCAACTAATAAACAAAATCCCCTGCCAATAATGGAATATATTTGGTTACGTTAAATGTAACCAATGTAACAACATAAACCTTTTTGAGAATAAAATTGAGTTTTTTTAGTCTGTAATACAATGACATTTTGGCAATGTAGAATGCTATATCCTTATTGATGTATCATTAAAAAAAAGCCTTTACAAATGTAGTAATTGCAGTCAGTAATTTAAAAATAAAAACATAAATAGATCAGCATTTCTTGAGAATGTATATATATTTATTTTTTTCAATTTTCTCAACAAAACTTGGTTTAATGAATGGCGCAGTCCTATTTATTCATTGCAGAATATACAAATCAGCACATTTCAATTTTTAAAATTAGTTTAGATATCTAAGGCAATAATTTTCAGTATAGGTAAATAACTATAATAATATATATATATATATATATATATATATATATATATATATATATATATATATATATATATATATATACTATTTAACTATTTACTGCAAAGTGAATTTGGGGCTAAGATTAGTGAGCTCAATGTGAAAAAGAGTCCAAAGAGCATTCTGAAATATTCTTAGCTTTCTCACAGTGTCAATCAAAGTTTGAGAATTTGTGTGATAATTTACTCTCGTAATACATGAAAATACTTAACTGCAAAGAAAATTTACATTCTGGCATTACATTCATGCCATGGTTAAGTTTATGGGTATAAATGCTCTCTTTATTGGACAACAGATGAAATAGGAAGGGCCAAAGCAGCAATGACTTGTTACAAAATTGATTCCGACCTGGTGAAGGAGAGAATGGATTCTGAGCTCAAAATTAAGCAAACAAATTCAATTATATTCACACACACTCTCCAATATTTGTATTATATCTCTTAGCCCTGTTGCACCTCTAACAGGCTTCTTGCTGTACAGACCACCTTACATGACATCTGACTGGAATGGTGTTAAAGTAGAAAATAAACCTCTAATAGACTGTCACAGAGAAAAACATACTACCAAATACATAGGTTTAACAGCAAAAATCACACTTGAGTCTAATGACCGAAAACTATTTCTTTTACAGATGACTCTATATATCTGTTTGTTGTCAATCATCCTCAGCAAAAAAGCCAGGTAGAGATTTTTCGCTTTGTTGGGGAGGACACACTTGTGCACTTAAAGACTGTTGCACATCCTTTACTGATCAGGTATTTACTGTACAATAAAGACCCTGGTTTACCTTTAGCAATATGCTTTACATGTTTTAATATCCATCTTATTACTGCTTGTATTTGTTTCAGTGTGAACGACATTGTCGCCGTTGGACCAGAGCATTTCTATGCGACAAATGATCGTTATTTTAGTGATACACTTCATCTGCTAACTGTCATCCTGAGTATGCCCTGGTGTAATGTTGTGTACTACAGCCCTGAGGAAGTAAGGGAGGCAGCTGGTGGCATTCAGTCAGGAAATGGGATAAATATATCTCCAGACAAACGGTTATTTTCAGCTCATTTTATTGTTAACAATGGCAATTTGCCCGATGAATCTTGCAATTTAGAAGTGTACCTCAATATACTACATAGTAAAAAAGTTAATTTATTATAGTGATAAATTAACTTTAGATTAACTTTAGATTAATTAACTTTAGTATTAGACAAATACTGTTTCTTTTTTCTCTCTCTCTAAAAGGTATATTTATGTTTCTGATATCCTGGACCATGAGGTGGATGTTTTTGAGCGATTAGACGGAGAACAATTGGCATTCATTAAGGTGTGTGTTTTCGTGTTTCTTAATCTTGGAAGTGACAAAGATGGTTCTGCCTTTTGATACATTGTCAGTATTTCAAACTGCTCCTCATCCTTGGACTTTCTGTTTGCTATGAATTAAAAAAAAAGCTTTGCTTTACTACGACATTATTTTATGTGCTGATATTTTATATTTTGTTACTTTTCTTGTTCTTTGCTTGAAAAGTTTGGCATGCTCTGATCTGACAGGTAATAGTGATTTTTGTGTTTTTTGAACAGTCTGTTCCAGTTGGAACGCTTTGTGATAATATTGAGGTAGACCACATGACAGGTGACGTCTGGCTGGGCTGTCATCCAGATGCCACTAAATTGTCCAATTTTGATCCTAAAGATCCTCCTGGCTCAGAGGTCTGTTTTTTTTTTTGTTTGTTTTTTTTTACTGTTTATTTTCTTCTTCTACAATTCATACTTGTTTTTCGTTATAAAATAACTGACAGCAACCTTTCCTGCAGATCATCAAGATCAAGAACATTGTCTCAGATCAGCCAGTGGTAACCCTGGAGTATGGAGACGATGGTCATGAGCTGATGGGCTCCACCGTTGCTGCACCCTACGAGGGAAAGCTGCTCATCGGGACAATCTTTCACAAAGCCCTGCACTGTGCTTTGAAATAAACTGCCAACTATTTATCCCAAAACACAATTTGCTTATCTCTCTTGAACAATAAAACTATTTTGGTTTGTCATAGAAGAAGATTATGAGAAAACAGAATAACGTTATCACAACTGTTTTTCCTGGTATTTACACTTGGAACTGCTACGCATGTAAAAAGATGTGTTATTACTGCAAATATCCTCCTTTTATTGCAGCAGTCAAAAATATAGGAGTAGTTAGACTTAAAATAGGCAGATATCAATGATAAATACAGTTCTGCTACTTTGTTTACACACACTCGACATGGAAACATTCTATAACTCAATGTCAGTGAATTTTAAAAGCAATAATTGGAAGCATTGTATTTATTGTGGATTTTCCCTTTAGTCCCCACAGGGTAGCAGTAATTATATAAACATCAGGGTTTTTACGCAGTCTGGAAATGTATACCTTCAATCAATCAATCAATAAAACTTTACGTATCACTTTTCAACAAAACTTCACAATTTTATAATCATTTATTGTTTTTTATACCTACCAAAATCAACAAAGAAAACACATTTATTGAAAAGGCTCTTATCAGGGCCAGGTTATTATGTCTCTTACTTTAAGCAATATATTTTAAATTGCACTTTGTCAGTTTGCCAGTTACCATCTATTAGCCATCATGGCTCTTTTTCCTTTTCATTTTAAAGATATAATATATTGTTATAAATGTTCTTTTTAGTAAATTTGTTTGTTAATGTTTTGTGTTAAAGAAAAATTAAAAGTTTAATTAAAATATTACTCAGTACACCTACTTTCACAACAAAACATCAACTATATGAAATTTGGCAACATAAGTCCATAAGTTCAAGGTTATGTTTAAAAATGGGACAGTGCGTATTAATGAACATTTACAATACATGAGAGTATAGTCGCTAACTACCATCTCTGGTGTGGTTGGCAAGGTAATGTTAAAGCACATAATAAATACAGGAATAAAAATCAAAATGGCATTACGAAATAAGAAATGTATTAAAGAATCTGGAAATTCATATATCACTGCATATAATTTTGTGAGCCACTTTTTAAGATGTTTTTCTAACCATCTAAACACTGAATGCAAAAAGATTTGTAAACATATAAAATATTCTGATTAGCCAAGTTTAAGCTGAAATAGGAGGCTACATCTTTCGGGAGACACACAAGAGCCGGCTCTCTGAAAAGAGCCAAACTTCCCATCATTATTTGTGAGCTCACCATCAAATACAACTGAAAATACTGTTTCTGTTTCATCAGGGAGCATGCATCATCCTTTTTCATCTATACAGCTACTATTTTCTGCCACCTTGGAAATTGTAAATCGAGTCTCCCCACCATCAGGATGCTGCACTTTCTCTTCTTCTGCAGCATCTCTGTCTGGTGCTGTGAAGGTGATCCCATCGTTTACTGATTCAGAGGAACCATAATTCCTATTTTCCTCACGGTCTGTTATTTCACCTGCTTCTGATGTGGGTTCCTTGATGTTTTCCTCTTCCTCCTGTTTACTTTCGTCCACCATTGCATTTGCAAACACCTCACTTAAACTGATGTGTCTCTTGTGCCGTGGTGAGTGCTCCAAAGTCTGGATGTGATTGGCCAAAATGTCACTACAGCTCTTGGAGCGGTTTATGTTCTGTATTGGCGGTGGTTTCCTTTTCCTTGCATTAATTCCGATCTCTTTGATGACCGTGCTGTAGTCTTCGTCCTTCTCAGACAGGAAGTTGAAGATGTCAACGACAGTCGGCCTCACGTCTTGTTTCTTCTGTTGTTGCTCAGATTCTGGCTCCATGTACAAGGGTCTGTTCCTGTGCCTATGTTGTCGTTTCTTCCTCAGCACTTTGTGAGCTTCCACAACCATGTGGACGTTCCAGCTAAAGAACAAAGACAGCCAGGCCAGTCCCATGTACATCCATAACTCTGCCATTATCCTGTAGAGTCTTGGGTATTCGATATCAGGATTTACACCTGCAATGAATGAAATAATTCTCAGGTGTGTGCAGTTCATTTTAAATTTCATATTCATACCCCCACCCTTACTGAGTGAAAAGTCTCACCTGCCACATAATCTCCAAAGCCAACTGTTGTAAGTGTGATGAAGGAGAAGTAAATCCCTTCTAGGTAGCTCCATCCTTCCACAGACATGAAAACAAGCGGAGGGATCACCAAGTGCACCAGCAAACCCCATAGGAGGAATAAGGCCGTGCATGTGAGCTGGACCTTTTTCTGTCAAAGGCAAGAGAAGAAATGTAAGTATAATAAAGCACGGTGTTCAAATTTCATTAGATATAAAATTTCAAAAGGCATGGGGTGCATTTCTGGTAACACAAATTAAAATCCTGTGAGCTTGCCTTCAGAAGTCAACAAGTAAAGAGTCCCAATTAAGTGGATGCAATTATATTACATTACATTAACTGTCCTGTGAAGACTTCCAGGGTTTGTTAGAGAATATCAAAGAAATACTGAAGAATACAGCAGACAGATTGGGAGAAGGTTCTGGAGTTTAAAGCAATGTTACAAAACTTCATTCTGAACTTTAAACATCACATATACGGCTATTCAATTCATCATATGAGAATGGAAAGAAAATGGTAAAAACCATGAATTGACCAAGACACGGTCTTCCACCTGAACTGACTATCTGAGCAAGTAGAGTAATAATAAGACAAGTCAAGAGGTCCATAAATTTGGAGGCGCAACAGGAATAGTTCAAGTAAAGATGACTGTTAGTGAAGCGCCACGGCAAAGCCATGAACACATCGGTACAGCAGAAAAACATGAAAATCATCGATTTCAGAGAAAATAGTGATTTTAATTTTTTGTTTTGCTAAATGTACTAGCTGAAGTCATGACAAAATCAACCTGTGCTTCAAATAACTTTCATTGGCTTAAAATGATAAACTCCAAACTAACAGATGAATCCAAAACACAACTTTTAGGCCTAACTGAACATGTATTGCACATCAACATGAGCACACCACCTCCAAAGTAAAACGAGGGCATGGCAACCTCATGTTGTGTGGATGCTTTTCTTTAGCAAGTGGAAAAAAATTTGGATAAATTTAATAGGAAGATGAATGGAGCAAAAATATGGGTAGTCCTGGGAAATGAAGCACAGAGCACCGTTTGAGGCTGTAAAAGACTTGAGAATGGGACTGACATTTGCCTACCAAAGGAATGATTGAGATCAAAGCGTGTTTAAGCATGAGAATGGTTCAAAGTCCAGATTTAAATCCAATTAAAAATCTTACCACTGAAACACCCTTTTCTATCAGAATCCCAGACAGTCGTTTCGCCCGGTCTCCAAAGAAAGATCCCAGTGTGCTTATCCACACCAGGCAGAGAGGGATCCCACACAGGCCATACAGGATACAAAACACACGGCCAGCTTTGGTCTTGGGAGCAACATTACCATAACCTTCAGATGAAAGAACAATGAAAATTGGCCAGAGGCAAGACAGTTGTAAAGTTGGCAAATCATCAATAAAACTAAGTAGATAGACGCTGTGTCAGGAATAGTGTCCTATTAGTTAAAATGTCCAGATTGAGTTGTCCCAAAGGTAAAACTATCCCAAATGATTAAGCCGACATTAGTAAGTAAAATGTGCGATGTGCTTATAACAAATCCTGTACTTTGGATAACACTATTAGCAATGAAAGACATGGATTCATTATGAAGAATAACAGTTTAGCTTCAGATTCGCAGGACGGGTGTAATACCTATAGTCGTGACGATGGTGGCAGCAAAGATAACAGAATTGCCCCAGTCCCATGTGTTGCGGTGATTGTCCCCTGTAATAGCCACACCTTGGCCGGCGGCCTCAGACGCTATCTGAAGGGAAAAACAAAGTTATGTCATCTCCAACAAAAAAACCAAAAACAAATATACATTTATTAAACATAGCTCCTGCTAGTGTCTTACCCATACAAACAGCCTGTTTTTTGGAACAATGTAAACACGTTACGTTTCAGTATTCCCCCTACAGGTGAACACACCTTGTGGAAACTTTCAGACGTGTAGCGGCGTGTGGTCGTGGCTGCTCTTTCAGCCAGTCTTTCAGTGCTACTAACTTGTAACACTGAGGGAACTAATGAGGGAATGTAATTGTTTGCATTCAAGTTAAGTATGCTGTGCCTTTTTTGAGCAATAATAAGTAATTAAATTCCGATTCAAATGTAACTGGGTGTACTGTAAAGTAGAGAAATTGTAGTTTTTATTTATTTATTTATTAACTGTAATACACCACATTTGTAGTAATGTGGTGCATTATTACGTTCATGATATCCAAAGTCAAAATGAACCTTTATCCTATATGTACTTTTTTTAAAAAAACGAGCTCCAAACCTTCAGTATCTCATCTAGGGTTTCCTTTGTGACGTTGTTGCTCCTCAAGATGTTTTCCTTCTGCTCAAGATATTTGTCTCGGGCCGCTTTCCAGTTTGGTTCCTCGAAAATCTGGAAAATCGCGGCGCCGATCGAGAGGTAGAAAATGATGCACGAAGTTAAAAAAGGACCTTTATCGGCCATGTTAAAGCCATAACTTCACACTCTCCCTCCAAAGCGAGCAGCGGCGCATTCCAACAGAGGACTGCTGTTCAGTGGGTTGTCTTTTCTTCCTGGTTTTACGATCAGGGGTTGACAAAGCTGCCCTGGGAGCGGGACGAGACCTCTAAACCTAAACCCAAGTCCCAACATCTTATAGAGTTGTGAATAAGTCTTCGCCTCTTTACAGATTTTTTTTTTCTCTTTAGCTTTTATTTATTTATTTTTACTTTTGCCACTCTTAAATGTTTTGGAATCATTAGATAAATTGTATTAATCAAGCAAAGTAAACCTGGCTAAATACAAACTGCAGTTTTCAACTGATTTTATTTTATGGAGGAAAGTTATTCAAAACAGTCTGAGCCTATGCAAAACGGCATTTTCCCCCTTCAACCTGACATATGCCATCAGCCATTTGTGTTTACGTCACTGTGGATGAATTTTTGCCTACTTTACATTGCATAATATTTTTGTCAGTCGACATTGGATGGGGATGAAACCTGCTTAAGGCACGACCTCAATCCACTTTCAGACTTTGTCTCGGCCACTCCAACAGTTTAATTTATTCAATTTATTCAGTTTATTTTTTACCATTTAGACATGATGTGCTGCATAATGTGCTGTACTTTAGTGTAATATTGTGAATTGAAAGCTGGCCATCCTCCATCAGGATTTTCTGGTAGACAGACAAATTAACAGTTTCATCTTTTACAGCAAGAACTTTTATCCGACTTCATGTTGTCAGACAGGTGCTTATCTGACAACATGACTGTTTCTGATAGCATTCTGTGGATAGGAATAATAATAATAAATTAAACTACTACTTGAAAACGGAATTTTCTATTTACTCCGCTTGTCTTTTCTTATATAAAGTTTGCTTGATAGTCGGAAACTTGTTAAAGCTCAATCATTTTCCATGGCAAAATTTTGATATAAGTAAAATTTTAAAACTGTATATGTATGATTAGCTAACATCTAAATGTTTCTTAAATGGAAAATTCATAGAAATGTATTCTTGATTTCATTTTTTAAAGTTAATGTAAAGACCATAGAATCCCAAGGACTGAATATTAGAAAAGCTGAATATTTATCAATTATATGCAGCAGAAAATTTGTTTCTGAGAGCAATGTGACTCCTAAAAGAGAAACATAAAATTTACAAAGGCAAATGCAGTTGCTAGTAATCTTGAAATACCTGTTCCGACATTTTATAGCCATCGTGTTTGGAGTAATGAACGAATGGCGGGGCCTTTGTGCTGACCTGCTGGACAAGTTTTGATTCATTTCAGCCTGCGTCATATGATGTGCTCTACACAACTCTACTGGAAGTGTGGAAACCATTACTGAAAGGAAGGCAGAAAAGGGTTAAATGGTGCAAAGCTGTGAAGGATTTTATAAGGATGCAAAAAAACAAGGGTGGAGCTCCACTCTGCTTATTTGCACAACACTTTTCGAACTCAAAGTGCTACAAGAAGCACTGCTAACATAAAACAAATAGGGGCAACTATACAGCAAATCTAAGCTGGGATACAAGCATCACATGAGTTATCTTCTCCATAAGACAACTCATGTGAAAGAGAGGTTTTAAGCTTTGTTTTATAAGAAGAGGGGGTGTGACAGGAAGCTGATTCAGAAAAGAGGGAACCTTTAAAATTAAAAGCTCTTGTTTTAGAAATTCTGGGAACAACCAGCTTACCCCTATGCTGAGAACGCGAGCTCTCTGTGGGACGATAAATGACAGAGACAGGATGTGGTTTGGCCATTAAGAACTTACAATGGAGTCAATTGTTTGAACCTCGGTTAAATTCCTATGTTAGCTCATTTAAAAAGTAACACTATTTTTGCAATTATTTTTTTGATTTGTTGGAAAGCAGCTGATTTTCAGTCAGCAGTATAGAGTAAGGCTTGTAACACTAAGCCTTACAAAACAATTTATAGGCCTGGAATGGTTTAGGGTAAGGTTTTCTGAGGCAAACAAAATGGAAAAATGTCACAAACTTTAAATAAGTATCTCTGTCTTTCAGCTTTACATCTAAACGCCATTGTGAAAGATGTGGCCTCTGGAATATTTAAAAGTTGTCAGGAACCCTGAGGAAAGGTTTAACTAAAGACACAGAAAAAAAAACATAGGTAAGTAATGACTTCTACCGAATCACACTCTTAAACTTGCAACAGTAAATTTCCCTCAAAGAACCTTTTTTATCTGTTATCAGTGAAACCAAACAGTGGACCTTGTTTGCTCAGTTTAACACTGCTCTGATTTCATAGGCAAATCAAGGTCAGCAAAAAAGAAATGGAGCAGACCTGCAGAGCATGAGACACAAAAAGCTATTTGCCAATAATCAACATTTCAAATAACAATTAAGTGGTTTTTGTGTGCACATGGTCATTACTTTGTGTGTAAATGTAAACCCAAAGGGAGGAATTTAATTATGTTATTGTACAGAAATGGAGTCAGTGTCAGAAGCTGTCAAAATGTTTCTATACAACAAACACTTTACCTATGATTTTTATTATACATATAAAGAAAGTATGTATATTTATAAAATTCAAATGTATTCACCAGTCAAAAATATTAAATAACATCAGGTTCTATTTCTAAACTATTGAGTAAAAACAATGTAATGATTCAGACATTCACTGTACAATCTTAATCTACAGGGGAAAAAGTTTAAGTTTGTTACATAAGTGTATATTCAATATTATCTAGGCTTTTTAAAGGCATAACTAGCATTAAATATTTTCCTGGTGTTTCTTCAGAGTTTAAAGAAATGGTTTCACAATCTACTTTGGAGTTCTACTACTTAACTTTGATTTAAAAGGTGAGCATTTGGGAAAGGAAATAAAAATAGGAAGACACAATGTTTTAAAAACTGCTAGTCAGTTCTGATCTTCACGACTCTGTCAGAAAAAACAGAACTGCACCAGCAACCAGCAGGGACATTTTCATATCTCTGTGCACAACCATTCAGAAGTCAGAAGCGTGCAGAGTTAATCACACTGGGTGGATCCTGGCTGCTGTGTGTGATAATGGAGGGAGGCGTTGTCTGCAGTATAAACATACAGTCTACTGTACTGACAAACTAAATACATGTTTATTGCTGCTGAAGAGCTTATGTTATCTCAGATTTATGAAAAAGCAAGATAAAAATGATTGCCTTCTACATGATCTTTTGGCTCAAGATAAGAAAATATTTTATTTCCCACTCCGCCGTGAGCCCTCTGTCAGTATAAGTGTGGAAAAATAACTCATCAAGGTAAGTCTAAGGTCAGATGTGCTTGACTGACCTCCTGGGACAGAGTCAGTTTTATGCTACACAGAGGCAGATGTTCTCAGTGCATCAGCTGCTGAACTGAGGTTTGCTTCACCATTTGGGAGTTCAATCAATCTACAAAAACAGAGCAAACTTTCAAGATAAATATTATTATTAATTGTTGGTATTAGACAATCAGAACAATACCATCATTTTAATCTAAAACAGGATATTGTGAAAAGTTCCTTCCTTTTAATGCACAGTTCTTCCTCTCTATTGTCACCTTCTGTTATTTGAGTGGTTGGAATGGGGGAAGAAGCATGATTTCATGCATATTTATGTCACAACATTTACCTGGAATATATTCTCCCAATATGAATATATCAATACATATGAATGCATTGAACTGGGTTGTTGTAATTCCTTAGTTTTAAAATATTTGCATATTATACACTAAAGTGGACTAATATTGGTTAAACTGATGTTGTGTGTTTTCTTGTTGCAGTGTCCTAACACAACCTTAGCAAATAAATTAAATATTTGTCGGTGGAAAAAAAAAATCTCTTGGCTCACACAAAGCCATGTCAAAGATTAGTGTTGAGTCAATATACCCTGTAGGCTCAACTCCCATGTTAAAGGAAGCACAGATACACGTAATAGATACCTTTCTAAAGATGGATATCTTCACTGTGTCAGAGATCTCTTTTTGCAAACACAGGCAAGTTTGCCAATTTCTAAACTTGGCACGTCTCAGCTGTTCTTTGGATGCCGGGCCAGTCCAAGCCACAAACGCTCAGGTCCTCCTCCTGCTGGCTGCAAGGCCCCATGAGAATATAAATTGATCCCAGTCAGGTAGATAAATGCACCAGCTTCACACACAATAAGAAAAATATTAATACTTACGTTAACAAAGTTATAATGTAAAACTAAGGTAGTTTCTGCAGTTTCTATCAGAACTATGAACACAGTTCAATGAGCTTTTTATATCTGATAATAGTAACAGAGTAATGGCTTTTGTTTGTGAAAACAACAATAAGTTTGGTCTTTCAGCTCTAAAAATAAACAAATTAGAAATAATCTTTGTCAGCTCATTATACTGTAAAACCGTGCATTTCTTCTGATAATCTGTTCCTACTTGTTCAAGATTAGATGAGTTTCAAAACACTTGTGAAGGGTAAACAAAACATGGCTCATGATTTTAACTATTCAAAAAAAAAAACAAACTGAAATATGAAAAGTGTGGCATGCATATTCCAGGTTTTTACATTTTATGACTCAAATGTTCCGTGTGTTTCATTTTTACATTTTTCATGGGAATGATTTAAAAAACAAAAAAGGGAAAAGAGAAAACATGAAATCCTGTTGACACATAACTTGAATGCCAAAGAGTTGCGGACATGTGACTTTGTAGCTTCTCAGTCCTGCGTCTTTTACTGTGCTCGTGATGATCTTTAGCTGTTGCATGTTCAACCCCTTCTACCACTAAATAAAATCCAGAGCAACCGGCTATTTAGAACTCAACTAATTTATAGAGAGAGTCCTTTTTGAGTTTCTAAGTTTGAATACAGTTGGTCTGTGAAGGTGTCAAATATTCTCACCACTCTGTATTAAGTAGTTTGATAAGTGTGAGTAGTTTTGTACGAATTCTGGTTAGGGCTTTAGACAACTTTGGGATAGCTATTCCAAACAAAGCTTTTATCCAGCTAAATGACATAGTTCCAAATAGCACGCTTTTGAAAACATGAAAGGGTCTTTAAAACATCTTGTGCTCTTTAAAGTTATGATGCAAAAGCCACAGTGAAAGGACAAAACAGCGCCCTCATGTGGAACTAGGAGTAAAGTTCGTAAGTGTGTTTTTATTTGCTGACATGAGTTCATGCGCCGGTGGTCTCCGCAGGAATGACCCGACCTTAGGTTTATTATTCACTGAAATTCACTGACATGAGTTTGCTAATTGTTGAGACTGAATCTCGTGCCTGTTTGAATGAAGGCGCAGACTCACCTGACGTGTTAAACTTAGTATTTTCACGCAGAAGCATGAAGGTTTTTAGAAGGATCGATATCGGTTCTGTGTAGACCACCCAGCAACCTGAGCCATTTTTTTAGGCAGAGCTTCCACCTTTTGATCTGATCTCCACCCATCCCCAGCAAGTGCTTCGTCATTGCAGCTGCGTCACCGCCTCTCTCTCTCGGTCTCTGTCGCTCTCAGAGGAAACCTGATCGATGAGTTTCTGAGTTGACCCAAAGGCGAGCAGCAGGATTATGACATGGAATAAAGGTGGGGAGAGCCCACAGAGGAGCCACCTATCAACTCAGGTATGACTTGTCTTCCGGGACGCCGCCGCCTGTGTTGTTATTGCACACCTTGTGCGTATAGCAAGCTCCCGTTTTCTGGTTTCCACACGGCAGCAGTTCGCTTAGAGTTCAGTCAGTGGAGCTTGTGCTGTGGGATTATGTCAAACACAACCAGGTCAGGGGTATTTGTGGCGCCAGACTGTGGGGGAAAGAAATAAGCAGGGGGCCCTGGATTAAAGCAATGACATAATAATCTAAAGAAATAGACGATACAGTTGTTTGGACTCTGATATCTGGGCCCTAAATATATAGAAATCCAAACATAAAGAGCTGCAAGCCTGGAGGAATGAACGAAATCTCAACGTTGATCTGAGAATTAAAGCAGAAACTCAAATTCAGACTTGTTAATGAAATAGTTTTTAAATCTACTGTGAGATTTTTGTAATGACATATATTTTACTTTAAATAAATTTGTTATTTTCCATTTAATCTGCAGGTTTTGTTAACTCAAATAAATACTTGTTTTTCATGATCTGATGCCCTGTTTTTTCTGTGTCTCTGCTTCTTTGTGGTCTTCTCACTGGGGCTGCCAACACCATGTGTGATGACCTGCTAAACATGAAATATGTGAGTACCAAATATAAATCAAGTTTTCATGAGCTCTTGTGCTATTGTTGCTTATGTCGCAGTTTGATATTGCATATAATCATATACCACTGCCTTAACTTGGGAATCTAATATAAGGCAATATTTGTGTTAAACTTTCCTCAAGTGTTAAGCATTTTATTAAAATTTTAAGCTCTTCTTTAAAGTCATACATACTCGTTTTTAAATTGCATTTTTATTCCTGTAGCATACCTTAATTAGAGCAGTTGTCCACTATAATTAATGTCTTCTACTGAACTATGTTGTATTCTCATTATAGAAGGAACACTATTTTCCTTTTACTTTTTATTTTGCCAACTTTCAAGGTCAGTTTGAGCAAGATATCAAGCAAACATTACTAGGAAAGCTGGGCGGTAAAATAATTGAACAGTTTCTGTCAACCAGTGTAAGTTCAGCCGCCAGTTGAACCAACTATGGGAGGGGTGCTGTGGCAGTGCCTCCCCGAGGTCTTTGAGCGCAAACACATCTTTATCTATCAGGAACACATGCTCATAGAGTCCATTACACTTCACTGATAAAACATAGTTGACCTGATGTGGAATCCCCATCAGTTAATTCCTGGTAAAGTACATCGTCAAGCTACAGTTGTTCGAGAATAATAGCAGGGTTTTATAAAATGCCAGTTAAGCCCAGAAATCCCAATATAGCTTTTGTGCATGTCACTGCATTGGGAACACTTCACACACTATTCCAAAGCCAAGCAGAAGAAAATGGGTCAAATTTGTTATCATTCTAAAGCAAGTAAGGAAGAAGAGAAATGTTGGGCAGTTTTTCTTTGCAAACTCAAACACTTACTGTACCAACTAAAAGATTCCCTGAAGGTTTAGTTTTCTGGTCAATCTCTAGACTAAGATTTATTTGGATAAAGCCTCTTTGTGAGAAATGCATGGAGTCGAGCAGCATCACCTAAAAATAGATATTCCATCTCAGGATTATTGGAATATATCTTAGGAACAACGTGGTTTTTTTCTATGCACAGGTTTTTGGATAGAGTAGGGTCCGCGGTTTGTGCTTGGCAGTACATAATGAGATCTTTGTAGTTGGAATCATGATGCTCCTGAGATTTCCTCTTCAGCACAACTTCTTTGAATATTTTGATTTATTCCAAGTGACTCATAATCCTTGTTATGAGATAGATCTCGTGAGCTCATGTTTCACACTGTGGCTTGTATTCAGAGGGTATGGCTCATTTGACTATCTACAGGTCAGACCTGAAAGAAAACACAAAATAAATAGTGGGTGGTAAAACCCCTATTGACGCATCAGTAATATAAAAACAATATGCACCATATATTCATGCTCTGTATACTAATCTGTGGAGGATTGTTTAAGGATACTTTTTGAGTTCTTAGCAAACTGCATTACAATGCAGCTAAGGTGTTTCAATGCCAAAACAATGAACAAAGAGTAGAAAGACACTGCATATTTTGGTTTTATTTATTGCATATCATATCATCAATGTGGCATTTAGCATCATTGTTGCCTATTAAATGTTGTCCTGCTGTTGCGCAGCCATGTTTGACGACATTTTAAAACTAGTACAACAGAAGTACCTTTCTGTTTTGTTATATCATCAAAACAACACATTTTATCCATTAACGCTGCATAAACGATTGGACATCTTATTCACTCGCTTTTGAAGTTTCATGTTTGAAAACTTGACACATTAAAGCCAACCTTCAACCAAACATACTGCTGGTTGTGACCTTCAGTCCCAGGCTCAGGATGTGTTAATTGTTTCTTCTATGAGGCTAAAAACTGAGGGCTATGATGTCCTTCAGCATGTGGCTCTAAAGCTGTGGAACATTTTGCTTCTTTGACATTTTTTTCTTATTCTTTAGGCACTTTGAAAAAGATGTAAACCTTTGGGTTTTGTTAAGCACTTATTGCCGTGATTTTATTGTCAGTTTTTGCTGATGCACTTACGTTGTTTTTAATTTAATTTTATCTGCTGTACAAAACTTTGGTTGATGAAATAGCATGTTTCTTTATTCACTTCTTTCAAACTTTTTTTTATTTAGTCGTTTGAGAAGTAGACTTTTGGCTTCAGTTACATTTGAATTCAAATACAATGTAGAGTTTTTATGTTTGCCTAGATGCTGCATTTATTTTATCCACCAGATGGCAGAGTGAACCAGTTTGGCCAGGACAGCAATAATCCTGCTGACCACAATTCAGCAAGCATTCAGTTGGCCTAGAATCTCTCCTATAATTATTTGTGTACTACACTGCGGGACTCAGGACTTGGTAAAGTGTTTTAAAAGGCATTTAAAATCCCAGATCCAAATTAATGTTTTTAGTGCATGCAAATAGCAATTTTGTTTTTTTTTTTTTACCTGCAAAAATCTGAATTTTCAAAAGTGATTTGTAATTTTCTAAATTTCCCGGTGCTTTAACTAAATGAGCTTGAGAATTACAGCTGATGGAAAAATGTATGATTGCAGAAAAAAAATGTAGAGGCACAAACCATTCCCGATTCATACATTTTTCATAACATAATGGTGCACTATGAATATTAATACACGGCTACCCCTCCGTCCCGCTTGGTGTTCCTGAGAGCTCAGAACGAATAAATCCCCTGCAACCATGCCTCCCATACATGCAATGTGATTTTATATTTAAAGCCTGTTTGAAAGCGGGGCACGCTGTTTTACATAAGACTTGGAGATGTGGCGATGCAGTCATGTGTGAGGGGATCTGTACCTAGATGCGGTTTTGATAGTCAAAGGGAGAGAGACGTACTGAGCGGAAGCTCTGCGATGGGTCGTTATGTAATCACTGAGTGGCCGTGCCAGGAGAGGGATAAAGATGTTCGAAACAAACATAACCCCCAAGCACCCAGCTGGAGTAATGTACTGCACCATCATGTGTTTTGCCTTTTGAACAGCAGAGAACAAGGAGACAGAGTTGTTTGTGTCAGTGTTTTTTTTTTTTTTGGGTGTGTCCATAGTGTGAGTGTGTTTTGAGGAGTGGGTCGTCTCGCTGTCTGTGGTTCCAGGCTGTCACTGTCTCAGGGGACTGTGGGTCTGTAAAGTGCTGCTGCTGCTGCTGCTCTCCTCCCCTCTGCTTTCTGTCTCCGCTCCCTCTCCTGGGTCCAGCTAAACACCTGCTCCTTGCAGTATAGGCACAGGGATGGGCAGGGGTTTCCAAGCAACTGAAGGCTTCCTCTTTGTTTGTTTTACCTGGTTGCTTTTTAGATCCAAAAACTAAAGCAAAAGGAAGCAGATTCTACCAAAAAAACTTCTACAAAATATGCCTTCGTGATTGCGGGCTTCCCCCATGCTTTTCTTTTTTTTTTTTTTTTTTGTAAATGTTTAACATTGCTGTTTGGCAGGCTGTGTGTATAGTAAGTAAGTTTGCTGTAAGATCAAAGTCTAACAGATAACAATCGACATAGTTTCCCTTGGTTTGGTTTCCTTACTGTCTCGTGAAGCCTGCTGTCAAGTTCACAGCAACAAGAGTTATTGGATTTATGGAATAACATTTAACCTGGTAAGATCATTCTTTTTCAATCAATTGCGACTGCGTATAATTGACAGAAGTTTGGCTATGTGAGAAAAAAAACCCATGGTGCCTTGCCCCTTGTGGTTAAGAGAATAATAAACCCTCTTTACCTCCAAACCCCCTCTTACCCACTCTGCCTATAAGCCGTATGTCCCTAATGGGGTCAGGCAGATGGGTGGGGACCGTGGCGGGCTTCATGAAGACAGCTAGTGTGTGTGTTTTATCAGGCACATGTGCTTGTTTTTGAATTATGATGTGTTAGCGTGACACTTTTCCTGACAGATTCCTTATTTCCTCATATCTCCCAAAATATTTCAGTTTCAGTACCCCTTATTGAGCTATGACAGGTGATTTTGGGGGGGTGGGGGGAGGGTATTCAACCTTAGCCATTAAAATTCTTTACATTTTAAATAATCAAATTAGTATTGCATTCTCCAATTTACATTTGAAAATATGTTAATAGAACATTTTAATTGGAATTTAAGAGCATGCTGGTTCCATTCACTGCCTTTCCTATTCATTATCCAGTAAAGTCCAGTGGTTGCCAATGAATGGGACATCCTAGCCATGCTGTCATTGAAATGTTAGAATAAATGTAATATGTTTAGTATTATTCAAGTAAGATTTATGCATTTTTATAATAATAAACTTTATTTAAAAGGGGACATTGTGCAGCTCATACATAATACCACCATTTTATGCACTGTACCAGATTATAGTTTGAGCTAGTTTGCGTCTGTGTGTGCATCTGTACGTTGATAAACTGCATATATAATTATATACTACATGGGGTTACGTTTGGCACTGTTTTCTGGGCAAATTGACTGGAGTTTCAGTCCACCTCATTGGCTGCACTCATCAGACTTTGAATTTAGCATGAGTAGAGTAAACTTTGAAATTGAAGTTGGCAATTCCTTTGCTTTTCCAGTTCTGGAAAAAAATTTGGAAAGTTGTCGGTACAGCCTCAAAATCAGCTGACGAGGCTGCCTGATACAAAGTAATTTTAGCGTTTCAACACAAAGTTGTGCTAACTTCAAGCAGTCCCTTGTGAAAATGTAGACTGTTAACATCCATTTGTGTAGCAATTTTTCTTTTTGGTACAAAGGTAATTCATTTTAGATGGCTAAAATAGTTAGTGCCGTATCTGACTATTTTTGAACTCTGTATGTTTATTAATTTTCTATAAACTCATGGCAATACGACACAGGTCCACTATTGGTAAGGGAATAGTGGACCTATAATTACGGTTATTCCTGATAACCGTAATTTACTTCTAAAAATCAAAAATGATCACTTTAATTTTTATCACATGATCTTTAAGAGAAAATCATTTGTTTTGACATGCAACTTAAGAAAACTATCAACTAATTTTAACAGCTAAGTTAAACAGTGTGGCTGGGGTTTGGTTGGGTGCCTAGATTCATAAAAGTGTAAATATGGAGGGAAAGAAATCCTCCTGCAGCACTCCCCACCCTCACACACACACACACACACACACACCCTCCTCTGCACATTGAACTCTGTTAATAATTGCTCTCTTTAGCTACTTTATGGCTACCACGCATCACAGTCACAGACTATAAATGCTAACACGAGTATTTCAAATAGCCCTTGAGAGCATCGATTGCCTTTCTTTTCAAACTGGAATTCTGCTGCACCGACTGACATCCACTGGCAAATGCAGGACTGCATGAAAGTTGTGCCCACCTTCTGTCTATAGCTGAGGCTGCCCTGGCTGAGCCAGAGACTCCGCCCCTTTACGAGCATCAGGACACCTTCGGCACAACAAAGCATGTGTCGCTGCGAAACATTGTTACTCCCCTGAACGTCAGGAATATATACCGGGAAATTATCGGATATTTTTGGGCCCTTTTTTTTTTGCCTCCCTTGATGCTAAACTCAGAGTAGGTAAGCCCAATTTAAGGTGTAAGGTGGGTGCGTTTGAATGGGTATTTGTTTTTATTGTACGTTCGGCGCCATTTTTTTCGTAAACAGATTTTTTTTTTTAAATACCCGGCGCACTTTCGTCCGACACAGCCCCGCTACTATGTTGCGCTTTAATTAAAAAAAAAAAAAAAAAAAAAAACAAGTTGCGGGAAAACGATGCTTTTTCGACTCTGTCACGACACATTCAGACATCTTCCAAAAAATATTTAGTGCAATTAAAGTTATATAACCTATTTCGTTCGGATGTAGACCCCAGTAGCAGTCTTCTTGCAGCATCTTTAGTTAAAAGTAGTCCCTCCTGGCGGAGGCAGCGGTTGTTTTTGTTTTTGCATGTGCGAGTTGTGTGTATAAAAATGAATGGACATGCCAGAAACGCGAGAATTTAAACAGGACTCAGTTTACTAACAACATTAATGGTTAGTATGCACTTTTAAAATCCAGTTAAGCATATTGATGCATTTTCTGTTGATGCCTTTGGAACAACAATAACCCGCAAAACAAACAGAGCTATTTTTAGCTCAGTGTAAATACTTGGAGCAGCTGATATTTTGTCCTTTAAATTAATCATATTTAAGAAATCTAATGATATATGATGAAGGAATTTGTGTTGTTAAGTTTGACTCTCACATATGACTAGACTGGTTTATTCCTGGACATGAATGAGATGTGTTTGTTTTGTAAAATGCCTAAAGATGACATGAATCTATAGAAATACACTACATGGAATTAATATACTTGTATCTGTGATGTGCATCCACAATGTTCAGATGTTATCGGGGTGTTTCCCCCTCCCTCTGATGCTTTGCATTTAATTTTTTTTCTGCTTGACCTGCCTTGCTTTTGCCTCCCTGAGGAATGCAGGGGTTAAAAATACCCACCTCAGCTGAAAAAAAAGGGCGGCAGTTCGTGAAGACTGTGTTGGTTTCCGTGGAGCCCTGCCTACATTTAACACGCTCAACAGCATCTCATGCAATAAGCCTCATCTCCATCGATGATACGGCTGAATATATATAGTCAGATAATCTTTCGTGAGGAGCTGCAGATGTGACGCATGGGGAGATGAGGCACATTTAATGCTGCAGCACGAGGAAGTTTTTTATTTATTAGATCTTTTTATAAACAACAGAAGTAAGCAGAATCTAAAACTCCCGAGTGATGACGCCCTGGTAGGATCTCCTTTTGGTGAATCGGGTGGTGTATGCACACAGGAAGCACCTGAGGCGATGTTGAACAATGTTTTCGGCTCTGCTGTGACAGAGTGAGGTCATTAAGGTCCCAGAAGGGCTTGCTGGTGTAATCCTCTTTTGGGAGTTATGATGTGTTCGTACAGTTAGGCATACTACTCTGTTCTGTGAGCAGATCTAAACAGGAAAGAAATCCACACATCATTCACTACTATTCTTCTTTCCGAATAAAAGATGCGAATTTAAGCTGGGCACCAAGTTCATAAGGCTCCTTCCTTTGAGCTCTGCTTTTAAGATCTTTCACTAATGTTCACATTTTTTGTCTCTCTGCTATTAGCTGATTGCACTTTTGCCTGAGTTTGATGCTCAGAATGGCTTTTAAATTGCTTTCAGTGAAGCCACACTAAATCAATCATGCTGCTTCATTCTTTTCCCATGCCGTTTCATGTTACAACATCCGGCTCACAGACCATCTGTGTATTGATCGTTTTGAGACAGAGACCTGGGCAAAGATTTCTGTCTTTGGTTTACAGAAGGTGTGTGCTGTGCATTACTCTTTGATCTTAAATTTTTTTCTACATATTTTTGAATTGATCTGGTTATTTTGCCTCTGTACAAGTTTGTATTTTTGCATTTTTGATTGTTTGACATGCAAAAAGGATCCTTTTCGCAAGGCTTATTTGACTGAACCATTCTTCAGTTCCAAGCTTTTCTTGGGGACATCCATACCAAGGTGTCAAAACATTTTCATTTTAATATGGATTCTCAATAAAAGGTTGATATGGCAATTGGCTGCCCCTCCCCTCCATGTTGCTGCACATTGCCACTCAGTTGGTTAAAATAAAGCTACTATACTTCCTTCAAGCTTTCAAGATGGACAGACATATTTGCCAAAAAAGCATCAAAAATGCAGTCATGATCTGGAAACAAAAGGTGCACCAGACATCACTCTTATTAGCGAAACACTGATTTAAAACCACAGTTGGCTGCAGTCTGAATATTGTTTTCTTTAAAAGAAATTCAATCATGTTATTTATCCATCTATTTATCCATTACCTGAAAGCAATTGCAGTCGGACTGGTGATTATCTGCAGTGATTAATGTTAGACCATTTTATTTAATAATTAGTGCTATTTCAACTGAAGGTTATTATGCAGTTTGAACATCATAGCAAACTAAGCTCATTTAAGCACTTCATACCTTTCTGAAAGCCAATGAATAAAGCAATTAAATAATTTTCAAGAAGTTTTTTGAAAATATGGTTTTATCTTCCAGTTGGAGGCCACTTGCATATTTTTATTTTATCAGGAATGACAATCTCTCATAATTTAATGCGCCAATAGGCCAAATTGTGGATCAGAAGAACAGTCAATGGGAAAAGGAGCAGCAATGGTTCAAGGGATAGTGGTTCATCCTGTTACCGGTGGATTGCCAGTTCAAATCCCAGTTCTGTCTGTCTCAGTCACTTTGCCGTTGTGTCCTTGGGCAGAACACCTCACCCGCCTTCCCTCTTGGTACTGGTCAGATGGCTCAGCAGAGCCGATTGAATGGCAGCCTCTCTTCTGTCAGCCTGTCCCAGCTGTGACTACAATGTACCACGTTGATGGTAATGAGCTACATTGATCGGCAGGTTTATTACAAAGGAAAAAATATATATATATATTTGTTTTCGCTACTTCAAAACAAGTATTCTTTTTTAAAATTTTGAATATAAATCTATCAACCTGGTGCATGTACATTGCCCAACTGCAACTGAATATATTTACAGCACTTAACAATGAACCTTTTCTTAAACCTGAAGAAGTCTAGTTATAATGTTGGAGGTCAAGGTTGGGTGTTGACAAAACATGCCATTAGTTTGTAGCAGAGTTCACTTTATGCACTGGCCTGCATTCCGTGTTTACTAAGAGTGGCCTGAGGCTGACATCTTAGTCAGCCTCAGTTACATTACTGCATTTTTTTTCCCAGCCAGGTGGGGCTTCACATAAAACCATGACTCAGCACAACGTGTCACTATTTTCATCAATGCACACACTTGCAAAGGGAGACAAAAAGATTCAATAGAGACACTGAGATGGATATTGCAGCCAGGTAGAAGAAGATAATCTCACTTGGTCACTTGAGGGCTGATTAACTCTAAACTCCTTCTAATTCCTTAAGCCTGCTCTCAGTATCCAGGAAACATGCTTTCTTTATGTTCACTTCCATGTACTTCTGTCTTATTGAGAACTCCTTTTAATATGTGACCAGGTTATTTTAGGAAAGAGGAGTATGAATGTGTAAAAGTAAACTAAATGGATCAGTTTCAGCTCTCTTAAAAATGAGGATGTAAATGCTGTGTGAACTCTTGCCTCTGTGCACACATGTTTGCACATGTGCATATGCGTGTTATGTGAAGCAACGCGTGAACAAAAATAGATATGAGCTGGGCCAACTAATGAGTCCCAGCATCTTGGGCACATGTCGCTATTTTTAAACTGTTGCCTCCTCCTCTTTCTGCAAGCTCTTCTTCCCCTTCCCTCCTCCCCTCCGATTTTGATGCACAAGGTGTAAATGAGAGCTGAAGTGTATCAGTTTATGGTTTTGGTTTTCTTATGCCAGACAAAATACCTCTGTTGGGTTTTAAAAAAATAAGTTTATTTGGGAACTGGTTTATTAATACCTGACAAAGTTAGCTACTTTTATTTTCAAACTTAAACATTTTATCATATTGTACTTGCCATTATTTTCGATTTAGATATTTTTGTTTTTATGTGTATTGTCTATGGTTTACGTTTTAGGTTTTTCATGTCTTTATATACGTTCTTATTGTTTTTATTTGATTTATCATTGCATTATTACCATTCCACAATTTCTTTCTTAAACTTATTTCTGTTATGATAAAAAAAAAATACAAAAAAACTTTGGCATTTCCAGTATGTTTTTTTAATGTTCCTCCATCTGTTTTTAAGCAAAGCTTTTTGTGTTACACTAGTTCCTATTAAAATTGCTCTACAACTAAACTTTGATTGAAAACATAAATACCTAGATTTTACATAATTGAAAAAAGAAACACCCAGTTAAAATGAATAATAACCTAAAAATCAAATCACTGAGGATCTCTAGTCTTTGTGCTTGCATCTGATCAGGCTCTCTGTGAGCTCACTCTTGCTTGGAGGGTGGCCTACTTCATCTATAATTCATCTTATTACAGGCTCTAATTGTGTGTTATTGAGGTCCGTCGTTTTTCTTTAAAAAATTAGACATTTAATTACTTTTCCTTCCCCTCCCATTAAAGTACGGGTGTTATTTGTCACATTACAAAAGATTGATGGTGTATTGGGAAACCCTGTGCCATCACCACCGTCTAACGTCGGTTCTGACGTGGGTCGGCCCTGCTCAGCTGGCCGATGTTAAATGGGCTAACACAAAATGGAGGAGGCAGCAGACACAAGCTCAGCTGGTCCATTAGGAGCGTGTCTGTTTCCTGACACTCAGAATTGAGATGACGGAGTATTAAGACGCCCGCAGGAGGCCGTGGGCATCGATGCATAAAGGTGTGCGCGTCTGTGTGTGCGTGGTGACCCAGGGAACAGACCTATGGAGTGGAGGTGGTGGTGAGGGGTCCTGTTGGGGGAAGGGCAGAGTGGATTAGTAATAGAGTGCGGCACAGTTATTGGTCACTGGACACAAACAATGGGAGGGCTAAAGAGGATTTGGTCTGTTTTAGTGCCCCCCTCCTCCTGTCCTGGCGTGCCAGTGGGAAGTCTATGGTGTAGTGATCTGGGATGCACCATTTTGGGCGGCCCTGTACATCTAGAGGATCGGCCTTGTCTGCTACCCCCCACACCTCTTCATAGGACATTTCAAAGAGACAAAAGCATTATTCACCAGTTAGACAGTGGCGAGACACGATAATTGTCTGTCATATCAAAGCGAATCAATTGTATGGTGGAAGCCTTGTAACTGATACAGATATATATCACTCAACAGAAACATTGGGTAGTTGTGTAATATCTGCAGTGTATGTTAGCCTGCTGGGTAATTTAATCAGCAAGTTTCTAAAAATATCAAGTCTGACTCATTTTATGAATCTGCAAAACATATCATCCCTGTGCAGCTTATTGGTTCATAAAACTGTGATTCACTCATAGAATCAATGAGACTGATTATTAGTGCTGTGGAATAGTATTTATTTGACTCCTTTACAGATATGTGGTTTGTGTTTTTGTCAAATTTCAAATCATATCAGATAAAAATAACTAGAGTAAATGGAAAAAACCCTGTTTTTAATGGATTTCATTTATTGAGGGAAAACATTTAGCAAAACCATCCTGGTCACATGAGAAAAAAAAAAACTTTTTTGTGAATTACTCATAACTAAACATACATTTGGTGAAGCTGAGTTCAGTTTCATTGGTTACACACAGGTTTGATCACTGCCAGATCTGTTCAACACATTACATTATCTAAATAGAATCTATCTGACAATATAGTGTCCAAAATATCTCACCACAGTGAGAGCCATTACCTACAAATTAGGAGACAAAAAGTGAAAGGAGACACATCTAATGCACTACAGGCCTCGCTTGCAGTTAATTTTAGTGTTTCACGATTCAGCATTTGAAAAGAGACAAAGGAATATTGTGATAATCCCAAGAGTAAAAAACTATTTTGTGGACTGAAGTTAAAAAAGATGTTTTTTTTTATATTTTGTGTTATTTTTGATACTTAAGGTTTTGAAGAACTTGCTGTAATGGATAGAACAAAAAATTTCTTAAGAAGACAGTTCCACTGTCAATGTGTGACCTTAAGCTCAAACATACCTTGTCTATGCAGCAGAACAAGGAATCTGAAGCCCACTAACAAGTCCGATGCTGAATATGTGGCCTAGTCAAAGTCTGGATTTAAATTGGATTGAGATGCTGTGACAAGACCTTAGACCAGGGGTGTCAAACTCATTTTCAGTTCGGGCCACATCAAAAGTCTGAATGTTCTCAAAGGGCCGGTTGTGCCAGAATATATTGATAAAACCCACTAAACTGTCAAAATATCAATAAATAGCTGTTACTTCAGGATTTTGTGACCGTTTTAGTGTTTTTTTGCAATCAAGATTGCACATTTTGTGGTGCCATTTTAAAAACTTTTACGGCATTTGCGCTAATGTATGATGTTAAATGTGACTTTTTATTACTTGCCGCCATATCAATTATAGACTATAACTTCCCATCAAGTAAAGCTGAGGCAGAAGTTACGTAAAATCAACATTTTTGAACAATTTTGACAAAATTTGCAGTAAAATAAGAAAAAAAACTTGAGATTTGTTGATTTTGTGTGAATTTTTCAGATTTGTGAAAAACTGGAAGTATTTATTGATGTCATTTGGAATTCAGAGGGCCACATAAAAAGCTGTGGTGGACCAGATGTGGCCCCCGGGCCTTGAGTTTGACACATGTGCCTTAGACAGAGTGTTGACACTCTTAGTCCCTTAAACGGTGCCTATTTAAAAGAATATTGCGATTAAGAGAAAGTTGAAATCCTTTTATAGCGATTGTGAAAGACAAGTCTTCTGTTATTACAAATGCTTAGTGCTGCAAATGCTGGTATTACCAGGTATGGAGGAATTACTTTTATTTAGTTTTTTCTGTTGATAAATAAAATCATAGTTAAAAATTAACTTTTGAGGTTTACTCATTATTTCTGTAACATTAAAATTAGATTGGTCTGAAGCATCTAAATGTGACATAAAAGCAAAAACAGAAGACATCGGCAATGGGTGAAAGACTTTTCCACATCTCTGTATACATATAATTGTTTTGTACATATATCATCTATATACTTTGAATGCTTTGTTACTGTATGCAGAGTATTTGTTTGACAGATCAGAATGGGTGTGTTGCGATAGAAAGAGCCAGTCAGGCCTGATGAAGATGAGCCAGGCGGCGCTAATAGGCAGATCTTGAGCAGAATACCTTCTTTGTGTTTGGGCGATTTAATGAGTCCGTGATAGGCCATCAGAACTCCATGTTGGCTCAGTTTCCAACAAGGAGGTCTATTGTGTGATGAGCTGATGGGTTGTGCATGTTGTCAGTGCTAGATTGTAAATTATGGGTCACAGTTTGCTTCATATTTGCTTAAAAAAGAAGTCTGTAATAAAATTTGATGTAATTTATTTGAACAGCAGTGTCGATGATAGGAGACTAGAGTTTCTGGGAAAATGTAATTTAATAGCAACATATGTTTGGTGTGTAGTGAATATATCTATACATAGCACCGTCCACACGCATTGGCACTCCTGGCAAGATGTGTATAAAGATTTAAAACTTTATTCATCTTCTGCTGTAAAATGACATGAAACTGAGGTTTTTTCCACAGTTCTCAGCTCTGTGAGCTTTGGTGATTGTGATGGACCATCTTTGTGTTGGTGTCAAGATAAACTTGAGTTTTGTTTCACAGTTTCAGTTGTTATTGTCTGACTGTTAATAGAAGCTTAACAAAATCTTATTTTCTTTTAGACATTTTATGACAGAAATACCTTTTAGAATTGTGTGCTTCTGGTTTTATTAGTCAAACTAATAACATATATGGGTGCTAATAAATATTTCGGACTGGACAAACTGGAAATCAGAACCAAAATAAATTGAAATTGGGTCTAAAACAGGGTTTAATTCACTTAGATTGAATTCTAGAGCATGCTTGAGCATAATCATTAATATTTAGATTCAAAACTATTTAACGACAAAGAAAAATATTATTATGTGCCAAGATTTAAGTATCAGGGTAGAAAAAGTTTTTTTTCTTCTATTTTTTATTTTCTATTTCTGTTTAAGTAACAACTGTTTTCTTTTTTTCTTTTTTTTTTGTAATTCTTTTAATTGAGCCTTGAAAAAAAAAAGTTTACCATAACATAAAGCAGCCCAAAGTTAAATAGGTAATCTGCCTCTCTGAGAAAATACATGCTGGGACAAAGAAACTCAATTATTTAATTTACTGTATGAAACAAAGTATTACCACACCCAAAATATAATACATCACTTAAAAGTTTGTCCGACAAGATTCATTAAGAGTAGATAGCAGCACTGCTCATAGTATTTACTAATGGAGCAACTTCATTGTTATAAGCATCTTCCTTTTACCTGCTGAAGCCCAACTTTGTGTTGAAGCAGCCAAGAATGTGCTGCCAAGATACTTCCATATAAAATGCAGCTTCCTTTCTGTGATCATTTTGACAGTTTTGGAAACACCTCAGTAACGGTGGAAACACTTTTGGTCTTCACTAAGTAACAACCTCCACGCTGAAGAGTGTTGTTCTCAGTGAAACCCAGTTGTAGCTTTTAACGTGATTGAAGTTTTGGTTACTGACCAGCATATCAGTCATTAGCCAGTTTTGTCTTTTGTGGCACCTCTATTCAGAACACTTGTGTAAGTTTTCCTCATGTAACTATAATATCTTGTTTGTTGCACTTTAGTAATTACCATCCACTATAGTGTCACACACTGTGCTGCACTGTGACCTTTTTCAATCTCTGACTCCCCTCTGTTCTCCTTCCCAGTGGCTACCATGACAACAGAGGCAAGTGCTGTGAACGAGGCCGACACTGAGGGCAAGCAGAAGAGCAGCCACGCACCACCAGAAGCCGAATCTGTGCAACAGGAAACGACCGCAACTGAGCAGGAGGGGGAGCAGTCGAGCAAGAAGGCCCAGGAGCTGGCTGCTGAGCCTGGGCCTGCGGAGGTAGCTACATCCCCAGAGGAGGAGCAGCTCAAACCTCGTACCAGGACCTCTGCCGGCAAAGGCCTCTCACGCCTCTTCTCCTCCTTCCTTAAGCGGCGCTCTCAGGGCTCGGACGGTGAGGGCTTTGAGGCTGAAAGAGCCAGTGACGAAAAGGCAGACAAAGAGAAGGCTGACAACGCTGAAGAAGAGAAGGTGGAAGAGGTGAAAACTATTTTGGACAAGGAGTCCAAAATAGTAGAGGAAAAATCTGAAGTCAAAGAAGTTAAAAAGAAGGAAGAAGAGAAAATAGAACAAAAAGAGGAGAAGAAGGTGGAAGAAAAGGTTGAGAAGAAAGGCAGTAAAAAGAAAAAGAAAGAAGCGAAGAAGAAAGCAGAGGAAAAGGATGAAGGCAAAGTGAAAAAGGACGAGACAAAAAAGGAGGAAGAAAAGCCCGACAAGCCAGAGGGGCAAAAGGATGAAAAGATAAAGACAACTGTTGAAAAGGAGGAAGCAAAACCAGAGACAAAAGAAGAAGAAAAGAAGCAGACCACTCAGATTAAAGAGAAGGGGACAGAAGCTGGAAAGAAAGAAGAAGGCAAGGTAGATAAGAAGGAAGCTAAGAAAAAAGAAAAGGAGGAAAAGCTGAAGAAAAAAGAAGAGGAAAAAGCAAAGAGAAAAGCAGAGGAAGAAGAAAGAGTAAGAAAGAGAGAAGAGGAGAAAGCTAAAAAAAGAGAAGAAGAAAAAGCCAGAGAGGCTGAAAAGTTGAAAAAGAAAGAAGAGGAAAAGGCTAAAAAGAAGGAGGAGGAAAAAGCTAAAGAGGAAAAGACAAAGAAGAAGGAGGAGGAAAAAGCAAAAGAAGAAAAAACAAAAAAGGAAGAAGAAAAAACAAAAGAGGAAAAGACAAAAAAGAAGGAGGACGAAAAAGCTAAAGAAGATCAGGGGAAAAAAAAAGAAGAGGACAAACCAAAAGAGGAGAAACAAGAGGAAACAGTGAAACACTTGGAGGAAACAGAGAAAGAGCAGGAAAAGACTGAAGAAAAGCAGCAGAAGGAAGAGGAAAAAGGAAAGAAAAGGGAGAAGGGAAAGAACAAAGGAAAGAAGGAGGACAAAGAGGAGGACAAGCCAAGTGAGGAGCAAGTGAAAGCGCCAATTGCGGCTCCAGAGCCAGAACTAAAACTAGAGCTGGACACAGAACAGGCTGGAGATCACCAGTCAGTAAGCAGCGCTGAGACACAGGTGAGACAAACCTGAGAGTCTGATTATCACTGAGCTCCTGTGGCATAGTTACTGTTACCCTAACCCATACCAGAGACTCGCGCTCATACCGTAAAACCCATGAAAAACACCAGCCTCACAAGAAGCATTATGTTCCTTAAGATTTAAATGTGGTGCAGAACAATCAGGAGGACGGCGTTGGGTGGAAGCATGGGGGGATTACTGATGTCAAGTTATACTGAGGTTTCAAAAGTCATGGCTCCAAAAATTTTCAGACATAGAGCTTTAAATGAGATGCCAGAAAAGGTGATAGATCTTACAAGTCTGTATAGAGTAGCACAGCTCTGCCCCTCTCCCACCTGTTGCTATGCATTTTTGTTTTAGTTTTCAACCTTGAGACTCTAAGCAGCCAGTAAATAAAGGAACAAATAAAAGGCTTGTTTTGTGCCAGGACATTTACCAAATGTTAAAATGTTCTTGCCTAAAGCAGATTCAGGCTAGAATCTGATTCTTGTTAACCCTCAGAGTACATCTTAATCTTTTTTTTTCCTGTCATAAATACATTGATTTGTTACGTTTTTAAGACCTTTTTAATAGGATGTTACTGGTAACTTGCCCGCTCCAAAAGCACAATGTGTCATACAGCCCTATGTTAAGTCATGTTAAATTGGCAGCTATTTAGATGTCAGTAAACAACTTTATTCATCCACTGATGATTATGTTTATTATAAAAATCTGGTCTCTGGTTGGAAAATGTAATTATGAAGTAAATGTTTTCCATTCACAGTGCACGTTTTGCAAAGTCTGATCAAATTTGACATGCTTTTTCACATGTTTCATTTTAAACCAATCAGCCTGCTCCAGAGGAGCAAAAGGAAGAACTGGAGATAAAGAAAGAGCCTGAAGTAGAAGAAGAAATAAAGGAGAGCACAGAAAAGAAGGAGGAGCCAGCAGAACAGCAGGAGGTGACCAAGGGAGAAGACAAAAAAACAGAGAAGACAAAGAAAGAGAAACCTCCAAAACAAAAGAAGACAGAAAAGAAGGTAGAGGAGGATAAAGGTCCCAAACGTCCAAAAGCCATGCAATGCAAAGTCACCTTACTGGATGACACTCTGTTTGAGTGTGAACTTGATGTAAGAAAAACACCAATTTATACCTTGTTCACTAATGCTTACGTAATGCTGTATGGTTATATAGACTCAAGAATCTCTGTTATGTCCACATCAATAGAAGCATGCTAAAGGTCAGGAGCTTTTAACTAAAGTGTGTGACCATGTCAACCTCCTGGAGAAGGATTACTTTGGTCTTGCGATCTGGGAAACCCCAACCAGCAAGGTGAGCAACATTTTTATTTGATTAATAAAAACAGATGAAGACACTGAGCTGAGACTCACCAGGACTTGTGGTTGGTTTTCTTCATTTACAGACATGGTTGGAACCCGTCAAAGAGATCCGGAAACAGGTATCAGGTGGCGTCTATGAGTTTACATTCAATGTGAAGTTCTACCCTCCTGATCCAGCACAACTTACAGAAGACCTCACCAGGTATATGAAAATATACAACTTTAATGGACAAGTTCAAGGTGTTCATTAACTTCCGTTAAAGTTATACAACTTTAAGGAAAAGTCATCTTTCAGAAGCCGACCAGAGAGGGATGAAATTAAAGGGATGGTTCATAATCTTGGAAGTCAGGGTCTGTTGAAAGGTTATTGGCAACCTGATGTCTTACCTACAGTAGATAACTTTCTTAGCATCTTCTTTTAGTATAAACCCGGCAACAGGTTGTTTGGGAGAAGTCAAGACCAAAGGGGACTTCTACCATCTTAAATAACTACAATCTCAAAACATCCTAATTGTCTATGCAAATTCTAATTTTAAGAACCTTTAAAGTGTCATTTGGTTCTCATGTTTATTAAGTTTTGTCTTTTTGTTACAAAACTATGAACAATCCTATTAACATACCATTGATGTATGTGTAAATAACCATCCTATTTAAATGTGACAATAATTTGAAAGGTCTTAAAATTAACTTAAACTAACTCACCTGAATTTATTCTGAACAAAAGTGTCATGGGATATTTACTGGAAGAAAGATATTTACTTTTAAACTCACCTCAAAAATGATGGACTGTCTCTATCAGCTAATTCTTTTCTGTTTTCATTTTTCATTGTTGTTTGAAAGCACTGTTATCCCGTGTAAATATATTATCTCGTCTTTTTTTTTCTTTTGCAGATATTTTCTGTGTCTCCAGCTCAGGAAGGACATTATGCAAGGTGTTCTTCCTTGCTCCTTTGTCACTCTGTCCCTGCTGGGCTCCTACACGGCCCAGTCCGAGCTGGGAGAATATGACCCGGAGGTTCACGGGACAGACTATGTTAAAGATCTGAACCTGGCACCCGGACAGAGCAAAGAGCTGGAGGAGAAAGTGATGGAGCTGCACCGCACATACAGGTCATTAAAGGGCCATGGACAATGATTTGAAGAAAAATAATTGTCAGCAGATCATTTTCATTGTGGTTATTAAGTATGCGTAAGCTTATTTTTGCTCAAATGAACAGTAAACATTTTTGTTTAACCTTTGAATGAGTCTTCTTTGAAAATATTTGAAATTTTTTTTTTTTTTTATGTGAAGGTCAATGAGTCCAGCCCAAGCAGATTTGCTGTTTCTGGAAAATGCCAAGAAACTTGCAATGTACGGAGTTGACCTGCACCAAGCCAAGGTGGGTATTTTCCAAATTCTTGAATATTTTTTAAAAGATTTTCCAGTTTGTTGTAATGCTTTGCAAATAAACTTGTGACAAAGATTTTTCTACCTTTCCTTTTTCATGTTTACAAATCTTGGTAATATTTTGGAGCAGCAGTAACGTTTTGCATCATTAAGATTTAATAACAAAATTGATGCCATAGCCCTCTGAGATAAAAAGAAAGGATTATAATGTTTCAAACCCCATGACCTCAGAGAACATTAATTAAGAAAGAAAGAGTGCCCCCTTGTGACTGTTTTCTGAAAATATGAAGAGATAGTGCCATGATACTTATTGACATTTTCCTTCTTGCGTGCAGGATCTCGATGGTGTTGACATCACACTGGGTGTTTGCTCCAGTGGTCTGATGGTTTACAAAGACAAGCTGAGGATCAATCGTTTCCCATGGCCCAAAGTGCTTAAAATTTCTTACAAACGGAGCAGCTTCTTTATCAAAATCAGAGCGTCGGAGGTAAACCTCAGGCAATCATTTTGATTTTAAGTTTGTTCACAACATTTTTACTAATTCTGAGTCAGTACCTTAATTTATTAGACCCACTGTGGTTAACTGTATATTCTTAGTTTTCTCATCCATTCTTTTCACCATTACAATTAAACTGGTTATCGTTTTGTTAAACTAAAATCATACTATTTTAGTTTAACAAAACAATATGTATTTGTTGTATTGAAGTTGATGCTTAAATATCCACAGAGGCATATACTTTTGAGATGCACACATAAATGTAAACTTTAGTTCAACTAAAATTATCTTTGGAATCGGTTGCAGGCAATGTCTCTTGATTTTGATTTGTTTCTTCCCCTGCAGCAAGAGCAGTATGAGAGCACCATTGGCTTCAAGCTGCCCAACTACAAAGCCTCAAAGAAACTTTGGAAAGTTTGCGTTGAGCATCATACTTTCTTCAGGTAGAGAAAAGTTTCTCTTCACTGCTTTGTCTGGCAACAAAGGATAATTCTCAGCTTCTCTGTATAGTCTAGATAGAAAATAGGCTACCAAGCCACAGTAATTTAAGACTCATGTTGATGAGTATCTAGAAGAACATTTGGTTGCATCTAAATAAAATAGAAATTATACTTTGAAAAGTTAAACTCATTTATAAGTTCATTACACTGAGAATGATACATTTCAAGGATTTACAGCAGTTTCTTTTAGAGAATCTGGTTTACAGCAGTTGAAATTCTTTCTCAGTAAAATTAGAATATCTTAAGATCAAGTTAAATCACCTTTAGCAGAGAAATGTAAGTTATATTTACACAATCATGGAAAACTGCTGACTTTATAGGTGTCAAATTGACGGTCACTGACAGTCTCCAGAAAGAGTGTAATCTACAAAGTCATAGCTAAAATAAATGTTTTAAGGAATTTTGCATATTAACAGAAAGTTTACACCTTTTACAACTCATACAATTTAATGATATGTTTTTGGTTCCGATTATTTTAAGAAAAAAAGAAAAATGTGTCTTTTTCTCAGAGTTCCATCAGTGGAGCCTCCATCGTCCCGTCGTTTTCTTGTCTTGGGTTCCAAGTTCCGGTACAGCGGCCGTACTCAAGCCCAGACCCGGCAGGCGAGCTCCATGATCGACCGTCCAGCCCCTCGATTCACACGCTCTGCAAGCAAGAGGCTGTCACGTAACTTGGACGGAGGTAGGGTAAAGTGTGTGTCTGAAATAGTTTGTTTCTTGCTATAAACTTAAAGGTTAATAAGTAACATTCTGACTTGTTTTACATTTGCAGCTGGAGATGAGACTCTCCAGTTTCTGCAGCTGCTCTCTGCATCATGCAGATCTGAGGTTGATGATTGGTCATTGTTGATAGCAACACACAAATACCGGCCTTCCGTGGAATTTCCAGGTACCAGGATGCACATGAGGCGGACACATTGCTGGTTTCTAGCTAATTGCTTTCAGCATCATCGCTTTGATCAACATGCCTTCACATTTTCTATTTGGTTTTATCGCTTTAATATTTTAAAAATGCAGCTCTTCAACTTGGTAACTATGACCAATTTTGGACTTTCAGTAACAAGACTGTTATTTTTGATTGCTGTGCATGGTAAAAGGAACAAAAATATTCTGACTTCTTGTTTCATTTCTGTGTCGGAGTCATTTCCAGTACTGAAGTTGTGCTTCCTCATTTTAAAGTGGAGACCTTTATCTCACAAATGGCTTTCACCTCATACTACCTCCTAACTGAATAACTCACTCATCACTTCTGCTGCAGCATTCTTTAATCGAGGTTGTGCAAGGTAAAATAATAAGCCGTTTGCTCTTGTTCTAGAAGATGAGCTGCATTTTTCATCTTGCTGGCACTAACCTCATCTTTTTGGACTTACAATAGTCCAGAGAGTCCAAAGGTAAAAAAAAAAAAAAAATGCTTGCACCTAACTAGGCTAAAAGCCTGCTTGAAGCACCATGAAGCATCCACAACAGTCGTCATCTGTTCTGCAGAATCATTATATAACTTCAATCACCGCACCATCTCTTCACAGCTAGAGGGGAGTCTGAGCAGACTTCCTTTCAGTCCAGGGAGGAAGAACAGTCTGTGACCTGGAAGGGCACTGAGACCATAGATGGTGGCTCTGAAATTGTCAGTGAACAGCAACAGCAGTACCTAAAGGAAGGCGAGTGGTCTGACCTTCTGTATCGTCAACCTTCTGTAGCCACTGTCGAGACTTTTGATTTTATGGAACACCAAGGTACCTTCACTACAGACACCCATCTGCATTTCTATTTGCTATTTTAATCGCAATGTAGCTGTCTAAAATGTTTATAAATGGGTTGTTAGTAGATTCCCTCAATATGATAAGCTGAAGTAAGCATGCTACTGTTTTGCACAAATTGAAAGGAACAATTAACTAATTGTAGTACATCATTATTATTATCTCTGGTGCCAGCCAAACCCAGCTTTGGATATTCCTCCTCTCCGGACCCTCTACATAAACCTGCACCATATCAACAGGATGACTGGTTCTTATACTTTGGTCGGTTCTTATCTGAGTCTGAAGAGAATATTTTGTGTGAGTTGTTTAGGGGAATTATTATTTTTTTCAAACTAATTTAATAAAACTCGTTAACAGCCTGCCGTGTTTTCTAGATTAGTTAGGTGTTTGATTGATCTTTTTGCTCTTCTCAGCCTCTCGTAAAATCCAGTCCCAGATCAGTTTGGAGGAGCTTGCCACATCAGTGGTCAAACAAGAAGAGACTACTGAGCAAGTCATTGAGAGACTGCAGAAGTCAGTGATCTTGATAGATACATTGACAGAGATCGAAGATCTGGAAGGGAAACTGAGGAAAGTGAGGGACTTGGAGGAAAGACTACAGGAAGCGGGTGAGGTATCAGAGAGGATTCAGAGGGTGATTGAAGAGCAACTGGGGCAAGAAGAGGTTGAAAGGTTAAGAGCAGGAGAGGGGGATTTGGATCGTGTAGCTTTGCAGAGATTTATGAAGATGATGGAGACAGATGAGGATGAAGTGGATGAACTAGAAGAACAAATCAAAGATGTGTTTTTAAAAGGCTTGGTGCCTGAAGAGGAAAACGAGCTGAATCAGTTAGATGGAAGTTTGAGAGCTAAGGTACGAGAGATACGGAAGGAATGGCAGGAAGAAGTACAGCAAAGGTTTGACTCTTCAGATGTTTCTGGGGCCACTTCTGTTGTGATTCTGCAGAAGGTTGAGCGCAGGGACGAGAAGAGAGTGATGATTGTGGATGAGAGTGGGAAGTCAAGTGGGATGTTAGAAAAACAGACCCAGAGAGAGGTTACAGAGAGGCTTCATTTTGGAAATCCAGTTCAGGAAGAAAATGAGGATGAATGGTACCTGCTTTTTTACCGCCCTCCAGTTTTCAACCCATCAGGTACAGTATGATACTCTATAAGCTATTTTGACCTTCTACTAATCTTTCTAATGCTCTAACCAGTTTGCAAGAGATGGCCGTCATGTGGCAAATATTAATAATACATTGACCAACTACTACGATTGCTGTTATTTAAATTGCATTTGTGCTCCTTTGTGGATTAGAAGGTTGCATGAGAAGTTTCTTGCAGGAACGTCACATGGACTTTTGGCGCTTTTGGTCTGCAGAACACATTGCGTCCTCTGTTCAATTTCTTTGCATCTTTACCCTCTTGATTATTCACTGCTGTAGATGAGAGCACGTATTTAAGATCAGTGGCGAAGAGTCAGGTAGGAGAAGAGGAACAGTCACGAATCCTGCAACAACCAGCAGTCATGGAAAGGGTGGATGACTGGTTTGTGTTGCTAGCGGCACCTCCACGAGAAACCAAATATGTAGAAGCAGGTACTGTTAAAACGGTGTATGTTGTTTTTTCAAATGAACAATGCTCTTCTGCACTGTATAGCTGTTTGCTGATAAAACATTGAGAAAATCTTCCACTGGTTCCATTTATCAGTAGCAGTGAAGGAAGCCGAGATGGATAAAGTGCAGTTTGACTCTGTGGTTGAAGTTTCAGAAGATTACAAGGTGGAAATTGAAGAGAGACAGATGATACAAGAAACCCAAAGAGAAGCCTGGATAGAACCAGGTACTGCTAAAACAGTGTGTGCTGTTTTTGCTCTTCTGCCTTGTATTCTGCTTGCTTGGTGATAAAATATGTGCTTACGTCTGTGGATTGAAAAAGTCCTCTCCTGCTTCCATTTATCAGTAACAAAAAAGGAAGCCCAGATGGATGAAGGGCAGTTTGTTCCTGTGGTGGAAGTTTCAGAAGATTACAAAGTAGTAGTTGAAGAGAGACAGATTACCCAAGAGGCTCCAAGACATCTTAAAGAAATCCAGCCAGTGACTGAGTGGGATGATGACTGGTTTGTGTTGCTGGATGTTCCTTCTAGACAAACTACTTATATAAAACCAGGTACTGACAAACATACTGTTTCCGATGCTGCCTTGCAGATTAATTGGATCAGTTCTCTCACTCTCAACTTTATCTTAATGCAGCCAGGACAGACTGAATTATGTTTAATTTTGGTTTTGTTGTTGAAGTGAGTCTACCGGGAGGTGTCTCCAAATCCCAGATTGAAGGTGTCCCAGCTGTTGATCAGGGAGACAAAAGGGTTGAGATTTTTGCAGAGGACACTGAAATAAAACAAATACCAAGGCAAGCAGAAGATGACTGGTTCATTCTGCTTGATCCAGATAGGGGAACAGCACTTCTACAGCCAGGTATTACTAATGTACACTTAAATCCAAATCTGACTACTGATTTTTAAGTCCATTACCGGTCTCTGACAGCGTACTGTTTACTTTTGTGTTATCTATAGCACCTATGCCTGAATATGTTCAGATTCTTCCCAAAGAAAAGAAGGCAACTATGACTGTCTCAGAGGCAGTAGAGAAGACAAGGGAAGTTGTAGGTATAGTTAAGGAGACTGTGACTCAGAAACATGACAAGAAACTTTCAGAGCAGATAGTGTATCCAGTGAGCAACCGAGATGATGATTGGGATATGCTGCTTGCCATACCTCCCAAAGTAGAGTCTTATATTCCTCCAGGTACCTTTATCCTTCAAATGTCTTTATTCAGAGAGAATTCCTGCAATATGTTTAACGAGTCATAAGTAAATGTTTGTTTCATTTGTTTCAGTTTCTGTGCCAGAACCAGCTAAAATCAGTCCTATTGTTCCAGTTGAAGCAAAACGTGTTGAGCAAAGGTTATTTCCAATTAGTCCACTGCCTTTCCAGCCTCTTCCAGAGACAGATGATGACTGGCTCATTCTGTTTGACATTGTTGGTGACAAGCCAATTATCATACCCACAGGTATAAGATCAATTTATGTTGTAATCATATTTTTTAGTAGATTCGTGTACACAAGTGAAACTCAACCATTTGGATATTTTATGTGCACCAGCTACTCCAACGGAGGCTGTTCAAAAGATGGAAAAGATGTTTGAAGTTGAGGCGAAAACTACAGAGATTGCAGCAAACAAGGAAGTAGAAATCACAGAGATTACAACATATAAAGAAGTGATAATTAGTGCGACCAGCAGGCAAGACGGTACTCGATCTCCTAAAATTAGGCCAACCCAACCCCCATCTCTGTCAAACATAGAAGAAGATGATTGGGTTGTCTTGTTTGACATTACTCAAGAAAAACCTATACCTGCTTCACCAGGTATGTTTAATTGGCTAAAGGCAGTCTATACTCTGCTATTTGCTTAAAGTTTATCAATCCTAATTTTTCTGTGTCAGTTGCTGAGGTTCAAAGGGTTGTTAAGACACCTGTACCCGGTGAACCAAAACCAAAGTTCGTCAAGGAGAATATGAGGCCACCTGCTGTGACTGTGATTAACCTGCCACAACCAACATATGAGGATGATGATTGGTTTGAGCTGCTAGATGTGGCAGCAAAAGTATCAGGTAGTATGCTATTGCTGTTTGCCTATTGCAGTTAGGCAGATATGTTGTTTAATCCACAGTTGAACCAGTATGCTGTTACTTGGGGCTAGAGATGCACCAATTACCATTTTGTTGAGGTCACTTTTTAACCTCTGGATTTTTACTTCAGTTGATTCCCATTTTTCTCCAATCGATACATTTTTTTATTGGTCCTGGTTACATTAAAATTGTGGTTGAAGTAACAGTAAGACATTTAGAATGATAAAAACAAATTTTAATATGATATATATTAAAATTAATCTCACAAATTTAAATGGTAATGGATGTTCAAGTTTCACCTGAGCAACGATTATAAAGCAATCACACTAGTCTTTGGTTTCCAAAGGCCAATGTAGGACCAAGGTATCTTATGATATGTTGTAAAAAGGGATCACTATTGAAAATTTCTCAACAAACCATTTTTATTTTGGATGTTAATAACCAATTAATATTCAGTCAAGAAAATACATATACAGATATTAAACCTACTTTAAAAGCAATGGCTTGCAGAAACTTTAAACAAGGCCTACTTTTCCAAGTCCTGTTGTAGCTAGCTGTGCTACAGTGCTAGTGCCAGCTTTTATGTGAAAATGTGCAAGTCAACTCATTTTTTGCAATAATATCTAAATACAATCACGTAGTTGCTGTTTTTTTATGTTTTTAACTGTGAACCTTCTGTTGAGTCGAGTAACTCCTTTGAAGCCAGTTTATGGGCTGCAGGTTCAGTATCCTACAATGCTAATCTGTACTGATTTTATAAATGGTTAAATTTCTCTTTTCCTCACTTAGAGAAATATGAGTATCACAAGTCGGCATGTTGTAGTTTGTTTACGGGCCAACAGAAAAATCATTTCATTCACATCAAATGCAGAGGAATTGGTGCATCTCTACTTAGACTGAAACTGCATACTTTTTGTTGGTTTTGTTGAGCTTTTTGAGATATAGATTTAAAAATAGGAAGAAAACCCCAGAATACCTTTCATTTTAGTTTTTCTTTTTGATTCCGTGCCAGTGGCTGTGGAGCAACGTGACTTCCCTGTTCCTGAAGCAAAAACAGCCACAAAGTTTGTAGTCACAGAGAAAAGAACACAGCAGAGGGTTACTATTGTGGAGGAGACTTGGCAGAAGAAAGAGATAGTGAAGGAACGTCAGCCCCAAATACAAGTGGAAGACGATTGGTTTATTCTTCTGTATCCAGCCCTAAAAACATCAGGTATATTATGAAATAGGGGTTCAACACGTACAAATTACTTGTGTAAATTCTTCTGTGACATTAAGTCATTCATAGTTTTATACTATAAAGGCCCTGAGGGCTGTTGATGCTTTTTACTTCTTTTCCACAATAATGCCTAGTTCATATCTATGCTAGTTGCTGCCCCTGAAAGCCTCAGGGTCCGATCAGAGGTCAGAGTTCCATCTGCTGTGGCCACAAAAAGGGTTGAAATTTCTGAGAAGAAGCCACAGTTTGAAATGCGGATCCTCGAAGAAAGAAGTCCACTCATACTCACAGATGTCACCGATGACTGGTTTGTTCTGCTAGATTTTGATGCCAAAGAGTCAGGTACCGTTTACTTTTTTTCTGTGAAGTGTTTTTGACTAATGCTCACTTGTGGGTTTCTTTGCGTCATAAAACATTTACTAACATTTGCTGCCTGGATACATGGGCTGATGCCTAGGCCTCTTCTCACATTTTCCACCTGGCAGTTTTTGCAGGCTGAAGAAATAATGCTGTTTCATTCTCAACATTTGACTGAGTCATGAACATTTTGCCTAATATGCGACTTAACAACTGCTTTTGCCCAACCATTGG
Organism: Poeciliopsis retropinna; assembly: GCA_010277075.1. Lineage (NCBI taxonomy): Eukaryota > Metazoa > Chordata > Actinopteri > Cyprinodontiformes > Poeciliidae > Poeciliopsis > Poeciliopsis retropinna. The sequence continues at coordinate 15,892,640 of VMRM01000007.1, read as the reverse complement.
ATTATCTTAATTAAAACACGCTTCTTTCATCATGTCACCCCGAGGATTTCTGCTTCTTGCCTAAGTTTTATTCTCATATGTTATTCTTTTAAAACCAAAAGTGCTGAAAACACATGAGGTACAGTATATGCTTGCAGTTTTTGCATTTGCTTTATTACAGGGCAACTGAGTGCGGTAAGTATGGCTGCTGTTTGTGACAATGTTGCATTTAAAAGCTTAATGATGTGCGAACATATGACAAAATACCTTGGGCATTAAACATGTTAACCTAAGAACCGCAAACATAATATTCCTTTCTACTAATTTCAGTTTTCCTTACATTTTTCTGTAGTTGTGAGCACGCAGAGAGGCACACGTCCTGTCAGTGCTCCAGTCTTCTCTCAGGCTGCGCTGGCAGATGCAGGGATCCCTATGGCTCCCTTCGACCAGCCCCAGACCTCCACTCCCATAAAGACCAGCCGCCTGGAAGAGAGGAAGCTGGAAGTCACGGTAGAAGCTGCAGAGCCCTCAAAAATAGAGGCAGTGTCTGAGGTCAAGGTATGTATCCCATTTATTTACTCTTGTATCTGTCTGGCCTGACAAATGCACAAATGTCTAAAAGAAACACAACATAAAGCAAAATAGAGATGTGGACAAATCTCTTGACACCCATTGTAAAGATGGGTAAAAAGTGTTATCACACCGTAGATACTTTTATAAGTAGCAGTAGTATGAATTTGAATTTCTAATATTAATTCAGTTTGACCTATAGGGAGATTTGAATGAAAAAATAAGGGAAGAGAAGAAAAAATAACAGAACTACTGATAATCTAGAGAGGTTTGCAAAGAGAAATTGTCAAAGGTCTTCATCTCTCTATGCTTTACTCCTTTTGAAATGTGAACAAATACTTAAGTCTTCCTTACTGCAAAAAGATAAATGTATAAGGCCATATAATGTAATAGTTCTACTGAAGTAGGGAAACAGAAAACAGTGACTGGAACTTTCAAAATTTCTGACATTCAAAATTTTAAATCGAATTTGCTTTAAGGCTTCTTAAACGTCTTTTATCAGGGCTCCAACTAAATTTGTCTGCATCTATAATTGTATGTCAACTGTATAAAAGCTTTATGTATTTAAGGTAAAAAGCTTATCGATGATCTTGAATGGTTGAAAATATGTTGAAATTGTTACTGATTCAGAAAGAACACCTAAGAGCGTGCAGTGAACAGAGACTTTTTTATGCATGAGCGTAAACTGTGTCTCTTGCTGCTGTAGTCAGCAGTGTCGAGGGAGCAGAGAGACGTAGAATCTTCACTGATATCCAGCATCAATGGGTACATTCAGGTTAGTGGCAGGCTCAGGCCTGTAGCATACTGTCCCTCACAGGACATGGTTTCTATTAACGCAACTAGCAGAGGGTGCTAACACATCTTCCTCTCTCCTCCTCCCGGGGTAGCACGAGTCTGAGAGCGAGAGGACGATCGTGGAAGGGGTGCAAATGCGAAAGGTCAGATTCTCGGTGCCACTCATGCGTTTCTCCACTTCCGATTTTTGCATCTGAAAGGACTAATGCCACTCTCTTCTCATGTTGTGCTTCCGTACAGCTAGGTGTAAACTTAAATATATCAGGTTCAAGAGATGTACAGTTTATTTTTAAGACGTAGAAGAAATGCAGTTACGAACAGAATGTGTAAGAATTTGGTCTTGAAGACTAATCTAGAGGCAGTCTGATTTGTTAAGTATTCTTTCTTCGCCTCAATATAAGTCATAAGTTTTAAAAGTTTTGCTTGCTGTCTTTAACATTGGAATGCACACATGCATGATCTTAGACTAACAAGATGTTTCTGTTCAGTTTTTCACTATAGAAGTCCTTCTTCTTTCCTAGTATAGAACAGTTTTGGTCACTTTGCACCAAATCATTTTGCATGAATGCCTCTGTTCTTTCCCGTCTGTTGTGTTTAACACATTAGTGAACTTCATACAATGCATGTCCATTGTGTGGCAGTGTGATGCCAGCGTACAGGGAAACTGAAACAAACCCACACTTTTTTTGTTTTTTGTTCTTTTCATTCTTCACAGAAAAGAGCTAAGAAAATTGAGGGTGACTCAATTTATATCAGACATAGCCTGTTAATGCTGGAGGTTTGTATCTGTTTCAGAGCTGCATTTTTCTTGCTCTTTGGCACACCAGCTGCTGCTGCTTAATCTCACGCTTGCATGAGGCATGATTCACACTATTTCTTGCATCAGCAATAAGTAATTGTCTGTGTGGCAAATTGACTTGGTTGATTCAGGAGAGTGCTGCTGAATTTTTAAACACTGGTTTACACAAACATTCTTTACTTTTTGATTCATTTACTTGCTCTAATTATGATAAGTCACAGGAATAAACTGTTGACCATAAACTGCGGATTTAGCTCTTGGACCGGGCATGAGGGACATTCAGCTGTTTGGAAACTACTTTTTATAACACTAGATACACCATACTTGAACTGTAAACCAGATATTTACATACCGTAATCCAATATTGGTGGAGATTAACAAAATGTTTTCTCCAGAAATAAAATCCAGAATAAAGAAAGGAAAAATAATTTTTAAAATTTTTAAAACAAGTTTGTTTTGAAGTTTAATCAAGTAATTTCTCCACTCTGAGATGAATATGCTTTTAAAAATGTTGAGTACAACCAGAAAATGATGTCATGGCTTTCTAAGCTTCCGATAGGCTGATGCTTTCTGTCTTTATTTAGGTGTCATTGTGTGTTTATTGCAAGGCATCAAGCACATTGCTTTCTTTGTGAGACACCATGGGAAAGTCAAAAGAAATCAGCTGAGGTATCAGGAGAACTATGGACTCCAAAAGTTAGATCCATCCTTGAGTATAATTTGCAGATACATGAAGGCGCCAGATTCATCTATAAAAACAAATACAAATTTAAGCACTATCTGAATGTCCACTCATATCATCCAGGAAGGAGACATGTTATGTCTGCCAGAAAAGGGTGTGTTTTGGTGAGAAATATGCTCATCAGCTCCAGAACTAAAGTAAAAGACTTTGCTGGCTGAAGCTGGAAAGAAAGTACTATTATCCACAGTAAAACCTGTGCAACACAAAGTATGAGATCATTCCAAAAGCAACAGAAAAATATGCAAAGGTTTGGATATGTACTAAGGGATAAATATCTGAATATTTTGAGCCATATCTTGTGGCTCATAAAAAAAAAATAAAAAAAAGTGTTGAGCATTATAAACATTGTTATATTTTGGAGAAAAAATGGGGAAGCATTTTATTCTGATAACACCATTCCAACTCGAAAGAAAAGGCGTGGCAGCATCATGCTGTGGGTGTGTTTTGCTGCAGGGAAAACTAGTCATCTTTACAAAATCAGATGGCATGGAAAAACTATGACATGGAATTATTAAAGCATCTTCTCAAGACCTCTTTCTTGAAATTAAAGCTCGGGCAAGAGTAAATGACACAAATTATGACGTCAAATTATTAACAAAAATACTTACGAACAAAAATTTTATTATTTGAGAGTGGGTTTCACAGCACTGTTTTTAGTCCTATAGAATATATGTGGGCAAAGCTGAAAACACAGGTGTGTGTGCAAGGTGATCCACAAACCTGCCTCAACTATACCACTTTTATCAGGAAGAATTGGCCAGTACTCACAGCGTAAAGTTTGGGGAAGAATACCCAAAATGGTAACCTGAACCCAGGTTATACAGTTGGAAAGAGAATTTAACCAAATGTTAAAAACATGTATGTAAGATTGTGAATTGCAAATTTAGTCTCATCAGGTCACACCTTTCCAAAACTGGAGACAAAATCTGTGATCAGTGTATGTTCAGTTTATAGTTGATCTAGCTGCCTTGTTTTTTCCAGATATAGATTTATTCTTGACCATCAGTATTCTCCTGATTCTGCTTTTGCTCATTGTCTTTCCTAATTACCATAATTGCTCTGCACTTTTGCAACAGTTATAACTAATAGGTCACTGGCTGTAGAATAAAAATGACAATAATAAAAGTTTTTCGTTTTGTGTGATGTGTAGCCAAAATAACGTTTGGAGAAACGTTGCTTTCAAGCACAACAACCAGTTCTTTTATACAATCTGCAGTTGATTTTGCAATATGGCTGCCACCATCTTCTTGACCATTCCAACTTGCTGCCAAATGTTGCCAAATCAGCGCTTCTTCTGTCGCATCTGTTCATTTCTTCCAAATGAACGTGTCTCTTCTACTCAGGCTGCGTCTTTAGCAATCTCGACCATGTCCGCCGTCTTCACTTCTCCTGCCCTTTGATTTGCAGCCTGTTTTCTTGATGTTTTTATTGCAATTTGAAATGCTGTGGAGTTGAAATCCTTATTGATCGATTTCTGCTTGTTTAAAACTACAAATCAGTCAGCTGCCAGACTTCAGATGAAGTTTGAAAAGCACCACTGATTACCCGTTTTGAAAAAGCCAAGCATTTGTACTTCAATGAAGTAGTACAAACATCTGGATTTATTCTGCCCCCCTCCTAATATTTTTCCCACAGAATTACCTGCTAACTCCGCTTCTGCTTATTCATGAAACCAGCAAGAAAAGACTCACAGATGGGCTAGCAAAGCAACATCATAATCTGATGCTTTTCTTTTTTTATTTCCTTCTATTCCCAATATCCTTCTCTCGCCATGTGTCTACCATTGCCATGGTCCCTTCCATTTATCACATTCTGTACCCTTCCCCCACAACACCTCGTCCTTCTCCTCTCAACTTTTTCTGACTCGTGTAGGAGTTCGATAAGCCTCAAGAGGACCTGCTCAGGCACCACGCCAGCATCAGTGAACTGAAGAGGAACTTCATGGAGGCTGTGCCAGAGCCAAGGCAGAGTGAATGGGACAAGCGTCTGTCCACACACTCTCCATTCCGTACCCTGGGCATCAATGGCCAGCCGCTGCCCAGTGCAGATGGGGTAAGTCCTGCGGATATAATTCCTTTTCAATTTGAGTCTTCCGGTTTTGGAGTTAGAGGGAATTTTGATGGTCATTTCTGAACTGGCTCATTATTTTGGGCGCTGTGCAGCCATGTATCATCTAAATCTCTATTTTGCTGTAAATGTTGCATAAGATTTCAGTTTTCTTTAATATATTTGCCGACCATATAAAATGATAGAGGAAGGACTCGGTCGCTTCCAGCTGCTAGTCTTGATTATCTTTATGTGATACTGTGTGCAAAGTGAATGCATGTACTTCTCTGATGAAACTGATGGCACGTGGTATGCAGCACATGCATGTGTATGAAGAATGCAGTTGGACTGGTGGAACGAGGCCTGTGCTTTCGTTCTTTCACTGTTGAGACAGACAAGCGTGAGGCTTCTGTTGGACTGGTTATCCAATCTCTGAGAAATTGGGTTGTAACTGCACTGGATGTGTCCGAACTCCTAACATGTTTGTATTGCATGACTGACAGACCTGACTCCGAAAAAATACCGCATGACTAAGATATGAGCAGTTTTCTTGAAGGCTTGCACGTCCTGACACAGAGCGGTGCTTCCTTTATTCTCCTTCCCTCTGCTCCTCTTCCATTGCCTTCTTTCTGCTTCCAATCCACTTTCTTTGCTTCTGCTTTAGTTCGGCTGTTGTGTTTTATAAATAAAGTTTCATCCACTTTTGCATCTGAACTTTTAGTGCCTTGCAAAAGTATTGCAAATGTTTCACATTACAAATGCGAACTTTATGGTATTTTATTGGAATTTTATGTGATAGAATGATGGGCCACACACTTTGAAAAGGAATTAGATAAATTAAAGATGAACAGATGAACATTTGCATTCAGCCTCACTTACTCTGATGCCCCCCAAAATCAGTGAAAACAAATGCACTTAGAAAGTCACCTGTAAAGTAGTCAATCTGTCCTATCGGGGATGTTGGCAGGATGGAAGAAATTATTGAATGCTATCCTGTAACATCAGACTTAAAAGTCACCATAAGCCATGCAGAAAACATGAATTATCTGAAAAAAAGTCAGAAGAGACCAAATTAAACTTTTTAGCCTACATGTAGCTCTGCGTAGCTGAAAACTAACAATATACATCAACTTAAACACAGCATCCTGACAGTGCAACATGGCACTTGCACCATCATGCTATTAAAAGTGGTTTTCTTTAGCAGAAGCAGGAAGTTATGAGCACAATTCAAGGTACTCCTGAAAAAAAAAAAAAAAAAAAAAAAACGTTAGAAACTGCAGACCATCCAAGACTAAAGAGAAAGTTCACCTTCCCCAAGGAAAATGACAAACAGTGTTATAATGGAAGAGTCAGTGTGTCAAAGTATCCTTACCTAAATCATGAAAGGAGTCTGTAGAAAGACTCAAATATTGATGTTGACAGATACCTCTTCATACACATCAAAATTATGCACTACTTCATATCGTTCTCTCATACAAAATCCCAGTAAAATACATTGATGTCTGTGATTGTAATGTGATTGATGGGTTACATTTTCATCAACATGCGGTTGAGTTGTACAGAAATCACAGAGAGGAAATGAAACGGGGCCCATGCAGAACCTGCTTACTGTCAACAATTATCAGCTTGAAACATCAAGTATCCTGACAGAGATTGCTATTATTTATCATTCTGTGTTTACTGTGAGATAAACCATCTAAGCAGACAGACTCTTATTTAATTTGGAAGTACTGCACTGAACTTAAAAATATTAATTATACCATCATCAACTCACAAAGCTGAATTTATTCTGGCTGTGATTGAATCGATTGACTTTATCTCTGAACTTTAATTCCATATTAATTGTGTAAATTAAGGCAGCACATGTGGGTCACTTTGTCTTTTTCAAAACCGACATTAAATCCTTAGACATGCAAATTAAAGAGTGCATGTTAAAATGCATGTAGTGGTGACATTTCCATGTTCTGAGTAACAACAATAACATTCAAATTTAAGTTCAACAGACTTTATAATTTCAATAGTAAGACATTGCAAAATGCTAGTAGTTCTATGTCAGTCATTGCAGACTCTTCAGAAATCCTTCCTCTTATCTCTCTTCCTCCCTTCCTCCTCCTCCCCCTCTCAGTTTGTCATCCGTCTCCCACGCGGCCCTCTGCTAGACTTCTACTCCAAACGCAGCTGAGGGTGGGGGGGGTCTCCTCGACGCTACTGAGTCTCTCCACAAAGGTGTGAATGTGACCCACGGAGGCCGCGTCTCGCCCATCTATCAATCATTCTCTAGCTTTCTTCCCTATTCTTCTCCTCCTCCTTTCGCCTCTTCTGCAAACACCACTCCAGCATTCTTCACCCCTCATCCTCTGCTCCACTCGAGAAGCTGCCCTTTGCTCAGTCATCTATCAGAAAAGACTTTGATTCTTTGGTTCCCGGTGCTGCACAACCTCCTGGTTTCTCCAGCCAGAAACAGACCTCATCTGTAAAGACTGATCAGGACTGGAATTGACTGTTTAACATTTTCTCTGATGGAGTTTAAAGATAACTACAACTGAAATCCAGCTTAAAGTTTTTAAAGCATGACCAGATCACTTTGAGCCTGTTTTCTACACATGCTGGGTGCATTTATATCTTGAGTAGTTTTTAGGATTTTGTCTTTGGATAAACTGATCACTGTGAGTTTTTTCTGAACACACAACCTTGAATGACATGTTTCTCATATTCTTTCTCATAGAGTGGTATTTCCTGTTGTAGGAAACCTTGAGGCAGCTCAGTTGTAATAGATTTTTGTCCTTCACCTCAACAGAGTACTTGTTGCATGATATTTCGACAATCAATTTAGACCAAGGAATAAAAGACATTCCGTAAACAACTGTCTTTTTTGTGTCATTGGGTTGGATTTCATCATAGAAATATCAGGTTCTAAACATTAAATTTATATGCATTGTTGTTCTAGTGTTTTGTTTTATCTCTCTGTTGTCAACAACAAATAGAAAATCAACTACAGGTTGACCAAAGTGCTTTAAAGTCAAGATAAACAAGAACACAACAAAATACAAACCAGCAAACATCAAAAACGTATTTAATTATAGCAAAATGGAAAATATTTGTTCAAGTTTCCTGTTCAATTTAAATCATCCTTAATGTACTGCAACTAAATTGTAATATTCTGACAACACAGAACCTCAATGCTTTTTTATTACTCTACAACTCATGCCCTGCTACCGCAGATTATTTCGCATCAGTAGTAGGCTGAAAGGCTATACTTATGTTAATTTTTTTTTTTTTTCCATTTTGATGTGATTCTTTGATATTTCATGTGTTAAAATATTTGTAGTGCAGTTCCAGTTAATCATCTGCAGATGCTTCATAAACTTAGCAGTTTACTTTGAATGCCTTTAAATTAATTTATAATCATATCAACTGCAGTCCTCTGAGCAGATCAGATCATACAGACAGGCTGGAAACTACATCAGCCAATACTCTATTTCACTGCAAAGAATCATTGGAAAAGGTGAAAAACAGAGTGGGATCTTAGTTGAGAGCTCTGACACCATGCATTTAAAAATGCATTGATTGTGTCCCCAAAACCCCTAATCCTAAATAATGCATTAGTTTAATATTTTATACTAGTTGAATATTAACATAATTGGGGAAAAAAAATTCACACAAGAAAGGAAAGACTTTAGGGTGTTATTATAAATATTAATGAACCTCATATGATTCTTTTGTCCCTGAAAATACATGATATGGACTGTGGGGGTAAAGTTGGAGACATTGAATGGATGAAATCTACTGTTTTTATCTAAACCTTTTTTTCGTGTGGTTCAACTTGACTAACTGTATCACAAATGGAAATGATTAGAGAGTGGCTTGAAGACTCCATCTTTTCCAGTGAAACTAGTCATTTTAATTCAAGAAAACAAGGAGACTTAATCATTTCTGTTGACATCCCACATTCTTATATCTCCGTTGTATGAAGGAAATGGCATGCAAACGTGTTTTTATGATTCATGGAAATGTTATTTTGTTATTCACAACTCTTTTGCCTGCTCATGATCATAGTGACTGTGTTTGTCTTTTTTTAGAGTGTGTGCATTAGTCCCAGTTGCAAAAGTTCAGAAACAAAAACTCTTCATGAGGAATCCAGGAGTAATTTCGGGGGGGCCGAGGTATCCGGGCCTTCTGAGAGCCATCAGAGTGAGCCTGATGTTGTCGAAGGCCTCAACGCTCCCCTTGAAGAGTCATTGTGCGATCACGAGGAGGTTGTGGTTTTTGAGACTCTCCTGGTGCCGCTCGTAGAGGTGGAAATGGCACAACTGGCTCCCACAGTTGAGTCCGACTGTAAAGCTTTAGATAAGATCCCGGAGGAAGAAGGAACGTGTCTCATAGCGCCTGAGTGCTCCGGGGGAATAGTTGGACCTTCCCTACCTTCCTTTTTCTGGAGTGATGGTCCGAAGGTCATACACTGCTCCCAGGTAGTCTCAAAGGGGGGAGATTCTGTTTCTTTTCTTTCTTGGCCTTGAGCTTCCACACTTGCTGACTTCTTTGCAGTACCAGAACAAAAGAAACTACACTAATCTAGAAAGAAAATCAGTGCTGCAAGAGCAGCAGTTGAGTTTAAAGCAAATGGAGTGTGCTGCAGAGGTGTCGCACGGTGACGCTGCAAGATCCTGTCTATGGTGACGGGTTGCTATAACAATACCACTTTCTACGTTGAAATACAATGATTAAAATCACTCTATAAGTGACAAAATCATCCTATAAGTGTTGCGAATGAAGTTAGAGGTGTGACTGCATTGTTTTAGAAATAATCAGACCGAGTTTGGGCTGGTGGTGGTGGAAACAATTTGCACTAAAAGGGATTGCATGGTGTGAAAGAAGAACTGATTGCTGTGAGGTGCGAAGTGTCTGGTTAAACAGCCACTCACGGGGCTGTGCTCCCATTCACAGCCCCCTCTGGTGCAGACCCACACTGTCACCATCACAGCTGTTTCCAACTCCCTGCCTGGTGACATCTCCACCACAGAAGTTCCCATCGTCCCAACCAAGACCTTCACCTATGAGTCTTCAAAGGTAGGGGCTCCAGCTCCAGCAGCAGCTCAGTCCAGATCCAACTGGCCTCCAGAACTTGACAAGCTAACGATACGATGGTCTCGAAGGGGCGGCAGAGGAAGTTGGGGGGGGGGGAGCTTTACTGCACCTTCCTTAGAAAAAGATCATTAAATCAGTTTGAAAAGCAGTTTTTTTTTTCTTCCTTTTTATGTTTTTCTCAGATGACAGATGATGGTACAGATGAGGACAAGGACAGCTCTTTTTCCACTTCCAAGACCATTACCTCAGAGACGAGCTGCGGCACCACTGTCACCACCACTACCACCCATATCTCAAAGGTTAGCTTTGCAAGTTTTCTTCCATTCGTCCTTTCAGATTGTGGGCCTCTTGAACACACTGCTTATGCCTTTGTTCAGGTGGTGAAAAGTGGATCCTCAGAGACCCGGGTGGAGAAGAGAATTGTCATAACAGCAGACTCTGATGTTGACCAAGAAAAGGTACATGACATGAAACACCATTTGCTACCTAAAAAATAAATAAATAAAAAACTGTAAAAGTGCACATGGGGTCAGTGCGAGCCAGTTGGACTGTGCACAGAGTAAAGAAACCGTGGGGTCTAGATGACCCTGACATGAGTATTGTGAAAGGCTTAGTAAAGAGAAGATATAAAAAATTAAACGTTCTTAAAATGTATATGGGTGCTTGAAGAACTAATCAATTTCAAAAAGTCAGAAAACGCATAATATTTTGGGTTTACAAATATTTCATTTAATGAATGATTAAAATTTGCTAAGGGAAAAGCTTTTCCCTTCTAAGTTTAGATTAGAAAAAAATCCACCTTTTGATTCTGATATCACAATTATATATTTGTCTTTCAGGAGAAACATGGCGGCGCATCAGCATTGTAACAGAGCCCTTCCCTTATCCATTGAACTCACCACCTTCAACATCCTTTAGATCGTGACACTCAACACACACAGTGACCAAGTCTGTTTGCGCACAACAGAAAAACCTCAGAAATCTGCATCTAAAAGGACTGATTATGAAGTAGACTGTTCCTTGTAGATCCTGTTTGTTTTCTAAGTTGAGCTCTTCACAGTAGGTAGGAACTGCTGATCAAATGCTTCAATTATCATCCTGGGGTTTAGTGTGAACATTTGATTGGTCAATAACCAGCCTTTTTTTCAGTTGAGTGACGTCTGTTATGTTTGCTTTAAATGCTTTTATTGTTTCATAGTGGTTTTCTACAAATGTAGAGTGTCAGTTCAGAAACCATGATTAGCAGTGATTCCCTTGGTGCTACTTGGGGAAAACGTTAAGACGACATTCAAGTGAACTCTTATTTTTGTTGTTGTTTACTTGTCTATTAAATTCAGGAGAGATTTTTTATTATTATTATTCTTATTGAAATGACATACCTCACATTTAAAACGTGAACAAAGATATTCTGTGCTCAAATTTGGACAGGTTTTTTTTTTTTGGCTTTGTTCACTGCTCAGGTACAAAAAGCGAGGTCCCAAATCTTTGCTTCCCCAACCAGCGTGGAACCAGTAGCCTACACATTCTTGTAAAGTTTGAACTAAAATTGATCTATTTTCAAATATTTCTCTATTTTTTAAAAGTATGCTTTTTATAGTATTTGTAAAAAAAAAAAAAACGGAGGTTTTTAAGTTGTTCATATCCATCTGTTCATTCGATTTGTAGGTGACCAGTTATTTTAAGAGCTGTTCTGCCTGAATTAACCTGAATCATTCTTATTCGTTTCCTCTTGTAGTACACCAAGTTTACCAGATTTTTCATCTTTTTACTAAGAAGTGCTCCCCAAGTCATGTTTTTCTCATTATCATAAGTCATAATTACTTTGTACATACAGTGGCTTCTTTAAAATGCAAACACATCTGTAAAAGGACAGGGGTTTTTTTGTCAAAAATTGGTCTTTGGTAAACAGTTTTGAAATCTTCTCCAAACATGTGAAATTTATCCTGTATGTTCAACAGAAACAAGTTTTTTTTTAAGATGGAAAAATGTGGGGAAAAAATTAAATAAAAATCCCGCAACAACCTGGTTAAGTAAGCGAGCCCACCCCTAAACTAAAGCTTTGCTGAAAGTTCTCTGAATCAAGACAAAACAGGACTGCACAAGTTGTGTCGATCGACGAAATGCACTGCTGACCTCCCGAGGTGCGTTCCTATTTAGTCTGGACATTATTGAGATTGGAGACATGTCAAAAACACCCACTCACAACTTCTTGTAGCTCCTTCACTGTTACTTTCAGTCTTCCTAATCCATTTTTTTTCTCATCAGCTTTAGGGAAATGTCCAGTTTTAACAAGCCTGGTTGATGTTCACTGGTGTGAACTCAAGAATACAAGGTATAAGTGTTCATAGTCATCCAACCAGGTCATTTCAGATGCATTTGTTATGTTTTTCTCCAAAAGCTTTTTGTTTTTCTCTTGAATTGTACAGGATAAATGTCAAATTGTGTGCAGACAAAGGTTATGAGGAAAACCTGGCAAATTTACCAAGGGTGTGTAAACTATTCAGCCACTTTATTTGGTCAATGAGATGTTTTTCTCGCTTTGGTCTGCTTATCTCAGGTTTTGATGTTCTATGTAAGACTACAGACCTCCTTATGATTGTATAAGGGATTGTCATCAATGTATATCCATCTGTGTTGTAATTGTACATTCATGTTCAGTCAAGTGAGGTCAATGAAAATGAAAGCTTGTCTATCACTATTACCACACATGTAAGAGATGAAGGCAGCTGCCCGAGTATACGTGGCTTTTTTTTTTTTTTCTCACAGGAGCACAGGTTGTCTTTTATATGTTCTGCTATACAGTAATTTATTTGTAAAGTCGGAACTGTTTCATGTGATTTTGATGTACTGTGGTGTTTTAATGAGCTTCAAAGCTTCAGGTAGAGATGTCAATATATTGCTTTCATTATCAAACAAGTTTGTAAAGCCTTTTTAACCACATAGTTTTGAGTAGATTTGCACTCACTTGCTGTTTTCCTGTGCTTTTTCTATAGAGATGGATGCTTGACTAACTTATAGAGCACCTGCTTACTAACATTTTCCCTTTTGTCCTAAAGTCCAAACACAATCTGTTCTTATCATAGCTTCATGCATTTAAAAACCACCCACAATCTTCTTCAGGATGAAAAAGTAGTATTCCATATGAAGTAAAAGTAGATTTTAGACAAAGAAACTATTGTTGCTTTGTGAATTCTCCCTTTTTATGAAGAAAAAAATAATAAAATATGCATTTATTTGCATTTGTGTTGGGCTGTGTGTGAACTATATCTTTCTACATCGAAAATAAATAAACAAGGTTCATTGTGTCCTTTCACAAATATTGGTACTCCTGGTAGAGACATGTAAAACCTACTACTGCCATCTTTGATTTCTTCAGTATTTTGTTTAATAATGACAAAGCATTGCTCGTTTGCTCTGGTCAATAGCCCTAATCAGTGTTTTGAAGCTTTCCATTAGTAATCCATGACTTCATGCTTCCCTGTGTCAAATATGACTAATTTTAAGCCACTCCTTAAAATGGGAAAGATGAGAGGACATGCCATTTACATAATGTAAAAGCATTGGTCTCAAGTCAGGAAACTGACAGTTGCTTCTCTTTTGCTAATTTTTCAGAGCAACCATTGAGTAGTTTAAAATAACTGGAGCAAGCCACGCTGCACATAGGGTCAAGATTTTTGGTCACAATGCACAGTGAATGGTAAGCGTGGCACCAAAACTACCATTTGACTCATTTACCAGCAATTGCCACTTTGTACTTGGATTTTAATTGGAACTGTCTGGAGTGATCAAATTTGAGGCATTTAACAAACTACCTGGAAAACCGCCACATGCCCACAGTTATACAAACAGTGGGCCCTTTTCCAATGGCCCTTCATTCTCAAAGGAATCCATGGGGTGTGCTAAAGGAAGGATAAAAGAGCATCCAGAACTATATAGAGATTGCTCAGCTTAGTTCTGATTGTTCCCTGCGTGTTACAACCTCATTACGTAGGGTTAAAATCTTTGTACTTTTTTTAGAACAAGACTATTACTGTAATAATTTTGTTTAGCAATGATTAAAACTTCTACTACGTGTGACAATTGTAGAGGAAGCTGCATCAGGTTCTGCGTCTATGACAAAACAGTTAGTACTAAACGTAGCATCCATGGGACTATATAATTTAGTTCCTTACATGTGTAGTGCTATTTTTTTGTTTCCTATTAATGTACCACAACTATGGTAAAAAGCTTAACAAATCATCTAAATACTGCTTAAACTAAATCTTTGTACATTTCATAGTTGTTTTTCCACAACTTTAGCAAATTCACTTGAAATTAGTGGAGAACTATCAAAGGGGTATAGAAGATTATCCCTTTATAAAAAAAATCCCCAAAACTATAAACCAATCCACTGACATCCACACAAATTGAACTTTGCAAAAGTGTATTTATTGTTATAGTCCCCAAATTAGAACAAACGACTGAGTTTAAAAGTACAAACAAAGACTACTTTAGGCAGCTGTAAAGCTTTTTTTATTGGGAATATATACTTCACTGCTTCAAACAAGTCCAATGCTTGAGTCCATTGTCATTGCAGAGGTGGATTCTAGCGAATTGTCTTTGCCGGGCTTTTGAAACTTGATGCGGCCTGAAGCTGGAGTTGGTAGGCCATTGGGTGAATTTTGAAGCCATATAGCCTGAAAAAGAAACAACAGAAATTAGCTTCTGGTTCATACAATAAACACCCTGTTCCTAATTTTTAAACACACCATTAAATTTAAATCTTTACAAACGTGAACAAACCTTGGTACAAACTGGTTGGCTGGTCGTTTTGGTCGATACTCTGGGTTCACCATGAACAACATGTGAGGAAATCCCGTGCCGAAGTAGGCTCCATCTGTGTGATGATGTCTGGAGGACTTAGGAGTGTACACGTCCATACACTTAGGGCAGTAAAGCTTCACCATTGCCTCTCCTGGGATATCTGACAAGCCTAGATTAGTCAGAAAGCAAACGGTAAGGAAAGACTCAATGACAAAGTGTGGGAGAAAGTGTTTGGAAAGAGACCACCTCACCAATAGGAAGCATTGGCTGATTCTCGCAGTATACTCTGGGACAATAGCCAAAGTCCCCTTGCTGGTATTTTTCCAACTAAAGAGAGAAACAGAAATTAAAGATGGCTGCTGATGATTGATTTGGAGAGCCAGCGAGACTCGCAAGTTATTATGCACTGCAGTACCATTTGTGCGATGCCTCTGTTTGTGAGAATGTATCGTGCATGTATAAGACCATAGAGCATCTCTGCTGCCTGCTCAATCAAATCACTCTGATTCTGGTTATCTTCAGTTTCCTCATCTGTTAAAGAAAAGTCACGCAGGAAGTTAAAAATTATCATTTTTCTTCCTTTTAATCCAAAGTCAACACCTCTCTATAATCTCACCAGGCTCCAGGTCAAGAATCAAATCCAAAGCCTGGCGGTAATGAGGGACCTGCTCGTTCAGTCCTGTCAGGTTGAACTTATCCTGAATGTAGTCTTCATCAACCTGAAATACAGCAGCAGAGTACATTCAGTGAATAGGTACTGTTGCTGCAGTCAGAATAATACCACACACTTAAGTGAAAGCATTAGAGAAGCGTCTAGCAGGATTATTCAGTTGCTGCCAGGGCAGAAAATAAGGGGTTATAATTAGAAATTGGATTGCACATGTGCAAGTCTAACCAGTGATTAACTGGATGGATGCTGATAACTGACAAACAATTCCTGGAAAACTAAATAATTTTTTGTTTGTTTATTATTTTATTTTATTTATTTTTTTACATACGTGATCTCTGACCGGTTTGTTTGGTATAAGCCACCATGTCCTCCGGTAGAGAACACAGTGCTTACAAAAGTACTTGAAAAAGGATTTCTGATTTGCCAAATATATTTGCATTTTACAGTCAATACTTACTAGAACCACATTTGGAACAATTATACAATCTTTTGAGGTATGTCTCTACCAGCATTGCAGATCTCGAGCAAACTGCCAACATTGTTTTTGAGTCTTATTAGGAGTTATTTATGGATTTTGACCATATTCTGTGCACACATGAATATGCTCAGAGCTAAATCTAAATCTAGCTTTTCTGGTTGTAGTTGTAGTTTTAGGGTCTTGTCTTGTTGGAAGTTAAAACCTTTTACTCATATTCTTCCTGGGTTTCCCCAGTATTCCCTAGCTTTGTCCCTATTAAAGAAAAGCAGCCTCATAGAATAATTAGACTGCTGGTGATGTTCTTCACTGCCATTACTCAGTCTGTCCTCGGCACATTCACCACTGCGTGGTTTGTCTCGGCCACAAAACAGGACAAACAATCAGATCCATAGAGAGGGTCATCATAGCTTCTACACATTTCAGGTCTGTGCTATTTGCAAAAACCAGTTGGCACAGAGAGTTTCTTTATCCAGGCTCTGATGAACACAATGAACATCTCACAGCCATCGTAGACTACTTTTCTGTGTACATTTCTACACTATTGCAACCTCTGCACACACAGCTAACCTAAGCTATCTCTTATGTTAGATGTTACTTGTTAACACAGACACTGCAACCACAAGAAGAAGCTGCAGTAGCTAAATAAAAACACTTCCTTAAAAGTAATTTCTGGTATCTTTAAAAAAAAAAAAAAAAAAAAAAAAAAGCTAACTGATCCAAAACAAAGTAACTATGTATTGTTTGAACCACCACAGGTGTCTTTCACATGCAGAGAACTAATTTTTTTACAACGTACTATTTTGGAGATTTAGCCCCAGAATTTCAGCTTATAAAAGGCTGCCCTCTCTCTCAATTTGTAACCAAGATATATGAAATTGGCAACATTTAGAAGTCAAAGCTAACTAAAGCCGACTTTATTTTTAACGTAATACTCTTGGAAATGTGTCAGAACTACACATCTTAAGACCCAACAGTTTCCGACCCCAACTTAAAAGTCTCTCCGTTGAGGAACAAACGTAAACAGACGCGATTCCTTTAGAAATTAGCTCCTACTTTTGATTCTTAGATCATATTTTCAAAGTAAAGGTGGAACTTGCCTCGCAGAACAGCTCGTTTCCTCTGAGTCCACAGAACCAGGATATCCAGGATACCTCCTCCGAACTGCTCATCCTCCTGACAAACAGTAGAGCTCTTTAGATACACACCAGTCGGGTAACCAGAAGCTTTTCATTAAAACAAAACTTAAAAATGAGCCATTCTAACATGATACGCCGTCACCTATCGGATATGTGCTCCGATATAGTTTACGTTCACTGCAACTTACGTTAGCTCTTCATATACACGCTACCTGGCTAACTATTGTGTTGCTATGTAGCTTAGGGTGCATAATTCGGTAAGTATTTCTGCTAAAAGTATTTTCACATGAGAGTTTATTAAATTACAACATAAATTTAGCTTCACTTACCCGTTTAAATGTGTCTTATAATATATTAATATGCAGGCTTTGCTAGCTTTTCCTCTCTTCCGCGATGACCAACTTCCGGTGTCTTGGGTTTTTCAAATTAATGGTCTAATTATGCTAATGCGCTAACAGGAAACAGAAACATTTAACGAATTATAACTCCTTGAATTTAAACAAACACCGACACTGGTTTTTCATTCTTTTTAATAAAATAACAATTCCAATACACCGGATGTAACGAAAAATAAAAATGACATTGATACTCATATTTTCTCAGGTAAAATAATAATTAAAAAGAAATAGTTATTAGTTATAAGTCACTTTGACATTAGGCTATGTTATTTTCATTTTATTATCAAACTTATGCAACAACACTCCATACTTTTAAAATAATTTACCATTTTTTCAGGCAAATTTCTCACTGTTTTACATGTTGGTTGGGCCAGAAGGACTCTTTAAAAAAAAGAAAACAGTAAAACATATCTTGATGTATGAAGACTTCAGGGAAGGTCTGAAAAGGTTTTGCGTGAAGGTGGACCAACATCCTTCTGCTCCTGCTCCTTTCCCATTCCTTCGAACATTAGAATCCTTAACAACAGAAGAAGAAACACTTGCTATTACTTCACATTTTCAATCATACTCTATGTACTTTCTGAAGTTCCTTTAATGAGATGCCAGAAAAAGTGCTGTGAAAGTGAAAATTATCATTACTCCAAAATTTGAGTAAAGAAGTTGAAGCACTGGTTTATACTGGCCAATGAAAACACAATCCTTTAATTTTAGCACACTGCTGGTCAGCTGCTGACCTAGGAGCTACAATATTTTTCACATACTTATGAAACACAAAAAATATGGTTGGTGATATTGTGGAAACTAAAGAAAATCCACTTTTAACTTAGGGGAAAGTGTTAGGGTTATTTGACACTTTAAAAAACAAAAGCCATGCGATCATGTTATACAGCCTTCTTTAAAAGCATTGTGTTTGTACAACGGATTTCTTTGCTCAGAGCTTACATGAAAATCTACCAGCCCATTCCTAGTCTCATTATACACAAAACCATTGTTTTTTTTTTTAAATTTATTTCAGAGACAGACATTCTTCAGAGACAGACATTCTTCATATTATAACACTCTGTGTTATAATATATGACACAATGACAAGTACACTGTGTCATATTATAACACAGTGTACTTATAATATGACACAAGTACAAGCTTTACAAGCTTATAAGTACAAGCTTTACTATGCTTCTTGTGGAAGTGAGTTTGATGGTTTTTTTTTATTTAAACAAGTGTGGGTCCATGTTTACTGGCACCACATGTAGAAATGTGGTGCCACATATAGATTCTAGAAAGGGTATGTAGAATCAGATACCCTTTTGGTTTTGTGTTAACCTAAATATACTCACAGCTTCAGAATTGCATTTCGTTTCCCCAGCATCATATTCAGGAAGTCGTGGTAGCTGATTGTGTCCTTCGATGGGCCTCCAGCTACCTCTGACATCATCTTTTTCAGCTCTAAGTGAGTTTTGGCCAGTCCAAGTTTTTCCAGCATACGTTTTAACCCCATCATATCTGGAATATTGTTTGTGCATATATAAGAAATACATTTGACAAGTTTAAGTGGCCTGTGAAAACACTGTTAAAAATGAGTGAGTGAGCAAGTTGAAATTTCTCACAGTAGCTAAAAATACTTTTGATATGTAGAAGTCTGGTGCACATTTACCTATGTCTCCTTTGTCGTTGAGATCAAATTCCATGTATTTCTCTAAAAGAAAGACGTGGAAGTGTTTTACAGAACATTATACCAGGAATTAAAATGCAAATAAAGACATTTATTACTCTAAGTAACTCACTTTTAAACATTTCAAGCTTTGTTGCCAGATCTTCCTCATCTGCATACTTTGAATCGGTGAGAAACGCCTGAGAAGGGGAGCAGTTCATTTATTTGGTCACACCATAAAGCTAAATTACTTCACCCAAATATGACAGTTATTCCAGCTCACCTCATTTATGGAGTTAAGTTTTTCCTCCTGTTGAGACTTAAGAAGCCCATAAGCTTTACCTCCTGTTAAAAACAAAACAGTGATCAGCAAATCTTTTTCTGAATTCTAAGAAGAAAAACAAACCATGTCAATTTTGAATTGCAAGCTTTTTTCAATTTAAATTGGCTTTAAAATATAAGCTTTAGCAGAGAAATGCAATCATACCTTGAGCATTGTTATCCATTTGTGTGAACTGTGGTGGGAAACTATAACACAGCGACTGTTTTTAAACGCTGTGGCTGTAAATTGTATCTGAAGAGGAAGTGAGATCTGGGTGAAGTTCCTGCATTACATTTAAGGTAGCAGAGAGCTAAGGTCAAATTTATGATGCAAAAACTAGAATTCCCATTTCCCCCATATTTTCCACATGCAGGGTCTGAAAACTTGTGCCATTCAGTTCTTTTTCATGTTACTGCAGCCTACTGCCCACAGTGTGCTCACTGTTATGTTTCACTTCTGTACAATGCAATGAATAACCTTGTACATTTTCACTGTTTTCAGGAAGCAATGCTGTTGAAACGTGTGAGATTGTTGTTAGTCAGTAAAGAGATAGCTCAGATATCTAAAACGAAGACATAACCCAAGAATTTAGAGTTTTTGCAGTTAATCTCAAAACTGTATTAACACATGGGCATAAATACACAGCATTAGAATGATCAAATATCATTAAAGTTTTATTGAGTCAATTTATTTGAAATGTAGGCTGGAACATGACCTTTCTTTACTCAAAGTATTTTTTCTCCAGCATAATTTCTGTGAAACTGAACATGGTTTTGTAATTAGCATTATAAAATAATCTTGAAAGAAAATCCTGCAAAGATAAGCCGGGATAGACATTAGATGGAAGGATGGATGATGTGATAGTTTACTCAGATGCATTCTACAAGTTAATCACGCTATTTCCGTGATGTTTTATTTTTGCCAGTCAACGGCGCTCTTGCTCAACTGAAAATAGGAAAACAGTCCTACGTGTTTTACTTTAGTTTCAAGATGAGACTTCGGGTTATACACAGGAACTGAGAATATCCTATCTTAAAACTAAAGGTACAAAAGCTAATCCTCGCATTGACCTTGTTGCATTAGTCAGAAAATGGCTCACTTGTATTTTCAGGTTTGTCTTTTAGTGTTTGTATTAAAAGTTCCTCACAAATGCAGAGGTGAGTTTCCAGTTGGTCTTCCTTATTGGATTAAATCAGCCAATATTCTATTTCAGTACATATTTTATTGTCTGTTTTGTAGATTTACACATTTTAGTAATTTACTACATACAGAAATTTTATTTAATGTATGACTGACTATATTAAAATCTGACTCTGCAGGTGTTGAGACTGTGTCAGGTTTTAAAGATGAAGACGTGGTTCTGTCATGTCTAAATTTCAACATGACGAATCTGAGGAGTTGCTATAGAATCAGACTGGTGAAGAACACAGATGACAGGAAACTTGTACTTGTACCAACCGGTACAGTTATATTTGAGTATCCAAAGAAATCCCAGGATGCCAAACGTGTGAATTTGGAAGCAAACAGGAAAGGACAAACGTGTGTTTTTTTGAAAACCTTGCAAAGATCAGATGAAGGGAGCTACGACTTTGAAATTTGGGAAGGATGGGACAAAATTAATGTCACAAACATATCATTAAAAGTGAAAGGTAGGTAATATTTTCTTTTATTTTAAAGATTAATTTATACAAACTGCAGAGTAGATCACATGCTCCTTCATGATTTTTTAGAATGCAAAAACCTTAAGCCAGAGGAAGCGAAGCCTGGCCAGACCGTGAGTCTAAACTGCTCAGTGGATGCAGAAACGGCTCCTTCAAATGTCACATGGAAGAAGGTGAAAGGGCTCCGGTCTGTACCTGTTAATTTGACAAGGGCTGAAATGAAGGGTATATCCCTGACAATCAAGTCTGTGTCTGCCAGTGACACCGGTTGGTACAAGTGTGATTATAAACTCAGGCAAAGTTGGCGCTGCTCAGAGATCTATCTACAACTTCAGGGTCATCAAGGTCTGATCTTAAACATATCCCTTCAGTATTACCTCCAATAATGTTGTATATGAGGTAATTGTTACTATTCCATCACTTTTTTGTTTGATTAAGCAGAAGATGTGTCCACTACTACCATGATTCCAAGATCTGCATTTACAGAAACTCACCAAGGTGTGTTTTCTGTTTAATTTTCCATATACACTATAACAGCAGTCTCTTTTTATTGAGATGTTGAAATGGCTTCATCTTTATGTCTTTGCCAGTCCCTCCTTACATTGATTCGGAGACCAACAGGACGGAAGGAAGGGAAACCTCGACTCTTGCTGTAGTCCTGACCATCACCTCAATTTTCACACTTGCAGCACTAACAGGAGTGCTTATTTACAAGAGATACAAAACTCAGAGGAACTCTCCAGGTGGGCTGTCTTTTTCTCGCTCTCTGTTTTGTATGGTTTTAAGTTTTTATGTTTGATTTCTATTGTACAGCGCGTTGTGAATCTATGTCTATGAAAAGCGCTTTATAAATAAACTTTACTTACTCTCTTTCTCCTTATAAATACATATATATCATATATATATCATATATATATATATATATATATATATATATATATATATATATATATATTATATATCTGTCTCATTTTTGCCATTTCCCTTTTCTTCACTTGTGAATCAGTCTGCTTTGCAGAGTCTGCAGATGTTTATGAGAATGTGAGTCTTCCATGTTCAGCAGGTGAGAGTAAAATTCTGATCTTGGTGCCACTTTTCTTTAATCAAATATCTAAACTGTACCTCATTATTCCTGTTTTCTTGCCTTGAAACTAAAGAGTCATTTTTCATCTTTTAATTAAGAAATGTTTATGTTACACTCACAGATACTACAAATCGAATCAACAGCTTGTATGCATTCCCAGAGGAGAATGTAGAAGGACTCACCTGTAAGTATATTACAATGATGACTCTAATGCTTCAGTATTGAGTATTCATACAAATATTCCAATATCCCCATTTTTGTTGCAGTTCAAATCTAGAAATGTTCTGGCCACTCATGGAGAACACTGAAGATCTTTCTCTATTCCCTCAAAAAAAATAAAATAAAAATAAGACTAGCCTGCCTGGCACCAGGAAACAGGCCACATTCAGCATCACTGAATCACTTAAATCCTTCTCCCCACCTATTGGTTTGACCTTCAGCATTTTGTTGTCACCATGTCTAAATGCCTAAATGCACTGAGATGCTACAATGAAATTAGCTGATTCGTTATTTGTGCTAACACAAGTGCTAACAAAGTTTCCAGTCAGTTTATTTCAAATTTGCATTTTTCAAATGAAATGTGTGCCACATTGTTGTCTTTCAATAGGCTTTATTTAATCCAAAGTGTGCATGTGATCTTCTCTTGTGTATTTTATTTTGCAAATGTTGTTTTCTGTGCTGGCAAATAAAACTATTTCAGCATTTAAGTGAATACAGAGCAGTGTTTATTTTTACTTTAGTTGACAGGTTGTAATAAATTGTAGAAACCATCATCAGTGGTGGCAAGTTCTGTTTTTAGCTGTCCCGGTTGCTGTACTTCCTCATCCTGAACGACATCATAAACATGATTCTGGTAAAAAGAACACTGACATTAGCATTCAGGGATATATCAGACCAACATGAATCAAATGGAATTGTTGATGTACATAATTATTTCTGTTTACCATTGAGATGCCTGACAGTTCATCAGCTGCAGAAAGAGAGCAGATACCAGTTGTAACATTTAGTACATGATCAAAAGTGAAAGTTAAAATGACGAGTTCCTCTACCAGATTGAGTACTCAAATCCTTGTTACGCTTCGTCTTCCAGTGAATAAAAACTCCTCCTGCTGCTGCACATAATAAAATGCCAAGAGGGAGACATAACCATGCCAGAGTCTGCAGAGCTGAAGACAATGTTGTCTTATTCCTTTTTTGTTTTTGCTTAAACAAAATTGCATAAACAGAAACGTAATCCTGCAAACATACATTTAACAGAGCTCAAACTTTTGATGCCATCTTTGAACCTTCTCTGTACACAGAGCAGGTTATTGCATCAGAGCTAACTGGCCAAACTGGGAGAAGAAGCTCATTGATCAATGTGTTGTTAGCATTAAATAGTCTGCCATGCCAACGCTCTTGGTTGCTTCCAGACCAAGTTAAATTGAAGTTTTCTTCACATTTTTCAGCACAAGTAAGCACACAGATCAAAGAGATATTTCCTTTTACTGGCTGTGTATTTGCTGCAACTGTAACATAGAAAAAAAAATGTCAAAAGACTCTCAAAGTCAGAATTTATTTTCGATTATTTTTGTCACTTACCATCAAGGGTGTGAACCCTAATTTTGTGCAACACTCTTTGCTCATCAGAGGAGCCCATGCACTGGTAATCACCAGCATGCATTGGAGCCAGTTTGCTGATTACTAAGGATGAGTCTTTGATCACATGAAATACATTTGTTTGGCCATTTTCTGGTACCAGATCACTGAATAGCATTTTGTTATTCAGTGTCCACTCTATTCGGTCTCCATGTGTGAGAGAGGAAGTGTTTCTGCATAGGAGTGACACTGACTCACCAACAGCAGTGAACACTTCCTCCAGCCCATCTACAGGAAAGAGAGCAAAGCTCAACCTTTGCATATACAAAACCACAGTTTGAATTTCTTATTGTGGAGCATTACCTCTTACTGTTGTCCTGTAACTGGCAGAGGTTTTAACTTCACCATTTTGCATTATTTGGCATTTCCATATTCTGTGATGGTCGGTCAGTTTCCTGGTAATGATGAGTTTTGAGAAGCAGACAGATGGATTTTCAAATCTAAATCTGTTACCAGTTATTGGAACATCATCCTCAGTTGTCCAGTTGATATGTGTGTCTGTGTCGATTTTACAGCTGTCAAAACCTGTAGATTTACTCAAGGAACAGTGAAGTTCTATGGTGCCCTCAGCTGGAGATTTGTTCTCATTAACTGTTGAATAAAAAACAAAATTATTCTCTCTTTTAATATTAACATTAAGAATGTTATTAACAAAAGTCCTACTTACTGTCAAGAAACTGAAGGTAAACACTTGAATTTAGCGCTCCACTTTCACAAGTGTACAACCTGGCATCACCACGCTCCATCTGAGGGATCTCCAGTGAGCAATCCTTTAGCAGGCGATACTTGTTTTCCTTTAAATGTGTCACTTTTCCAGCTGTAACCACCTCATCTGTATCCCATATCAAACCCCTGACTGTCCAGTTTACTGAAGAGCAGGATCCAATAGAAGGTAAACCACATTTCAAGGTAACTCTATCTCCTGGAATAGCAAACTGCAGCATAGGATCTGTTTATAATAATAAAAAATGCATTTAAGTGAAAAATGTATTTAAGTCTTGAGCATTGTTTTTCAAAGCAGGCATTTAAGTAAGTGTGGTAATCCAACCTATATTCACTTGCAAAATGATTCTCTGTTTATGTGGTGAATAATTAACAAGCATATCAAGATTAAAGAACTGAAAACCAGACTATGCTCATTGACCTTTAAGAGGCTTTTCAATGCAATCCATGGCAGAATACATAGAGAGCATCCAGCATATTTTACTGTATTGGATGCTTTTTCTCCTTACACACATTTTTAAATTTGTAAGGTAAGATCCTTTACCTTACAAATTTTAAGGTAAATAATTACTTAATTTCTTCGATACAATCTAGGTGAGCTGATTATATATACTAGAAGTCTTGTACCTACTTGATGAATAAAGTGCCAGTGATGCCCATAATGGAGATATGAGATACAGTCCAATCAAAGTCTGGAAATACATTCTTCGTTCATAGACTCTTGTGTAAATGCTTCACAAATATGGCCAAGTTTTGTAAGGGAAACAGTTTCTTAAAAAAGCTCTTCAGGAAGTATTTTTCAACACCACATGACAGGATGTTACTTCAATGCAAAACTGAATGTGTTTCATAGAAAATTTTCTGGGCTGTATTTGTCGCTCTGCAGGTACCTTTAATATGTTCGTCTGCTTCAGATGTCTCAGTAAATGTAACTTTTACTTTCAGCTTAATCTTTTCGGTCTCTCATGTGGATGCCACACATGTTAAATATTTTTTTAGAGTTGGTTTCAGACATTTTATTGCAACATTAGCAAAGACGTGAGTGTGTGTGTGTTTTTCTTTTCATGATTCATGGATGAGTCCAGTTTAGTCTACTCTGTAAGATGAAAACTGAACTCAAGCCACCTGAGAAATTATATGATAAACTCAACACCGTGTGAGTTTCCACACATTAGTGGTTCAGGTTTAAGTACTTCTCTAAAGGTTCCGATCTTATAGAAAGCTGGTCTGATTCTCAAATGAAAAGCAAATAAACAATACACCTCAGCCAAACATCATTCACTCTCCAGGCAGATTAAGGGTCACAGTTGTTTATAAATATCACCCAACATGCCTCCTCTGACTGGATGTGTACTAAAGTTTCAGACTGACCTAGCTGGAGTCTCTGATGAATCTGACAAGGAATCTGAGGAGGGAGATGCAGATTAAGGAGATTGACAAGGAGTCTGTCCAACCCCAAAGACTTGAAGCCCACTACTGAAGCAAAATCGTCATAATATTGTAAACCAGCAAAACACAGTTCAGAAATTATTCAAACAATATGATTGCTGTAATACTTTGTTTCTGTGATTGTTAAGGGTGTTAATAGTTTTAAATAAAATGTTAATACAAATTATTCAAAAAGAAGTAAACTAGGTTTGTGATAAATTTATATTTATTTGGCTTTTTATTCTATTTTGATATATGTTGTCTTATTTCCTAAAATACACAAGTGTATTGCTTGCTGAATATTCTGCAGCGAAGTTGGGAACAGCACTACTGCAGCAGTTTACATTGATGCTGGAAACATGTGGATAAGTAGCTAAAAGGTGACAGCTTACATGACAGAAACTAAGATGTGGCATTGAAAAATAAAACATTGTAAATTCAAACCCTGACAAATTGGCTCAACCACTGAGCCATGAGGTGGTCCAGGATCATAATTTTAGGCCTTAAAATGTAGAGACAGTTAATGTCAGCAAGAAGAGCAGAAGCTTTTTTCCACATAAAAAAATATTCTTGCTAAAATAATAAAGAATATAAAATATGTAATAATGGCATATGAATTAAACGCAGAACATTGTTTATTTCCCTCTGGTATTATGACCTTTTACAAATTGTAGAACATCAGCAGTGAATGCTTCTCTGTAAATTTGTCTTTTGTTTCTTTTGATTCTTCTTCCTTGCTGTGTTTCCTCATGGCTCTAAGAAGAAGCAAACTGATGTGAGCACATTTGAACATTCCTACTTGATTTGCAAGGTCTGAAACAGTTCTGACACATTGTTTATCAGCAGCATAAAAATATGGAAACAACAATCATGTTTATTTAATCTTATTTTTCAGAACAAATGACAGCTTGGTCAAAGTCAAATCAGCAGTACCTGCATTATTGCAGTGTTTCCACTTCATGTAGATGCAAAATCCAACTGCAGCTACACCTATTATAAGGCAAAGACAAAGGACTAAAACCCAGGAGACCTGAGGAGCTGAAGAGATTAAAGTTTTGTCATATTTAGTATTTTTATATTTTCTGTAAAATTTGTATCGCTGTGACCCTACATACGTACATTTAACAGAGCTCAAACTTTGTGATGCCATCTTTGAACCTTCTCTGTACACAGAGCAGGTTATTGCATCAGAGCTAACTGGCCAAACTGGGAGAAGAAGCTCATTGATCATTGTGTTGTTAGAATTAAATAGTCTGCCATGCCAACGCTCTTGGTTGCTTCCAGACCAAGTTAAATTGAAGTTTTCTTCATATTTTTCAGCACAAGTAAGCACACAGATCAAAGAGATATTTCCTTTTACTGGCTGTGTATTTGCTGCAACTGTAGCATAGAAAAAAAATGTCAAAAGACTCTCAAAGTCAGAATTTATTTTCGATTATTTTTGTCACTTACCATCAAGGGTGTGAACCCTAATTTTGTGCAACACTCTTTGCTCATCAGAGGAGCCCATGCACTGGTAATCACCAGCATGCATTGGAGCCAGTTTGCTGATTACTAAGGATGAGTCTTTGATCACATGAAATACATTTGTTTGGCCATTTTCTGGTACCAGATCACTGAATAGCATTTTGTTATTCAGTGTCCACTCTATTCGGTCTCCATGTGTGAGAGAGGAAGTGTTTCTGCATAGGAGTGACACTGACTCACCAACAGCAGTGAACACTTCCTCCAGCCCATCTACAGGAAAGAGAGCAAAGCTCAACCTTTGCATATACAAAACCACAGTTTGAATTTCTTATTGTGGAGCATTACCTCTTACTGTTGTCCTGTAACTGGCAGAGGTTTTAACTTCACCATTTTGCATTATTTGGCATTTCCATATTCTGTGATGGTCGGTCAGTTTCCTGGTAATGATGAGTTTTGAGAAGCAGACAGATGGATTTTCAAATCTAAATCTGTTACCAGTTATTGGAACATCATCCTCAGTTGTCCAGTTGATATGTGTGTCTGTGTCGATTTTACAGCTGTCAAAACCTGTAGATTTACTCAAGGAACAGTGAAGTTCTATGGTGCCCTCAGCTGGAGATTTGTTCTCATTAACTGTTGAATAAAAAACAAAATTATTCTCTCTTTTAATATTAACATTAAGAATGTTATTAACAAAAGTCCTACTTACTGTCAAGAAACTGAAGGTAAACACTTGAATTTAGCTCTCCACTTTCACAAGTGTACAACCTGGCATCACCACGCTCCATCTGAGGGATCTCCAGTGAGCAATCCTTTAGCAGGCGATACTTGTTTTCCTTTAAATGTGTCACTTTTCCAGCTGTAACCACCTCATCTGTATCCCATATCAAACCCCTGACTGTCCAGTTTACTGAAGAGCAGGATCCAATAGAAGGTAAACCACATTTCAAGGTAACTATCTCCTGGAATAGCAAACTGCAGCATAGGATCTGTTTATAATAATAAAAAATGCATTTAAGTGAAAAATGTATTTAAGTCTTGAGCATTGTTTTTCAAAGCAGGTATTTAAGTAAGTGTGGTAATCCAACCTATATTCACTTGCAAAATGATTCTCTGTTTATGTGGTGAATAATTAACAAGCATATCAAGATTAAAGAACTGAAAACCAGACTATGCTCATTGACCTTTAAGAGGCTTTTCAATGCAATCCATGGCAGAATACATAGAGAGCATCCAGCATATTTTACTGTATTGGATGCTTTTTCTCCTTACAAACATTTTAAAATGTGTAAGGAAAAGCAAAGCACCACTGAAAGTAATTACTCAACCCTCTGATGCATAAGCATAAGCTTTTGGAGCTGGTGAGGTCATCTTTTCGCAATACATTTGTAATGAAAAGTTTTCATCACTTCATATTCCAGGTATTCCCCAAAAAACATATTATTGATATCATGTAATTGAAATTTTTATTTTACCGTTTACACATTTTAAGAAATGGCACGTTTTATATTACCACTCCATTCTTCCACAAGTGGGTCCAAAATGACCCGCATTCATTTCCTACTTAATTTAATGGGAATCTTTGTTTCTTACCCGCAGTGACTGTCAGCAACACATTTTTTGTGAACCATACAATCTGAGTCCTATCACCTCTAAATAATAACTTTTTGCAAAGCAAGAACCTTTACATATAGTTATTGTCTCTAGTTTTACCTCATAAATGTGTGCCTGTGTGTATGGATCATCAGTGCTGTGACAGTGTTATTGTCACAAATCAATCAGCCTTTTTCAAAGTTAGCTAACATTAGTTATCTAACCAAGCTAACTGACATTACTGCCTATCCGTTATTGTGCATGTGTATTATTTGTGTGTGTGTTTGCGTGTCTTTGTGTGTGTCTGACACCCTGGATGAGAAAACCAAAAAAGAAAATGTGTGGAATGACATGCAAAACCTGTTGATGAATGTGTTCATGGTTCTTTCTTTTATTATCTCAATAAATAAAATGAAAATTCATAGCTATACAAATAAATGCTTAAATAAATGAGCTGAAAAAGAACAGAGTGCTTTCTTCGGTTTGGGAAGGATGTCCTGCCCCAAGTGGAGTGGGAGATCGACAGACAGATTGGTGCAGCGTCTGCAGTGAAGCGGGCGCTGTACCGGTCTGTCGAAGTGAAGAGAGAGCTGAGCCAAAAACCGAAGCTCTTGATTTACCGGTCTAAGTTCCTACCCTCATCTATGGTCATGAGCTCTGGGTCATGTCTGAAAGAACGAGGTCAAGGATACAAGTGGCCAAAAATTAGTGTTACTTTTTTGGGGTGTCTGGGTTGTCCATTAGAGAGAGAAGCTCAGTCATCTGGGAGGAATCAGAGGGAATCAGAGTAGAGCTGCTGCTCCTTCATGTCGAGAGGAGCCAGTTGATTGGGTATAGTATAGTCAATATGTCATGCATAAGAGGGTTAAATACTTGAATCAGCCTAGATGAGCTGATTATATATAATAGAAGTGTTGTAAGTACGTGATGAATAAAGTGCCAGCGATGCCCAGAGAGGAGATATCAGATACAGTCCAATCAAAGGCTGGAAATTCATTCTTCTTTCATGAGACTCTTGTGTAAATGCTTCACAGATAAGACCAAGTTATGTAAGGGTGACAGTTACTTAAAATGCCTCTTCAGGAAATCACTTTGTGACATCACATGACAGGATTTCATTTCAATGCAAACCTGAGGGCTATTCGCTGATGAGTCCTTCATGGAGCTGTTTTTATACTCTGTAGGTGTACAAAACACCTACTCTGTCCGGTGTTCTAGATGTTTGAGTAAATGTTAATTAAATTCATTTTTTCTTCTCTGTAACATTGTCTCCTGCGAATTTTGGTTCTTCTTCCTCCATGAGATCATAGTTTTCAGAGAAACACATTTCAACATATCTGCTTGATTTCAATGCTTCACCACATACTAATTGCATCAAAATATGAAAACAAATCAGTCATTTAATATTATAACTAATTAAAAGGTCAAAATAAAGAGTCGTAATTATGCCACTCTCAAAATATTATTTAAAAATGACAGCATATCGAGTATAGTAGTTCTCTATAAGCGGTAATGCCTGCACTATATTTGTGTTTCCACTTCACGTATGTGCCAAACTCAACTGCAGCTGCACCTATTATGAGGCCAAGTCGAATGACTAAAACTGTACTTTTAAAAGAGCATTAAAATTCTGATGCACAGTGAACCTTCTTTGTGCACAGACAAGGTCTCTCTTTTTTTTTTTTTTTTTTACACCAAGTAACCACAAAGAACAAAGTGAGATATCCTCCTGCAACACTGGTCTTTGGTGTAAATGTAAAACAAAAATATTGAAGTCATATTGCAAAGCTTTCTTCTCCCTTACAGTTTCAGATTTGTTAACGTTATTTATTTTCTCACTTACTAGTAAGGATGTGCCGTTGCATTGTATGGAACACTCTGCGCACCAGAGGAACCTACACAATGGTAGTCTCCAGCATGCAGGGGACTCATTTAGCTGATTATTAATGAAGAGTGACTGCTCACTTGAAATGCATTTCTTTGACCATTTTTAAGTGATGCAGCCAGTGGTTTTTTTTTTATTCAGTGTCCACTCTATTTTATCTCCATGTCTGAGAGAAGAAGTATTTCTGCATAAAAGTGACATTGACTCACCGACTGCAGTGAACACTTCCTCCAGCCCATCTACAGCAAAGAAAGCAAAGCTCAACCTTTGCACATATTAAACCACAGTTGGAATTTCTTATTGCAGTGTATTACCTCTTGCTGTTGTCCTATAACTGGCAGAGGCTTTAATCTCATCATTCTGGGTTATTTGGCATTTCCGTATCAGTTTCTTGGTAATGATGAGTTTTGTAAAGCAAACAGATGGATTTTTTTTTTTTCCCAAGTTATTGAAAAGTTTTTCTTTTGATATGCCTGTGTTATTTTTGTAGGGGACAAATCCTATAAATGTATCAAAGGAACACATAAGTTCATCAGTGACCTCTGGTGGACTGGGGTTCAAAATAACTGTTAAATAAAAATAGCTGAATTTATTTTCTCCTTTATTATTCACTTTAAGACTTTTCTGAAACCCATCCACAATCATAATTCAAAGAGATTCAACAGAAATTTACTCTCAACACAGGAGAGATTAAACATATAAAGTTAGATTTTGAGCTGTAACTGTGGTAATAAACACATGACATGAAAAAAAAAAATCCTGTATTATTTGTAAGTTTAGGTGTGCCATGTTTGTAAAATAATATACAGTGATGCATTTGGGCTTGGTTTTTACTCTACTAAAACGCATGTAAAATTTGGTTATAATGTTGGTTCATTTGAACCATATTTTTGAGCTATTGATTTAAAAAAAATCTTCAACATAAACAAAACTTAATATTCAAACATAAATAGCTATCCCTCAAGTGTAAATATAAGTTCACTCATTTTGAGTAAATTTGGTTATATTATTTGACCAACTTTAGATTTGTTTCCCATGTTCTCATAAATATGGGTTATAACCTGTTGACAGGTTATAAAGTGACCTGTCATCAGGTTACTTTATTCAGCCTGATGACATTTGGTGACCAAATCCAGAATATGAATCATTTTCTTAAAGTATGACTTCACCTTCTTCGACTTTGTGAGATTTACCCCATATACTATAACTCTTTTCAGCCACTGGAGTAAAAATGTAGACGCAAAAGGTAAGCAACATGCATGTACAGCATTTATCCACTTGGTGGTGCCATAATTGTTTCACAATTAGAGTCTCCTGTACATAATCAGATACAGATGGATCCATGTGCTTTGCTACACAGAGGTTAAGGCCAGACATTTTTGCTGCTCTGTTCTTTCCAGAAGTTAGAGCCACATGTTGAATTTGTTAAGGAACTTCTTCTGACTCAAATACAACAAAAGGAAAACATTTACAGCAATGAAACTTGTCCACACCACTACCCAAGGACTAGTTCAAGGCCTAGGACATGCCATAACTTTGTAGGCCTTGATCTTAAGCACAACACTGGCGACCCCCCTGAGGTCAGGCAGGGAACATTCATTCTGGGGAAGGACAAACTGAAAATCTCTCAGCAAGTAAGCAGTGAACAGAAAGAGTTCAATTTTGGCAACAGACTCCCCCAGGCAGAGCCGAGCGCCCCCTCCAAAAGGCATCAGGAAGCGAGTGGAGCCGCCACCTCCCTCCTGAAAGCGCTCTGAAAGCAAAAATGACAGATTCAAAATAAAAGCTGCTGAGCCAGCCCAGGCACAACTGTAGCTGGGGAAATAAAGCTGTACCAGGTTTGAAGCTGTACGGCTCGGACCAAACTGCTGGATCGTGATGCGCTCCAAAAAGATTAGGAATGATGACGGTGTTCTTCGGGATGAAATAACCTGCGATGCTGCACATGCGTTTAAAATCAGAGTCAAATTACAAGTAAAATACAGCAGGAAAAGTAATGCATGCAAACAAAAATGTAAAGGTATTGAGTTTCCAAAAAGTGACATGCATTGATGCATACATTAATACATTGACAAATAAATTTAAATTAATGACTTAAATAAATATTTGATTGCAACAGCAAAACCAGTAAAATCAAATGTAGAAAATTTGTGACCTCTATATAATTCAGTTGAGTTATTAAATTCTACGTTAAGAAAGTATTACTGAAACCTCTTACAATGTCAATAAAGATGACATAACGCCGAACCCAATGGCTGTTTTTGCAAATGGGAAAGACATGTCATTCCGGTTAGATGAGTATTAAATGTCAAAATTTCAGAAGAAACCTGGTTCATCAGCCACTTTTTAATCTATCATCCCCTCTGTATAAATATTAGAATATTAAATAGCTTCTATTCAAATATCTAAAGAAAATTTGAGCTAACCTGCTGTCCCTGATGGCTCTGTGTGGGACGGCCAAAGGAGCAACCGGTCTGAGTCTGAGCATCTCACTGATGAGAGAGGACAGCACAGGAAGTCTGTGTCTGTCACTGTATTTAGGATACCGCCCCTCTAAAACTCTGCACAGCTCCTCATATACGCTGGTCTGCACCTAAACCATAAAAAATAAGACATGAGACACAAGCACAACCTGTAAGATGTGTAAATGGTATTAAGAATATTAATAATAAAAGTTTCCTATGCCTCTGGTCTGTGCAGCAGGAAGGCCACAGTCCAGTTGAGCCAAGCTGCTGTGGTCTCTGTTCCACCAATGAGGAGATCCACAGTCGCCATGTGGACATGAACGTCAGTCAGGAGCTGGAGATGAGAACCTGTCTACAGTTTGTTTGCAGATTAGGTTCTGCTTACTTAGATTTTTTGGATTTGTATAACTATCTCCATTTTAATATTTCCTGGCATTTAATAAATGTATATACCTCTCCATTTTCTGTGTTTTGATGTTCGTCAAGGCCTTGGAGGAGGAATCCTGTTATAGCGTCCTCGTTTATTTTGTTTTGTGTCTGCAAAAAGAATGTAGAAGGACAAAAATAACAAAAACATAATACTTAAACAGACTTGGATACATCATCCAAGTTTGTTAATTGAGATTAACATTTGAGATTTCTATATTGTCCATGTCTTTTGGTCATTTTCCCTCTTTGCCATTTGTACTTTGGCAATGTTGATATTATCTAACTTTTTATGGAACAACAACAACAAAAAATAAAATAAAAATAAAAATAATAATTTCAATACAATCTCATTCCGGTTTATACTAGTTATCAAAGTCCACCAAGTTCACTTGACTTTGAATGCTGACTTCAAGCATTCAGTGTTCTTAGATAAGCAAGTTGCATTTATAGCAAACCCTCATACTGAACACACATGTAGCTACAGTGGAGAGGAAAATCCACCCTTATTACTGTGTGTGGACGCATAAATGTTTATGTGTGATTGCATGTGTGATCCATGGGACTGTGTTTACCATTACTTTATTTATTTTATTGTTTTCAAACTAGCTAATATTATCCTATTTATGTGTAATTCATGATTATTATGTAAAGAAAATGTATTATTGGTTATTATTGTCTGTGATTCAGTCTGCCTATTATTTAAGTTTGGATGCCGTTATTGTACGCATTTTGCTACTGTTTCTGTGTGTTGGCTCTTGCATTTGTTAATGATTAATGATAATTACATCAGCCTATAATCAAACATTTATTTTCCTACTACTTTTATATGTAGTTATCTACAAGTGTCATGGTTGTAAGGTACACCCCTAAATTGGTCCTATAGATGTTGAATAGCCATGCATGGACATGTGAAATGAGAAGGTTTGTGACAAAACTGTATGAAACTTTGGTATAAAAAGGATTATGAACCGGTAAAAGGGTGTCAGTTACAAAACATACACATGCTTTATCTATTTTTGAAATTCACCAACCTTGTAACTGTTAAGGTGTTGTTTTATGATGGCATCCCTCCTGGCCACCTCTTTGAGAAGACAATCAAACACAGGATTTGGTAATTTCTTTAAGAGAGGAAATAATACATGAATTTATGAATGAAAAGTGCTCTTATAACACTCTGACCATCAGTCATGATGTTAAATATTTACTGACTCTCAGCAGTGGAAAGGAATCCAGGACTGAAATCCACGAAGAGCCCCACAGGGCAACAATCTTGTTCAGGCAGCTGTGCAACTCCTGCAGCTCTGGTGACGTCTTATCATACTATAAAAAAAGGACACACACTGTGCTCTACAGTGAAATGGACTATGTGACCATCTTTTTGCAATCCTTGCCACTAAAAACAACTATTCAAACAGACACTTTGCTCTCTCCCCAACACAAACAAACAACCAATTTCAGCTCTGGCACAATCACAGCTGTTCATTGAAGCACATTTTATAAGCTTTCTTCAGAACTCAAGAGCTTAAAATAAACAGGAGACCCACTTCTTTTCCGAAAGCTAAAGTGGTGATGACGTTACTGGCTGCCACAGTAAAATCTTCCGAGAGGTCAACAGCACTCTCTTGATAGTCCATCAGAACCTGAAAGATAAACAGGCCATGCTTTATCAGATTGTGTAACATTGGAAATTCCTCTGCTTTTAGTTTAATCTCACTGGACCTGTCCTTGTTTTCTGTACCTTTCTCAAATGCAAGGCCTGTCTCTCAATCACCCCATGTAAAGACTGCTGGCAGCAGCGCTGCAAGGCACTATGGACGAGACGCCGGTGTGCCCTCCACTCCTCGGTGTAATCTCCCAGAGAGATGTTACGCCCTCCTCCCGATACACTGTCTCCTGTTTCGAGTGTGAAGAAAATATCAGGGAATAAAGTGACTACAATTCTAAAGTTAAACTCAGCTATACACATTTTTATACACAGTGGAGAATTTTGAACATTTCACTTTTAAAAGTGCTACAGCTAATAAAAGGAATAAACATAAGAGAATAAAAAGGGAATAAATAATTAAAGGAGGGTACACAATACTTAATAGATAAAGTATTAATCTATTAATACTTATTGGAAAACTTTCCAATAAGTTTTCCAATACTAAACTTATTGGAAAGTTTAGTAGAAGAAAAACAAAAAGGTGAACCACCAACAAGAGCAACCACAGTCTTGATAGGATTTGGAAGTAAAGACAATTTATAAGTTTGGATGTTCACAGGGTGTGGACTGCAGCTGGAGTCAGTTCTTCAAGAGCCACCACACACATATGTTTATTTCACATGAGCGTTGCACTCCTTGAGTCAATTCACTCCTAAATCTGGGACAACACCACATACATCTTATCTTGGCGAAGGCCTCCACTTTGTCTTTTCAGATAAAACACAATTTTTCATTAAACTAAAAGTTTAAAAAGCCATGTTTTTTTTTTTTGCTGGTCTTTATTCAAGTTCAACCCAGCTACCTACATTTTAAAGCACTTTATAATTACTTCTGCTGACCAGAAGTGCTGATTTCATCTTCCATAGGCAGCTATCTACACTGTGAAAAATCCTTGTTCTTAATGGGCCAGAAAAATGGTTAAAATGAACAAAAAACAAACAAACAAAAAAAGTGAATTACTGAGAAAGCAGCATTTCAATTACTTTCTAATTAATTGAGATACTTTATGCCTATCAAGAAAACTGAAGAATATCTTGCCTGTGTAGGAGATTGGTCGCCCAGCAAAATCCGACCATTTCTTCACCAGTGCTTCTCTGATGACTTCACAACTGTTGAGCACCACCATGGCTTAACAAACAGTGTAAAAATGAAAGGTTACATGTCTATCAGATACAGAAAACCTATGTGACCCTTATATGGACAATTACTTGTTTTTCCACATTTTAAGCGGTAGATGCTTCCGTAGCGTTGGCCCAGATTGGTCAGGTGAATCGGTAAGTGATCGTGTGTCAGTTCCATCATGTTGCCAATAAGGAAGCGACTTGGGGGGCCGGGGAAAGAAGGTTTTGAAGAACTGTGGACAAACTCATACAGATGCTGCAGAAGTCCAACTTTTACTCCTTTCAAATTTTAGAAGAGAAAAAAGTCAAGGTTGAATCATTAAACCCACATGAACATATGAATGAAATATTCGCACAGTAAGTAGAGTTTCCCAGCTTACTTACTTTTTTTATCCTTTCCTTGCGAATGAGTGTTTCGTTGACTGGTAATCAGTACCAAAAGGAGCAAGGCAAGAAAAAATAATGCTCCAACACTGACCAGTGATATCTCTACTCCCATTCTGTCTTCTTTCACGCATCCCCTACTTTAAAAAGCAGACCAGCACATTTCACTACTCTTTTATACCTCTTAATTTGATGAGCTGTTAGTGTTTGCACTCGAATCAAGGACAGCTAAATATTTTTTTTTAGGTCAACATATCTAATCATGTGATGACCCCAGCACATTGAACAAGAGATAACCTGATAAACTCAGTCAGGACGTGTTGAAGGGTATTAAAACACACCTCTGTTTACATGTCAGTCAGGCTGAAGCTTAGCTTTGTGCTGTGCACTTTTTCTGGAAAATAGCTCTGGTTTAAAAAAATATGCAAAAAATGACATGCGAGACCCACTTAAGCAATATTTATTCCAATTGACAGTGCATAATAATACAGTAATAGTGGGATTAATGTGTGTGGTGCACAGAGATTTATTAGAGGTAAAACAGATAAAATCATATTCAAGCAAAAGGTTTCCTTAGTATCCAGATGCAATGAGCTACTCATCAACTCTCTCGTTTTATTTTCCATAAGAGTCGCTCAGAAAAAAATAAAATAAAATCTTTCAAACTGAACCAAATACGCTGATTGTTCCGCTAGTATCTGAAAAAAATCCTACACGGAATTTATTGTGGGAATAGACATGCAGATGCAGATATGTACAACTCTTGGAGCTTGAAGCATCTTTAGCCATGAGTTGCAGGGGAGAACCGAGATGGTCTGAACTTCATCTCAGAGAAGGGAATGGACGAGTCTTTGCCTTTCCAGTCTATCCAGACTATTCCCTATAAACAGAAACAAACAGAAAATCACTGATATGTGGTCTATGTGCAGCCCCATAGTATTTGAAAAGTGTGAAGAAAGTTGATTACTTGATTATTGCTGTTTGTGCCGTAAAGGCCGTTGAGGTTGACTTTATAGCAGTTTTTGTACCACCAGCCCCCCACATAAGCCTTGGCACAGTGGATCCCCAGAGGGTCTGGGTTCTTGTCTCGAGTTGAGAATGGGCGGCCATTATGGTACTTCATTGAGTCACCTAGCAGAAAAAAGCATCTAAATTAGGATTCATTTAATATCTAGCAAAAAAAAAAAAAAAAAAACTTGATTGTTACAGTTTCTTCTATGAAGTTGTTTTTAAACTTTCAAGGACACTATGCTAGCCTGTAACTTACGATAAACATGGACAACACAACAAAACCCACAGACATAAGGCTACAGCATTTTTGAGTGCCATAAATAAGTAATAATGACAAATGCAAAAAACATATATTTTTAAGCAACTTTGTATGTGGTTTCCTGAGAAATTTCATATTTCTAAAAAGATTTTGGACAACTATTTTTGTTTTGCTTAATAATTTATTAAACTTAAAAAAATACAATCTATATCACAAAAAGGGGGAAAAAAAGTAACTTGGGAATTTAAGGTTGGAATGTTTGCCTATTCTTGGAATTTTAAAGGTTTTAACCCAAGCATGTTTGGCATGAGTTTTCACGCATGTATTTTAATTTTATAGAGTTCATAGAAATGTTTACTAATCATCTTTCTTTTCTTTTAAAATGCACCTGCTGTTCCTGTGTATCCAGATACAGTAAGAGTATAGTTTCTCCCTTCTGAAGCAACAGAAAAGTTGGTGTAATGAGCGTAAGCTGTGTCATTTCCAGATTGCAAATCCACTCTCAAGCTCACAGGGCCGACACTGGTCAGGTTGTGAAGGAGCTCATTTCCTGGCCAAAGACAGGAAAAAAAAACAAAACATTAATTTATGTAGGTGAACAAAGCATATTTATTTTCCTTTAGAATGCAACAACTTGATCTGGATAATCAAATGAGCAATAATGTCCAACAATACCCAGCCAGAACTCTTCACTCAGGTTTCCAAAGCCAGCTTTATATTCACTCCAGGTTCTGTAGAAATCAGTTTTTCCATTCACCCTTCTCTGGAAAACCTACAAAACAGACAAATTGATTTTGCATCCTGTTTCACCACCTGGCTTAGTAAATGTATTTGCAGCTTCATGTACCGTCCATCCGCCTCCATCTGTTTCCATGTCACAGTAAACTCTCACTGCTCGCCCCTCTTTCCCTTGTGGGTAGATGGTCACTTCCCCTGACTCCAGAGCTCCATTTAGCAATTCTTGTGAGCATTCAGTAGGGAAAGGGAAGCGCAATTTTCCTGGAAGACAAAGAAACATGTGCCTTTGAGTATTGTGAATATTTTGCTCTAACTGATCTAAATAGTGAGAAAAAAAAATTACCAGTGATGAACTGTGACGTGACAAGTGATGTATACTTTCCATTTTTCTCGCCTTGTACCACAACAGAATAGGAGGATGAAGGAATCAGGCCAGTCAGTTTATACTCTGTGATGGGTGGCTCCAGGATGACTTCCTAAACACAGAAAGTTGTTTTTTGTAGAACCTTAATTTGGTCAAATTGGTCCTATCAAAAGAGGAGAATCACTCACCTTTGCCTCCTCTTTTGCCATCTGATAGATCACTCTGTAGCTGTGAAAAACAACAGAAGTCCTCCAGGCAATCATTGCAGACCGACCACCAATTTCACTGGCCTTAACCACTAGAAAACAGAAGAAGTGCATAAGTTTAAGTTTAAGAAGGTAAAACTCTAAAGTCTTCAGCTATTCCTACTCTACTCACCATTTGCTGTTGTAAATGAAGTAGATATTCCCATACTCTGGAGATTGTTCTTTTGGGTCCGCACTTTGACCTTATACAGAGTTGCTCTCTGTAAACCTTTCAGCTGGTACTGCACTGAATTTCCTGACAGCATCACTGTTACTGTAACATTTGGAGCTGTACTCAAAAAAAAAAAAAAAAAACGAAACAAAAAATTAATTGATGGATTAATCAATTTGATGCTTACACTTATTTTTACTGTCAGCTCAAACTCACTCTTGGAGGACCCATAGCTAACAATGAAACGATCTACTTTCCCCAGGCTGGGTGTCCAACGCAGCATAGCTGTGTTATCTGTCACATTGATGACTTGGATATGTGTTGGAGGAGCAGGTACTAAAAAAAGCAAACAAAAAAAACAATAACAGCATATTAATTGACCTTCTTGTACACCGAGTGTACTGGATGAACTTCTTTAACAATACCTGTAGTGATAACTGAAGTGAGTTCATCACTCTGAGCGCTTCCTTTGGTTGTGGTAACACTAATAATGTAGGATGATCCAGCAGACAAGGTAGACAGTACAACACTTGATTGGTGAGAGTCCACAGATACAAACTGGCTTTTCCCTGACAACATGAACACAAGCATAGTATTACATTTCCCTCTCTTTCAAGTCTGTAGCCAACGTTACAGGGTTTCTGTCTATATATACTGTCTTTGTTCTTTTGTTTTTGTCAATATCTTTGTCTATATAGTTGGTTTGACTAACCTGTTGCAATGTTGATGTATGTTACTCTAAAACCGGTAAATATGGTATTGGGTTTGGTCCAAGAAACAGTCAGAGAGGACTCTGTTACATTACTAAAAACCAGTTCTGTGGGTTTCTCAGGACCTGGGAATAGACACAAGTAGTTTTATTCATTATTGTTTACTTCTTAGCAAAAGCTATTTTGAGAGTGTTGAAACCATTTGGAAATATGTTTCTTATATTTCATATCTCACCTGTGATTGCTGTAACTCTGTGAATCTTGGATCGTCTGTCTGCTGTAGAGCCAAATACATGGACCACGTAACGTGTGTTTGCCTTGAGATTACTGAACTTGAAAGATCGTGCGCTGCCAGGCACCACTCTTGAGATCCTCTTAGTTTCAGTTTTACTTCTAGATTCAACACCTTTACCAGAAGAGATAGTTGTGTTGGTGCTCTGACTGTGGACTTCAGTTGATGTTCTGGTGCCAGACATCCAGTCTCTTTCAACAATCTCCTCTCCAAACCCCTCATTCTTGTCAGTGTCACTGTCCGTGCGAGGCTCTTTTCTGATCACAGTGAAATTCTTGAACATACGTTGTGGCGCTAACCATGTGATAGTGAAGCTAGAGGTGGAGATATTCACAGCCTTCACTGATCCTAAACCTCCAAGTTTTTTGTGATTGATTGTTGCATTGTTCTCCAGAACTTCGTTGTCCTTTGTCAATGGAATTGTTGACAAAGGGGGTGTCTTTTCTTTATTCTTGTTCGTGTTGGACTGCCCAACAGACTTGTTTATGTTTTCATTCGTGATGTTTGTGCCGTTGGTTTTATTCTCATTACTCTGTGTTTCATTTGACTTTGGATCATCTTGGGGCGGTAATTTCCGTGGTCTTTCTTCCTTTATGATTGGTGGATTTGTTGTTGGAGGAAACTTTTTGATCTCTGGTTTTCCTCCACGGACCTCATTTTCATTGTCATTCATAGACTCAGTGGTTGTATCTGAACCCTTCTTATCGTCTTGTGAACAGGAAAAGTTTAAAGTTAGTTAGAGTTGGAGTAAAATAAACTTTGGAAACATAACAAATGTATACTTACCTTGAAAGCACTCGGTATCTTTTGCACACTTACTGCAGTCAAGACTTGTCAATCCTTTCTGGCAAATACATTTCCCCTTCTCACATTTCCCCTTGCCGCTACAGTCATTTGGGCAATTTGCAGAATATGGACCTGGTTGGCAAAAAGAAGAAGCACAATTATTAAATCCAGTCTGTATTGTCTGATGTTAGATTTAAAATACTGCTAAGGTATAACTACATTTCTCCTTAAGAAGGGACATCTCTCTTTCCAGCCGGGTCAGGCGTCCTTTCAGAGCAGCCATCTCAGCTTCACATCCCCCTGTACACCCATCAGGTAGCAGGTTGATGCTATGTGTCATCACCAGTGGAGCACCAGGCTTTAACGTCAGCTCCTGTTCCTTTGTGTGGCTCCAGTCACCATTGAAACTGATGACTACTTTAAGGGGCAGTGAAGGACCAACACTGTCTTTGCTGATTCCCTGGATTAAAGGAGTCTGAGTAACAGTAATGGTGCCCATTCCTTTATCTTTATTTAAACCCCCGGCTCTTTCACCAGGCTTGTCTTTGGCCTTCTCATCATTGATCTGATGTTGGATATCAACAACTGATTGGTGTCCAGACTCTTTATGCTTATTTTTAGTAGTTTTAGTGCCATTGGAAGGTAAAGGCAGAGTATTTGAGGCAGACGTATTTTTTGACTTTTTATCACCACCAGTAGGAGAATTACCAAAAGTTGTCTGATTAGTAGATTCTGTGGGTTTGACTTTTGTAGATTTACTGATGGTAGATAAAGATGGAGTGCTCTGAGCTGATTTGTCTTTGGACTTCTCATCACTTTTAGGGATGTGTGTTTGAGCAATGGTCTGGTTACCAGAGGCTATTGTCTTGCCTCGAGAAGTTTTGCCACCAGTGGCAGGTAAAGACGGAACATTTGAAGTTAACTTGTCTTTGGACTTCTCATCACCGCTGGTGAGGGGAATATCAAAAACAGTCTGGTTACTAGTTGCAGCCCTGTCTTTGGTGGGCTTACTCCCAAAGGAAGGTACATAAGGAACATTGTGATTGGACTTGTCCTCAGCATTCTTCTCATTACTGCTTAAAGGAGATTTTGATGATGTAGTTTGATTGTGAGATTGTTGAGGTTTGTTTCTGCTGGTTTTCAAAGTACTGTCTGAGACAAGCTTTGTGATAGTTGACTGATCTTGGCTAACTCCAGCAGGTTCAGACTTGATTTTGTTGGCTTTTTCTTCACTAAGTGACAGCAGCTTAGCTGAAGCTGTCTGGTTGACTCTGTGTTTGTCTCTGTTGGTGTTGGTGTCAGTGGCTTTAGGAGCCTTTGCTGGTGATGGTGGAGTGGTTTGAACCACTGCAACACCGAGTTTGCTTTTGGTGGTTGTTGCAGCATTGGTTGCTGATTTTTGGTTGGAGCCTGCAGTGGGTAAAATTGTCACAGTGACAGTGTTTGGCTTTAGGGTAGGGTTCAAACTCTGCTTAGAAGGGGCAGCAGTGGTTTTTGGTTTTGAGAAGGTTAAAACAGCATTGGCTTTGGTCACATTGCTGCCTGCAGCATCTCTTTTGTCAGGGGCCGTGATTTGAAAGGAGGAGAATGGGGTTAGAAGTAAAACAAGTCCGAGGGTAATTAACATATTGCAGTGACTGCTGTGCAGGGATGTTGTATAACTTTTGGAAAACTGTTATACAAAAAAAATAATGTATTTCCTCAATACTTCTTAGGAGATGCTGTTGGAGGTGACTTTGGCAGGTCTCTCCTACAGATAAAAAAGGAAAATCATTATTATTCCAGATCTATATGTGGGTTAATGTGTTTAGCTTGCTAACATACTTTTTCTGATCATATGAGTATTTTTGGTCCTTGTTCGCTCCAGATGCACAGAGTCCCCATTTACACTCTTCAGATAAGGTATTTTTACATTAGTCATATTTATTACAAGTGTATTTGTTGGGTAGAGTTTTGCTATGAAATACTGTACCGCAGTTCTATTGCTGTTTTGGAAACTAGTGTAGACACCTTCTTTAAAAGTCTTTACCTTCTTTAAAAAGACTGTAAGTTGGACAAAAGTTTAATAAGCAGAAGAGAATATGTCATTGGATAAAGGTTGATTTATTTTATATTAATGTTACACCGAGTAATAACTATGCCATAATCAAAAATACCTAATTTGGATTTGACATAAAGTTTTCCAAACTAACAGATTTTGCGTGCAATAATCATGTATGCACATTTACATAGTTAAAACTGAATTTTCTGACA
Source organism: Poeciliopsis retropinna (assembly GCA_010277075.1). Classification (NCBI taxonomy): domain Eukaryota; kingdom Metazoa; phylum Chordata; class Actinopteri; order Cyprinodontiformes; family Poeciliidae; genus Poeciliopsis; species Poeciliopsis retropinna. Next base: position 15,848,753 of record VMRM01000007.1, on the reverse strand, counting down.
TGGATATTACAAACACAGCCCTTATTTGTAACTGAAAAGCTCGCCAAACCAAGTTTTTAAATTATCAGGAAGAAGCAAGACTTGAGTGGAAAATCCAGAGTTAATTAGTGAGAGTACGCTGAGCAGTAACAAAGCATCACTGTACTGAACTGTGAGACAAGGTATACCTTTCAAGATACAGAAAGCTGCACAAACCACTGAAGCCGAAACTCTAAAAATCCCACAAATGTCCAATTGCTGTTATAAATGTATGAAAAATGAAACTGGAGAACCAAAAACACTTGTGTGTGTCTTTATTTTTTTAAGCACTATAACCTAACGTTTTACTTGTTGCAGCAGCCTGCTCATTTTTAACCTGCATACATACACAATTTGCAAATATTTTACTTTCAAATGCATTAGATGCAAATCACAACACATAAGAAATTCACACAAAACAAGTTAAATCCCCATGAATACTGTAAGACAACATAGTATTTGCGCATTGTCATGCCAACCTTTGGAGCACATGCTACATATTACTACTTCAAAAGAGTCCAGTTCTCTCTTTGAAATAATTATGGAGAAGAAAACCTACCTGACTGATGAATGAGTTGTTTGCTTTATGTCTCTGACGCCATCTGAGCAAAAGCAACTCTGGCAGACAGGATCAGATCTGAGAGGAAAGATTTGGAAAAAGGACCCCCAATATAAAGGAGGGGAGTGATGAAGACTGGCCCTGCTAACACCTCCTACAGCTTCCTACTACAAACAGACTTGTACCACGCCTACTGGTCCCTCAACGCCTGACCACGGGGGAAAATATTTGTGTAGGAGTTACAAAAAAACTGAGACTTTTACACTCAATGTACTATTTTCATTTTGTGTGAAAATTATTAATATTTTACTTAACATGTTTTGCTGACATCTACTCTAATCAGCACTAGAATAATTTACTAATACATGTACATATAAATATATATTTTTTAAATTTCTTGTGCATCATGTTTTAGTTACTAAAATAAAAAGCATCGCAAAGCTAGGCTTTAAGTTTGATTTGAGCATGTTCTGCAAGTGTCCTGACTTATTTCAGCTGCAGCTGCCATAAGCACACACCTTAAATGCATGATTCAGCTGGAATACAAAGCCCAACACTGTAAGTATGCAGCGCTGACTCTAGGATACAGAAACCCCCTAGATATATGAATCGGCTGTTTGTTGAAGGTAATGAGATGTAGCTGTGCGTGAGTTATGCTAGCAACCGACTATCCACAAGATGTTAGGAAGCCTCTGTGCCAGTATTGCATCTCTAACCCGATGGCCACCCACCATCCCACCTTTTGTAAACCACATGAAGCAAACTGTATAAAAGGTTTAGCGCAAACAAGGATTATGAGATGCTCTTGCACGTTAACAGGAGGTCAGAAACAGCAGCTGAGATCATTGCACCTTTTATTGTACTTAAGTGTGGCACTTTCACCATGACATTTACATCGATATTGTATGTATTCATATTCTTTACATGGAATCACTATGTGAACATAAAATGAGTTGGGGCTGCTGTCTAATTTTAAGACATCACTATGCTCAACAAATGTAACAAAATCATTCAAATACAGTGGCGAGGGAGTCCAGGTGATAACTCAAGTTTATCTTTCCAGCACAAACAATAAATTGGACAGAAAGTGAGGCACAGGAATGTTCCAGAAGTGCAAGATCCTTTACTCCTTTTCAAAATGCCAAATAGTTATTTCTGATGGATATTAGGTAAGAACATTTTCTCTCATATTACAAATGCAAATATATAAAAAGGTTCCTAAACACTATTCTGACTGACAGGAACCATTTCAGATAAAACTACATTTGAGCATCTGGACAGGTAAAACTGTATATCGGAACAAACAAAGGATGAACATGTGGAAAAGTACCACATGGCAACTCAGTTTCAGAAGCGGTACCAATAAGTGTGGAGAGTGCTGTAGATTGATCTGCTTTGAAATAATGTTAACACATTAAGAAGAAACAAGATTAATAAATTCTTCATTTTTTCAGTTTTGTTCTCTTTTATATTACTAATTCTCAAATAAAAAGATACTTTTTTTTTTTTTAATCTCCAGTCATGATTTAAGTATTAAAGAACACTTAATACTTAAGTCTAGTGATTCATCTATTACTCTGCTCATTCCAACTGCTCATTAGTGTAGTTGTTACAATATTTGTGTATTTCTGTGCAAAAGAATACAGAAATATTTACTCTTCTTACTGCAAGTAATAACCCTGAAAATGTGCATCCTGATCAGTAAATAGTCAAATCCTAATAGAACATTAAAATAATTTTTTTTACTGAAAAGACTGAAAGTCAACTGCATTTGTTTTCCTTATGACTTAACAGATGTGAATTTAAAATATATATTTTTTTAACGCTTTGGCAAAAATATCCAAGCACAAGCACAATCTTATTCAATAAATAGATGTTTAGTGACATTTCTGCAAACAAATACCAAATTTGTACCAAACAAATACCAAATACCAAACAAATACCAAATACAAATTTTCACTTGACAGCCTCAAGTGAAAAGAAAAATGCCATGAACTCCAGAGTAGGTGGTCCATCTCTGTTTGATGGCAGCCTCCAAAAACATCTCCAGCCGTATACGTTTCTGCATCCTGGACCACCATTAAGCTGCTGACCGTGACCTGACCTTTGGGCTTCACTTCAACAACTACCAGGACTTGCACACCTGAGAAAATACACCTGGTCATGTAAACCTCTAGATGTTATTTGAGGGAAATTTGTGAGATCAGCATCTTTATCAAAACTGCATTCATTTAATTTAGGTTTCATTGACATAGCCAACCTAAAGATATCTTTCAAGAATGTTCCTCTACTGCAGCCTTTTCATGAATCAATCAGATTGAAAGTTGAAGTCCTCCAAAAAGAAAAAAAAAAAAAAAAAAATCATATTTGCTTTTTAAGTCTTAAATTACTATTTTAACCAAGGAACATAAGTGCACTCTTCTCACTGTTGATAATACATTAATTATTCCAAGAAGTCTTTGGCAAAAAAGTTCTTTTTTGCGATCATGATGTTGGCTGCTGACAGTAACCAAAAGTATGTGAGAAATCTGCATATTTATTTACCCTTTATTCATCTAACTTTAATGAAATGTCTAATAGTGAAGCTGAAACAGTGTGGCCATTGAACAGGCTATGACTGAAGTGACGGTCAGTCCCCCCGTGTTGTTTACATTGGACCTGCTCCTTGAGATTAGAATAATATAGGCACATAAGCCTTTGCTTGTTCACAGCCTCCTTACCTACAGCCTCCCAGCTCCTGTTCGTTCTGAATTATGTAATTGCACTGAGAACCTTCTGCATCACGTCTCCTGCTTGACCACATTCGAGAAGAGACATAAACTCTCTCTTAAGGGGAATTTTGGTCCTTATGAGGGGTATGATTGATACAAACCCTGCCCTCCAATAAGAGTGACCGAATAGGCCTGAAAAAAAAAAAAAAAAAAAAACACTCCTTCCCACCTCTTTTTTCCCCTGGTTGCAGATGTCAAGCAGGAAGAAGAGGGCAAATTCAGCACAGAGAAACCTCTCAGATCCTTGGCTGCCCGTAAAAGCAAAAGATAACATTAAAAAATGAGAGTATTTCACAGGAAGGCTAAGATAAACCAAGCTGAATCGTGTTCCTGGGAGAAAGGTGGGAAAACAAGTCTACCTTTGGTTTCAATTTTAAGTTTCAGTTTAAGTGTAAATGCAACATTATTCAGCAACAAGAATCATTTAAAAAAATCACATAAACTAATATTATGAGTGGTTTAACCAGATTTAACAGAAAATGCAGCTCTGAATGTCTATTGCATTCTCAAATTGTTTATTCCAAGTATCTTCACTATATGTAATAAATATGATCCTATCATTTCCCATGGTCTATGGCCGGCACTTCTGAACAGAACACGCATAATCTGTGTTAAATACACCAATTAATGCCCTGGTTTAACACATAACTCCTCATGTGAATTCCCCTTTAGTCTAATCATTGACAGAAGCTTCCATATCATCAATATTCTTTGGTTTGCATGCTGCAATCTCCTTTTTCAATTTGCAGCAGGGACTTTCACTAGAGTATAAATCAGGTCATATTCATGGCACCATGAAGCCCAGAAATATTCAAACAAATTTCAGATTTAAGCTTAAAACCTTCTTTTATTTATTAAGCCAACAAGCTTGTACAGACTGAAAATAATGTCAATGGTTTGGAGAGGCTCAGCCAGAGTCCACACTTGAATCAGACAATTAATCTTCAGAGGAAGCTAACAATTAGTGTGATGACTACGAGGGTCACTGTAGGCACGGTGCTCTTTTCAGCCTACTCTTCATTCATTAGCATCACCAAGTTCTTTTGAAAACCACTGTGGGCTTTTGTCCACCCGGCTCCTCTGTCTGGTGACAGCTTTTGATTACTTCCTCTTGCTGCCAATTTCAGCCAACATAGATTCTGTCCTTTTGACTTTAAACTTGTGAACTTGACCAGGACATTTTCTATCTTCTTTAAAACATTTTGGAGAGTTCTCTTGAAACTGCGGTAGGGGTTGAATAATTTAAAGTCTTGGTAAAATTTGGCATGTATAAGCAATGACAAACACAAAGTTTTTTTTTTTTTGACAAGAAGTTTTGTTTATTTCAGCTACATATCATATAACTCCAAGATGAGGAAATAAAAACAATGCATTAACTAGAAAAAATAAAGTGGTCCTATAATAAGTTTTTTTACTTTTAGTGTGATTGTTACTTTTTTAAGTTTGTGATCATTTTTTTTATGCTACAAAGGGTAACGTCGCCATCAGTTGTAATGTGTAAATTGTAGTAAAGGTTAACAGATTCATGAGTCACATTTACTGTCTGCAGCCATCGGTTTTGTATTCGTCAATAAATTCATTGAACTCATTACAAGTACGTATGTTTGCAGATTTTTTACAGTTGTCATCGAGTGGTTTCTTTTCCACCCAGGTGTTTGCTTCCAACAGATACCGCATGCTACAAAGACAAAAAAAAAAACATGTCAATGTATTTAAAACTTTATTTTTGTTAATAAAACTTATGTTACTTACTTTCCAGCTAAGTCTTTAGTGGAACCATCTTTACCCATAATCAGATACTGTCTTCCTAATTCTAATTGCCCCTTGCACTGAAGCCTTTTGGCAAATACCCGCTCATTGTTGATTTTCACAAGCAGGTCTCCATCTAGTAAACAAACAAAATGTCTTTTTAACCATAAAAAACCCAAAAAGAATTAAAAAACTTCTATTTCAACCTCCCGTTATTGCGTTGGTTGGTCACTTACGATATTTGAGGATGTCGACAACTTTAGTGTTGTACAGCTCAAAGTTGCTCTTAACAGAAATATTCTGGACTTCCAAAATGTAAGCTGGTAAGAAGACACACAAATACAAATGTGAATAGTCTGTTATGGATAATTGATTTTTTAATGAAACATACCTATCACAGTTTTATTTAAAGTAGCACATTATTTAATATTAGTATTTTTTTAATTTATTGGCTTGCATCGCTCGATAGTTATACAAACTATAAAAATGCAGCAAACCCTCAGTTATTTGCCAACAATATTTTGGAAGAATAGTAAATTCTTGTAGAGACTACTTACCATAATCCACTCGGGGGGATAAGCATGCATATTCAAAACGAGTATTCTTTCTTATGTTTTTGGCTCGGTTAGATTTGAAAGTATCTTGTACTTTATGACAGGGTCCTAAATAAAGCACACAATCACATTTGCAATCCATAAATGAAACATGCTTAACAGATGTAACATAGTCAAAAAGCTTTTTCTCAAATTCTAAGACATATAAATGTACTTTCTTGATGGGGCAAAACAGAAAAACTGATGGGGCAAAATGTGGTGCTAAAATGATGTCCAAGGTCGCAGATTCACAAAATAATGTTTCTGGACTTTAAGAGTCAGTGCATGTGCTGTCTGATCATTTTTATTCATGTTAGTTGTCCAAAATTTGTAGTGTAACTCCAGGCGACAGTGTCAAACTAAACCAATTAGACAGAGGAACTCCTTTATTCCAGCACTCTTTTTACCCACATAAACATAACAATCCCCAAGTCTGATTTTAAGATGCTTAAAAAAAAAAAAAAATCTGTTCAATTGATTCTGCAATTCATGTTTAGGTACAAAAATATTCTTTTGTTAAAAAAAAAGTCTGATAGTAAAAACTTTCTGAGGTGAAAAATAGTAATCATTCATTTTGACAAATTTTAGAAAAACATGAAAAAGGATTTTATGCATTTCTAATTATTCTTCTTTATGCTAATGATCTTTTTAAAAAATCTATGCATCCACTTGTGTTGATGGAAGGAGTCCTGTGAGAATCTCAGAGAAAATTATTGGACATTGGTGAAAAAACCGACTCATAAAGACTGAGGAACAGGTCAGAGAGAAAGCTGTGGAAATGGTTGTGTTTGTATAACATGAAAAAGGTAAATAAATATGAATACGGTTAAATACGGTATGTATATGTACATATTTTTGAAGTGAGTGCCTACTTTCTGCACACTGGCAAACATCCTCTGAGCACAAGGTGGAGACCAACTTGCTTCTTCGTGAGGGCGAGTAGAACACGGTGCACTTTACATCTACAAAGAAAAAATAATAAATTCAACATGGATGAAATTAAGACATTATGTAAAATAGAAAGGAATATACTACCAGGTTCATAGTAATCATAGAAGACAGCTGGGGCAGGCTGTAAAAGGCCAATTGGCACCATCTGAATAGCAGTAAAACTCACACATTCCCTGGTTTCATACAGCTGGAGACGTAGAGAAAACCCATGTTATTACTGGACATCCAAAATACCCTGATTTTAACTTGATTTTAACCATACCTTATTGAAGTACATCAGCAATCTTCCAGATGACAGCTCATAATGACTAATGTATTGCTCTGGGGGCTTTTTAAGCTGAGATGTAAACAAAAAAAATCAACTCTCAGAAATTAGACAAAACATTTATTATGGGTAACCACTGGATTCATTTTTTTGGTCTCTGCTACAAATAAGAATTTGAATACATGTGAGCAATAGATGACTGGACAGTAAGTTTCAATGAGGCACTTACTGGTTTCAACTTTATTATATTGAACACACAACTTGATATTTATTCATAAAATCTTGTAGGTGAGTTTGTAGTAATAAAAAAATAGGGGTGAATTTTAATTGCAGATTATCCAAGTCACTGGTCTCCAAAGTCTCCTAATTACTAAAATGTACTGTAAGTTACTAAAGATCCTTTTTTTCAAAATATTTATCATCTCGCATGTGTTTTGTTCACATTTTGCATTTACAGTTAGCGGTTTACATCCCTTGAATATAGACCAAAGCAGCGTTTTTGGAAATAATTTAAGTTCTAAGTTAAGAGAAACTTCTGTTAAATACGTGTATGAGATTATTATTTACACTCTTAATTGAGCTTTGAAAAGGAAATAGAATAACAAACCCTTTCCAGGTCTTCAAGTGTCACTTCAAATCCACTAAGTAATGTGATGTCTGCGATCCCCATTCCAGTGAGAGGGCTGTTTGAATTATAACTAGGAGGAGAAAAACAATTAAGAAAAATTCCGTGTTTACATTTTTCCCTTTTGTAGCAGCAAATTGTTCTGGGAAAACATATTTGACCCGTAGCAGAATATTTGCTGGAATTTCTACTTAGAATGTCCTTGCTTAAATGCAATAATGTGACAAACTGGACCACTGTGTCTGGCCACAATATTATTATTTTTATTATAAATATATTATTATTATTATTATTATTATTATTATTATTATTATTATTATTATTATTACTATAAAAGTTGTACTTTTTTACTGTTCTTTTTTTGCCCCAAAACCAAAACATAATTTTTTACATCAACTTCTAAGTTAAGTGAAACTTCTGTTAAAATCATTTGAAGGCACAGATTCAGTCCAGTACCAATCCACATTCTCAGGGGAGAAAGACTCACCTGGTATAAATTACATTTTTAGCTGTTGGAGTAATGCTTAAGAAAAATTTATTTAAACAAAGAATGTCATGACTATGTGTGTAGAGCTGCACGATTGCAGTTTTCTAGCCGATCCCTGGTTACTGATCTTTAAAACGCCTGACCCGCTGATTTTGATTTTGGGTGTTATGAATTTCTTTTGTCTGAAATGTCTCTAAATAAAGCAAGAAAGTCACTGAGTTGGTAATAGTGGGGTGAATATTGTTAACTGCAAACATTGCAGACCTGACCTGGTGGGCTGGTCTGTCGGTCAAACATCTCACTGTAGAGCATAAGAGAACAGAGACTGATTTTTAAACCTTTGCTGATGAAGATAAGATTAGGGGATAAGATGGGCTTCACATGTAAGTATAGACCAATCATAATCCCCTAAAATTAAGGAAATCGGCGCCCAGAAATCAATTGGTCGATAAATTAGTTGGCCAATAAATGTATCCTATTGTACATGTGTATAATATAAACAGCACTGCCAGAGATGCAATAAGTTTATAGCAGGTATTTGAACGATCTAATGATCGGGGTGCTGATTTCAGCCAGTCCACATTCTTAGCAGAACTTATGGGCCCCAAAACCAAATTTCGCTTAGGACCCCATGGAGGCTTGGGCCGGCCCTGATTGCTGTTATTGCACCCAAGGGTTTTGCTGACAATTACTTTTATATCGAGGCTAGTTTAAATAGCTTTATCCTCCGGATGAACTAAATCCTCATTTGAAAACTCCTTTTTCTATTTACTTGAGATATACTATTTCTGAAACTGCTTGATGACCTAGAACGTGTATTTATGATAAGAGTGCAAAAATAGAAATCTGTAAAAGGTCAAATACGTTTCACAGTACTGTGTGCACAGTCGATTATCAACTAACCTGACACAGACAGTGTAAGTAACAATGCTGTCTGAATTTACATCATTTTCAACATCTCTTCTGCTTTGTGTGAGAGCATCAAACCGCTCAATCGCTGATCGTGCTTCTCTGATCTGCTTTCCCTCAGAAGCATCATAATCATCATAGTAGTCATAATTTTCTATGATCTTTTCTGCAAATACAGAGATGTTGGTAAGCATAAAGTGTTATTGATGTCTGTTTTTTGTTGGTATTGTTAAAAGACTTACCAGTGTATTTTACTTTTCCCTCCACTTTGACACTGATATTAAGTTTGGAACAATTATCTTCTGGGTCCAAGAGATGGTAAGCCTTTACAGTCTGCAAAACAGATTTAATGTAAATTATAGACATCCATCCTGAAATTGATGGATTGAAAGTTGGTGAGTTGGCAACAGTGGGGTGAATGTTGTTAACTGGGAAGGGGAAATGAAAGCCACTTACTTTCAGCTTGATATTTCCTTGTCCTATCAACTCTACTGTAATGTTTGTCCCACTAAATCTCTAAAAAAAAAAAGGATAAAAAGAACAAAAATTACTTGAGACAGACATCTTCCTTTCCCACCAATGTGTGAAGAAATTACCTGCAGGTTTGTTTCCACTTTTTCTTTTACGTTTTTCAGTTCAAGGCTAAGAATGTCTTGTTTTACTGGGGTTGTGAACTTTGCTGTTACATTTACGATAGAACCAGTAGTCTTTGCTAGTTCATATTCTGACAAGGCCTCCAGCGCCATATTGGTGTCCTGGCCAGAGAGAAAACCTTTTAACTTATCTTTAACTTGTCCTGCTTTTTCTGACCATTACTCAATGTATTACAACAAAAAATGCCAACAGTCTCCAAGAAAAGAGGATTGTTACCTGAGTTGACCGGTAGCCCCCCTTATAGTTTTCTTGGCGGACTAACCAGCAGGCTGTTAGGTTTGCCCATTCAGTGTTGTTATTTTTCACTGCAGCTAGGAGAGCATAGGCTGTTGTCTCAATTGTGATGGCCTGTACTTCTGAATTGGTGTTATTTGTCCACATATAGCAACCATTCTTGTCTGATTTTTTTTTTTTTTTTAGGAATGCAAAGAAAAAGAACAAAGTTACATTTTTGATGCATGCCAAAAATACTCTGTCTCCAATACTGGTTTGCAGTAGCGAGAAATCCATTGGCGGGGAGGGGAGACATGACAATATTATTGTTATCTATTGTCTATCAGAAAAAGAAGACATCTTGGAAATTCTAGCCCACTTTATCCAAAAAAGGTTTAGTCTGATTCTCTGTCAGAAACAAAACTACATAATTTTCATAACTTCTTTCAAACTCACATTTGTTGTACATATGTAAAAAAAAAAAATGAATGTAAAAAACAGTTTACATCGAACAATGAATTTGAAACTTATACTCAGCATTATCTTGATTCAACATGCCTGTTGTCACCATTGATTGAAGTTTCTCCCATGCACGTAGTTGATTGTTCTCCTTCGGCTGGTCAACTGCTAGACAATATGCTGTTATAGCCACTGCATAGGTATGGCTCAGCTGTTCAAGTTGAGACGCAAGATATGTCGTTGCCTTTCTTATGGTTGCTTCCTGTAAAAAGATTTTTTGCCTTTTTACCGTTTTTTTTTTTGTAGTTTTTTTTTTGCAAAAGTGTTACTGACAGGGATTCTTTAAAATATTGAAGTATTGTAAAACAATAGACAGAATACCAATGATTTGTAATTTGGTAAAAAAAAATATATATAGTTGTATGCTTGATACAGTAAAGTATAAAATAAAACCAGCGTTAAAGTACGTTCTAGTTTTAATTTGGATTCTGAAAGACAAAAAAATGAAAATCTTTCTCACCACTTTATTTCGATTTTCAGATGTGTGAAATGGAAGGGACCGGATCAATGCAAGAGTGACGAAAGCAGTCATAGTGGCATCTTGGTCTTTCCCTTTCTATATAAAGGAAAGGCATACCTTTCACATGAACTAGTTTGTATCTAATTGCTTAAAGTTTTGTCAAATTTGTTCACACCCCAATGTGTCTTACCAGGACATTTCTGTGTAACACAGGTTCTGGGTCTCTGAATGAGCCATCACTCTGCTGTACTGACATCAAGTATCTGACAGGGTGGTGAATTTCTTCTTGTGGTACGACTTTGAGCAGTCGACCCTGCTTTCCATGACCACCTGTTTGACGCTCTGCCACCAGTGACAGAACTTTTACAACAAGAGCAGTCCCCCTTAGGAAAAACAAATACAAAAATGAGTGAGAAGTGGTTCTTAAAAGTTCAAAGATCTTTGTTAAAATTCTAGGTTTTGTGACCAATGAAACTGATTCATAAGACTGCATAAGACCAACTGTCATGTCAGTCTTATGCACACTCCTTCAAATAAAGTGTTACCTAGCTTTTCAGTAATATTCTAATTTATTGGATGTGTCTGTAGTTAAAGAATGTGTATAAATGTCTACAGCTTTACAATTTGTTTTGCTTTCCATCATTAATTTACTAATTTCCCACTACAAAATGTTTTTCAGTTGAATTTACAGGATAAATATTACACTCAAAGTGAAAAAAGTTTGGAAATTATTTATCATGAAAATGGGTAATTTCCATGCACAGTAAAATAATTACTCACCAGTTAGTTGATTTCACAGTATAAAATCCTCGATAGGATCCATCAGGCGTCTTGAATGATAGAAGTCTTATATAGCCTGAAAATGATTTGACCATATAAGGAGCACATAAGTAAGTAATGCAGTGCCACTGAACCCACCATGTTTACTGGCAACCCTCATAAAGATGGGTAAAAAGCTAAAAGTAAACTGTAAGTCCACACCAGTATTTTTTATTCAATCAAAATTTATGGAATTTTGACCACACTTTAATACAGAATGGACAGTTATACTAAGATTTTTTTTTTTTCGTATTGAAATCACTGTTACCACCCAAAATGGCAGCCTAACAATTACTATTAAATATTTTCTGTAGACCTAACCAGCTTAAGGTAGGTGGTCTATGATCATTTAACATTTAATCCATGACTTCACATTTTTCTCAATTGCAAAAATAAGATAACACCAAATCCTATTGCCATAGCCACTTATCAAAAGACTAGAGGGAAACCCTGCAAAAGGCTTGAAAAAAAATGTCTAAAATATATAGCTAAGTCTATGGTGAAATGGTTTAGATCGAAGCACAATCATGTCCTACAATTACCTAATAAAAGTCCACAATAATTTCATGAGAGAATATCAGGCTAAGATGTATACTTTTGCAAGGCACTGTACATATTCTCTTTCTCTCTCCCTCTCTCTGCCTATATATATATATATATATATATATATATATATATATATATATAAGGTAAATAGCGATGTGGTGTGGTGTTTTCCTACCATATTCAATATTATCAAAGGCCTCATCTCTGGCACCAGCCTTCAGGTCAAACCACTGGTCACTCAAGTCAAGGTAGCGGATGGCTAAAACTGTTGGTGTTAGTCTCATTGTTGTCTGTTCTAAGCACCCTGTAGGTAGTACAATGAGCTCCAAAACTTTTTCTGGAGAAAGGAGATTCTTAACATATGAACTCCCAAATCCATTCCCTGTTGATGAGAGTGGTGAAAGATTTATTTCACGATATCATTTCTGAGTTGGGTTTTATGCCTTAGCTTAAGAGTAACCCACCTTCCATCGAAATGAATATATTGGAGTTGGAGTCGGGGACGGTGTTGTCTGGCAAAGTTCCATCAACATATATAGTCTGTGAACTCCGCCCTGTTATGACAAAGAGGTGTACTTAAAAACAAAAACTTTAACAACAAATAAGCAAGAATTGCTAAGAAATTACTCACCATCTAAATAAAATACATCTGTTTTTTCATCTCTCTTCACTAATCCCTCAGTCTTCAACAAAATTGAGCAGAGAAACCGATTACTATGTTTATATCATTGTTCTGTGTCCTTTGATACTGGAAATCATTATTTAGCAGAACTCTTAACCTCTTACCTTTACATTTAAGTTTTTCTCCAATGCATCTATCCCCATTTCCCTTTCAATATCATATACACGTATTTTAATTGGTAGAGGACCAGTTACCATGGGGACAACTGAAAAGGAAACAAACTGAGAAGACCGGTTCTGTACAGTGATTTCAGTGAAGGAGGTGGTAGTGGTGGAAGCAGGGGAGCAGAGTCCTTCAGTTTGTTCCATATGTACTGCAACCTGTACAAAAGCATGTGTAAAAGTGTAGCCATGTCAATATGCCAATTTCCTTCTAAATATTTTGAGTAAATGGTTTTCTGAAACAATTATTCTATAAATCTTATTTACCCGTAAAGCGTTTTCACCATAGTTGTAGATAACAGGTGAAATAGACAGTTGTTCAAACCTTTTCACTGAGTAGGGCAGCCTCAGAGACACAAATGACTCTTTAAAAGCCCTGATCTCATGTGGCTTGACAACACACAGGCCTGAAATGGATAAAGCAAGGATAGGAGTTTATTTGGCAAATATTTAAGTTATTCTCAAAGAAAGTCTTCTTTTTACATTCTGCTCTCTTACCTGTTTCTGAAGATAAAGTGACGACTTGAATTTCCCATGTGGTGATAGAGTCAGGGAGCATCAACATGTGACTAAAACATTTTCAGTAACATATACTTTAAAACACATTTGTAACAGTAGTTTTTAAAAGTGTTTTAAAAATGTTTGTGAAAGGCATATAATACCACTGATTTAACGAAATCTACTCAGTTTGTACTGAACAAAATGAACCGAACTTATCATTTTGACATCGTTAAATGCCGTAGATTGCAACAGTGGATGTAATAAACTATTATATATACAATCCAGTATTATGCCGTCTTACCTTTTTTTGTTAGTTACCAAAAACTCTTTGAATTCAAAGCTTGGGGGAAAATAATGTCTAATATACTGACTAGTAGTATCCGAAAAGAACTCTTCAATATCAGCTATTGTTGCAGCTAGAGGGATGAAAAAGGTACATTATTTGTATCAAGCTTCTAAATTATATTTGGGAAATGTCACTTCCTTTAATTCAAAACAAGGTATCATCTTACTCCTTCCAAATCCAATCTGAACGTCCTCTCGCATCTTTTTCTTCCTCAGCTTCTCAGCCGCAAGGCAGCACTTTAAGAAAGCATCTGCACACGTCTGATTTTTTTTCACCAGAAGGACTCTGCGCGATCTGGTCTCACATGTATTTTCATTCATTGGAATGTGAGAAAATGCATTTGTACAACAGATTTTCAGCTCAGCATCTTCAAACTCTAAAGCTGGGATAGAAATATATATATATATATATATAGTATTTAGTATTGTTACTACATTTATTGTATTATTATCAAGGCAAAAGGGTTTGGCCTGAAATTTTACCCAATTTCCTCTTTTCTTCATAAAGGTCCACAGCACGCCTTGATCTCACATTATGTGGTCCACACCTAAAATCTGCACAAAAATATTGTGAAAATATGATCACTATAGAAAGTATGAATGAAACGTGTCACTCAGAGGCAATTCAATTAGGTTTTGCTTAAATGTTGTCATCTTACCAGCAGCTGATAACTCATGTCACATCTTTATTTAGTAATTATTATATTTTTTATTAGTTTATTATTATATATATATATATATATATATATATATATATATATATATAATTTAGTTTGATAAATTTTTTTAGAATGTTAAAAAATGTTAACATTTTTCTTATTTACCTAAAAGAAACTATTTTGTCTAAGATAACAAGATAACCTGATCAAACCCCAAATGTTGTTTTTAAGTGGAAACGATATTTATTAAAAGGAAAATACTTTTCAAATCAACATGGCTTTATGTATGAATCCATAACACAGCTTCTGTTCAGGTCAGAACAGTTTCACTAACCACATTAGTCACTGATTACTGCCAGGCCTGTCAAATCAAAGACTCTCTTTCACAGAACCTTCCTATCAACATGAAGTAGGCTAAAAGATAAATCAGGCTGAAACCAAAAAGGAATCATTGAGATTTTACAAAAAGGTCAGAGTTCGCCCTATATGATGAACTACAGGTCATTTCTTTGTATATAAGGTTTAAAACCTGTGTATTGGATAGTTTGAAACAGCAACATATTTTTAAATCAGTCTTCAACATACTTTATTATAATATATTCAAACAAAATAAATTAAAATAAATAAATTTACTTTTATTTATTTATTAAACAAGTCTAAATCTCAATTGAGAATTCAGAGAAAGGAAAATTCTGTTTGACATCAGAAAATTATGGTCTCTAAATCAGCTAGAATCCAACATGCTGGACTGGGAATTTTTCACAGTTCTTTCAAACTTATTTGTGTAACCTGCTCTAGCCAGATTCTCTTGTCAGAGGTTTGAGACACAATCAGCAAAAAACAATTTGATTTTTTTTTCAATTGAATGTCTCAAGTCAAATTCCAAAAAGTATATATTGCAAGGACAGATAAAAGAGCAAGTTTTGAAACTCAATAAAAGGCCTATTAAAAGCCACATGCATAGATTGCATTAAAGAACATAGAAGATGTTACTTTGCTAGGAATTATTTATTTTCTTACTTTGCCTCCATGCTGATTTGGTTTGAGAAGTAAAAGAAAGGCCAGCATCAATGAGCACTTCTGCTGGATCAGAACCTCCATTATAGGTACAGCCAAGGTCATATGAAGCCATGGTAGAAAATATCTGCAAAAGTAAAGTAAGTATTCCGTTTATAAGAATTCCAATAATTAAATAAAAAATAAATAAACTTGTCTGCAGTGTGTATTACCTGTTTGGCTGTCAATTTATTATCAGCTTTGAGACCATAGAATGCTTTATCCACGGCTAGCAAAGCCACTTTAGCTGTCTGGCCATGTAAATCTATATCCAGTTTAACTTGTCTCCCTGGTAAAGGCTGTTTGTTATGTTGAACCTAAGGGAAAATAGAAATGTTGTTTCTTTTATCATACTTTTCATATAATCTTACCAAATTACTAAATGGGATAAATTTGTAACACTTATAAACTTCACATAAACTCAAGTCTTCAGTTTATAAACTTCCAACAATTATCTGTCAAACAGTTCTCACAAATAATGTAAGTCTATTATAAAGAAATCATCAAATGCCCTGAAATGGCATAAACTGGGTTAATGTTCTGTTCGTTGCTGACTCTCTGGACTCTTATCCGTTCTGTGTACTCACCGTGACTTTTATCTCACATTCATCCCTGACATCGACCCACACAGAGTCAGCAATGATGTCACCATTGTTGCCGTGATAGTAACCAATCAGACGGAAAAACGGAACCATATCAGCCGTTATCAACACACTGCCTGCAGTGAGTGTACCATGGCGAAGTGAACCTTTTGTTATTATCATCCCACGGCTCAAAACCTGCAACACATGCAATTAAATGGTCAATTATCAAAAATGTGATACGCTGAGAAAAATTGTTATTTTTCTTTGTAATACATGCTACATGTCAAAGTCTAATTTAAATTTTTCTCACCATGTAATAAATGTATCCACCGTTGTTTGGTACAGTTGGTGTGCGAAATGTAGCGATAGGGATTCGCCCACATGGTAAACCTTGTTGGTAAATGATATGTAAAGATAACTTTCTGTTGGTGATGAAGCAGGTTTAATAATTTTGCTCTTTTGAACACCATCTGCCGAAACCTGTAAGAGACAGAGGCTTAATGAGTAGCAACATAACAAGAATACGTGTTAGTTCTTGTAACTGAGTTTGTAAATGCTTACATCAATTCTAACCGAAGAGGTAGGATTAAAATTAAAGGCAGAATACACTCCCCCGTACTCATTTGTGATGTGTATATCCTGTTCGGATGCTATGGAAATATTTACTGGCACACCAACCGCAGGGGTGCCATCAGGGTATCGAACAACCGCCTGTAAAAGAAAAGCGGTTTAAAATGACCATAAAGAAACAAATGGATAAAAATAGAATAATCATAAGGGGAATTGAATGTTGTACTGTAATTAAAATGTTTAACTTTTGTTTCTCTCTAACTTACCACCACTTCAACTGGATATCGAGGAATAAAGTACGACCGAGTTCGAGACAGGTCTATGCTGTATTTATGAGGAAAGATCGGAAGGTAAAGTTTTTCCTCTTGCACTTCACCATCTAAATAAATAAATTCACACAGTAATGTCACTTTTTCCTGCACGTATGTACACACTGATATCCAATATATTAACAAGTATCAGAAAAAAAATACTGAAATAGAATCATAATTTAATAACAAAATGTAAAGCCTTAAGAAAGAGAAAGTACTCACTCTAGCTACTCTAATAATTTAATCTAACCTAGACTACATTAAAAGCAGAACACATTCTCATGTTGGCTCCTTTGTCACAAACACAGTGCTTATCTGTTTAAACATTAAATATATTGTCTTTGTAGTGTACTCAATTGAATATAAGTTTGAAAGGATTTGCAAATCATTGTCTCCTTTTTTTATGTTTTACACGACGTCACAACTTCATTGGAATTGGGGATGTAGTTGTTGCTTTCTGTGCTAAGCCCTATGAAGACAGTATAAGATGTATCTAATTTTTTTTTTTAAAAAAGCTTTTTCAGTGTTGAATCTGATATTTATCTTGGACATGGGCTTAGATTTAAACATTGCTATAACCTCATAATTGATATGCAAAATTGAAAGATGTACTTTTTACACATTCGTGCTAATAAAAAGTACATTGCCCAGTTACTTTACAAACATATTTTTTCTTCAGTTTCACTGTGCCATTTTCTGACATCTTATTTTGTTTCCTATTATTTGTGTTTCTTGCACAAATAATATTCAGCCAATGTATTTGAGTCACTGCAGTGATGGATGATAAAGTATCTTTAAAATAACAAGCACAATAAAATAGCTTGATCAAATTAAGCTGAACGAACATTAGTGTTAGACACACAGGAAACACTTTTCCATTTGGTATTTATAATCACCACACTCATTCTTTAGTTACATAACAAAAGACTTTTGGAACTGAGTGTAAAAGGTGTCGAATGTAGGACACTGAGGGTGCTTTTACTTTGAATGTTGGTGACAAATACTCCCACATAAAGCTGAGATCCACTGCTCTGCAAGTCTGAGAGGGTTTGATTCAGCTGTTTCCAATCAATGTTTTGTAGCTGAAGAGTAGCTGTTGCGCTTCCATCTTTGACCTGCGAAAACAATTTTTATTGTTATTTCCCCAAATCTCGAAAAGCACAAACTGTAAATAGAAAGTGTTTTCCTCACTGAACCAGTCAGTTCCAGGCCACTGATGATGTGAGGTGTTTTTTGACCTTCTGTCATAAAACCAAACTGGCAGTGGTAAGCACCTTTGACTCTTTCACCATATGAATACCTAGAAAACAGAGCACAGAGAGTCTGCACAAATACAAAATGCATCATTGCTGCCAAAGACATGTTTTAAATGCCTAGGATATGGTTAAGCCAAAATGTTTATTGTCTTAGACTTGTCAATTAGATTTGCTGTTGGATGGCATAGATAGCAGACACATCGAATAACAGTCAGTCAGTCCGTCACTCCATCTGTGACTCCTCTTCTCAAAGGAGAAAAGACTGTACAGCTAAAAATATAAAAAATAATTCCATTTCAAACTACATTTATTGATAAAGTAACTCAATGACTGAACACAGCCTCTTCTAATTCAATTCTCCACACAGTACTTCACAAATGAGAAGTAGATTCACATGCATTCAACTAAACAAAATAATTCTTTCTTTTTGAATTTTTCTTTTATGATATATTGATAGCTTATTTCAAAAGTTTCTGACTAGACTAGAATAAAATGCTCCTTAAGTGTCACTGTGATTTGTATTTACATTTATTCTTATCATCACCCTGCAGATTCAAAGAAACATTATACATGCAAGAAGAAAATAATCAGTGGGATAAAAAAAACAAAAAACATTTGAGCGCAATCAAGTATTGTTGAAGAATTTTAGAAAATGCTTTGTCAGAGGGGTGAAGTGTGGGTGAAATATCAGATCCTGAGTGTGGTCGTCATAATATTACTGATAAAGAACATTCGATTTCAAAAGATAACCTTTTACAAGAGCAAATTTAAAATAATTGACACTTACATTGCTGAAATGGTGAAGTCAAACTGTTGATCGTTCAGCAAAATGTAACGTCGTTTTGTTTCAATGCTCACTTCAAAGCTTGGTAAAACTGTAAAATGGACAAAACAATGCGACTTTTCAAAAGGTTTTTTTTATTGTTTTACATTATGTTATATTTTTTAAATATAACATAAATATGTTTGTGAATTACTCTGAGATATATTTCTTGATAAAATTTGTCTTACCAAACTTTTGAACTTTAAACTCTCGTACAGCAGCCTTTGCTTCATCATCCTCATAGTGTGCTGTGATCTTGAAAGTGCCCGATCTACAGAAAGAATCTTCTAATTACTTCAGTTGATGTTAATGGGTGTTTCACAGTTTATTGTAAATCTCTTTAAACATACTCAGAGACACTCGGTATTGGGAAATTGCTTTGGAAAACCCCTCCATCTGAATTCCTCAAGCTCCTCATTATTCTGTTTCCGGCAGCATTCTGTTTCAAGCAAAATGCATACATTTTTTTTTTTTGTATAAAATCTTTTTGTAAGATTTGCTTTGAGTTTTGAAGGTCAAACACTTCTACTCACAAACACTGATATGTAGACAGTTCCTCGATATGGTCTAAACATGTGATCAAGAGTGAAAATTCTGTAGTTCACTGAAAAGAAAAAGAGAAAATAAGAAATTCCAAACTTACTGACTCTACAATGTTGTTAATGTTTTTTCAAAGTTTTTTTTTTTTTTACCTGTCTGTGTTGGATTGTACATTGGCTGATCAGTTTGTATGAAGATATATCCCCTGTGCTCTGAAACCAGGACCTTTGTTATTTTCCTTTTCTTGTCACCAAAGACCTCTGCCACAAGTTCAAGGTAGGGTTTTTCTGAAGATCGTCTCTTGCTTTGTGACCATTTGTCTCTGTCTATCTATAAATATGCAAAGAAAACAAACTTGGTAAATAAAATTATTTTCTTCCAGAACACATTTTTTGAATGTAAATAACTGTTCATACCATTAGCTCAACAATGTTGATGTCATCCTCTGTACTACATTGTGTCACTTTTTTTTCAGACAGAGTTGACTCTTGGTCTTCCAGGTATAGAGTAACACGTTTGTTGAGGTATTGACCTCCCACCTGGACAAGCACTTTCTCTTTGACACCCACATGAAAGACACTGGGGGCTGAGATGAAGAATCTGTGCACAAATTGATTACGTTTAGATTTTGTTGTATTCTTTAATGGCATCCTTTGCATTACCTGCATTTAATGCATGCTGATGAACAATGGTAGCGCAACATATTTAGCATTTTAAAAATAATAGTATTTAGACTATATTTCATGAACAAAAAAGTTATGTGGAATGGCTATTATGGAATTATTGTTCAGATTAACTGTGAACAACAATTTCATATTATTGGATATCTAATATACAATATTATATATTGCATATCTAATAGTTGCAATATCTGCCTTGAGAAATGCAATAGTTGTTAGATATGCAATATCTAGATGTTGCATAAAAATAGATAATTATAAGTTCATTTACCTCTCGCCCAATGTGTTCTTCAATACTGTGATCAAGAGAAGCACTGAAACCAGAGACCACTTCATTTTGCAGCTCTCTTGTTCTTCCTGCTCTGACACAGGCTTTGGCAAAACTGTGGTTTTATAGGTCTCCCACCCCTTTATTTCTCAATCACTGGCTCTCACATTGCTCTCGACTTTTTCTCCCCTGCTGAAAAAACTTTGAAATGTCTTCTGAAGAAACATATCACTCAGATAGCTGTCTATTTTTAACACACTAATAGGCAGAAAATAATTACAGGAAAATAGTATATGAATAAGAAGGTAAATTGAAAGTTGCCAATACTACACTTTGGTTTCTGCATTTATATTTATTAGAAGGAGAAACAAAAGCGTTTTGTGGCACATGTTGCAAAAGATAGTGGATTCTCTGGCTTTGAAGATGGGTTATATCACTCTTTGGCTCACAGAGGGAAAAGTGTTTACTTAGGTTTCACAATGTGTAACCTTCCTCTCATTGGTTATCACAAGTGAACCAAATTTCCCCCAAATCATGTGATTTACAAGAAATCAAGTGCTATCTATTTGTGCATGATTAAAAAAAAAAAGTGTTGCCTTAACAGGATTTAAGAAGTTTATATGAAATATCTAGCTACAGCTAATAACTTTGGTAGTTTTATATTTTACTATAACTAATAAAATGTGAATTCTTATCAAAGCAAATTATTCACACTATTGAAGTTTTGTACTATTTGCTGTTATTACAGCCCTATCTCTGCCCTTTTCATGCATTCTTTTATAGTTTACGTCTGCTTATCATTGTAGGGCTACTGATGGGTCTGGTGCCTGTCTCCAGCAGTCATTTGGCATAAGGTAGGGAACACCCTGGATTCCTCACCAGTCCATTAAAAAGCAACGCAAAAGATGTACAGGATAATCAACCACTTATGCACAGACTCTGTCCCTCAGGACAATTAAGAGCAAGCAATTGATGTTAAGATGGTTGGAGGATATCAGAGTATCCAAAAAGGACCCATGCATGCATGGGGAGAACATTGCCTCCTTTCTACAGAATGGTGAGGCATGGGTCTGTGCAGTTCAATACTCTATTTTGTCTGTTTCCATTGTAAAAGTGGCCCATATAACTGACCTATACCACACGACTCCTTGACCCCCTCCAGTTGTAGATTCTTAGGACAATGGAACAATACAATTATGGCAGAGCTACTGGTGACAAACAACACAGTACGTTTTTTGAAAAACATCAGTGCTACATACATGAGACAGACTAATGTGTCATGTTTGTTGTGAACCTAGTTCAGTTACCATATTGTTCTTAGGCTTGGCAAACACCATGTTGGCCTGACGTAACAGAGAATCTATTACAGAATGGTGAGGCATGGGTCTGTGCATGCCTCACAGACCCAGATCCAACAATGCAGATGACCTGAAGATCTTCAAAGCAAGCTGGGTTTGCGTTGCATCTCAGCAGCACCACAGGCTGATTGTATCTGTGCCACATTTCCTTCATGCAAAAGGTCCAATGAATTATTGAATGCATAGAAATGAACATAATTTTAAGAAGAATGACATTTTAAAGCCTGATTTTAAAATATAACTTTCTTATTGAGCTTATCTAACCTTCTGGTTTTATTTGTGATTTTCTTTATCCATAAACTAAAATAATCCAAATTACAAAATAAAACATACTTTAAGATATTTTACACAATGTAATGTAACTCTATATTACATATGTTTCATTTTTTGAAATAACTGAAAAGAAATATTGAACTTTCTTGGCTATACCAACACTAACCAGAACCAAATCAACTTGAGACATATTCCAGTGAAATAAACCAAAAGTGACTTTTTTAACAAGCTTTAAAGCATAAAACTTTAGTGCTGATCATCTGAAATATGAAGCCTCCAGTACAAACTTTGTTGAGACATTTTGCAATAGTGCTCTCTTTCTCTAGAAGAACATAAAATGTTTTTCTGTGTTCAGGAGCTGCGAGAAAAAACACACACACTCTCTTCTGGCAGCCCTTCTACGAGAATTCATCCAGCTAGTTCTTGCCATATCCTCAGAACAGATGTTATTTCTTGTGCAGCATCTATCGACTACAAAAGTTGTTGTAGGATTGGCCTAAAAGGACAATCCTGGAGTTCTGCACTTGAGTGCTTGTTAAGTAAAAAGGAATTTTTTTTTTTTTTCGTTCTTGACACTTCAAGTAAAAGAACACATTCCTCTATTCTTGCAGATGAACATATTGGCCTCAACTTACATGTCCATGCCTGTGTTGTAACTACATTCTTATCTCAGGGCGATATAATCTACACCTTAGATAATGTCTTAAATCTCCAAAGCTACTCACAACATTTTGTGGTTTAGACTAAAAACAAAGCAATCATGTGTTCTAAATGTCCTCAGGTGGGGACTGTTCAAGCATCAAACGATAAAAATACATAGAAGCTTGCTCCAAAGTGTAAAAAAAATTAATTGAACAATAATTTCAAGCCATAATTATTCTTGACGATTTACCTGCTATTTTATTACAATATAAATCCAGAAATTGGCACTACAAACCTTTTCATCAAGAACTTTTCAGGTTCTGGTAATACAGTAGACATAATTCATCAATCTCAATGTGTGTTGATGTCTGCATCAGTGCTGTGAATGAGAAGGGAAGTCAGTGGGAGAGGGGAGCATGATGTCCATTCACAACTCCTGGATTTGGAGCAGCAGTACAAGAATTGCGTTTGGACAATCAACGCCAGACTCCCTGTCAAACTTAGGATGAATAGGAAGGACATCAAAGTTGTTCCACTTTACCAGATAGCTGATGAAATTGAGACAAATGTGGAAATTAAATTATTATGAAATATCTGTGCATTTTTAAAGGTTTCTTTTTTGCATTTAAAAAGCGCAGTCCAAAATTAGTCTGCTTTGTTTGAAAATAAACAGAGGCAGGATTTTAAATTTTAACAGTATTATTAATTTACAACTTCATAGAAAAAAGTTTAAGAAAAAATGCAATACTTACATTTTCTATTAAAAATGCAGGGATAATGGTCCACAGTCAGAAGACATTTAAATACTGGACTCTGGATTGAATTGGTCTGTCATCTATCCTGCGGCCAACCTCAGCGGCTGCTTGTTCAGTTTGTCTTTCAGTGCCTTCTTTTCTATCACTTCCCTACTAGCCATCTCATTTCATGCAGGACTGGGGTTTCCTTAGAGACAGGGGTTCAATGGAGACAATCTGCTTCAATTAACTCAATTAACATTGAGAGCAACAGAAGGAAAAAGCAGGGAGAGGGGCAGACTCAGAGGAAGAGCAAAAAGAATGGTGGGTTATATTAATTTATGGAGATTCTATCATTTCTTGGGATTTTTTCTTATATTAATTAATTTAATTATTTATAACCTTCAACTTTTCCTACTATTATTATTGAGCAAACACAGAAAGTAATTTAATATTTTATGAAATTTCTTAGATTCCAATTTTTTTATTTTTTTTTATTTTACAACATTCGTCTTCAGTTGTGATGCAGGTCTTACATTTTATTTTTTAATTTGATATTATATTGAATCCAGTTGAGATAAATAATACCTAACCACGATCTATAAAAATTCAAAAAGTGTGACCAGTGACTTTGCATGGTGAAAAGTACACAAAAGGGTGTGGCGTGGGAATGTCCTCAGGGGTCAGGAGTGACTGTGGAAGGGTCAGAGGTCAGAGGTAGCTGGACAGCACACAAGAGGAGATGCTGGTGAGAAGTGGAGGAGAGGGAAAAGTCCAGGACTGTGAGACTGGACCCAGAGGGACATTAACATTGAACGCATGGGAGGCTCACTGACCACTGCATATTTGGAGAGAGGATAATCTGAAGTTTAATGGTGCATAATGATTGAGAAGTGACAACACTTTCTTTGCATATGCAAAATGACTTACAGCAGGTGTGTTATTGTGCCTTTAGCAGTAAAAAGTCACTATATAAACTCATTCAACAAATGTACTTCAGTATTGCCGTGTATTACTAAATACTGATACTTTTCCATCATGCCACTTTGGCAACACCTTTGGTATAGCTTATGAAAAATATTAGAAAATATCAAAACTCCTTGTTATCACCAAGGAAATGTTGTTGGCTGGTGATTTAAGCTATCTTTTATTTATTTTTATTTTTCACATTTTGTCACAAGTTAACCTTAAACTTCAATATACTGTATTTTGTTGCGATTTTACGTGACAGACCAATATCAAGTAGTGCAACTGTAAAATGGAAATTGAATTTTGGAAAAGAGAGCTAGAGAAAAAGCACACCACACTTTTCACATTTTTATTTGTAAAGACATTTCACTTTTCCTTCATCTAACAAATATTGTTTGCAACAGTCTAACAAAAAAAATAATCAAACAAGTCTTTGCTGCAACGTGACAAAACATAAGTGAAAGAAGCATCAATACTTTTGCAAGGAACTACATGTGACCATTTAATCATGATCTACAAATGTAGAGTGGTTACACAGTACAGAGCACAAAGTGTGGAATGTTGTGCATGGTTTTTTACGCCACACCTTCTGTGATTTGTTTGATTTCTTCTGACGCATGCCAGCATTAAATTACAGACAGGTTCAACTGGTTTGTTGAGTCACTTAAAAAAAATTAAAAATTAAGAAAATCTGTAATGTTATAAAAGACATAAAAATAAACATGTACTAACACAAATACAACTATTTATTCATTAGCAGTAAAAAAAAAGTAATATTTTGTAACTGAAACATAAAGGCTGTGAAAAAGTCACTGATTTCAAAAAAAGTGCAAAGTACTTTTCTTTGTTATAATAGCTCTGAGTAACTTTCTGTGTACTTATGGTGTATCGGTATGCTTCGTTTTCTCTGTAAGCACTCCTGAGGGCCAGTCCCTTTACTTTTATTTCAAGCAGACGCTCTTGACAGCCAGGCCAGGAGGTTAATACATAGATTTTCACCCCTGAACAAGAGGTGTAGCGCCAATCAATTTTCTCACATTACTCTTGCTACAAATGTCTGTAAATCTGCACACCCTTATAACATATAGTGTGTTCATATAGATTTAGATTTAGACATGAACAATAGCAGAGGGTGCTGTATTTCACCTAAAATCATGCACAATCATAATACCTTGTTTGTAGTTCAGAAATGTTAAGTGTTTGATGTTTTACATCTTTAAAACTTTGCAAAAATACAATTTAGACCCAGCTTCATGACAATTTTGTCATTGTCTTTACTGAAAGTGTCACTGGCAATCCACTCTCAATTACCACAGGTCTGGCAGATGAAATTCAGTTCCTGTGTTTCTGGCAAACCGACCCACTGCTGCCTCCCTGTGGCCTCAATGGCCCCGCTCTCACCACACTGAGTTGCCCTTTCTGGTCCTTCTCCTGGCTGCCAGTTCTGGTAACAGCCTGGAATCGAGCTAGTCCAGAACCAAAAGTTAAAGTTACAAGTGTAGCGTAAGCCAAGCCACACGTGAGGGGATGTAGAGCTCCTTGCCTTCTCAGCCACTTTGTCTTGAATGTCTTCATTGGTAATCTGAACGAGGTCAACATAGTGCTCCCTGCAGAAGCTCAAAGCTGAAATCCATGTCATATTTTTCTGGATTAATATCATGCCGTCTTCTGGAAAATATAGAATATGGAATTAGATTTTGGCAAAGTAAAATTAAAGGCACATGGGTTTGTGAAACATACCTGAATAAAAACTGCTGACAGTTGACATTGGAGTTGGTGATTGGGTTGTTGATTGGTTTGATGTTCCGATCTGAGATGTTGGTGTGAAAACACTGTTTGTTGTTATATTCACAGTAGTATTTCGGGGTGGTTGTTTTGGTGTTACTTCTGTCCTGTTCAACTGAGGGATTGTAGGATGTGAAACAACCTCTGTGGTGTTAAGAGCAGTTGGTCCATCATCTGTTAATGGTGCTATGGTAAGATTTTGCGGTGGTGATGTTGATGTAATTGTTGGCATTTCTGTATTTGTACCATTAAGATTAATGGACATGGGATGTGAAACAACCTCAGTAATGTCAGATGTAGTCAATCCAGGAGTTGATGTGCTGACATTTTGGAGTGGTGGCGTAAGTGTCATTGATGGCATGTCTGTGCTAGTATTGTTAAACTCAGTGATGGTGGGGTGTGAAACAAAATCAGTGGTGTTAGATAGATTTGGTCCAGTGCCAGTTGTTGTTTGGGTAGAAACGTTTTGAGACTGTTGTGTTGTTGAGATTGTGGGCATTTCTGTGCTAGTATTGTTAAACTCAGTGATGGTGGGGTGTGAAACAACCTCAGTGGTGTTAGATAGATTTGGTCCAGTGCCAGTTGTTGTTTGGGTAGTAACGTTTTGAGACTTTTGTGTTGTTGACATTGTGGGCATTTCTGTGCTAGTATTGTTAAACTCAGTGATGGTGGGGTGTAAAACAACCTCGGTGGTGTTAGATAGATTTGGTCCAGTGCCAGTTGTTGGTGTTTGAGACTGTTGTGTTGTTGAGATTGTGGGCATTTCTGTGCTGTTATTGTTAAACTCAGTGATGGTGGGGTGTGAAACAACCTCGGTGGTGTTAGATAGATTTGGTCCAGTGTCAGTTGTTGTTTGGGTAGTAACGTTTTGAGACTGTTGTGTTGTTGAGATTGTGGGCATTTCTGTGCTAGTATTGTTAAACTCAGTGATGGTGGGGTGTGAAACAACCTCGGTGGTGTTAGATAGATTTGGTCCAGTGCCAGTTGTTGTTTGGGTAGTAACGTTTTGAGACTGTTGTGTTGTTGACATTGTGGGCATTTCTGTGCTAGTATTGTTAAACTCAGTGATGGTGGGGTGTAAAACAACCTCGGTGGTGTTAGATAGATTTGGTCCAGTGCCAGTTGTTGGTGTTTGAGACTGTTGTGTTGTTGAGATTGTGGGCATTTCTGTGCTGTTATTGTTAAACTCAGTGATGGTGGGGTGTGAAACAACCTCGGTGGTGTTAGATAGATTTGGTCCAGTGCCAGTTGTTGTTTGGGTAGTAACGTTTTGAGACTGTTGTGTTGTTGAGATTGTGGGCATTTCTGTGCTGTTATTGTTAAACTCAGTGATGGTGGGGTGTGAAACAACCTCGGTGGTGTTAGATAGATTTGGTCCAGTGTCAGTTGTTGTTTGGGTAGTAACGTTTTGAGACTGTTGTGTTGTTGAGATTGTGGGCATTTCTGTGCTAGTATTGTTAAACTCAGTGATGGTGGGGTGTGAAACAACCTCTGCGGTGTTAGATAGATTTGGTCCAGTGCCAGTTGTTGGTGTTTGAGACTGTTGTGTTGTTGAGATTGTGGGCATTTCTGTGCTGTTATTGTTAAACTCAGTGATGGTGGGGTGTGAAACAACCTCGGTGGTGTTAGATAGATTTGGTCCAGTGTCAGTTGTTGTTTGGGTAGTAACGTTTTGAGACTGTTGTGTTGTTGAGATTGTGGGCATTTCTGTGCTAGTATTGTTAAACTCAGTGATGGTGGGGTGTGAAACAACCTCGGTGGTGTTAGATAGATTTGGTCCAGTGCCAGTTGTTGTTTGGGTAGTAACATTTTGAGACTGTTTTGTTGTTGAGATTGTGGGCGTTTCTGTGCTAGTATTGTTAAACTCAGTGATGGTGGGGTGTGAAACAACCTCGGTGGTGTAAGATAGATTTGGTCCAGTGCCAGTTGTTGTTTGGGTAGTAACGTTTTGAGACTGTTGTGTTGTTGAGATTGTGGGCATTTCTGTGCTAGTATTGTTAAACTCAGAGATGGTGGGGTGTGAAACAACCTCTGCGGTGTTAGATAGATTTGGTCCAGTGCCAGTTGTTGGTGTTTGAGACTGTTGTGTTGTTGAGATTGTGGGCATTTCTGTGCTAGTATTGTTAAACTCAGTGATGGTGGGGTGTGAAACAACCTCGGTGGTGTTAGATAAATTTGGTCCAGTGCCAGTTGTTGGTGTTTGAGACTGTTGTGTTGTTGAGATTGTGGGCATTTCTGTGCTAGTATTGTTAAACTCAGTGATGGTGGGGTGTGAAACAACCTCGGTGGTGTAAGATAGATTTGGTCCAGTGCCAGTTGTTGGTGTTTGAGACTGTTGTGTTGTTGAGATTGTGGGCATTTCTGTGCTAGTATTGTTAAACTCAGTGATGGTGGGGTGTGAAACAACCTCGGTGGTGTTAGATAGATTTGGTCCAGTGCCAGTTGTTGTTTGGGTAGTAACATTTTGAGACTGTTGTGTTGTTGAGATTGTGGGCGTTTCTGTGCTAGTATTGTTAAACTCAGAGATGGTGAGGTGTGAAACAACCTCTGCGGTGTTAGATAGATTTGGTCCAGTGCCAGTTGTTGGTGTTTGAGACTGTTGTGTTGTTGAGATTGTGGGCATTTCTGTGCTAGTATTGTTAAACTCAGTGATGGTGGGCTGTGAAACAACCTCGGTGGTGTTAGATAGATTTGGTCCAGTGCCAGTTGTTGTTTGGGTAGTAATGTTTTGAGACTGTTGTGTTGTTGAGATTGTGGGCATTTCTGTGCTAGTATTGTTAAACTCAGAGATGGTTAGGTGTGAAACAACCTCGGCGGTGTTAGATAGATTTGGTCCAGTTCCAGTTGTTGGTTTTTGAGACTGTTTTGTTGTTGAGATTGTGGGCGTTTCTGTGCTAGTATTGTTAAACTCAGTGATGGTGGGGTGTGAAACAACCTCGGTGGTGTAAGATAGATTTGGTCCAGTGCCAGTTGTTGTTTGGGTAGTAACGTTTTGAGACTGTTGTGTTGTTGAGATTGTGGGCATTTCTGTGCTGTTATTGTTAAACTCAGTGATGGTGTGGTGTGAAACAACGTCGGCGGTGTTAGATGTAATCAGTTCAGTGATTGTTGATAGCCCTTGAGTTATATTATTTTGCTGCAGTGGTGGTGTTGTCATAGTTGGCATTTCAGTACTTGCATTGTGGAGCTCTGTGGTTATCAGACCTGAACCAACCTCTGTGGTGTTAAAAGTAATTGGTCCAGTGACAGTTCTTGGTCCTGAGTTGGTAGCATTTTCAGGGATTTCTGACGATGTTATTGTTGGTATTTCTTTATTTGTACTGGTAAGTTCAGTGATCGTGGTATGTGAAACAAACTCTGTTGTTGTAGATGTAGTTGTAGTTGTTGGTGCTGGCATGGTGTCATTTTGGTGCAGGGGTGTTGGTGTCAATGTTGGGATTTCTGTACTTGTGTTGTCAAGCTCACTGGTTATTGGATGTGAGACAACCTCTGTGTGGGTAGATGTAGTCAGTCTAGTATCAGTTGATGGTGCTGGGGTGGTAATATTTTGGGGTGGCTGTATTGGTGCCATTGTTGGTATTTTTGTACTTGTGTTATTGGATTCTGTGGTAATGGGATGTGAAATAACCTCTGTGGTGTTAGATGTAGTATGTCCAATAGTATGTCCAATAGTACGTCCAGTTGATGGTACTGGGGTGGTAACATTTTGAGGTGGAGGTGTTGTTAAAGTATATACTGTATCTGCAGTCAGTCCAGATATAGTTGATGCTTCTGTAGTGCTAGCATTAGTAATCTGCTGTTCAGTGGAAACCAAAGTGGAATTAAACGTCGTTGAACCTGCTTGAGATGAAATAAGTGGAGGAGTTTCCATATTAGTTGATGCAGGGGATGTAGTTATGCTCTGTGTTGTTTGTAAGCTGGTGATTGTTGGATTTGTTGCTGTAAAAGTATGAATAGATAGATGGATGATGTAGATTTGTTCTGTTTTGAGGAAGATTTAAACAACTGCTCATTCAAACTTTACAACTTTCCTCAAATGTTACAAAGAAAAAAAAGAACATACCTGTCCCACAAATGACACTGTATCTGGTATTGCAGTTCTGACTGGACCACTTTCCATTGTTTCCTAAGTTAGCTGTAACACAGTCTTCATTGCTACCATAGTTTGGTGCATTGGTATCCCAAAAGCGGAATGATGAGTTACTGCCACCCGACCATGTCCATGGATCTTTGAAAAGGCCAATCCACAACCTTTCAGAAGTGGATATATTGCGGACTGCTTTATTTTCCTCTGCTGAGTGTATAGTAACCAGATCAGATGAAAGGTTCCAGCAGTGACTGCGAGCGTCCCTCCATGATTTCTTAGCCTGAACAAAGATGTAAGTGCTGACATTCCCAATACCTGGAAAAAAAAGAAGAAATTGATGCTTTGAATGTGTTATACCCTCATCACTCATTTCCAAGTGCACCAAGTGATAACTGGGAACAACATTGTAAAGTTTTATTATTATTCATTATGCCAGTATTTTAACTTCAAAAAAGTACCATTTATATATAGGAACAAATTATTATACACAAAGCATATGATAGTTATATTATAATTATATGATGATTATACATTACAGCTAAAGGAGTCCAAAATGTAGTTTTTCCAGATACTAATGTAACAGAAGACCAATAATAAAGATTAGAGTAGTAAGATTATGTTATGGCCCACACAAACAAAGGGAAAACTTTTTACTTGACATCTGATGAGAACTGCCTGACAACAGCACAAAGCCATTGATGCCTTGCACAAGGAGGTTGGGTGTGAAAAGGTAATTTCTAAATAAATCAGAAGTATTCACAGAAAATGTAATAAAAAATTGGGTGAAAGGACAATGTGTGGTAAAGGATGGTGTGCAAGCAACTGGAATAATGTCAGCCTTAAGTGCATTGTGAGTCCCCACTTAAGAGTTTCGAGGAAATTTGCTGTGGACTTAAGCTGGAGTTATTGTTTACAGACATTTCCAGGACAAGAACTTCAATTGTCATTACTGCTGACAATCAATTGTCAACACTGCTGAACACTAGACTTTAAGAATGGTCTATTATTTGGACTAAGG
Organism: Poeciliopsis retropinna; assembly: GCA_010277075.1. Classification (NCBI taxonomy): domain Eukaryota; kingdom Metazoa; phylum Chordata; class Actinopteri; order Cyprinodontiformes; family Poeciliidae; genus Poeciliopsis; species Poeciliopsis retropinna. The sequence goes on along the minus strand of VMRM01000007.1, from coordinate 15,817,313 downwards.
AGAAAAAATTACACAACTGTTACTCCATTGTTTATAGTCCTCGTTTCAAGTGACTAATAAGTTTCTTCTTATTTGAAAAATTCAAGCCAAGAATCCAAAGAAAATATGAAGAGGTCCACAATTCAAGTTGCTAGAAGTGCAGGGTTGATCCATTGTATTTTATCAAGTCCAAAATCATTGCAACCATTGATTAGGAATTATTTGAGCTTGCTTCCCTCTGCTGAAAAAACTATGGAAATACAGATTTCATTTTCTAGCAAAACATGGTACACACTGCCAAAGTGTCCTTCAGTGACCAAGGATTACTTGATTCACCTGACTTGAATCCCATAGAGAATCAAAGGTGTATTGTCAAGAAGACCTGGATTTCTTTAAACTTCCAGCAGTGCCACAGGCTAATTGTCTCCATGTTGCATCACAGTGATGAAGTAATTCATGCTAAAGGAACCCTGAACATGTACTCAGTAAAAATACTGTACAGTATTTGTCAACATACTTTTCTGAAGCTTTATTGGTCTTATGTTACATTCAAATTGTCTGAGAAACTGAATTTTGTTTTTTACCAACTGTAATCCATAGACATCAATATCAACAAATAAGTGCTGAAATGTATCACTCTGTGCATAATGAATCAAGTGAATATATGAGGCCATGTCCACTTGGAGATGATTTTAAGTGTATCTGCAAACATTTTTTGTCATTTAGACTGTGTGTCCACACCTATGTAACATCTTGTGCGGCTGGAAATGATCATTTTTGAAACTATGTTCCAGAATGGATAACTTTCAAAATGTCGGTTTTATGTTTCCATGTGGCAATATGAGACACTTTGTTTGTTTGTTGATGCCTTTGCTCCATCTCTTTATCTATCCCACATGATTCCTTTTGGTGTACTTTTTATTGTCTTTGTATGGCAGTGTTTTAGCGCCACCAGCATATCAGTGTCAGTAGAGATGCATTCCATCATGTGGAGACGCATTTGTTTTCCAAAACGCTTACAAAAATTCACCATGCTCATCTCCATGTGTTCAGGGCCTGATTTTCTTTTTTTTTTTAATTGAATTAACTGATTTAAAATTACTTATAATATCGTTTGAGATAGACTTTACCATCACCTACCTTGGCAAACAAAGCTCTCTGGAGTTCCACAGTCATTTTCGAGCCACATTCCATTTTGATTCATTACTGCACATGCTTCTCGTTCATTATCTTGTCGTTCTCCAGTATCCCAATTTAAAAAGCTTGTTCCTTGATCAGACCCAGTCCAGTGCCAAATCCACAGGTTTCCAAGCTCCAGTCCTATCCAAATGTTACTAGCACTTGGCAAAACTAAATTGATCATGATATTAACTTCTGCTAAATTGTAAACAGTGGCTACATCAGTATTCATGTTTCTACAGTAAGTCCTTGCTTGGTCATACTTCATCTTCTCAGTCGTTACCTGAAAGCCTGAAGATTCCAGCGCAGACATGAAAATCACTGAGAAGAGTGAAACAATATCTTTTAAACCGAGTAACAATCATAAAAATTGTATAATTTGTACATTTGCATTGTTGTTATCGAAAAAAAGGTTTGCATCAATATGACTACTTCTTCAACATTAATACCCCAAATAACCACATATTCTCTACCAGTAAAGCAATAAACAAAACACGTTTTGTACCAACCTGAGGTAATAATTAAAAACATAGTTGAAGTCCTTCTAGTTATTAGCCATATTTCAGTCATGATGAAGGTTCACTTGGGTAAAAAAGATCAAGTAAATAATGTCGGAATATAACCATTTGCTGCTCCTATCAAAGGGTTCTGGCATGCAGCTTTAAGCAGCAAGGTGTCGATAGTAAGAATGCCACCTGTCGTGTAAAAAGATACTTTCCCAGGAACTACTTGAAGCAAAGCAGTTTGTCAAGTTCCTTCATTCTCTTATACATACACTGGTATGTGGTTTGTTGAGGTCAAACAACGCCTTCTTCTGGCATTAGATGCATATTTGCACTAAATGAACATAAACTAAAATGAACATATTAACAGATTAAAAAAAAAAAACAGAAAATATTTTAAAGCAACATGTCACATTTGGGACTATTTTGTGTCAAGTAATTACAAGCTTCTGTTTACATTTTAAAAAGTACAGTATGTTTTAAACAGAAAATTGCACATTTGAACCCCAAACTAGATACTTTGGATGTGGAAGAGTTCTGTAAACAAAATAAGTGGTGTAAAAACACATTGTGCAATATATTCATCCTCTCAAGGAGGAGAAAAAAACATTCCAGCTACTATGAAGGTGTGGCCATTGTAAAACGTTGCTTAGATTGACTACAGACTGAACAGTGACCCATAAACAGATTAACTAAAAGCAACACATTTTTTTTCTATTTGAACTGGTTTTAACAATCCACCATACCAAAACCACAGCACTCAAATACTTCCTTTTATCAGGCAATGAAACTTTTATCTCAGTCTGGTGCTGTAGTAAACCATTTAAACACCACTTGATGTTTACTGTTACTGGAAAACTATTTACTCAATAATAGTTTATTATTGCGCAACAAAACATGTAAAGGGGAATTTGCATTTTGTTTCAACTATTATTAAATAAATAATAAATACTGAAGCGTTGATAAAGAAGTTAAATGTCATAGGTGTCATATGACAGCGCTGTTATGGGTGGTCCCATGAGACATTTTGGCTCTGGTGGATGATGGCTCAGAGCCAACATGGCCTGTAAACAACAACAGCAGCAGCGTCAAAGTAAAGTTAACTGAATCTGATTGTCGGCGTGTAGTCTGGTTTGAATTAGAAGAGATAACGCGTGGTGGTTTTTCAACAATGCTTCGAAAGTGTATATGGTATGTAACTCCAAACACAAAACAACCATAGACTAGATTTGCCACCACACTTTCTTGGAGCCAGACGTGCTCTTGGCTAACTCTCTTAGCCGCGTTAGCCAACTTAGCTTGCTAACTTGCTAATCTTATCTGTCTAAAGATAACTCTTTGAGTTGGGTTTATTTGGGTTCGTGGTGTGGGGTGAAGCGAGGTATTGTTTGTATTCGAATTGGGATATTTTAACTTTGTCTAATAGCTTTTTCAAAAAATGTAAAACCTAACTTTCGGACGTCGGTAAGCAAAGCTAATGCTAGCTAAAGATGTCTGTTTGCGAGGCTTGCAAGGAGTTACGGTTTTGCATCCAAATATCCCTTAATAAAATCAATGAAGATTGTACATATAGTGGCTTATAAATATACAATCTTAAAGTTTGGAGAAAAAAAATGCACTGGAGCTTATTTTTTACTTCCATCATTTTCAGTTTTGTGACGTATTTCATCGGGCAGCGGTAATGCGCTTGTAGCATTTAGCAAATGTGAAATTCTGTTGATAAATAAAGCGAACTAACAGTGAGTTGGTTAAACACATCTTTTTAACACACGTGCTTAAAGATTCAATGCTACATTCTTGATCATGAGTCCGCGTACCATATCACATGTTTAGATTTTAGCTGTAGATTTTGGACTTGTGAAGATGCGACATCTCTTAATATATTGATCTATTACAAAACTACTTGTGCGGGAAGATAATGCTGTATATCAAAACAAAGGATGGCATGTGAAAGGACAATAAAGTAACTATTTTAAGTGCTAAGATCATGTGTGAATATTGAGGATTAAGATATTTGTAGCATTTCAATAGCTGATAGTAGGTGGTAATCTACACGAAAAACTCTGAAAATGTCTTATCCAAAATCTTAAAAAAGACACACAAAAAAACCCCAATAATAATTATAATTCTTGTAATTTCCCGAAATTTTGGTATTGTTAATTTACATATGCAAAAAAAAAAAATCATTTTTGTTTCTAGTATATATTTACCATTAAAATAGTGACAACAGTTATTAGACCTAGACATAAAAAAAAAATAATTCAGCTCATTTTTTGAATAGCAAGTGAAACACATTTTCGAGAGGACGGCGCAACCAGTAGTATAAATATATATCAAATGATTACAGCAAAAAACAGCAGCCACACTTCACTTGCATTGATTTTTATATATGTATTGTTTATACCTATGCTTGTTTGGAAATTATTTTATGCTCAATGTTTAGTGGTTTGCTGTCAATTTGCATTAATTTAAAACAAACAACAAAAAAACACAGCCATAAATGTTTTATATAACCTCTACTTGTTGTCTCTGCTTTGCTAATGGTATTTTCTTGTTTCAACCTCAGATTGACATCCTGAAGACAGAACATCATTCTCTTCAGCGGGTAGTTTTCGAGCCATGTCCGCACCTCAACCTAACAGTTCAGCCTCCAACAGCCCAACCAACTTCATAGGTTCTCCTTTTTCAGTGATAAGTCCTTCTCTCAGCTCTCCAGTGGTATCTCCCTCTCTGGGATTTGGACCTATCAGCAGTAGTCAGGTATTTGTTAGGTAGCTATATGAGTAATTGTACTTATCTATTTGGGTCTGAAAATTACTGTATTGCAAGAAGTCTTGCAATAATAAGAATTGTTGTAGAGCGCCTCAAATGAGCTTTACTGTTTCTTAAGACCTTGTGTTGCCTTTTCACCACCATCTACTTCCATTTTTCACTTGTACACACAACAATTTTGCTATTGCTGGACTTAACCATCCTACATCAGTTTATTTATCTTGGTGGTTAAATAATTTTTTTTTGAGGAAATAGATTATCACAAAAAAAAGAAACAAAACAAAAAAGCAATATGTAGTTTTATTTACATCTTGTTTTGTACAGATTCAAAATTACAACCACAGATTTTGTTGGTTGGACTTCTGATCACAGTCTGTGCCAGTTGACTCTTATAAAATGTAGGAGATTAGGATCCATATCACATCAAAGTAACTATAAGCAACCTCCAGTCAGTAGGTAATATCTTTGGCTTAGAGGAAGAAACTATTGCAAAATCTGTAGAAATTGTCTCATGATTGGCATACAATGTTTTATTTTAAATTGTTCCTTACAGCATCCAAAAGAATAGGGAGAAAAGTAGGGATGCACTAGTTCTAATACATATACTTGGAGGTTAGTATCGGCCGATACCGATATGACAGAGAAAAACATAGCTGAATTGACTTAAATGTTTTTAATTTTTTTAAGTCAATTTTTTAAATTTATAATTCAAATTCAAAATCTGATTTTAAGATATTCAACTATCTGATCATTTATTTGATAACTACATCAGCACAGCACACTTGTATACACAAGTAACTTCACAAGCTTTGTAAAACATGTAAAAACAGCAGTTCAGTCAGTGCAATTAAATGATGTCAATGTAAAATAAATGATAAAGAAACTGAAATTGTCACAAGCAATAGGGTTAAGTACCTTGGTCAAACAAATAAAAAATAAACAGCATTGAACCTTCTTTCAAATGGTTCAGAAAGTGCAGTTAGGAATTCTAAATATAATGTAAAATAAATAAAGCATTAGGATTAGAGGGAATAGATCTGCACTTATGGATTGAGAACATTGTCATTGATTTGCCCATCTAGAATATTTGTCAATATCTGGGCCCATTAATGGGTACTAGTTTCTCTCTGAATACTAGTGTGATGCATTGTTGGAATGTGTTTTTTTTTTTTTTTTTTTTTTTTTACTTTAACTTGGTTTTTAACCAATAGAATTATTGTATGTCCAGATTTCGTCTTCAGCACCAATATCAGGGATGCATTCAGTCAGCAGCTCAGAAGATATTAAGCCTCCATTTGGCCTGAGGCCCATGCAAGCTCACAGCCCGGGAATAATGATGTCTCAGAAACGACTGTGTGTGATCTGTGGTGACCGCTCTTCTGGTGAGTGGACTGTTGAAAGGCAGCACTAGTTTTCTGTTTATTACTGATTAAAATAATCCAAAATGTTCATAAATCTCTTGCCTTCCCTCCTTCGTTTTGTTTGATCATCTTAAGTTACACTTACCTGTTTAATCTTCAGGCAAACACTACGGTGTGTACAGCTGTGAGGGGTGCAAAGGTTTCTTTAAACGAACTGTGCGCAAAGACCTGAGCTACACCTGCAGGGATAACAAGGAGTGTCTGGTGGACAAACGCCAGCGCAACCGCTGCCAGTACTGCCGCTACCAGAAGTGCCTGGCCATGGGTATGAAGAGAGAAGGTACGCAAGGAGAAGTGTCAAATATAACATCCACTAGTTGTTTTTGTAGTGTGATGAACTATGGCTGTTATTAGAGTTATTCAAATAGTCAAAGTAGTTTTGGATTGGCATCATAGTTTTAGAGAGAGTGGATGTTGGCTTGGACAGAGATAGTTTTATTGGACGTGGGGTAAAAAAACAAAAAACAAAACTAACGCCTCTTTGTCTTTTCCCTCCACTTTCTCCAATTCTACCCTTTCCCCGTCTGTCAATAGCGGTAAATCCTATAAAGTGGAAAAACAAGGATGGAAAAGATGAGGGATGGATGAGTATGTTGTCTAAATTTCAGAGATTCTGTATCTTAAATCTACTTCCACATTTATCACAGAAAAAAATGCTAAGCAGGATAGGCTCATGTGTGACTTTGTGCTATAGAGTGGAAAAGAGAGACAGCTAGTGCATTTGGCTGCTTAGTGATGATGGACTGCTCTGTTAGGCAGCTACAGCTATGCGCTCGTTTTGTGAAAATGAATGAAAATCCCATCTGTGTTGACAAAGTAAAGATTATGGTTGTTCATATTTTAGGTATGCTACTAGAATCCCAAAGCATGTCTTTTAAGCCTTGCATGCATGTACAAGTCCACCTTAATTAGATAATTAGATTGCATATTTAGGCACAAAGGATTCTGTTTGCTCTGATCACCGACACTTGATTACCTTCAAGTGTCACTTTTTATTACTTCTCTCAGAAGCCCATCCTCACAATAATATGAAGATGATTTCTCACAGGATCTGAGTGAAAAGAAGCCTGAATATTAGCTCTTTTGGCAACTAATGAAAAGTCCTGTTGCTTAAGCTACTTATTAATCACTCTTCTTTTGATTATAATTGTCTGTCTTGAGGTTTCTAACAAACAAAATCCAACTATCTAGGCAACATTTACACTGGAAATTGAAGCAGAAATTTATAGCATCTAATGAAAAATTGTGCACTCAAAATAGTAAAGAAAATTATTCCTACTGATTTCATAAATAACTAATTTGGCATATTAGTTATACTAAAAATAGCTGTAACATTTAATTATTGTTCTTTTGATTTACATAGAAAGACTTGGGAATCAATTTAGAACACATTTAAATGTAAGTTTTAGTTTCTATTTTTGCGATTGTTTGCAGGCAATACCTGAGGAGGCCACTCCTGGCACTGGCTGGCAGTACACAGCAATAATAGGAAACAGGAGTTCTGTCACATACATATCAAGGATAAACATAATTGATCTGTCCCCCCAAAAGTTTTATAGTGTTACACTTCTGAGTCTCTAAATACAAAAGAACATTAGGCACAAAGTAGTGGAACTTCTGTATCTCCCCTGAAATGCTGAGATAATCCTAATATTTTTGATAATGAAAAGAAAATTACAATCTATTGCATCAGGCTTAAATTTTTAACCATTCTGTGATTTCCTTTGAGTAATTGAATATTAAACTAAAGTCACTCCCTGTAGTTAACTTCACAATTAGACAAGAGCCTCTTATTGCGTTGGAAAAAAAAAAAAACTGGCCTTGAAAATCCTGTTTCATTTGGTGATAAATTATTTCACTGTCATCTTCTGGTCATAGGAAAGATTCAAGCTGTTCTGTGTGGGTGGATTATAACTACTCCACACCCACAAGATTGTCTTCATTTTAGGTCTACATATTTTTGTAGACCTAATTAAGTGTCTGGCATCACTGTCACACTGCATGACTCAGCATGAACAAAAGCCTTTTTCTGTCACGACTAACAAGAATTTGTGGTGTATCTGTGGAGAACATTTGTTCTGTGCTGAGTAGGTTCCTATTAGTGAATTATATAGGGCAGAACACCAGGCACAAAGAAATGTCGAGGACGTTTGGGTTCTGACCGACCACCCCGGTGCTAAATCCATCCATCTGTCCATGTCCCCAAAATCCATTTTATTCTGTTCCGGGTTGTTTGCAGCTTGCAGTTTGTCCCAGCTATCAACAGACGAGCGGCAGGTTACACTGTGACAAATCAGCAGTGGATCTTGCAGAATCATTACATTTATTCATGGAAAATATCTTACTAACTTTGGTGTATTATGGTGTGTGGCTTGCAGCTGTGAGCTGTTTGATACGGTAATTTGATAAGTTTTGTAACTAGACCTCCCCCTAGTGGCAGACCTTGATACAGAAATGCAGGAAACTCCAAAGGGCTCATTGTTACGTTGAGAGGTCTCAAGCTGATCTTTTTTCATTGTGAAAAGGCAGTTCTTTGGTGGTTACAAACCTTTTGTTCTGCATTGCCTTTAATGCAGGTTTAAAGATGACTAAATAACTGCACCCATACGGATGTTGCTGGCAGATATCAGTTTCCTATTTCCTTTGAAATTTGAACTTGAAAGTTAAAAGACATGACACAAAAAAGAAAATGTAATGCAGTTTTTTTTTCTTAAATTGAGATAGTACTTATTAATCCTACAAAAAATGTGATGACTAGACCAAATCATGTTTCTAACCTTGACCTGATATGTACAACTGCATAAAAAAAAAGCACACTAAAAAAGACAGTTCTTAATAGTTCTTGATGTATTCATTGAAAATGTGGGAATGAGGGACGATAGAGTTTCTGTATGATTTTCTGTTTCTTAGAATATGATTTGCTCATGATGATCATGGATCAGAAAGCATCGGAAAAAATGATCTGATTCCGATCTCTGAACAATGAATTGGTTGCTGTATGCAGAAAGAGGGAGAGAAAGGGGAGACAGCAATGTAAAATTAAAAAAAAGTTGTAATAACCTAGCTTAAAGTTTCAAAGTCAATATTAAGACTTGTTAATATTTAATTTGAAAGAAATATATATATATATATATATATATTTTTTTTTTAGAAAAAATAAGTTCTAAAATTATAAAACTATTAAGTTAAAGAATGTAAATATGAGCTTTCATGTTGGATTAAAAGCCAATGAATCCAAACGTCCATTAAATCTCCCTGTGTACATTCTGGAAGTGTTTCTTTGTGTTTGTCTGCTGCAGCGGTTCAGGAGGAGCGTCAGAGGAACAGAGAGCGCGAGGGAGAGCTGGAGTTCAGCTCCGGAGTGAACGATGAGATGCCTGTGGAGAAGATCTTGGAGGCGGAGATGGCGGTGGATATGCGGGTGGATCTTCACTCAGACAGAGGGTCTGCAGGAAACTCTGTGAGTTGTTGGAGCACTGCAGTCAATCCATTTTGGTGTTTTTTTTTTTTTTTTCTTCTACCCCCGTATTTTTCTAAAAAATAAAACAAAATCGGCTTTATTTGTTTTGCAAGTAATCAGGAAGAAATTGTGATTCGTTTTGTAGCCCCATGAAGTAATTGTGATTCGTTTTGTAGCCCCATGAAGTAATTGTGATGTGTTTTGTAGCCCCATGATGCTGTTTCCAACATCTGCCAGACTGCTGACAAGCAGCTGTTTGCTTTGGTGGAGTGGGCAAAGAGAATCCCTCATTTCTCCGAGCTGCCCCTTGATGATCAGGTCATCCTCCTGCGTGCAGGTATGAATATCGACTATCAGCTTCAAATTAAAGTCAGCACATTCAGATTCTGTTTGGAGAAAAGGTAAATCGCTGCTATAGAGAAACAGGTTCTGCAGATTGCAGACTCAGTTGTTAAAGCTCTGACTCACACTGTGGGAGATACTATTAAATTACTAATTATTATTGATAACTAAACATGTGAGAAACAGTGTAAATATCTTGAATAGTCATGGATTGGTACAGTGCTTTTATAAAATTCTTTTTAGTAAATGTATGCAGCGTTCAACACATTGTAGACCGAAAGCTTTAATAAAGCAGCAATAGACAGAGTGATTTTAACTGTAGAATGGACATAAATAAACAGGAGAATAATTATCTGCACTATTGCTTGTATTTGTTAGGGTGGAATGAGCTCCTGATTGCCTCGTTCTCCCATCGCTCCATTCCTCTGAAGGATGGCGCTCTGCTGGCGTCCGAGCTGCAGCGTGACAGCGCACACATGGCCGGAGTCGGTGCTATTTTTGATAGGTACATTTACATGGATAATACGTTTACAGAATGCTTAAAAATAAATAACAGCTAACATAATCAGCTGTCATGTGGTTAGATACATACGGGTTATAGATGGACGCATGTCTGTCTTTTTAAAATATTTTTCTCAAACAGACTTCCACGTTGTTCTTTAAGGATGTGAGTCTCTGCATAAATTACGTGTTGAAACATATTGACTGTTAATGTTGCAACAGGAATGTGTGTGTTTGTTGATGTAGTTCAAGGCGGTGACGTTTTTTTAGCCAGACAGTTTGTTTCATGTTTTACTTGTGTTTTTTTTTCTAATGGATCTAAACTTTCCAGGGAGAGTGTGCAGAGTGCAGAAGTTGGTGCCATATTTGACAGGTACTTGTGCAGTTCTTCAGTGTTGAAATTTTTGAGTGTACATGTTTAATAATTTTACACATTTTCTCATACTGCAGGGTTCTTACTGAGCTTGTTAACAAAATGAGAGATATGCAAATGGACAAAACAGAGCTTGGCTGTCTCCGGGCTATTGTCCTGTTTAACCCAGGTAATTTGAGAATGCAGGAGCATAAGAATGATTTATACGGATGCACTAATTGAAACATTGCAGTCGTTTATGGATCTCAAGTCTTTTTAAAGGTTTATTCTGCTGGTAATAATTTCAGTCGATTCAGACATTTTTGTAAAAAAATGTTAACATAAGAACAACACTCTGTCAGCCTGATTTCTATTAAAAGTAGAGTTGAGGTCTCTTTCCGTTTTCAAACTATTATTGACATAGTTTTAAAGAAAATGCAAAATGATCTTTTATTAGCAGTTGGGAAGGTAGCATTGCTAACCAAAACTGAGAAAATAGATTCAAACCTTGACTCAAAGCCATCCAAAGAGCTGTCAAAGTTTCATAATCCAGCTGCAGCCAGATTTAACTGCACAATCATAGAAATACTGTTTCTGACCTTACTGGCACTGAGAATAGCTACAGTAGTTGTTGTTTTTTTTTTTCCTGAGCAGCAGAGTCCACATCATAGACAATTTTGTTTAGATTTAGTGTGTTCAGTTTTGACAGACCAGTGAATGTCGATCAAGTTAAAAACAACCAGATTCTAGTCATGAGCAGATCTCTTGGTGCATATGAAATTTATTTTTTTCTCCTCATAGTTGAAATATATCATGTAATAATTGTGCTTATTAATGTTGTTCTGCTAGATGCTAAAGGGCTCTCCAGCACAAGTGAGGTGGAGCTCCTTAGAGAAAAAGTCTATGCATCACTGGAAGCTTACTGCAAGCAGAAGTATCCAGAGCAGCAGGGAAGGTAAAAGTCCTGTGCTGTGAAGTGTTGACTGGTGCATTATTTATGTCTCTGAGGAAAAACGAATAAAACAATTTCTCCATGCAGGTTTGCGAAGCTCCTCCTTCGACTTCCAGCGCTGCGATCCATTGGCTTGAAGTGCTTGGAGCATCTTTTTTTCTTCAAACTGATCGGGGACACGCCTATCGACACCTTCCTCATGGAAATGCTTGAAGCTCCCCATCAGTTGTCTTAGACAGAAGTCGCGTACTGTGGATTTCAGAAAGCTGGAGTCTGGGAAGGCGGGCGTGGGACTGGAGTGGCACTTTAAGTTCTTTTTAAGATTTGTCAGTTTGTCTCACTGCTGTCTGCATTACACCTTAGTGCAGCACAGATTTGCTCTTTAGACCAAACCCAAGGCTTGGCATGACCTTCAAGCTGGTGCTATGTGTTGTCATAACGTCATGAGTAAAAACTATGGTAAACACATTAATATTTTTAAGAAAAATATTTACATATTTCTCTCAGAGTGGCTATAATTTGGGTACTCATTTTTATAAGACTTTTTAAACACCTAAACTCATCTCTAATGCCTTTCTTTTGGATTCAAGAAGGATGCATCCTGAATAACGCGTTGTGAAACATTTTATTTTATTTTTTTTAATTTAAATCAAATGTAATAATGCATTATGGTGTCTAGAAGCTCTGAATTGACTCGACAGAATCTGAACCCTGAGATTGACACCAGGTCGAAATGATCCCAGAATTAAGTCTGCGTCTCTTCTATATGTTGCTTAGTGTTTACATATTTTCCCTTTAAACCAATTCAAATCTGTTCCCTATTGTATTTTATGACAGGAATAAACTGCACATTTGGGATTTGTGCTACTTTTAAAACAAACTTTAAACAAACCGACCTGACCTTCCCGGCATTCGGGGTTTGTTCGTTTGTTGTTGTGGTGCTATTTCAGAGATGATTTGACATTACTGGTGAAGTTGCACGCCAAACCATAAACCTAACAAAATATGCAAAACTAGAAAATCCTTTTAGTCTTTGTTTTTAAAATGTAGCAATATAATATGCCTGCATAAGCCTGTCAGTTATTCAATGTTTTGCAGAGATAAAAAATGTCCAGTGGAAAGGGAATACTCCATGATGTAATTTATCTATACAATTATGAGGTACTGTGCTAAACAAAAGGGTCAGGAAAAATGCACATAAAAAATTAGAATAATTGCTAAATTCAAAGTATAATGTTATTATGCACCCTTGTTTTTAGATGGAATAAAGCAAAATGTGTTTTGGGTTGCACTGGATTTGCTGAGACTGATCAGTTTTGTTTTGTGCTGTTTGTGATGCTTGGTTTCCCACCATCTTTTCCCTTCATTTTTTTGTAGGTAGCTTACTTTTTCTTCATACAGTTTCTGCTGTTTAATAAAAAAAAAAAAAAAAAGCAAAAAAAACCCCAAAACAAAACCATAATCAAATTGGAATCCAGAAGACCTTGATGTACAGATGATGTAAACAAGACCAAATGAGGTCTGTGTGGAAAACGCTATACAGGAAAACACTATGTGAGCAATATCAGCAGCCTGTCATCCACTTCTGCGCTCTTGAACTTTTAAGTAACTTGAAGCATGGGTTTTGTGGACTAAAAGAATAAAGAAGATTGCGTTTTTCTTGCATTTTCATCATAAGTGTCACATGTGAATTTTTCTTTCTGCTTAAATCCAGTACAACTGAAGGATGATTAAAAAATAGTCCCAAAGGTGTTTCAATGAGCTTTTTTATTGTAGTTGTTACATAGATTTGCTGTGGGGATGTATACAACAGAAGCCTTGGTTTTAATACTATTTTTGTTTGAGGTGAGATGGCACAGGCTACAGCACATATGGGCTAAAAGTAAGAAATAAGAAGTGCAAGAAAATCAAAGGCTTTCATACTTGAAGCTGCTGGTTAATTTGACCTTTTGTAAAAAAACAAAAAAAACAAAGTGCATCTCATATCTGAAGCTCAGAAAACCTCTCTTTGCAGCAAAAAGAAAAAAAAGTTGAGTTAAAGCCAGGAATGGCTGAATTTCCTTAACTATCACAATAACTTGCAGCTTTTCCTGAACATCTTCACACGCAGGGCCAAAGATGAACAAAAGACCACTTAGTGAAATTACCACTTTTAAATAATTTCTATTATTTCTCATAATTGATAACTTGTCTTACTTTTTCACTTTCACTTTCCTTAATTATAGGTGCATCCCAATAAATTATATCAAAAAAAGAATTCAGTAAGTTGTTTCTAGAAGTGCAATTTGTAGTACGCTATTACACACAGATCTAAGCCTGTTGATTTTAGCTTGAAGCTGATGAAAACCCAAAATCAAGTTTCTCAGAGTTTTGTTTCAAAATGGAACTCTCCATTAAAAATCTTTTTTCAGAAACTTGGGCTTTTCAAAGGTACCGGCAAATACTGCGGTGAATGCACTCCATGCTGATCAGAGCTCCTGCATCAGTTCAACGTGGCATGGATGTGATCCTGAAGACCAGGTTGAGTAAATTTTATGATGACATAAAGACGACTTTGAATGGGCAACAGTCCAGTCTTTTTCTCTTTACACATCTAATTGCTGTAAATCCTTTAGTGACATTTTGTCAAGTAAATACATTTGCCTTAGAAATTCTAAGCTTTGTTAAAACTAAATGTATTCACTAGTTATTGCAAAAAGAGATGTACAGATCACAGAATGAGTTTTTGTATGCAAACATTTTATTTGACTTTAAAGTCTGGCTCAGTTTAGCATTGTCTTTAATAATGTGATGTACATTTATGACAAATGTTGCTATCATCTTTTTTACATATGGGTTTATTCATACTGTATTGTGCAAAAGTCTTGCACCACTTCTAACTTTATAACATTGAACAGACATTTTAAATATATGCAATCCTTGGTAGAAAATTAACTTATTAGGGATTTGAGAAAATTCCACTCTTGGAGCTCAAAATACTTTTTTGCAAATACTTTGTCAGAATAAATTTTGCTGATCCAAGTTTTTATGCCACTATTTTTGGTAATAATGGAAAAACACAAACACTTTATAAACAACAACAAAAGTTTTAGTGTTCTTAAAGCACACTAGAATAAACTTGATGACGTACGGGAGTTTATATGCATCTGGTTATGATGGAAGAACAGAATAGCCTGCAGCTGAAGAGAAAAACACTGAACTGAGTGAGGACACAGAATGTGGAGTTGAAATAAATGTCAGTTAACAAAGCTGCTAGTCCTGTTTGGAATAAAACACCACTGCTGCTTCCCTGCATATGTTTGCTCCTTGGATGACAAAACTGAATTAATTTGCTGTGCTTTTGTTTTTGATTGCCTTCATAGAATCCAGTCTGTTTTTGTGTCCAGCTGAACATTTCAGCTGTGCTGCTCAAAGTTTATCATGCTGGCATCTCACAAACCCTCCACAGTGAGTCGATCCAAACTGTATGCTAGTAAACAATTTAGCATTCAGGGTAAATGGATTTCTCCTCTTATGAGATTTAACATTTATGGTTGCATTGTGTATTTTGAGCTGTTCCAATACAATGAAAACATATTTTCTAAACATTTAGCCTTTAATAAATTTATTAAAACGTAACATATACATGAACCTTTTTACTTTAGACTATTATTACTTTGTGTTTAAAAAAATTACATTAGATATTTCCTTCTTTAACATTATGTTTGAAGCACTCTGCTTCTTTACACCCTGTCCAGTAAAGTCTGTTCCTGTTGTGTTATTTTTTCCAGATATGCTTTCACATCATTTCCACGGCATGTTTGGGCTAAATGAGGAGTTACAAAGTCAATTTAATGAAAGCCAAACTTTCCTTTCTTTTATTGTTCATCTGCATTAAATATTTATACTCTGATGGGCACCTGTACAGATCTGTCAAATAAAGTAATTAGAGGAGCCATTTGAGGTTGCTTTTCATTGTCTTTTTTTTTTTTAAACAATTTGCATCTTTGAGAACGACTGTTAAAACAATAATGCCTAAAGATGCACCAAGAAATCATCTAGTGTTTGAAAATGGACAATTGTTATATTGATTGCTCCTGATCACTGCCCTGTCAGTAATAAACTAAAAAATCAGATTTTATACCCAACAGTAAATGCACCAGACATACATGCTACCCGGCGGTAAAAAAGAAACAAAAAAAAAAACCAAACATTTGGTACAGATTACTCAGAAAAGGAAACTCAAAGCCATTTTCAAAATCGGTGAAATGTTTAAAAATAAGGTCAGAGGAAGCACAAAGATTTTATCCTTTCAGACTGTCAGAGAGCAAAACTTTCAGCAGTTTACAGGAGGGCCGAGCAAAATGCAGAAAAGCTTTTCCAAATCCGACTGATTTGGAACAGGCTGTACTCTGAAGTATTGACAGCCTTTAGGAAATTTATAGTGAAAGTGAGAATCTAGTGAATACACGGAATACACAATGAGACAGCCTTTTTGGCATCCGTAGTCAGGATTTTTGAAGGCAAAATATACAAAAAGGGGATGACTCCAGACTTTCACAGCAGTGTACTTAAAGAAAAAAAGAAATACTCAAATATCCTTTAAAGGACAAAGTGACACATTCTTTAATGTCATTTAAACTACAGATTAGTTTGGCCAATCGTTACATCTCCTTCACCTTAATCGAGCTGCATGTGCACTAATTTTACACCAAGGCTAAACGGTAGGACTCGGATGACGTACAACTTGAAGCTGTAGAAACTACATTATCTTCATAAAGATAAAAAAATGTCTTGCCATGATGGGTTTAAAAACATCGACTGATGAACATTAAAATCATTTTCTCATACACAAACTGCACATCTGTAGTAACAATATGTGATCACATGTCCCTGAAAGCATCTTAATAAATAACTGTCCGCAAGGCACTGAAATGTGCAGCTCATAGTTTCTATAAAATACAACTCAACTTTATAAAGAGTACTAACTGTGCCTGCCTCCCTTGAATACTTGTCAGCCTTTTAGCTTTTATTTAAGAATTGATCCAACAATGCAACACTGAACATTTTGTTTTGTTATAATCTTCAAAAAAAAAAATCTACACTAATAAATTCCTTCTTCACCTGTAAACTAATGCACATCTGCCTTGAATCTGTCCACTTCAGTCACGTAAAAACTGTGCTACTGAAAAGCTGGCACATTGATGAGCATGTCGTCAGTCAAGATGTCAGAGTGGTTCATCAGTGTCAAGCATCTCACATTCCAATGACAGCCAACGTTTACATCCAGTGCAAATGTTCCTTTTTTAAGCACCTTTTCGGACCAAAATGAAACACAAAATACCCCAGTAGTAAACAACAAAATAACCATCTTCACTAAGCCATCTATTCAATAGATGAAATGTCATTTAGCTCAGCTATACGTTGTTCAACCCCCAGCAAAAAGTCATTTTAAGGGTTCCGGTTCTGCACCACATTCAACCCTTTGGATCCAGGGAAGGCTGCAGGGATTTGAAGCTCGTGCACTGGCAGCCTTAGGCGCACACAAAACAAAGCAAAACATCTGTGGGCACTTGTACGCGAGTCGCATTTGAAGGATGACCGTGATAAAGCCTTGCGAAAGCAGTCATTCTGTGATCATCCAGCAAAAGCCAAGCTTAGTGGTTTGAATGCAAAGCTGTTTTTCCTGCCCACAGGTTTGAGATTAAGATCTTTTCGTAGCGGTTTTCCCCTCTCTCTTGTGTCACAGTATGTAAACCAAACAACTCATTCCAGCTCACTGTGGTTTGAGTGCCAAACTAGAGAGGGGTGGATTTCCAGTCTGGATCGGAAGTAGGGGGCAGTGAAAGGGCCGACAGTCGTCTTAATGTCCAGCGTGATTGTGGTCTTCCTCACACCTGCAGCTCTGAACCCCCGGACAAGCCGAGAGCATTTGCCTCTTCTGTCGTCAAGCCGCTCTTCAGTGTCCTCCTTACTGTGTTGTCCGGAGAGAAAATCAACAACAATAAAAACAAATGTTGCAAAAGCATTTCTTGTTTTTGATTATATTTGTGCACATACACAACACCCACATGATTTCCTGTTAAGTCGGGATCGTCTCCTTTCGCGAGGTAGCGTTCTTGGGCCGGGCCCCTGAGTGGCGGATCGAACGATCCTCTCCATGATCTCATCGGCTGTGTCGTCTGTGCAGTTCACGGGGTCATCGCTGGTAGAACACCACGGAGCAATACGTCCTAAAACAAACACAGCCGAATCAAATGAAAACTAACATGCTATGCTGTGTGATAAGGTAGGCTATAGAGCAAATGAGTTACAAATTTAATTTTATGAATAACGTGGCTAAATCTTAATTTTTACATCACATATTCACAATGACATTTCCAGATGCTCACTAGGGGAAAAGCTAAGTTTGCTTCTCCATGAAAAGGAAGATCTACTCCTTAAATAACCTCTTTAACAGTGTCTCTCTCTGAACTGAGGCAGTTTGCCCAGATTTGAATGAGGTCTTTTGTGTGCACTTGGAAAAAGACTTTCTAAATGTGCGTGTTTTTCAGTATATCCTTCTTAAAGTCTTGAGCTATTTACTTAGACGTGTATCAAAAATACTCCTTACCAAAGTAGCAGATGAAAAAGAGGAAAACATATGTTGGTGGGCTGATGGGTTTACTTAAAAGCAGCTCAGGGTTGTTAAAAAAACGATAAAAGTCATTCTGTCTATGTGTCTGTCTATCTGTCTAGATTTGACTGAAATTTTTGTTAATAATTTCTCTCACTGAATGTTTATGGCCGGGGAGGGAATTATTGTGATGGATCCCACCTGCTTAATGCTTTGTGTATCCTATACAGAAACAAAGCAAATTGCAGGAAATAAACAGGAGATTTTAATTGCGCTGTGTATTATTATTATAATTTTTTTTTATGGTAACAAATCTGGATCTTGTGGGAGAGACATGCATGTTACAGTTTTTACTGTTCAGGACAATGTTTTATTTTTATTTATTTATTTTTATTTTTATTTCTTTTAACTTTTAGGGATTTGAACACAAACCATAGACTGGATACCTTAGAAAATAAACGCAGGGTTACAAAAACAAAACAGTAGACTGTTTTGAATCTACTGAGAAGCTACATTTTGAACATTTAGCTTAATTTTTCTTCTTTTCTCAACAAGTTATGTGACCAGAGGATGATCAAAAAGGAAAATGTTTGGACTAATGGGACAATAAAGATTTGAAGATCTTCAGGAGAAAGTTCAGAAAATCATTTATCATAACTCAGAGCTAATGAGATTGCACGATGAAGTAAAACTTGTAACTCTTGTCCCTGTGTCATTGATTGTTTCATAAAAGCACACATTTATGAGTTATAAAGTAACAGTAAAAACATTGCTTTCTGACCGACCTCTGAGGCTGCCTCCTCTGGTACGATTCCTTAGGCCGGGCACTGTGGATGTGCTGCTCTCTGCGTCCGTCAGAGCAGTTTTTAACATGGCCTTCATGTTTTCATGTTCCGCTGCATCGTCAGCACTCTGTATACCCTGAGACTGACTCTCCTGTGCGTCTGAAGAGGCACCTCCAAATTTACCGCTCTGCAAAGGTTTAAGGAAAGAGGTGAAAACGTTAAACATGCCTCTTTTCAAAGCCTTCCCCAGACTGAAATAGGAGAAGTGAGTTATTTCAAAGGCACACAATAAACTTTTCAATGTGTTATTTTCATAACTGTTTCTTTCAGCATGCTTTTGGATTCTGTACCTTTCTACCATTAAGTAAAAGTAAATGCTTAAGGTTAGATTCACTCGATATACTTGCGGCATCATGTTTCTTATTCATGCCTTGTCAAAGTTAGTCTTATAAACAACTCATGACTTGTGTAGACCCTTCGAGTAAAACTGTTATTTAGAAATATAGCTGTGCATCTTGTTAAATGTTAGTCCAAACAGAAATTATGCAGATACGTACACACATACATACATACTGTATGTACATTCCTACCTCACTGTCATCGTCATCCTCACTCTAATGAAAATAAAAAGCAAAATAAGTTTTCATAATGCTAATTACGTCATACTGTAAACATGTAATCAGAACGATCAAAATATTCTGGTAAAAAAATTGATTTGCTTTCATGTTAAATGCTTAATTATAGATTTGGTATGAGGAATGTGTCTGCAGTCAATGTGACGTAAAAGCCAACATTTAATGGTGCAACTACTGTTTAGTATCATCAAGGTAATCTAGTACATTATATACTGTACTATATTGCAAAAGTAGATCATAAAGGGGAAGTATTGTGCATTTTATAGCATATTGTACACTGCAAAATGGCACATCATGCCATTTTTAAGCACAATTAAGTAATTATGTTGCATTCAGTTTTTTTTTTATAAAAACGTTCTTTATATCAAACATAACTTAAAACATATGATACTTCATAATTTGATGCCTTGAAATTGGGCCTCTGCCTCTTTAAGAAGTTCCTGTTCTTTCCAACACTCATCCTCCAGCATATCTGGACAGAGATGCCTCTCTGTTATGCCGTTTACAACAGTTCTCAGGAGCATTGCTCTGACAAGTAGTTTAGGTATGCTGAGCTCAGAAGATTTACAATTTCACCAGATGTTTGCTTTTGCATTCATATATAGTTCTTCTAATAGAGAACCAGGGGGCCTTTTATTCTCTCTTAGGTATTTTAATCATCAGAAAAAAACAAAACAAAACAAATTGAATCTAAATCTGAATTGGTAGGTATGGCCCAAAAGAAAACTAGAATCCATTTAGGAGAGCAAAAGCTAGATTATAAAATATACAATTGAAGTATTGTTGCGACATATACACAGAAACAAAAATATACAACATTAGCCCAGATGATCTTGGTCAGAATTTTAGCTCTTCAGATTTTGCCAATTTTCACATTTGAAACTGCGGCACTCCGGGCAATTTAGAGCTTTAACATCTTACATTGCAAACAAAGTTCATTTGCTTCATTTGTGTAACAGAGGGGCACATATGACGGAAGATCTTTAGGAATGTGACTGAGGTGTGGCCTCTAGTTATTTCTCCTTGAGGGAGAGACACAGGTTTGAATTTTCACACCGTGATTAAATTAGGTGTCCTTTTCAAAGAAAAGGGTCCCTTCTCTATAGCCTCCTACATTAACAGCCGACTCTCCGGGGTCTCCGAGATTTAAATCGCACAGCGAGGTGTTTGCGCTGGCCCGTTGTCAGCCTGAAGCAGCCATAGAATGAGATCCATTCCACATGACTCCCTGATTGTTGTTACAGTAACTCATACATGTGAGCACGGAGAAAGCTGCGATGACGTCTTTGGAAATACAAACCAACCCTTCGGCCAGAAAACAAGCCAGATTTCACAAGATTACAGATAAAACCACTGAAAATGGCTTGTTAACACCGTTTCATGGAACTGAGGAAGCACATACTAAACAAGAAGGGTGACAGAGCAATGAACAACCCTTACATCTGTTATCATTTTCCCCCTGGTCTTGTTTCTTTCTCTGTGGTTGGCCCTCTTCTGTTTCTGTTGCAGCACGCGCTCTCTCGTTGTGCGGTACTCCAGGGCGAACTCACTCAGGATCTTGCTGAAGCGGTGTATGCTAACCTCTCGTACAGCATAGATAGGATGCCCCAGGAACAACAGAAAAGCGTGGAACCTGCAGATTTGCATGGATGACAGAGATGACCGTTACTTGTGTGGTGTTCCAACACAAACTTTGATGCATTTTATTGGTATTTTATGTGAAAAACCAACACAAAATATCCCATAAATGTGAAGTAAATGGAAAATGAGACCATTAATCATTAATTATTGTAACTATGAAAACCTTTTCACATTTGTAAGAAAGTTTGAAAAATATGTATATTATCAATTTTAGTTGGTCTTTCACTTAAAATTGGAATAAAATACACTCTTCAGTATTCAGGCATACCTGTTGATTATTCTGCGATGCACTACTTTTAGAATTATAATTCTCTCTGCACAATCTTTAAGGAAGTCTGACATTTTTTGCTTCAACGCTGGTTTCATTTCATGTTTAGCGATGACTTTTAGGTGATCCCATGATGCTTTGCACCTGCGCTCCATCTGTGCCAAACTGTCTTGAAGCTGGTCAAAATCCACCTGAGAAAAAATACAAAAAAAAAAAAAAAAACTGTTGAGGAGTCGTTTTAGTGGATATGACAAATATTAGAGAACATAATGAGTTTTTAACCTTGGTCAAGCGGGTGATGGCTCCTATTTCAGAGTAGAGATCGGTGCTGTCTGGAAACTTTTCCACCACAATGGCGCAGGCGTGGTGTAACAGGGACTGCTTATGAACCGTGTCCTTCACCTCCGGGACTTTTTCCAAATAACTCAGCTCAAAGCCTTTGGCCTACAGACCCATAAAGACACAAATAACACTGAGAATGTGGATGGAATTAGTTCGGTGAAATAGAGCACCAGATGGAAGTGAATTTCCCATCCGGCACAGCTAGAAAAATGGGGCTGAATGGAGATATGTAGATTAATTAGATTGTTAGTATCAAAAACCGCAATCTGCTTAAGGCCTGAGTGTTTGTTCTTTCTACACAACAAAGCAAAAAAGGGTCCAGAATGCATCATGAAAGACATAACACCAACAGGACTTCCCTTGTTCTGCTGCCAGCTATAAATGGCTTACTGCAAAAATATAAATGCAGCCATTATTTACGGGAAACTTCTTGTTTTGATGTTGATGACTTATGTTTCCCCTTTTGGATGTTTGCCTTTAGTGATCCCAGAGGCTCATACATGCAAAGTACTCCCACAGAGGCGCAGATGGGGTCACAGGAACAAAGAAAAATCTCACTTTGTGACAAAGTGAGATTTTCAAAGAAACAAAGGAAGAATTTATTTGAATTTATTTCCAAAAAAAAAATTAAGAAATTACACAACTCTCCCTCCCCTTCTTCCTTCTCACCAGATGGAGCCAGACTCAACAGAAGCTGTTGCAGTCAGGCAGCGAACTCATTCACACACACACTCTAGTGCTATTAATCCCAAAATAATGGGTTTGGCTGAAAGTGTATGGTAGGAATGTTAATTGAAATTGAGTATATATAAGGACAGCTAGAGAAAAACTAGTATTATCAGAAGCATTCCTTGTATTGTTTTTCTTACGTTTGAGCCATTGAGGAAGTTACCAATGGCCAGCAGGGTGGTGAGGATGTATCTGAGGGTCTTGTTTTTCTCAAGTTGGTCCATTCCTTCTTTTAGGTCCTGCAATGGCTCTGCCACTTCCTAAAAGTGCAGGAAAAAGAAATTCATAAGAGTATGAGAAGAACTTACAGCACTAACATACATACAGAAAGAAAAAAGAAACAAAGAAACAAAGGAAGAAAGAAAAAATAAAGAAAGAAACATACAAAGAAAAAAAGAAACAAAGAAAGAAGCAAATAAAGAAAGAATGCATATCAACCAGATTGTGACAGAAAAATGCTGTGTGTTTTAGAGAGAAAACCCTAAACTTGTACAGCTGAATGCCTGTTTCATCTGCCCCGGATTAGGGGGAGCAGGAATGTGTCCGACCTTCTCAATAAGCTCGTAGTCCATCTTGAAGGCCCACAGCTGCAGGCGCGCTGACAGCTCCGTGATGGAGGAGAGGGTGAGCAGGAACTGCTCGGCGCTGCCCAGAGGAACGTCAGGGTTCATCAGCTGAGCCTCCTGGATCCTCTGCTTCTCCTCCTCTGTGGGGATCATTGTCAGGATTTTCTAGTACAGAGGAGAAATTCAAACTTATGCAAAATTTGTCTCTGTCTGGAAGAAATCTTTGCATGATGTGTCAGAGAAGTTGGTGGAAAACATCGATTCTGATATTTCTTAAAGCCGTTTCCTGCTTTCCCACTGAACTTTTGCCCCCTGCTTTTGTTTTCTTACTGCAAATACCTCCAGAGGAAAAAAAAAGATGGAGAGGAATCTTCCTGTCTCCTACAAATGAACTCAGGTTATGTAATACCAAAAGTATGAGGTCTCTGTTACCTGCGACTGTATCTGTAGGGCAGCAGATACCCTACATTTTGTTGCGATTACCTAAAAATAACCTGTTTACAATTTCTCTTTTTAAATGTATTCAAAAGATAACAATTTGAACTATTACAACAGAAAGCTTGACAGTTATTCTTAACCCTTTCATGCATAGTGGTCACTACAGTGGATAGCTATCTAAAAGCCAACTTCTTGTGGATTTTTATATTATAAATGCATTTATAATATTTTTATATTATAACTGCATTATAAATGCATATTTGACTGAAGTGGACACTATCAACTACTAGCCATCAGCTTCAAATGCAATAAATTATTTTTGTTAAATCCAATATGGCCGACAAAAAAGCATGCCAGCCGACCCTGTCCCTCCTTCTACTGTAGACGCCTTTTGCAAGTAAAAACAATATTGTTTTTACCCTGAAGAACAGTACTACTGATGCATTTTTCAAATAACAACTTGGTATGTGGAGAAAAATACAACTGATCACCTAAAAAAATAAATTAAATTTTTTTTTTCAATTTTTTTTCCTACCTTTTTTTTTATGCTTCAAGAAAATTTAAAAAATGGAAAAAGATCCTGACACAAAGTATCATAATTCATGCATGAAAGGGTTAATGACACCCATTTACAGTTTACTGTAAACCCACTGACCCTACTTTCAGAATACATGCAAGTTTTGATGCAACTAATTAAAGCTTACCTCAATGCCTTCCTTGTTTAGTGCATACTCATCAAAGTTGAGAATAGCTGTCTTGATAGTGCGTGGAGGGGGCAAGACAGTTAACCCGATATTTATTGCGTTGCTGCGCTTCGAGTC
Source organism: Poeciliopsis retropinna (assembly GCA_010277075.1). NCBI lineage: Eukaryota > Metazoa > Chordata > Actinopteri > Cyprinodontiformes > Poeciliidae > Poeciliopsis > Poeciliopsis retropinna. Next base: position 15,793,032 of record VMRM01000007.1, on the reverse strand, counting down.
CAGAACAATGATTTCTTGTCGTTTGCCTTCAACTGATGCTTTCTGGGAGATGCAAAGAGAAGAAGAAGAAAACATTGTGAGTAGACTGCTTGTAAAATCCCTTATTGCACTTTACAAATGGTCAATTTTTATTAATAAAGTTTTGATTATCTGTCATAGATTGTTTAACAATTTGTACTGTCAGTTTTGGAATAATTTGTTTAAACTTTAAAGACCAATTATTTAGAAACTCTCCATTACAATGTCCAAATACAGGGTTTAATCTGGTTGTTTTTATGCAAAACATTATTTTACGCAATATTGCTATTTTAGTCCCCAAAGAGGAAACTCACCAGATTTTAATCCAATGCAGCATCACTGTGGCATTTTAAATTGCATGTCGTTTATGAGTAATTTAAATGATTTGAAAAGCATACCTTTGTTACTGACAACTCCTTGGATTTGGTCTCAAACAGCTGCTCCAGTTTAGACGTGTCCAGTTTAACCGGCTCCAGTTTGGACCACAGCGATTCCTTACAGAACTTGTGATTTTTGCGCTGCCAGTCCACAGGACGCACCTCGTTCCAGAAGAGACGGATGGTCTTCTTCTTCTTCTGGAAGAGAGGTGCGTCTCCTCGACCCAGCTGAGGAGAGGGCGGCGGTATGGGTGCCATAAACGGAGGGGGTGGAGGCATCATCCTGCCCAGAATGGGAGGAGGCGGGGGACATCCGAACAAAGGCGGAGGTGGTGGGAGGGCAGAACTGCATGGCGGAGAAGGTGAGTTGACCACACCCTCCAAATCTAAAATGTCCATGTCATCCTCCTCTCTAAGATCTGTGAAGTCCATTTCTTTGATGCGCAGCTCCCTGGGGGACGCCATCAGCTGATCCCAGATGTGATCCGACTCTTTCTTCGGGGCTGAAACAGATGATTTGTCTATCTGCTGTTGCTCTTTAGGAGCCTCCATCTCCAGTGCACATGTCAGACCCTTGACTAAATCCCCAAATTTCTCCGCCACCGCCCTGACGTTGCTGTGGTTGTCCAGATTGCCCATCTCTAATTTTTTTACACAGTCCTCCCTTTCCTGTCTATTCGCCTCCAGTGTGGAGATCCGACTGGCCAAACTGGCCACAGGGTCACTCCCATCTGTTTCTTTTTTACATTTACATCGTTCCTTCTCTGACTCTCCGACGTCCCTGTCGTCCTCTGAGACGGCCTTCTGGGCATAAAGCATGTCCAGCATGAAGCGCTTGTTGTTGAGAATCTTCTTGCATTGGTCATTCACATCTGTGTCCTTTAAACAATGAGTCCATTGGCCTGTTGATTAGAAAACAATTATACTGTTGTTAATTGGAGCAACATGAAAAACGTTTTTGTAGTTTGTCAAATCAATATTACAGATGTATGTGTTTTACAGCGATTGTATGTAATAGACTAAAAAACTAAGTACTGTTAAAGTGGAATAAAAAGGATAGAAGGTTTAAAAGTTGTTTTTTTTTTTTCTTTTACCTGAGTCAGTGTCTTTAGTTATCTTCTGCTCTCGCTCCTCCCTCTCCAGAGTGCTGCTTGTAGAAGAGATGCTGGATGCAGAGCAGTTGTCTTTTTCATTCACTTCCTCGTTCTGTCTCTCTTTCTCACTCAGCATCACACTGTCCTCCACCTCTCCATCTGCAGGCTGTAACTTCTCCTCTAACTCTACCTCCCCCTTAATATCCTGCTCTCCAACCTCTGGTCCATCTGTAACCTCTGCTTCCTCAACTCCAACCTCATCAACAATCCGCTCCCGTTCTGTTAGAACCTCCTGCTCTTGTTTCTCTTCCTTCTCTTTTCCCGACTGCTCTTTCTCATCAAGCTGAGCTCCGCCTTTCTTGCCACTCTGTATCGTAGCAAAAATTCCTGCAACCGCACGTGTCTTTGTCTCAGTTTTGTTATTTGCTGTTTGGGGCGTGTCTGATGCTGGTAGTTCAGGTGCTGGACTCTTGGTTCTAATCTGTGGGATGAGGTTTGGACTTGATATGTTTTCTGTTCCTGGAAAGAAATCAGAATGTAGAATTAACTCAAGCATTAACCCTTTTGTTCATAATTTGTGACAATAAGGACAAATGGTCATTTTGAGCCAGAAACTGCTAAACTGTTTTAAGGTCTTTTGTTCAAACGTTGTTTGGAATAACACATGATATCGTTCTGTTTTTATCTCCAAAAGCTGGTACAATGCCAGTCAGAATATAACCCTTGTTCATCATTGGTATTGATGCATTTGAACCCATTTTTTTTCAAGGTAGCATGACTATGCAACATACAAAGAATTATAGAAACAATACCAATGGGCCCACACACACACAAAAAACACTTTTTACCCAACATCTGCTCTGCAGCCGTGACCGTCTTTTCCTGTGAGATAGAGGGTGATGCTGTGGAGCAGCGGGACACTGAGCGGTTGGTCGGAGTTGGACTCAAACACAGCGTGATTTCTGTTCGTCCTCTTGTCGGCACTCGAGGGCGCTCCCGATCAAACTCCTCTGCAGCCATCCTCTCTACTGTTTTGTACCTTCAAAACAAAATGAAGACTTCATCCGTCTCTGCATACAGCGATCTGATTTCAATTGTATAATTCACTGTGTGCAGGTCTATTAGAGTGTGCCCTTGCAAATGAACCTTTTCACATTCCATTGGTCACATGTAATTTATTTGGACGTTTTGTGAGTTCTCAAAACAAAGTAATGCAAAACTGTGAAGTTGAAGGAATGTACTACATGGTTTTCAAGATATTTTCACAAACCAAGATCTAAGGAGTCTGTGGTCAATATTTGTCTTCAGTTCTCATCACTGCAATCCATCAAAATTAAATTGTGCTCAGAAGTCACCTAATTAGTAAATAGAGTCATCCCATTTGTAATTTAATCTCAGCATGAGATTAAAGAGGCGAGTAGACAGGAAAGAAAGGACTGTGTAAAAAAATTAGAGATGGGCAATCTGACAACCACAGCAACGTCAGGACAGTGGCGGAGAATTCTATGAAGGAATAAGAGGATTATTAGTGAGCGGTAGTGGACAAATGGCATCAAGAAGACAAAGAAACACAGCAGACAGTTTAGGGAGAAATCTGTCTGGAGGTTTAAAGTTGGATTAGATTACCAAAAGCAATATCCCAAGATTTGAATTTGTCAAAGGCAACTTTTCAATCCATCAGCTGAAAGAAATATGGCACAAATGGAACTCCGCCAAGACAAAGAGTCTTAATCAGAGAATCAGCCGAGAGGCTCATGGTAATTCTGCAGGAGTTCCATGGATCTATAGAGCTGAGGTGGGGAAGTCTTTTGGCAGAACTACTATTATGTGGACACTCTCCAAAGAATATTTCAGAAGAAGACCACACTTGTAGTCATAGGTAACAGGCAGCACATGCTGGTTCTTGCTTCATTGTGATCTGTTTTAAGTTAATTTTAGAATTTGTGTCGTGTATCATACTTTATCTTGCCATGATTTGTTATTATCTTTTAAACTGTCTATATGTTGTCAAAGAGCCATTTGGGAATGTACACTGGAAATTATCAAATATTATACTGTTCAATATTCATGCTTAACATTTATCCATATGCAAATACACAAGAATTAAAGAAGAGAGATATTTTTGAAAGGACGACATAAAAGAAACCTTTTTCACAGTTTGCCACAAGCCAAGTGGAGGATACAATAAATATTTGAAAGAAGATCCTGGACAAATGAAACTAAAAGTGAACATTCTGGCTTATGCAGACAACAATATGCATAATCCTGAACCCTGCAATGGAAGATGTTAGTGGAGAATCATGTTGTGCTTTCCTTTAGCACAGCATTAATGTAGTCATTAATGGTATTTTGCTATTTTGAAAACAACATTAGGCAATAATTACTTTATATTGAAAAACACAAACCAGAAGACATAAAATCAAAATGAAATACATTGAGAAAATTTGAAAACTGTTTTAAGTGGTATTAGTACTTTTGCTAGTCATAGCGCAAAAACCGCAAACCAGTTTGTGTAGTGTTTGGTCCAATTATTTATTTCAGAGTGAAACGTTTTCCAGGAAACTATTGAATTAAAAACATCCAGCCATTGAAAGAATTACATTTTTGGAAGTATGACAGCCTTATATAACATTGATTGTATCTGTAAATATTAGCCATTTACCCTATCTCATTCCAGGAAAAATATGGAAAAATGGGGCCATAATCCCATAAATCAAGACCTGAATGATGACAAATGACATCCACCTTTTTTTAAACCGCCGTGAGGAATTTTTGGCAACTACTTGCTAATGCTGAGTTTCTTTCTAGGCTTTCTTTCAAATATTTGAGCTGCATGTCGAAGTTCACGGAGTTGAGAACAGGATAGTAACACAGGAAAACATTTGAAATAGAAACAAAATGAACTCACCTTTCCTCTCTGACTTGTCTCACTTCTTCCCTCTTTTCCACATGATCACGACTGAGACAAAAAAAAGCAACTGAGCTTCAAAAAAGGCAATTTAGTACTTGAATGATGTATATATTACTCAGCACGAATCCTGAAATCTTAAACTGCTATGATGTTAAAGATCTGGAATATGGCCTGCAAACGGCTAGGATGTGACATGTACAGATAACATATGTTTTTGCAGAGTACTCCTGTCGTATTTCAGAGTGCAATTATCCTCATAAATAAAACTCAGCTCTTCTCAGCCTCAGGAGAGATTTATGATCTCTTCAGCTGAGCTAAGACAAGAGCCACCTGCAATATTTAGCTGCCAATTGTGAAGAAACAGTGCACGCTCTTTAACATGAAGTCATGCTGAGTTTTATCTAAAGGCAAGGTGAGACTAACTTGAATCGATTTCTCTCTTCTCTTTCAATCCTCTGCAGACGGTCCTCTCTTTCCAGACGTCTCTTCTCTCTCTCTGAAGCCAGAGATTCTTGATGTTGCCTGTATGAAGATGTCAGCAAGCTCCCGATAGCAGTCCTGCTTGTAAAAATGTAAAGAAAAGGAAAACGTGTGAAGGCATTAATAAAGATGTAGCAATGAGTGCTCCTTTTATTAAGAGACATCTATTTTCACTAAAGATACAAAGTGTGTTGATGTGTTTACCTGTCAGACTTGGAGTCAGGTGCAGAGGGTGTTGAGTTACTGAGTTGATGGATGGGTGATGTTGGAGTTGGATGTCTACTGTTACAACTTTTTCTAGAGAGGAAGAAGAAGAAACAACTCAATGTTGTTTGTCTTTCCTATCTTTTACCAAAATAACAATAATATTAATAACATCAGTGACATGATGCAAAACCGAGAATTCTGGACAGTTTGGAAATAATGTTCAGTAATTTATTTCAAAAGGTGAAGCTCGTGTTTTACGTTAGACACTCAAAGAGTGACGTATTTCAAGTTGTGTCTTCTGTTAGTTTTAAGGATTATGGATTACTGCAAAGTAGACTGAACTCAGTTTTCAGAAATTTCAAATGTTGCCTGAACCCTGCAATGGTTCAACTGTTTGGCTGAGATTTTTAAGACATGAATTGTGACTGGAGTTCTTGAAGAGGCACTAAACCGAGACTTATCCTGGATAGGAGCTCCAGGATAAGCTCAAATTCAGTTTACCCGACATTCCTGCTTCTGAGCATCAGGAGTGGGCTGGGGAGGAAAATAGCTGGACAGTTTTTCTGTCATCCAAAGTTATCTTTTCAGATGAAAGTCAATCTTTCATTTTATGAAAATGGAATTAAGACCCCTTGACATGGAGAAAGAAGCAGAGAGGCACAAAACCCAAGTTGCTTGAGGGTCAGATTAAACTTTTTTCAGTGAGTGAGTATTTGAGGAACCATAACATTTGTTGTTGGTCTATGAGTTTTATCAAGTCCAAAGTCCGTGCAGCTGTCAAACAGGACATTGTAAGGCTCTTAATGCTTTTTCTATGCTGACAAGCTTTATGGACAAACTGATTTAATTGCCAATGAGGCCTGGGACGCCTCCCAACACTGTCAAAAAATACCAATACCCACTTTAATAGCCATGGTATCAGTGTGCTCAGAATTGTCATGACGGAAAAAAAAGAAAATCAAGACCCAATAATGCAGACAAACTGAAAGAAACAGTAAAAGCAACTTGGGCTTTCGTTGCACCTTAACAGAGCAACAGGCTGATGGCAGATCAAAATAATGCAGTGATTCATCCAGAAGGAGTTTTGACAAAGTAAAAAGTAAATTTATAAAACATGGACAAACTTTACAGGAGGTCAACATCTTTCTAATGAAAAAAAAAAATGCTTTTATGTATTAACATTTCTGAAAATTGAATTCTGGGTTTTCATAAGTTTGGTGATCAAGGTTACTCTTGACTCTTGCTTTATGAATCTAATGAATGAAATAAATTAAGCTTTGAATGATATTGTAATTTACTGAGTAGTTGTCTAGCCACATTTTTTCGTGTTGCAGGTTTCAAACTTCAGAAATTAGCGTCAGCATTTCCATATATTCCTGTTACACCTGACCTGCTGACACCTGCTCTTACCTCTCAGCCCAGCAGGGCTTTCTAGCTGAGTAAGTCGGAGAAGGTGGAGTATCTGTCAGACTGAAGATGGAAGCAAGAGAAAAGATAAAGTAAGGCAGAGAGAAAAAGATCAACTGTTAGCCATCCAGTCAAGTTAGTTAGAGAAGATGGATTATATAGAGTTTAATGGCCACAAGAAAACAAAGCGGACAGGAAGAACACATCTTTGTCTGTAGATTGAATCAATGAGCTTAGAAAGCAAAAAAAGTACAGAATATTATGTATAATTTTAGTACTACAAAGTTACCACATATCACTCTCAATTTATAGGGAATAATATCAGCTGCAGTTAACCTGGGGTACGGTAAGAAAGTACAAAATCTACTATGACTGGTATTACACCAATGAGTAGATCAGTGGTCAAATTCAACAAATTTCCCCTGGATTGGCTTTAACTGATACTAGTGCATCAAATAGGCTGAAAGACCTGCTTTTTAGTTGACTATGGCTAAGAACATCATTTTTACTAATAGACCACAGGAAAGAAAATATCTATAAGGCTGTTCTGTTGGATGCAAGTGAACCTAAATGGGTTCAACATTTTCTCTGGCAAGTATCATAAACTGGGGAACTAACACAATATATATTCAGTGTAACTGATCTGTCATTTAAAGTGCTAAACTGTATAATAATGAGGGCAGATTTTAAATAACAGTGTCATTAGTTGTGCTTTTATGCTTTCTGAAGTTTCACTGGGAGAAATACAGGCTTTAGTGGTGATGTGCTTCACAATGAGTAATGAACCAGTTGTAATGCAAGTCCCTCATCAAATCTAAAAGACACCTGAGTCTGGTTTAACTCGGCGAATGAAGGGACATGAAAAGGGTTCCAGTCTGACTACTACTGAGCATGTGCAAAGCCTGTCCAACTAGCACCAGACAAGAAAACGGTGGCAGAAAGGAACACACCAAGGACTAAAGGTCCTCTTTTTAGGTGCAACGGACACAGGAGAGGGTGTCCTGGTCTTGATGCTGAGAAAGTCTCTCTGCCCTGCAGGATCACTGGCCTTAAGGAGGAGGTTGGTCATACACTTTAAGTTCAAACACATGTTAGGAGTGTCTGCTACATCTGGAGCCACACTAGGAGGACAAAATACAAGAAAGCAGGAGTCCAAATAGAAGGAGTGAGGCAATCAGACAGGGAAGATGCTAAAAGAAGAAAAAAAGAGGCAATTGCATCCTGCTTGGCTGGCCTCAAATACCTGTGAGAGCCCTGTCTAGAGGGTTCAGTGTCTGGTTGGCTTTCATCATCTGCCTCGGCCTCCTCATCCTCATCCTCCTCTTCTTCCTCTTCCTCTTCTCTGCGGTTAGAGGAGGGGCCGAGGGATGAATGGATGAAAGGGAGGATGTCGGTGGGCAGGAGGCGGGGAGTGGAAATTTGGAAGGAGACAATGCAAAACCGCAGATGGTTTGCCCAGAGGAGACAACGCACAGAAATGAGACACACAAAACATGCTTGTCAGACAAAAAGCGCCATAGGCATTAGTACAGAAAAGCAACAAGCAATGGGAGATGTTAACAGATTGAGAAAATTAGTGGGATGACATCATAAAAACAAGCAATGGATTTTTACATGCAACAACTAAGGGTACATGTGAATACAAATTAAAGTAACATACATTAGCCCTCAAAGGTATAGACACTAAAAGTTAAAATGCAACGATTTTGTGACGCAAACAGTGACTCTAAGATAAGACCTGCTTCAAATGTTTTTTCCATCTGTACTATGATAGACAGTTAGGTAAAATGCATTTAAAAAGTCATATTGTGCTATGTAAAAGGTAATATTACACAATGCTGAGGAAATAAATGTAAACTTTTACAGTTAAACACATTTTTAAAATAAAACAAAGTGAAAAAAATAAATAAATAAGTAACTAAATAATGTTGATAACCATTCTTAACCTAAAACGGGAAGCAATTAGTCTGAATTACAGCCAAACAAGAAAGAAAAATAAATATAGACAATTAACTGATACACCCCCAAAAATGCATGAAATTGAATCGAAGGTAATACTTTAGTTTAAGTGCGTTATAACTAATCCAACAATGATACATTTATTCCATTTACTGTTTTGTTCCAGTTTAATTTATAAGGCAAACGGCATGTTATATTAAAGGTGAAAAAGAATTGTAAAGGACAAATCTGTTTACCTCATAAAAATCTGCTTTTAAGGGGTGAGTATACATTTGAGACCCACTTTTATAAAAATATAAAACTGATGGAATAAAGAGATGCATTTTGACAAAATCAAATGATTAGGTTTGATTAGATAACCAGAGATAGAGCAGTAGACAATATCTTGTCTGGTGTATTTGACAGTGTGGGATCATCACACATAACTCTTCCTCCAGTTTGCTGTTTGGATCCCTCCAGGTTGTCTGGATTTCATTAACAATATGGAAAATTGTGCTCTTCAAAGGGAGCTTGAATTTCCTGTGGTAGGGTGGAAGAGGATAGGCTGGTATCAAATGGCCTGCTGGATTGAATTTAGCAAACCTGAAGACCTGAGTGCAGTCGAGAACACGGGTAGGTATTCTGCTTTGAATTGCTTTAACATTGTACCTTAATGAGACAGACCGTCAAAATCAAAGTGGTTTCTTTTTACTGCACGGTCCAATAAAAAAAAAGTTGAATCAGTTTTGAATTCTGAGTGCTTTTAATAATAAAGATTTGCTTGATATGAAAACACATGGAATTGTGTAGGTAAGGTCAGAGCAGTCTCTCTGAAGTAAATATGACATAAAGCAGAGCACAAATAGCTTATATTGTGAGTTTATACATGGTTCCTGCTGCAAAAGAGAGACTCTGACATAAAGAAAATGAATATAATCTTACTTTGTAGCAGAAGGCTCCTATTTTATTCTTCAAATTATAATCTATGGATGGAGAAAGTGCATCTGCTCAAGACCGGACCTATAAATCTGCAAAGTGTACCAAGAAAAATGTCCTTTTCTGGAATATCGTTCACCTTTTCCCTTCTTTCTTAGCCTCACCTTTCGCTGATGTCTTCAACTCGGTGGCCGCCAAAGGGAAGGAAACTACTGGAATGGGAGTAAGAGTTGCTTGGAGACGCCGAAGTATGGTCTTTGTTGTTCTGCAACGAGTGTCTCCGGCTCCGTCTTCTCTCCAATCCCCGTCTCTCATTGGTACCACCGACGCTAGCTCTGCGGCGGTCCTTTCTGCCACATGGAGGCATCTGGGCTTCGTCGTCCCCATCCTCATGGCGAAGAATCGTCTGCGTCAAAAAGGCATTATAGCTTAGCAAAGTGATGAAACACTGGTGATGAATCGATACCACTGTGTCGAGGTGCAGTATTTGTCTTTAGCGAGGGACTTCTTACCTCATAGATGTTGAACTGTTCAACAAGATCAAGGTCAGTGCCCTTTCTGCCTAGATGTCTCCGGGCCGTCACTTCAATACCTTGTTCCTCAAGACAGTCCACCATGTCGTAGTAGGAGTCCTGATCCGGAAGGGCTGCCAGAGTCTGAGAAAAAACGTAGTCAGTTTGAAACAAACCACTAAATGAAAGAAACACGTTCGGGATATTTGCTGCTTTGTCAGACTTGTTTCTATTAATTTATTAAGTTATATTTATTGGGAACTGAAGTTGAAATTGGAATAGTTGCATCTTTAAGAGTCATCTGACAGACAAGAAAAGAGCAACAGTAGTCTACTTTAACAATTGAGGTGAGCTTAACAGTGTCAAAGTAAACAAAGGTTTTAAAAAGTTAATATCTGTTATCATAGAGAAATGAATGACTCCTACAGGTTAAAGTCCTGAATGGTGATCTGTCCAGGGTGACCCGCTGGAGATAGGCACCAGGGTGTAAGAAATGAATAGATGGAGTTTAAAGCCCTACAAATGAGCTGCCAGAAACTTTTGCTGTTGGAGCATAATCCTGCTCTTTCTCCACCTGCAAAGAAGATGTGGCCTTCTTTCAGCTGACTGAAAGAAGGCCACATCCCTTGTTGCTCAAATACAAGAAAACACAATCCAGAGATATTTCTAGAGAAAAACAACAAACAGCCGGTCATGGTCATCGAATCTAAAGGAGGAACCCTCATTATTCTTGTCATCTGATGTAATCTGACAGAGGTTGTGCACGGACAAGTCTTATCTCATCATAGACTGAATGCTTCTTTGCAGAAAACACAAACTCTGTCCTCATTTTCATAATTCTTGTAAATGTTAACATTTGATCAAAACCTATCACCAGGTAGAGATAGTAAAACACATAACATGTAAGGAAAACTAATGTTTTACTAATAATAATTAAAGCTGTATTTACGTACCTTATTAATGAGCGTCATGGCAAACACCAGCAGCTCGGTATCCACTCCATCCTTCTCCTCCAGGATTTCCATGACATTTGACCAAAGTTTTTTACCTGTGCCACCAAAATCATGGAAAGCATAATTTATTATAAGACCCAAACAAAAACATCTTATCATTTACATCTTACAGGGCAAAAATTGTCTAAAGACAACTCCGACCAAGAATGAAAAAATAATATTTTGTAGCTTCAGTCAAAAAAAAAAAAAAAAAAAAATCGGAAAAAGAAAAAAAAATTGGTGACCGTTATCTCTATTGTGCTCAGCCTTTAGGTAAGCTAAATCTTCTCATCTGCAGTTTGGGGAATCATGTTCAGTCTTCCTGTAACTCTCAGTAGCAATGGTTTCACACTGAGGTGAGACTGACGGATATCTGACCCCTCCACACAGAAGGCCAGCCCCAGCTGCCTGCTCACAAGACAATGCTGAGCTTTTAAAGTGAGTAGATAAAACTTACTTAATATGTTAGTGACAGTTTTTTGAACGAGGAACAGTTGATATAATCATCTCCATTTTTTTTTTCTCATCATTTTGAAATATATTAAATTTTTTAAAGATTTTTCTTTCAAAGCAATTATTCGGTTTGCAAACCAAATTATTCGGTTTGCAAGTAGGAGTTGTGTGGCTGTAATAAATCCTCCTTTGTCTTTATGGCTTGTAAAATTCTTAAGATTCCTTATTTTATTATGTTTTTCTGTATAAACATAACATTAAAATACAGTGCATTAGTAAGCTTTAAGATTTATTAAGGATTTTTGGCTCACTCATCATTGTCATTTTATGCATTGTGTTCCTGCTGCTAAAGCTGCTAAAAACACTCTACGAAATCAGTCATGTTGTCTATTTGTTACATTTAATACCAGTTGGAGGAAACTCTTACAACGGACCCATGCTTGATTACTTAATCATAAATCTGCTACTGTTCAGATTATCAGTAGGCTGCAGTATCAGTTTCTGTTTTTTTCCAGGAATTTTTGTACAATTAAACTAAAGTGTAAGACAAAAATGTAAGGACAAACTATAGATATGTGTCTGTTCAGTCTGTTCAGTGATGAACAGACTGAACAGTGAACAGTCTACTCAGCAGTTCCGTAGACTGACTGTTCAGTCTACAATGTCTTGCTTTTTTAAATCTTTCTGGTCCCGTACCTCCTTTGGTATCCACAGTGTTCACAGCCTTTATTAGTAGGGCAGCATTGCTTTCTGTGTATTCCACAAACACCAGCAGCAACTTGAGGGACGTCTTCACCACCAGACGAAACTGTTAAAAATACAAAGTAGACAGAAGGCATAAAATACAGAATTCAAAGAGGGCAGCTCAACATTGATACAATGATAGCTCTAAAGTCAACTTTAGACATTGTTGATATCCATTAATTAGCATTACCTCTACATTCATGAATACTTTATGTTTTCGTTTTGTCTGAGTGCTTTCCTGTCTGGACAGTCAGTTTTCATAACTGTGTGTACAAAATACTGCATATTTAAGAATATTTTGATACCACACCAATGTGAAAAATATTTTTAAAAAAATATATATATATATATATATATATATATATATATATATATATATATATATATATATACATACACCATTTGGCAAACTTTTAAACAGTCTTGGCATAACAAAACAGATTTATAAATACTTTAGAATAGTTTAAAGCATCAAAAAAATTAGGAAAAGATAACAATATTGCCCATTTCAATAAGCTGAAAGGAAGACATGACAGAAAAGAAAACAAGAATAGTAATGAATCAACTTTGGTAATAGGATAAACAGATCTATGATGGATCTAATAGGCCATTTTTCATTTAAAGCAACAAAGAAAAACCTGAGTATTCTCTCATAATTTACACAAAAAAGCTGGTAAATAAGATCTAAAGTTAAAACAAGATCCTTCCTCAAGCAATTTGGCCACAAGGGGGCTGAAGCACCACATTGTCAGGAAAAGGTTGAATCGATTAGGACATCATGATTCAATCTGTTTTTAAGTGCTCTGATGAGATTACCTAGCTGAGACTGCTGCAATGACATTACAGAGTTTACAATCTCTGAAGGGAGTGGAGATTTTTTCAGAGCTAATAGTTATATTCTTTTTACCTTCGATCCAACCAAGGTGTAAAGCCACTGGACTGTTTCATTGTGAGATATGAGGCCATTCATCCCATCCACGTACAGCATTATCTGGCCTAAAGCTACAGGGAGAAAAGAGCAGAGGACAAATTAGATTAGAAAAAATAAATACCAGTACCTGATCAATGTTTGTACAGGTATTAAAAAGAATGACTCTTTACTTGACATTTCATGTGAAAGCAGCCTGACCATTGATATACAAAATGGTCTACAAAACAGTGAATCAACTTGAGACTATATACTGTCAGTATTGCCACACCTAAGTATGTCGGCGTGTGGGAGGCTTCACTAGTAGGTGTCAGACTTCAGAAGAAAAAAGATCAACATGTTTATGACCAAAGTTACATAGGCTACCTTTTGTCAAGTAATAGTGAAAAAATGCCATTTTGCTTCAGACTGTTAACTTGGAGCAGAAAGATTGTTTGCTACAAAATCATAGACATGTCTGCAAAAACTGACATACTGTAAGATTGGGATGTTACAGTAAAAAATATAAATATTAAAAACATAAAAGTTATTAGTTTAATATCAATAGAATCCCAAAGTGAATGACCAAATAAAAGAAATATTTAATGTTCCTCAAAAACAGGACAATGTAATCATTTCTTCAGCAGTTTAAAACACTTTCTCATGAGACCTCCTGCTAAAAGCCTGTTATGATACATTTCCCTCTGCGTTTCTCATGGCGGGTTTGAAAATCATGTATCTGCTGTAGATAAGCCAAAATTCCCAGGTGCAGCTGCTGTGTGTACATCACGCATGAGAGCGAGCCTGGATCCATATCTCTGTGTGGTTGTGCATGCTAATGGCTCTCTGGAGCAGCGGCCGCTGAATTTCATCTTTTATCAATAAGGGGTCAGTTCGTCCCAACATGTCAGACGAAAACACACTTAACGGTTAATTTCTGCTGCATGCTCTGCAGCAATTGAAAACAAAACTAAATTCATCAACACACAAATACAGGAACAGCTGAGCCTGCATGTTTCTTTTCAAATCCATACCTGCAATAGGGTCACAGTGCAGACTTTTATCTCTTGCAGGCACCTGTAAAAGGTATCTGCAGAAGTGCTCTGTGGTTTTTGAGGAATGTCCAGAGCAAACAGGAGTGAGAAAACAGAGGTGGCCTTAATGAGGCTTTTAAAAGTGCCATTACACAAAGCTGCTGACAGATGAGACTTTATCTGGTAGCCACAAAATGAAATACCTTTCAGATCATTCTGACATGTTATCATAAGACATTAGTAAAAAAAAAAAAAAAAAAAAAAAAAAAAAAAGGGAAAAAAAAAATCTAATAGATAGAAAGTGGCTGAATTTCTGGCTTAAACATGAAGCCAAGTAAAAGAAAAACGAGAACGAATATATCGCGTATGGATTTTATTCAGCGAGAAGTGAAATATATGCAAACTGTTAGAAACCCACATAAACATTACCTTTTTCCTCACATATCAAAAGTGCTGCTTCATGAAAGCCTTCATTGCTGGAGGTCACTAATGTGCAATTTAATGTAAAGCTCCAAAAACCACAAGAGTTGAACAGTCATGGTGAAATCACACTGCAACAGTTTAAAGTAAACTGTCTTGCCCTTCAAATAAGGATATCTACAAGCACAGAGAGGAAATTGTCTAATAACTTTCTAAATGATTACCAATGCAGACAGCAGATGGAGTTGGTACACTTTGGCAAACTAACCTATATCTAATAGTTATTCGGTGTAAGTTAATGTAGGCTATAATGTTTCTTTTTCCTTCAGCTCTCCCTGAATTAATAGTTTGTGGAACAACCTTTTACTAGAATGACAGCTGCAAGTGTTAAGATGGAAATTTGTGCCTAGTCTTTTTTTTTTTTTTTTTCCTTTTCCCAACTGTCAGAATGGATGAAGAGCCTGTGGGAACTTATATTTCCTAAGTCTATGGAAGCTAAATTGGATTCAGGTTTGGACTTTGGGTCATTCTCACCTATGAATGAGCTTTGAGCTCAACCAGTGTAGTTCTGACTGTGTGTTTAAGATCGTGGTCTTAACGGTCCTCCAAATTAGAGGATCGTGGGATAACCTCCAACTCAGTCTCAAGTGTTTTGCAGTTTCTAGTCTAAGTTTTAGGTGGATGGCCATGCACTGGTAGGTCAGTAGTTGTTTCTTCATTTTCGGACGATGGGTTGTACGGCGCACCATGGGATGTCCAATGGTTGTGATATCAGTTTATGACCTAAATGTACTCTAAACTTTTCCGTAACTTTAGTCACCATGATGATCATTTGTTCACTAATCGCTCCAACAAATCTCACAGCAACTGTATTCAACCCGTAATGATCCAGAGTAATGCAAAACATTTCTACCAAAGGAAACCCAGAAGATTGCTTCGAGTTATTGATACATTGAAGCTTGTTGTAATATGTGTGTGAAAATGTGAAAAAGTTTAAGGAGTGCCTTTCAATGACAATAGTAGTTGCATTAAAGGATGTATACGGTTACTGCAACATTAAACCAAGCTTATAGGCAAGATGTGCTACATTTTACTGAAATCCAGCTTCAGTGACAGTGTGTAATCAGAAGCTTGGTCTCTGCTGATCAGTCATTTTATAACAGTGGAAAGCTTTTTTTCCCCCCTTTCTTGATTGATTGATTTAAAACTTCAAAAGGTAACTGCAGACCTATGAACTGTGGGAGACATAAACTGACCTAGAATTGAGAGAGAACTCCAAGCTTAAACAACCAAGGTCTGATGGAAGTGTTTCTTCTGGGCCTCTCCCTCTCATAAACCACAGTAATTATCTTCCACAGCCTCAGGAATGTGCAGGAAGGGCAGCTCCATGACCACTGCTGAGGTGAGAAGCACACTGAGGTCTGGGAGGCTGGACCATCTCAAGCGAGCAGAGTCAAATGTCGATTCCCAACAAAAAACTCAAAGTTTACCTTTAAAGAATCAGCTAAGTAGTGAAATGTGTTGCTTGCACTTACCACTTTGGTTTCTCTTGCATTTTAAATAAAATGGGTCAGCCAAGCTGGCTTGTTAGGGCACAGCATCCATTTTCCCAGGACTTTTGGTTACAGGCCAGTTCTCCATCCAGGCTAATGCAACTTAAAGCCCCTTATCTTGTTTATTCTGCTTTAGTGAGAAGCTGGACTCACATTTTTAATTTTAGCACTCCATATTTTCAGAAGTTATTTTTGCTTTACGATAAGATCCAGAAAAAAAGTTTGCAGGTATAGTTTTGTCTGGTTATCTTTCTATAATCAGAAGAAAAATAACTTCTACAGAAGTAAGATAGATTCAACTAACTATGCTGATTTAAAATGTGCATTATTTAATCATTGAGCTAAACAGATTTTATTAAATGTTCAGAGTAAGAGTTATATACTCTTACTGTTATATACTAACAGAAGACTTTATGACTACTAATTTGTGAAAGGGGTTGCTTGTGGTAATGAACTTATGGAAAAAGTCTCAGTTCTCAGCACTGCAGTGCTTTATAGTGTTTTCTTAAGCTATATTTCATGGCTTGCCTCTTCCTGGGGATTGGCAACAGTGCTGGTTGACCTTCAGGGCTGTTGTTAGCCGCATACAGCAATAAAAACCCATGAACATACTGTATATTTGATCAAATTACAGCTTAACCCTAAGACTTTAAAAGAAAAGAACTTGATTACTAAGAAACGCTAGAAAAACAACTAATTGATTTTTCAGGTTTGGTAGTCATGACAAGAAAATTTGAGATAAAATATGTATAATTTAAGTTAATTAAACATAGGGTCAAGTATGTTCAGAGTGACCTTTCCCTCAAATAAATCACATTATGATTTTAAGAAGTTTTTGTTGTTTGCTATTTACTTGGATTGTTTTTAATTTCTGAAGTTAGCTAAAGCAGACCTGATGAATAAATTTACCAGTACATGTCATTTCTGCACATTAGCATCCACTTTCCAATTTGCAACAAATATTAATAGCTATATTAAGTTGGGTCTTTTAGACTCTGGGATAGAGAAGATGCTTAAAGATGCTGAAATATCAAAAATTCTGGGTTGTAGTAATTTGAGGTTTACTGACATTAGAATTAAGATTTATCTCAATTAACGCATTAATTTTAGGTTGTTTTTTTTTTTTTATGGGTATTAATAAAGTTTATGGTTTTACTCATCTGTTCTTCCATTTTAAACTTTGTACGTTTGTATGTTTGTTTTGTCAGCAACGTCCAACTAGAGATAAACATTGCAAATTGGCTAAGGGTGTAAAAGTTTTAGTCTGTTGACACCAAAACCTTGTCACTAATTCTAACCAGTGAGATCAGAAATTTGCTACAGCAAAATGTCTGAAAGTATATGTAGACATATATTTACCTTGTGTGTGCAGTCACACAATCTAAGGTCAAGGAACAAAGCCAAGAAACTTTATTTGTTGATTATGTTGAAAGCTGACACATTTCCTTTTGTTTCTGACATTTTTCCTCACTGCATTCAATGCCTCAGGCTAAGGTCTGATTTAGCATTTGAGGGCCATAAAAAGACAAGTTTACAGCTCGGCTCTTATTGTATATGATCTGGATTAAGACATGGTCGTGGGCTGCCTTCTATTTGTTAGTCAGCTAATCACCCAGACCATTAGAGCCAGACAAAGTGCCTCTGCCAGAGCAATTTCAGTCACCGTGCTGTCTGCCAGACTTGCACTGAGCCCCATAAAGTAAAACAACTGGGGGATACTTTCATTTTCAGGCGTGCATGTATTTGGCATCTGACAAAATTTGGTGTAGGCACTAATCACAAACACAACCCCCAGAGACAAACAAACAGAGCTAATGGGACATTAACATTAAGTAAAGCAAGAAAGCCTCTCTGTGATATTTGGCTGAGCAAGCACTGCAAACAGAGGAGGGCAGATCAGTAAAAGGAGGGGAAGGAAAAGATTTTTTAAAACTCTTTTCTCTACTTCTGTCCCATCTGTTATAAATAGTTGCAAATGTAGAGTTGCTTCTGTCCTAAATAAATGATAAATGTTGCAAAAAAAAAAAAAAAAAAGACAGAAAGAAATGAACAATGAACAGCTGGGCTTTTTGCCAACAGATGAGCTTCTGCATTCCATCCAAACAGGACAGTCTTTGGCAAACTGCATCACATCCACCCACTTGTAAAGTGAATTGAAGAATGAGCTGTGATAAACTCCAACCACTCTTGAGGGGATTGTGATGTGATTCTGATTTTGGTCACATGCATGATTCCCCCTCCCCCTTCTCCCACCCCCCTAACAACAACAACAACAAAAAAGTAAATCTGATGTAAAGCTCATTTAAAAGATTCTGCGCTTTGGATGTTGTGTTACGGCAGGATATATATTCTTGCTCAAAATGATGGGGATAATGAAGTAAAAGCTTGATGTGTGAATAAAATCTAAACGACTTATCATGAAATAGTTTTATTCTGAATTATTTCACAGTAAAACCAGACTCTGAAAAGGAACTGGAATTCCCCAGCCAGTGGGTTTGTTGAGTTTGGAAGACATCTACAGATCCAGGGAGAAATCTAAAGGGAGGCAGAATATAGGTCAGGCAGGTGGGGTTGAACTGGGTCCAGATACACACTTTTTGCTCATATGAGGGCCACTGTGGTGTGATTTAAAGGGAGTGGCATAAATAAGCTTTATATTTGAACACAAACATACGGACTCTTTGTTTTAGTGTTAATAAATACACAACAAGGGAGTAATAAATACTATAAATATAAGCTAAGCGACAGAATATTTGATAGTTTTAATGTAGCAATGTCAATTTTGCCCTTGCTTTTAGCTCAAGATTCATTAGTTTATTTAATGGAGTTAACTGCTTGTTTTGTTGCTGTGTTTGTAATTTTGCTTTTGTTTTATAAAAGCAGTTTTTTCTTGTAAACGAGAAGTTGGATATCAGTGAGACAAGCCCCATAATTAAGGTAAATAACAATAAAAATAAATGAAATCAGTTTTCAAAAAATTGATTCAATTTACTGAAAGAATAACGCTGTAAGGAAAGAAAAATATAGGTGGTGCACCGCTGAGAGTTGGGACGTCAACAGCTGGAACCATGAGAAACTAAATTTCCTCTTTTCAAATGGAGTCCTTCCTGTCAGCCCAGGGGAGAAAATTAAGACAGGTACCTTTTATGAGAACAACTATAAACTTAGAAGCTATAAAAGAAATATTCTAATGCAGTAACATGAAGCTAAAGTCTTATTTTAAAAGTAAAACTTGCATATTTATGTAACAAACAAAAAAAAAATCATATTTCCATATTTATTTATTTATTTATTTTTATTTTACTTGTAAAAGTTGATGAGAGCATCAAGGAAGCTGTTTTTCTGGAGTATAAATAATAATACAAAGTAATATGTTTCTCCAAGTCACTGTTCAAAATGGGAAAGATGAGAAAACATGCGCTTTTTCACACAGCTCAAACCATCTTAAACTGGTTCTTAAAATGACAAGTTCCTTCACTGTAAAAAGGAATAAGTGGATATTATTTTAAAATATTATGTGAACTTGTTGCCTCAAAAAATCAAGTTTTCAAAACTTAAAAATGTTAGTATGTGAAAGTACATCTGAAATTTACACAACTCAACTAACTTGGAAATTCTGAGTTGCATTAACTTGTGCAGTTTCAATGACTGTAACTTAAATTAACTTAATAAATCCGAGTATGTTGCAATCAAACAAGAAAAACTTCTTTTTTTTAAACTAGCAACTGCATAGAAAGAAGATACTTGCTTGAAACACTCCCTGGCTCCTGCTTATTATTTATTTTTCAACTCAAACTTTGTTAAAAATTAGAAGCAGAGCAGGGTGGTCATAGAAATACAACTCACTGACGGTGAAGTTTCATTTATCCAAATGGAAATGATAAAAACTAGTTAATAAGAGGTGTAATGCTCAGAAAGTAGCCTCATTCTTGATGAACCCACTACATAGATGAAGCCTTGGAGTCTACGTTTTCACCCTAAACATCTTAAAACTAATTTCTGTGACAAATAAAAAAGTGCTTTAATAAGCACTGCTGCTGTCGGATGCACAATGCATTGTGGGATACCTTGTTGGCCCATCACATATAAATCACTTTCCTCAAAAGAATGAATTATTGCAGCATATAAAAACAAATGAAGCTATGTTGTGTGATTTAAGTATTGAAAACCTAAAATAGCTTGATAAATTTTGTTTAGCTGTACAGAAAACTAAATAGCAAAGACATCTTGACACTATAAGTTATATACAAAAAGGTATATTTCAGCTTAAAAACAATATTTTTAAGCTGAAGTGTTATTCTCATCAAACTTCTTTTTTCTGCCCACATCACCTACAGCAGCATTATTTTGTTAACCTACACACGTTAAAGAAACATGGCATCATTAGTGAATATTTTATTTTTCAACAGTGAAATTAGTTGTACAAATGTTCAAAACTTTCTCTTCAGTTTGCGGGTTTGCTTGAGCAGAAAATGAGTATCGTCTGGGCATGTGCTTAACTTTAAGTGTGTTACGGATAAATAATTCTGTTCTGTCTCTCAGCTGCTTGCATGCTCGCATACACACACGCGCACATACACGCATGCACACATCTAAGGTTAAGGAAATGACTCCACAGGGTTTAGAGGCCTAGAAACTGTTGTCCGGTGCCACCTTCTCTGTTTCCCATATGAAGCATGGTGACGGACCAGCGCTGTAACAGTAAACTATTTGTCCAAAACAGTGTTATCACTTATTTGGACTGATGATTTCAACTCTGTTTTTATGGTCATTCAAGATGATTCCTCCAAAAAAAAGAGCCCATGGCAATAAGAGTTAACCCTTTGCAGTCCAAAATCATCATCACTTTCAAATAACTTAACGTTTTTTGCGTTATCTCATCTTAAATAGATTACGTTATCAAACGTTTTTTATCCAAAAGCTCACACCTCTTGTTCAAGATGAGTACAAACAACAAGATGATAAGAATTAAGTTATGTTCACTTGAACTCTATTATTAAACAGAATGTTTTGTTTTACAGTGTTCCTTCCACAGTCAACAAACCTCAATGAATCTTAAATGCGCTGGAACAGGAGATTCATATCATAGATGTACAGCCAACAAATATACTGCAGCTTTGTAATGTTACATGTCGATATGCATCTCTGAGGAACATTTCAAACAACTTGTTGAATCTGTGCCATAAAGAATTAAGCCAGTTCTGAAAACAAAGGCGGTCCAATTTGGTTCGAGTATTGTCAGTTAAAATTGAGCAACATGGACTCTTTAGGCCAAGAATGAGGCATTCAGGAGTTTGAAATGTATGAAAAATATGCAAACGATTGGGTGAAAAATTTGCATAAAATCTCCAGAAAGTTATGCTTCTACCGACACAATGAGAGGAGGAGACCTCATCCTTGTTCTTCTCAGCATATCTGGTAAACTTATCTTCTCCCTTACCATCGATCCAGCCTAATCGGAAAAAAACAAGCAAATGATAATAATAAAACCTCAGCACATATCCATACCTACACATTTGCACAAAATCCACACGGCACAGCTCAGACCGAATGGAATTGTTTATCCAGACGATGGGACATCGTAAAGGTTTCCCCTCCAGAGCAGACGACCTATAACACAGCCAGACAACGCAATACGCACTGTTTCCAAGAACGGCTTCCAACGCCTCTGTTACCTCAACTGTGCCTGGGTTTTCACTCAAAGCGTGGTAGTCAAAACAATGATCCAGGTTCTAAATTAAGAGCACTAAAACGACCCTCTAGTATGTAACGGTATACTGGAAAAATGTGCTGCTTTTCTTTTTTTTTTTTTTTTTCAGGAACACATGATCACATTCATCTGCACACATTTGAAGCCAGCCTGTATTCTTGATGCAGTTTATCTGAAGAGTATTAACATGGAACATGTGACAAACTGTGAGTTTTGCTGGGTTTCTTTATACATCTCAGCACAAAAGAGGTAAAAAGAAAACACAGCTGGTTCAGCTACTATTTGTAGGAGAGGAGAAAAATTGTTTGTTTACTGTGAACTTTTGGATCACACACAATCTTGGCACTGAGATGAAAAAGCAAAGCGCAGCTGTGTCACTCCTAAACCGCAGTGACATGCCACATGTACAGTTTGAAGCACTATATCCTGGCAGAGACAAACAGCAACAAAAAAAAGAGAAGAAAACATATCAAGTCTGGTGTTTTTAGGTGTACTCAAAGTTCCAGACATGGCTGCCCATGAATATCCCTGGCCAACAGCTAGACCGGGTGCGTTGCTGGGAACAGAGATCCACATCCCAAATGTTTTAGGAGGCAATGAAACACTCGACTGGAACACAGCTCCATTCTCCACACCGATGTTTCTCTGAGAACCTCCAGCCACAAAGCAGGAAATCACAGCCGTGATAGAACAGCCGTGTCATCAGAAACCGGAGATCTTAAAACAGTAGCAGCAGAGAGAGAGAAACATACACACCTCAAAGGAGCGAAGAAGACAGGATGAGATAAAAGCATAAAAATGAAAAATATGGCCATAAATTATTTCATAGTTATACTTCTGGATCTGGCTTGTTCACAACACACGTCCTATCTGTTAAAGCTATAAATACTACATTTACCGTACAGTGTAAAGCAGCAGATGAGATATGGCCTCCTCAGCATGACAATTTATGGGCATGTTTTCCAAAAATGTATCCAAGATCGCTCGGGTTCAAAGCTGTGAAAGTATTTGACCCAAATACTTTTTAAAAAAAAAAATTTTGTCACACTTATATGTTTCAGATTATCAATCAAATGCTAATAGCAGACAATAATAATCTGAGTTTATACAAAATGATTTTCAAGAAATAATTACGTTTTTGGTGATAAAAGTGATACACACCAGCCTAGCACGATAGAAAAATGTAATTGTCACCATTGTGAAGTAATGAATTAACTATCAATAAACAGTTTTTGTGGTTCGATTTCACAATTTACATCCAGGCCTGCCAACTGCAGAATCAAGAAAGCATTTAAATTAAACCCATCTGAACATGTGACGGCTGCTTGGCTGCTTCATGATCTGGTCATCCTGGTAAAGATAAATTTGCTACAGAAATTCCTTAAGGAGAATGTCCAGCAAATTAAATGTTTTGGTTTGGCCTAATTAAAGTACAATTTGGGTCTGAATTACCTGATATGGTATGACGTTAAACAGACTGTTTATGCTCGAAAAAACATCCAATGATATATAATTCTACAAAGAAGCGTGGGCTACATTTCTCTTTAGTGATTGAAAAGGCCCACTGTTTATTGTCACCACCTCTTAATGGGAACTGATTTTTATTTTTTCTCTGATTGAGTTTGTCTATCTTAAAAATGTGTTTGATGATCTGAAATATTTACATGGAACATAAAAGCTAAAAACAGGAAAAAAAAAAGAAAAAAGAAATCTCCCAGAAAATAGTTTTTCACTGCACTGTGGGAGTAAAAAAAGGAGGCAACCTCTCTAAATTCCTATGTTTAAAAAAGCAAATCTTTGCTTTTAATTTGTTGTTCCACTGCAAATTTAAGACGGCAAGCGCTTTGTCAACAAACGCATGCAAACGGGTTTCAGGAAAGCATAGCTAAAAACACAACTTAAAATGAAGAATGTCAACAACGAGCATTTCAAAGAAGAGAATAATTGCTTCAAGTCCATTGTAACTAGTGCTTCTTTAATCTACCCTTTTTTTCCCTCAGTCCCTCCTGTTTTTATAGAAACCAATTAAACATGGTTGTTATTTTGTTCGTGTTCTTATGAATTGGCCAATGGAACAAAGATTCAGGAAGAAACGCTGTGATTCGGCTCTTCCAGCCCATATACTAGTTTTGTTCTTGGTAATTAGTACCATAAGGATTCTTTTTCTTACCACAGTCAAAAACCTTAAGCTTCCTGCTGAAACCTAGCTGACCCTTTGCACAGGCTGCTTTTATTTTAAAGCTGTGAAAGCACTTACTGGGCTGTCAACAGTGATAGGTTACCCTGAAAACACAGTACATTTGGTGCCTTAACACAAATGGAAAAGACAGAATGGCACAAAGGCATATTTAGGTGTGGATACAGTAACTTGCCTTGCGAAACCATTCCAATTTAAAAACCTTGAACATTTTGTCACGTTACAACCAAAAACGTAAATGCGTTTTACTGGTATGTTATGTGACAAAAGTAGGAAAATGAAACATGGCTTTTTAATTTTTTTTCTTTTTAAAGGTTTTGTTGGCTCTAGCGGCCATTATTTGAAAGTAGTTTGACAGGAAACAGGGTAATAAGAGAGGGGGAAGACATTTTTTTAAATTCTGCGCCATGCATTTTGGATTCAATCTCCACATGTCAAAACTTCGCAGTCGAATTTAGAAAAAAACAAAAACAACCTCACAGTAAGATGCTGCCACCACCAAGTTTTTTTTTGTGCCATCTGATCAGAGCAGCTCCTTCCAAATGTTTGCTTTGACCAGCCACAAATAGGGTTTCTCAGGGACTCTTCCTGCTGCTCTTCCAAAAAGATCTAATAGTTGTCCCATCAACAAGATTCTCCCCCTGAATATGTGGATCTCTGCAGTCCATATGGCCACATGTTTTGGCTAATTAGCCTGGTGAGAGATCCAGTCATGATGACCAGGTCTCTCACTGCTAGTGAGTTTCTTATTACTCACTAGCAGTTTTTTATGTGAATTTTTGTAATATTAAGAAAGGATGGTGCGAGCACATTAAAATATGAATCTATTTTAGGGTTGTTTCTACATCTTTTTCAGGGATGCAAAGCAAAGACTATGTGTTTTAACGCAAATGAGGACTGAATGATCCAAATGAGGCGTCTCTGGGCTTCATAACTAATTACAAAGTTTACAGGAGAACCAGATGGCATTGGCACCTCTGAAAGAGTAACCTCACACCCTTACTTCTGGTGAGAAGATAAAGGCACACAAGCTCTCCCCTGAGCCCCAAAAAGTTCAGGTCTTCAAGAGCTAAGCCCAGGTTTTGAAGGCCTCTGCCAGGTGTGAGGGGCCATGTAAAGGTCTGTTTGAGCACTAACTATCCACAGACATCTCCAGGGGGCTTTCCCAAGACAAAATAACAAAAAAAGTAAGAAGAGAAAAAACAAAACGAAAAAAAAATAAGAAGGGGGAAAGTGTGCATTGCATAGAATCTTTCACAGATTTAAGACGGGGAACCTGTTCTTGTAAAAGGCAAGCAGACTGGAGTGCATGTGTGCATGTGTGCCTGTGTGTCGTTTCTAACTACAAAAGATCCGTAAGATTGAAGGAGCTCCATGAAAGAGAGCAAGATTGTTTTGTCGGGAAGGTTTTTAATGCACACCAGACAGATGGGTTCAAGACTGCATTCTCTTCGCTTATCCTCTTTTTTTCTCCCAAAGCTCAACTTGAAAGACATTGCAGAACAAACACCCACATTAAAGGTGATCAGTATTTGATGCCACATAGTGATTTTTCTCCTCTCATATCTCACTGTACATGTGTGAAAAGTTAAGACGACTAATTTACTCCCCCTGACCCTGTAGAGAATCCTTCTGACTTAGCTGCTCTTGCAGGTCATCAACAGCAGAGCAGTCCAATCTATATGCATTTCTGACTTGTGCATGTGGGCTCCAGCTCAAACTCAGCTTGTGTTCTCCAAATAACACCCCACAGAGGGAGGCTGATCTACTATGCTTCACATTTCCTCAGCTTGTCAGCAGAAATTAGGTCAAGAGTTGAAACAGTTTAAAAATTCTTAAGGGAGAGTGTTTCTCATGGTGATGTAGAGAAACATACAGAAAACAGCAGTCTGTGGTGAAGACATAAAACAATAGCAACAGACTGACTAAAATACAGCACCATGAGAAATGACGTATACCCTCTGAAATTTAAAGATATCTAGTCCTTTTACTGGTGTTTAATGTATTGTATTGAGATTTTATGCGATAAATTATCTAAAAGTTTTGCAGAACTGTAAATGTGTTTTAATCCAAACCATGGGTGTGCAGCTCCAGTCATTAAGGGTTGGTGTTTGTCCAACTTCGAATGTGCCTCTGCTCTAACATAGCTCTTTCAAATGGTCCAACAACCTACTCAGTTAGTCAAATATCAACAATGAATCACATGTTGATTATTTGTTAAACTAGTAAAGAACTAAAACATGCAGGTCTCTGAGGGGTAACTTCAGACACCATTGATCTAAACCATTTCATTGTTTCTCTTTATGTTTAGGGTTGTTGTCCTTGACCTTTTTCTTGGAAGGTGAGTCTCTTCCCTAGTTTCTAGTATTCTGCAGATTTTAGCCTGGATTTGCATCCAGGTTAAAATGTTCTATCCTGGTTTCGCCTGTCCAGAGCATCTTCTTCTTCTGTGTCTTTCTGGGAGTCCTGACACTCTTCCATAAAAGAGTACCTAAACAGTTGTCCTGTCAACAGATTATTCAACCTAAGTTTTGGATTTCTGCACCTCTTCCAGAGTTACATGAACCTATCAGCTGTGTCTGTGATTAATGCTTTCCTTACCAGGGTGTTCACTTAAGGTGGAAAGCTAAGCTGCTTCTTCTCTAAAGTTCCTTAAAAAAGTCCCTAGACCTTCATTGCATGACTGTATTCATACTGAGAGTAAATGCATTTGGATTAAAGTGTTTTCTAAAGTAAACTTTAAAAGTTAGTCAGAAGTTAGGTAGGGTTAGAAACCCACTGATGTTTATATATGGGTAGGAAATTAAATGCATAGCATGCTCTCTAGGTTTTTATTTGTAAAAATATGAAAATAATGTCTAATTTTGTTATGAACTTGTTATAGACTACTTGTGTTTGTCTGTCACATAAAATCCCAGAACAGCATATTAAAATTTGGTTGGAATGTAACAAGATGTTTCACAATTTTTTCTTTGAGTAGCCCAAAGACAGATGGGATCAAAATTTTTTTAGCCAAACTTCAGTAATACTTCAGTAAAACTTCAGTGTACAGAGCCTGGTGCTGCAAGGTTTGAGACCTTGTCCTGTTGTGGGTAGCGGGGCCCGGCTAATACCCGTGGTAAAACGGACGGCGGAGTCCAGCAAAAACAGGCGCTTAAATTCCGTGACGTGATAGGGAAAGGGATAAGTAAAAATTAGCCAATAGACAGTCTAAAATCAAACGACTGGAAGTATGTCAAAGATCAGGATCTGCACCAAGTAAAATATTTAGATAAATGGATAACAAGTTATAAATTTGACAGCCGTCTAAATTAATGTTTTGATTGTTTATTCTATGTTACATGACTTTGTGTTTTTATGTTTGTTATGATGTAAAGCACTTTGAAATGCCTTGCTGCTGAAATGTGCTATACAAATAAAATTTGATTGATTTGATTGATTAATAACTTGTGTTTGTGGATAAGTTAGTTTCCAAAAGACAGCTTTTTTTCATCCTCCATCATGTTTTGTGCCATTTAACCCGCTATGATCTCTGAGTCTGAATGCAAGCCAACTCAGATGAAGCCTGAACCATTTCAGATGAGATTCTGGAGATGTAGCCCAGGCTCCTGAGATGAACTGAGAATAATCGAGATGAATTGTTCAGAATTTTTGAGACCAGTTTCAAATCCCCTTTTCATAAAGTTTAAACTGCCAGCACAATTTCATCTGTTTCATATTTGTCTTAAAGAACTATGACATATGTAGGAATTATTTATCATTATAACAATACAATAGGCTATTTCACATACAATTAAATAAAATAAATGTATGTCCTATCCTGCAGGTAGCAGAGTGTTTTCATTGAAAAAAGAATCAACAATGAACGGGCTGTAAAATAGCTCTAATAAACTTGCGGGTGTTGCATGTAAGTGAAATTTCCAATACAGGGGTGAAAAACACTAGGAAAGGTGTCTGACCCGTGTGAGGGAAAACATTTGGCATACGCTCATATTAAGCTAATATCAAACCTACATAGTTAATAAAGCACAGGCTAAAAGATCAATGCAATCAAGATAAAAAAGTGACATATTCAAATTGCAAGACAATAAAACAAAGACAAATAAAATAAATGGAAAGAAGGAAAGGAAGAAAGAAAGAAAGAGAGAGAGAAGGCAAAGGGGAATTAGTTTTATGATCTGTAATATCCTGGCAGAACTTTATTAGACACTTAAGCATGTGTGACCTGCTTTTTTCACAGCAGGCTGTTAAATGGTAGTGACTTTAGAATGAAAGCTGTGGTCTTCAAGTATCCACAGACAGGGTGTCCTTCACCTCTTCAGCCTCCGCACAAATGATCTTTCACCTCCCCATCATGGGAGCCATAAATTAGGCAGCTGCTACATTTGGTCTAACCGAACCACAGTATCTGCAGCACACACGTGAGTGTGTTTATGTGTTTTAAATCTGCGTGTGTGTCTGTGCAAGAGGGTCATCAAGTAGAATCATCCATTTACATAGTTTATATACACACATGTGGCTCTTGATGGGTTTATGGAAAGAAAAGTTGTTACAGGACTGATTAGAAACATCCTCGTGGTGAGGTAAAAGGAAGGAGCATCGTTAGTTTACCAGTGCACATACCCCTGAGGATGTAATTCTGGTAGTTCTGGTCCGCTTCAGCTCCCACTTTGATCAAACACGTCAGTCCTTCAGCTACCACAAATTCGTGAACCAAATCTTTGTCATCCTGAAAAGAACAAGGAAAAAAGGAAACAATTCAAGATGAG
The DNA here is from genome assembly GCA_010277075.1 of Poeciliopsis retropinna. NCBI lineage: Eukaryota > Metazoa > Chordata > Actinopteri > Cyprinodontiformes > Poeciliidae > Poeciliopsis > Poeciliopsis retropinna. Next base: position 15,764,373 of record VMRM01000007.1, on the reverse strand, counting down.
TTATTTATCATTCACAATATGTCTACAGACACATAGATTTCAGCCAGTGGACATAAATTACCCTCTTTTTCACAGTCACTAGAGTATTGGGATTTTAAGTGACATACCAACACAAAGTAGTGTATAAAAGTGTAGAGAATGGAAAATAACACATGGCTTACTTTCAGGTTTTTTGTTTGCAGTTTCTTTCAATCACATTTACTGTAACACTCAAAAATAAAAGCCTATGCAACAAAAGTAGGGTTCGGTTATAAAAAATAATACCATGTACTGGGAGCATAATAATTCCAATAATCGCAATTGCAATTATTTGCATGTTAATAAAAACTTTATATTGACAAAATAATAAACATTTTCAGTTCAAATTTGCATCTATGGTGTAAAATAGGGTAACCAAAAACACTATTTTGAACCAGACTCTCCATAGGCATCAAGATATGTATACAACACATACAATAACCAAGGCAGCTGGTTGAATTAGATTCGTGTTGGTTTCACATCACAAACTTAGCTTGTATTTTGTTACAGATGGTAAAACCACCTGTGTTTCTCACACCTGTCGGTGGCTGCATTATTTAAGACCCAGCATCAGGTTTTCTGCAGGATTTATCGCTTTCTTATACATTCTACTGTTCAGAAGGGATAGGGAGGAAGGCAGTAATAAACACTGCGGGGTGGTCAGGGCTTCTTGCGTCCCTGGAGCAGGTCTAAGTGGTTCCAGAACATCTTTACCATATATCACTGATGGAGACTGCAGTCATTTGGTACAGACTCCAAATATACAGAGGTCTACTGAAGAAACGGACATATGCACATCATTTCTGAAATGAGCGGATTTTACGATATTCAATGGAGGTAACCGTAGTGAGGAAACTTGAGGCATTCTGATCTATTCTGGTGTGGTCGAAGCGTCTGTTGCTTTTGTTCCCATATCGTAACCAGACCTCAAAAGGTCCACAGCTGCCACGAAGGCAGACTCTCAGCAGCACAACTCTGCCTTAGGAAAACAGTACTGTGTCCAAGTGTGAGTGTTCGCTGATGAATGTTTTCACACCACATATATCTCTTGCATTTTAATGGGTGAGCATGAACCACTGCAAAAATTGCAAACATGAAGCACTGTGGAGGGGACGGGATCTTGCAAGATTTAAGTTAAAGGGAAATGTTCTAACTGTGCTTTGCAAAGAACTTATTTTCCAATTTTTGTCAGATTACAGCCAGAAAACATGTTTCACTGGGATTTTATGTGATAGATCAACACAAAGTAGTGCATAATTGAGTAGTGGAAGAAAAATAAATAAATGGCTTTTAATTAAATGTTTATTTCTCCAAATAACTTGTAAAGGGATTCCGTGCATTCCTATTCCATCCCTGATTGATTACTTTGAAAGATCTATTTTGCCTGCAACTGCAGCTGCAAGTCTTTTAGGAATGTCTGTCCTACCTCTGCACATCTAGCCCACTCTTCTTCACAACATAGCTCATGTACAATCGGAGTGAATGGAGACAGCCATAAACATAAAGTATATTTTTTTCAGTAGGAGTTAGGCCTGGCCTTTGAGTTTTGCCTCAAGGTGAAAGTCTGACCTCGCTTGAAGGTTCACCTTTAAGCTCTTATCAACTCTGTCCCATTTTTCTTTTCCTGCTGAATAAAAGCATCCTAACATCAGGAGGCCTTGGTTAATGGTGTGTTGAGGGTTTCAGTTTTCTGTCACGCAGAGTTTTGCATGTGAGTTAAAATGTTTGTCTCATCTTACCAGATCTCTGTTGTTAACACATTTGCTGTGGACTAACAATTGTCCTGTCCACTGATCTGATCATCAGAGTTGCCAGATCCCTTTTGGCTTCTTCGTTGAATAACGCTCGCCTTGCATTATTCAAGAATAATGTTGAAATTTATCACCAAACACTTAAAATCACCAGGCATTTTAAGTACCTGTTGATGTTTTCTTTGGTTTGCTATTGACCCAGTAGCAAACAAACCATTTTCAGATGATATAGTCAACATTGCATTGTGAGATGTTTTGTTCTGAACCAGTCCTTGGAGGGTTTAATTGATCAACCGCATTTGTACTGAGATTAAATTACACAAACTACCTAATTTTAATTGGTGACTTCTGAAGGCAACTAGTTGCATTTAATTTCATCTAGGGACATTAGAGTAGAAGGGACTGAATAAATAAGCAATGGCAAATCTTTGCATGTAAAAATATATAAAACAGCACACAATTGAAGTAAAAGAACTTGAAATGTATTATGGCAAAATGGCCAATTGTGTGTGGAAAAGCTCAAGGGGTGTGAATACATTCTCAATGCATTGTGAAATAATTAACATATACTAAAGAATTACCTGAAAAATCTGCTTCAGAGAAAAAAGAGCCCTCCGCAGCTCCCGTCCTATGGAGTTATAAAGTTTTTCTGTGAGGAAAGAAAAAAGAGGAAAAGGTTAATAGGAACATTATCCAGAGAGGTGACTGGGAGAGCTGACTTCTCTTTAAACACCATGCGTTTTAGTACACTATAAGATGATATTCCCATAAATCACTTCCTCATGTGAATGCAATGCACACAATATTGGACTCAAGTAGCTAAATATAAAACCTTTCCCACAAGGGGAACGAAGAAGGCATAAAAACAGTAGGAGAAGCTCAGACAACATCTGCAGAGAGTTAGTGAACAGAGAATACTTCCTGCTAACAAGGACCAATCTGCAATTTACTATAATAATAATAAAAAAAAAATCACGGAATAAGCTTTGACCACTAGCCACCACAATGACTAAGAAACAAGTCATGCATCAATCAGTTATGGAAACTGTACTGAGTAGTAAAGAGACATCTGAGGAGATGGTTCAAATGATGACATTTTTTTCTGCAGATCCTCTGGCAATCCTTGACTCTGTGCAGTCTGCAGGATCGACCAGGGAGAGGCAGCGTTGAGCACAAGGAAAGTGGCTTACTCATCACTGCTGTGTGAATGCTCTCTGACTCAGCAAAACCTGTCAGTTGCTGTTGCAGACACAGCAGCTTGCAGTGCATTGCAGTTTAATGCAGAGCAGTGCAGGTCAGATTGTTCAAACCTTAATAAACTCTGCAGTGGCTCTTATTTTTCATTTCTCCTCTCTGTCACATCCAAATTCTACTTAAAACATCATATACAGCAGAGAAACAAATATGTGTATAATGCTGCAAGAAATGCAGTCTTCGCACAAAGCATAAATAATAATAATAAAAAAAACTGCTCTCAACTAAAATTTTACAGTGAGAAACTCACACCGTTGACTTGATACATTTGGGACAGCAGAGCAACAGTCTCCTGTTCATTATTGCTGTTGGCCGTCTGAGCTGAAGACTAAATCCCTTCAGCTGATGAACTGAGACAAAGACAGGGTTCGTTACGCCTGCCAGTTTTGTGGCCAGACACTTTATACTTCTACACGCTCAACCAGACAAAGTGAAAACTCAAAGTTTGATGTCTCTGAGAGGATTTCCAGTGACACGCAACAGATTTTATAACACACACGAAGCCTTCCACTCAGTAAAAACCATTTGCTGGTACTGTGACAACATGCAGACTGAGTCACGATGCTAAAATAGTAACCTAACTTTTTCAGAAAAGTCTATTATTATGAGGTCTTCTGCATGTCAATTGCTGAGCAAAAACAACAGATAATCTTTGTCTCTGTATAATTGTCAAAGCCTGTCTGGTTTGTTGACTAAAACGAACATGCAGCGCCATGCCATTAATCTAATAAAGTAAAATGTACTACCTTTAGAAACTTTCGGGACCACAAATAAATCTGCAGTCTGAAAGCAAAGTGCTCTGTTGGGAACCTACGGAACAATCAAATTTCTGATATATGACTGGGCTTGATGATTGAGTGTGTGAGATTTTTAAATTATATTTACGATTTAACAGGGAGTCAATGAATAAAAACTAAAATAGGAGAAATAAAATGTCCCAAATTTAAGTTAATCAGAAATCTTGGTGCAGTATTTTTGATTAAACTTAAAGCTTTTTACTTTTTTGGATTTCCTGATAGTAAAAATTACAATAAAAAAAATGTTCATAATGCTAATCTTTTGCATTAAAGTCATCATTAAGGGGATGATGAAGTGCCAAGGAGATTAGCTTCCTTTGTGTTTATTGGGTCCCTTATTAACCTGTTGTCTCACACTGCTGTCCAAGCAGCTGAAAGAAGGGTAATATACTTTCTTTCACTTAAAAGCAAAATAAGTTCAGTTGTTTGAAATTTTGTACAAAAAACACCAATAAATATTAAAGGACCACCACATATTGATCTCAGTAAAGCTCCTCTGTTTTATTGTAACAGTTTGAATACAGTCATCTTAGCTTATTTTACATTTATTTTACACAGATACATTGCAGATAGAATGATATAAACTGTACCAATGAGAGGATTATTAGCCCTGTTGTCAGAGGAATTTCTTACCCCACAATTACTCAACCCAATTTTTGGCAATTTTAGATCCTAATCTAATGAGATGCACCTGTATGTGGTTGGAAAGTATTGTTTTAATTCATTTTTCATACCAATATTACACAGCATTACAACAGTACCACCTAATACTGTAAAATTTGGTACATCTTGTTCCAAATTTTAAGATCTTAATATTTTCTGCGTTCAGGGCTTTGTGTGGCTCGGCTCCCTCTTGAGTAGATGAGTACTGGTCTTTATGGGGAAGTCACCCTGAATTACTGGCAACAGCATCCTAGAGGAATAAATTCCGCAACTCCAGAAGTACTGTCATGGCCAAACTGTGTGATGTTGGTGATTTATGTCTTTATAAATAACAGGAAGGAAGCCTGACTGGAACCTTTCAGTTTGAGGCCCCTAACTTTTGCAAGTTGGGGTCACATTGTATTTTTAAAACATGCCATAAAACTGACACATCTTTGTAGTTGCATATTTTTTTGGCTCACTTTTTATCACTAAAATCTCTTGCAACTTCGTTATACACGGGATTATAAAACTGAGGAGTATAAAAATGTAAACATACTACACGTACTAAATAAATCAAGACTAAACAAATCTTATACTAGGCATTACCCTAATGCCACAAGGTTTTAAAATAATACTACTCCCTCCCGGAGGTCACGGTATAGCCAGCTCTATTGCTCTGAACCACAAGAAGACGACTAGAAGTTTGGATTAGGGGATCTTCAAACAGACAAACTCTCGGATCAGTGAAGAGGAAGAACAGGGGTAATAACTCTGGGTTACTCATTGCACCTTCACAACAAAAAGTGAGCTTGATTTGTGGTCATACCTAACCCCAACTTCAATCAGTGCACCTTTTCTTCCAAACTGTTGTGACTGCTCAGTCTCCGCATGGACACTGCATCATTAATCAGTCAGCGGAAAAATTGCAGCGACCATTGCTGAGGAGTCTAGGATGGTTCTGCTTGGCACATGAATCAACACTTGGGTTGCTGTTGAGTTCGACTGTATCCCACCAATGGGTTCTGTGTGAGTCTGTCAATCAGCAACAACGAAACAGACAAATTCTTCCATTTACAGCTATGTTGCCATTTGTACAAAGGGCTTGTGCTTCTCTACTTAGCCATGTAGTTTGGACTGCAATAAAACTGTCAGAAAGTTATTCCTGCTTCGCATTAAACGAAGCCCATCTGCAGGAACAGACAGTTCCTTCGCTGTCCCCATCCACAGTCCACACACCGATGTTCCTCCCAGAGGCCTGTGTTTAATGAGAAATAACTCAGTGGAGATTAGTTCCATACCACTTGGCACAGATATGCACCCAAAAGAACAGGCCTTCTCCATTTCCTTATTTAGGAAGAAACCTGGGAGCTTATTTATCCACAGGAAATGTTTGGGTCCCAAATCAATGTGCATATGAAACCATACTAAAAACGTCAGACTCAATCTCTTACAACATTCACCATATAGTCTGGCATTGGGCAATAGCAAGCTCAGGGAACAAAGGAAGACATAAAACATCCTGGCTGATTTTAATATATTTCACCTATTACAGCTAGAATAGCTAAATAAACAAACTGTGACAACCATATAACTTTACACAAGCAAAACATATGACTAGCATTTCAACAGTTGCTTTCATCGTCCAGCCTCCAGTGATGTTGCCGATTCTTCATCACACTGACATGTGATTGTGAGGGAATATTGCAGCAAAACTACCGCTGATCCACTATGTTAAAATTCAAGCAAAAATTCAAAAACACATAAAACAACTTAATTGCTTTTATTTTTTGAAAAATAAAATAATATATATTGTCCTTACCACTTTGCACTGCATAACCAACTGGACAGTGTATTATTAGAATTAGGACTGAGCTGAATGGTATTCACTGACATCTGAATATACAATAGCTAAATATTGCAGATCTTACTCAATCTACTTCATTGCGATGCACATTGTTACACTGTCATGATCTTTTTTTGCCATTATAAAATGGAACAATCATTATTGCTGGTGTTCACACACATATTGTCATAATATTGATTATTTTCGTAGCTCGAATTAATTTTATGACAGCTTTTATTTTGACACACAGACACAGAGTGATTGTCTAGCAGTCTAAGACTGTCAACATTAACAGGTTAGTAATTGATGTTTTGAAATATCCAGCTTGAAGTTTTCATTTACACGTGATATAGCACAACATTTTCAAAGATTCGAGTTTTACGTTTGGGTTTAAATGGTGAATCTTACAAATACAATAACTGCATATTTGACCAGGTTATGTTTCTGGCCAGCTTGATCGTAGCTTGGCTCGTTATTATACCGTAAATCACTGATAAAAATGAGAATGGCATTAACAAGATTGATCGTGGTTTAAAGTGCAAAACTGTGAAATAAGCTTTAAGAGGAATTTTGAAAATGTGATCTTTTGGTGTAACTTGAAGTTGATAACTTGGTAATGACTGAACCACACAATTTCTTAGTGATGTTAGAAAGATCCTGACATCACAGAATGAGTACATAATTTTGCTGAGCATCATGCTCAGTTTTAATAGAACCGAGTACAGCGGAATGACTTTCCAGCATCTGGTTATTTTGATGCATAATCCTTGTGCACCAATAGATTTTACTATGATAGAGCATTACAGTAGGTATAGCTGGAGAGGTACAGCATTCAAGTGTTAATTAACAAAACAGTCATAAATATCATAGTGAAGTTTCTATCATCAACATGAATATGCTACGAATAAAAAGCTGTTGTGGTGAATTCATGTCCTCAGATAGCTCATGGCTTTAATGATCTCTAAGCTGCTCCTAACAAGACAACCTTTTTTAAAAAAAGGAAATTTGCACTGTGTTGCTTTAAAGATATTTAAGTTCTTTGAATCATATTCCAACAATTTCAAGATTCCCTTTTTTCTATTTTCTGAGTCATCGGTGGCTTTTTATTTATATTTGTATGCCAATCCGAACTGCAAACCAGTCTATATCCCTCATTATTTGACATCTAACAAATTGTGAGAAATTGTTTGCCTTTAAGTCATTGCCTTTTTCACTTTCCATCTTGAAAACTCTTTAAAATGTTTAGTTGCTCATCTGTTCACATGCCTCCAGTTCCAGGGAGTGCTATAAAATGAACAGGATGACTACCACTGCTCATGCATCACGCAGCAGGCGGAACACATAAACCAAATCCAAAGCACAGCCAGGAAACCCACAAGGACCCCACTGGGGAGCAAAACCTCACGCAGACCGGTGTAAATTAAACTATGTTTACTTTCTCTGCTAGATGTGTCAACCTAAAAGTACAGGAGGAGGATCTTTTACACACTACTGTGATGAGTGTAAAATTTTTATTGTAATCCACAGTAAAATCAACAGCTTTAATGCAAGAGATGCTGAAATATGGATCCAACATTTTGTTATATCAACGAGAGAAAACAATGATCCATGAAAGGGAGCTGAAAATATTACATTTAGATTGGCGATTTAACTCCAATCACAAAATCATATTATTTATAACTGTAAACCAAAGTAAAACTTTTGCAAAAATAAAAAGTAGTCAGTACTTCTCATAATTAAGGATCAACTTAGTCTTTATTATCTTACAAAAAAAGTATCAATTGTATCTGTAGCTAAGAAATAAAGATTGGTATGACAAAATTCAACTTGTGTTCTCTCACTTTGTTATGGAATCAAAAACCAGTACATTACTGTTTTTGAACAGATGTAATTTCTGCTCAAGTTTTACTACATAAAGCACTGGTCCAATAAAGTATATTAAAAAAAAAAATCAATGTTTAATTTTAAGCTACAGATGGACAGCAAGAAGATGAAAAACAGGTAAAATGTTGATAGCTTAAATAAAGTCATTTCCCACAGAAATAGTATTTCTGTGAAATAAAATGTTTTGTGTTTAAGTTTGTGATGATAGGTTTTCCTGACATGCTTATGTCGTCTGATGGTTTTAGTAAATATTTGCATGCAAAATGCCACTTCGCTGCAGTTTGAAAACCACAAGGTTCCCTTATCATCCTCCTCACTCTGAGTGGTTACAAGATCAATTTGTGCCCTCATTCACTCTTATTTATTTACTCCCTGTTGCTCTGAGTGTAGATCTGACCAGCATGTTCTCTTGTCTTTCTCATTTTGAAAAGTGCCTAAGAAATGATTTTGTCTATTGTCTGTTTATACCCCAGAGAAGCCAGAAGTGATCAATTAAAAAAAAAAAAAAAAAAAGAAAAGAAAGAATACTTCAGATCACAAATATGCTTCACATTTACCTTTTCAATACTACAAGAGACCTCAAGTAGTGATTCAGAAGATAATACATAAATTACACTTTATGATGCTGCTGCAATGATAGATTAATTTACTTAAACTTTTTTAGCACATTTTTAGCAGTCATGCCAATGGGTGTTAACCAAACCAGCAACAGGACTGGTTTGGTTAACGTTGGTTAGTCAGTCACAAGGCAGTGCAGTACTGCCCATGGCTAGATTCCATGGGAACCATTTTTTCCAGTAAACAGAGGTCCAGGCTGAGGTCAGCTAAACTGCAGCCATTTGTGAGAGTGCTGTCTCATGTTTGCAATATCTCTGCTTGGCATATGGAAGGATAAAAGGTTACGTTTTTTGTTTTTTTTTTGCCTTTTATTTTCATCCCCCAGTATTTTTACAAGAAGCAGTCGAGTTTAAAATGCCGTCATGAAACACAAAAGAACAACAACAACAACAACAACAACATAATATTCTTATGTTCCCTTTGTTCCTTTGTTTCTCTCTAAGCAAAGTTGCCCAGGTTTATAAAGAGAAAACTCAATAAATTAAGGAGGACGATCTCCCAGCAGATCCATTGGATGGCATTATGTTATTTTGTGGTCTGAGGTTTCCACCATAGCTGTAAGGTCGGTTGAATGATGAGTCAATAAAAACAGCTAATAGCACTCTGGCACAAATCAATTTGAACATCTTTATAAGGGTAGCACATACCAACTTTGGACCATAAAACACCTGTACAATTATAAGAAGCAAAGAGCATCAATATGGGGATGCAAACTCCAGAGAAAGAAAAAAAAAATTATTTGTTCCTGTTACCTGGAGTTTATTCTAAATGCTTTGGAAGTTATGATGGAAGACACATGGGCATGATGTTTTGGATTAGGGAAAACAGAGTCAGGCCACACAGATTGAAGAAGTTCGTGTCACTGGCAGCAAACCTCACAGGAAGGCTGCAAAGGACCCACAGGGAGTAAACGTTATGGGAAGAAAGAGAAATTAAAACCAACAAATAGACACTTAACCTTCTAATGGAAAAAATAAGTTCTAACGACGCTGGAACGGGACTCAAACTGTGCTGCTCTTCATAGACAATAAAAAGCATTTAAACCAACGATCCTGCAGACTCCAAGGTAAATCGTCTCTGGAGTGAGGACACGCGTTCCTTCAGGGATGTTAATGACAGTGTTAGGGGTGTGCAAATAAACCACAGTAATTCGTTTTGATTCAACTTCCTTTCCAGATGCCGAACCCAGACCTTCTCTTCACGCTGCTCCAGAGAGCACGGCATCCACAGCCCGGAGAGGAGATCAGATTACAGAGCTGTGACATTCGATCCGGGTGGAGGCATGTGACACCAGAGTGTGCTTTAATAAACAATAACGCTACCCCACAGAGTTCCACAACACTCACTGCGAGATTAAGAACATTTGTTTATATACCTGCATTAAGTGAAAGTTTTAGTTTTTTTGGAGTAAAATTTGTTTAGTGTGTTACTGATTATGTGACTTCTGAAGGCAACTGGCTTCACTGGATTTTATTCAGGGGTATCAGAGTAAAGGGGGCTGAGGACAACTGCATGGCACACACATTTAAATTGTGGGTGGGGAATAATATTGCAAGCCATATATTCGTTTCATTCTAATTCATGAAATTATTTGAAGAGTAAAGTGATGCTCGAGCATCACATCACTCTGTGATGGTCGAGCACATAAAGTCCTCATAAAATGTTGTGAGGTTTGTGGCTGCAACATGAAAAGATGGGACAAAGCACATGGATGCTCCTGCACTCTTCTGTACATCCATCTTTTATTGCTGTTCTGTACTGCACATGCTGAGCCTCACCGGTTATACTCTGCAGGTGAGCCTCCAGGTTAAACATTTTGCAAATTTACCATCAAGATAAAAATCTGACACGGAGCACGAGAATCAGCAGAGGAAAGTGACAGTGGAATCTGCAGGATTCCAGGCTAGGAGAGAGCCATGACAGTGAGGCTGATGTGAAGACAGACAAATCTTTTATTAGAGCCTGCCTCTCTAATGAGTCATTCCTTAGCTACCAGGTGGGGGTGACCCTTCCAACACCCAGTAAATACCCTCCTTTTTTTTTGCCTCCTCTTTTCTTTGCTGACACCCTTTCACCTCCTCAGCAGGGCTTCCCCCACACTCACGAGTGCTGACATAGATAAGTAGTGGAGCGGAGAGCAAAAGAAAAAGTAGAAACCCATTCAGTGAGCCAGACAAAAGGCTGACACAGATATAAACTAGATGATCAACAACTAAAGTGGAACTGCTTGGGGTGGTTGCTGGTGTGGCAATTTTCTATAAAACCTATTGCTTTGGGTTTTTTTTTTTTTTGCAGCATTATGACCGACTTTTTGTAGAGAGATGGACCCAGCCTACTCCACATGTGTTCCTTGGCTGATGACTGAGCCAAACAGCTTTTCTGACTACAGTAAAATGTGCACATAGATGCAGGGCCAGATGCCTGAAGAATGAGATTTAAACTCCCAGTCCATATATTTAGCTATCGCATGTGAGCATGTACAGTATACTCCTATTTTATGCTGGGCTTTTTATATGCTCATCCATAAAAGCACAGGTCAGAAATGTGTTTTTTTTTTTTTTTATATTGCTTAAAATGGGAAAAAAAAGATTTTCTTTAGTTGTCAGCAATTAAGCAGATTTTTGAGAAATGTAGAAAGTGTGAAAAAGACGCCCAAACTTATTTTCTCTCACTTTACTTGGCCTCTCTGCCCCTGACTTTCCTCTGCTCCCCCTTCTTCTTGACAACCTGACACGTGGGGAACTGCACCAGTACAAACTCCATCCAATAAACACAGCTGAGTCGAGACCACATCTATTTCAGACTGGGCTCTATGAATAGGAAGCAAACACATGTGTCACAGTACACCATCTTATTTCCATACTGGCCACCCGGTGACTGACTGCCCTTAATGGAAAGGAGATGTTGAAACACCTGGTTTTTGCACAAATGGGATACATTGCAGCCTTCCCCCAGTTCCTTTTACTTTTTTTGATGTTATATATATATATATATATATAAATATATATATATATATATATATATTTACCTAGCCCCCTCATTTTCTTAGTTACTTATTATATACGTTATTTTAAATCAGTCCTCAAGACTAATACCTTTAAGTAAAGTCCATGGCACCAAGTAATCAACTTAGACTCACACTGAACTCAGCTGTTCTGTAAAGACCTCAGAGATTTATTAGAGAACATTAGTGAACAAACAGCATAATGAAGAACAAGGAACACATCAGACAGCTGTAAGATGAGTTTGTGAGAAGTCAAAAGCTGTGCTAGGATCTACAACAATAACCTGAACTTTTAATATCTCAACTAAGAAGAACTATTAGTTGAAAAAAAAATGCAATTTAACCTAACCTAACTGCACATCTAAATAGTTGGGTACACTAACAACAACTTGGAGATGCAGCTTTTGAAACAGCTTGAACAGATTTTGGTTCAAGCAAAACTATAATTGGTTGAACTGATAAGTAATGCTTACCTGCTGGCTTTTCTATTACAGTAAGAAGACAGTGATTACTGTGCAGTTTGTTAACAAAAACAAAGGACAAAAGAATGAAGTACTTCTAAATTAACTTGTAAAGACAGTGTACAGCTGACTACAACTACCACAGGGTGACAGTGTTGTATCTGCTGCACTGGACATAATGAGGAAAATTCTCTTCACAAGTTTGTTTCATCTGCAAGAAATGCTTTGCAGTAAGGCCGGTAAAAACATCTGCATTACTGAGATCATAAATCCCTCAGAAACCAAGAGTTTTCCTCATTACTGAATAAGTAGCTTATTATTTTTGTCTAAAAATATCAAATTTTACGACTCATTTATGTTGACAAAACTTAATCTAAAAACACAGAAGTGGCAGACCACAGCTACATTCGCTAAAACCCAGGAATAGAGGGGAAAAATACTGCATCGATGAAAGTTGAGATGAGAGAACGTCTGTTTTAGCAGCAACCACTGCCCACTTTAAAGAGAGACATACCTGGCTTTCAACAAACATGCCCTAGCAATGTAAATCACAGTGAGGAGATTGTGGAAAACCACCATTAGGAGTCAGTCATGCATCCACACAGCATGACAGTGTCAGCGTGCAGAGGGATTGGTTGGCACACCTACAGCGCTCTCAGTTTCTGATAGGATAGGATAAAAAGGCGTTCTGGCTCACAGCACTACAGTGGATCAGCCATCTCTTGGCAAGAAAGAATGCAAAGTGTTCTTACCTTATTTAGCCAAAGCCAGCCATCATATCACAAAGCATGCAAAGCAGAAAGAGTGAGAGGTAACCACAAGATTATCACCTAAAGCTTTGAAAAACACAATGTCAACATGACATATCTTGAAGTAATGTGATTCTATCTGAGGTATGAAGAAGTTAAGAGGTATGGATCCAGTTAAACGATAAGAGCCGCTGCATTTTATATCTTTAAAAGACAAATTCTAGTTCAGGATAACCTGTTCCTAAATGTATGCAAATTACATTGTCAGACATCAATAGGACAGGCAGAATGTTTTTTTTTTTTTTTTTGGAAAGTGGTTCCAAGACTCTATCTCTCAACAAAACCGAACCTTCGTTTGCAAAAGCCAGTGTGCTCTAGCATGTGATGGATGGATGTTTGTGCTTCTTCCAGGATAACAGAAATTAGATATTGTTGGAAGCCTTTAAGAGGAGAAAAATATTGACAAATGGGAACATGTTGCTGCAGCTAAAATTAAAGACAACCTACTCAAGTAAATGTGATTCATATTAACTTTTAAAGCATCCAAGTATTACTGTTTTTCATTAATTCTGAAAGATCAGAAGACTACTATAATTCCAAGAGTTCTTTTCAAATGTTATCCTCAACATTACTTTATGTGCACGAAAGAAATAGTTAACAACTTTAACTAATATAATATGGGCAGAAGGGATGTGTGGGGGGAGGACTTTGCTCTCTGCACAGTAGGGGGTGAAAGGCACGCCGGCTTGCATTAAATCAGAAATATGAGAAAAAGGTTTGCGTGCATGTGGCCAATGAGAAAACACTCTGATTTTAAGCATTCACAAAAAGTTCAAACTTTGAACTGTTTTACATTTTGTTACCTTAAGGTTTTTGGGGTTTCGTGAAAAGTGTTATCCGTGGCAGAAAACTATATCTGTGCATATTCCCCTGAAAACATCAGTTAGAGAGTAAAGCATGGGGGTGACAGTGTCATACTGTAAATGGGTCAGAGATGCAGATCAGAGATGAGGAGCTAAATATAGGCATATCCAGGAAGAAAAACTGTAAGACAATGAAAAATACTTGAGACCAGGGCAAAGGCTAACCTTCCAGCAGAACAACCCTTACCATACAGCTAAAACTACAATAAAATTGTTTGACTTAAGGAACGAGGCAAGACTTGAAAACATACATTCACAAACATGCTCAAAGTCTCTCGAAGTTCAAAGCTGGTAGAAACATACCTCAAAAGCAATGCAGTTGTAATAGCTGTAAAAGGTGGCTCTACACATGGAGATCGCAATAAAATACAGTTAAGCTTGTGGCTGTAACATGACTAAATGTAAAAAATCTCAAGGGGTATCCATTTGCGGGGGCGCCCTAATAAACTTACTGACGTGGCTCAGCATTAGTGCAGTGACTGAACTGATTGAACTTGACTGGCTCAATAGAAAGAAAGACACAGGGTTGTTTTCAGAAAAAGAAAAGAAAAGAAAAGAAACTGTTGAGAAAAGAAATTATTTTAGGAAATCATTCAGTAAATTATTTACAATTAAGATATTACTTTTGATAATATATCTTACTTCAAGCGACCAAAATAGATGCCTCTCCATGTACTTCCAACTTCATAAAGAAAAAAAGGCAAAAAAATAAAACTAAAGCAGAAAAGCTGCGTATGGATTTGGGGTAGGAGTTGGGGTCTTTATGGGATCTAATATGAGTGGGCTGCGGCCCTGCATGATCACACAGTAACAAGTTCAGACACCTTAGCCTAACATTCTGGTACCAGATTCATGCCGTTTGAAGTTTTCACATTAAGCAACTTCATTCCTCTGGCACTCCCCCACCTATCGCATTCCTCCAACGTTCAGCTCTTCTTGACCTTGTGCCAGCTTCACCAAAACCTTTTTTAAGCACACCTGGTAGTGGTTAGGCTCAATCACAGCACAGAGCTGCTGACTGCTGCTGCAGGAGAGAAGGAGAACATCACGACAAAGGTACTCCTATTAACACATGCCTCTATGTTATATGTATTACTCACAGCAGAGTTGGAAGTGTCTAAAGGAATGCACCTCATACCCAGAGCTTTACTCAATGCACAACCTTAAAATTAGAGATAAATCCCCCATTGCATGTGGAGTCGAGATCAGTCGAGATTGGGAAGTGCAACATTTCCACATTCACCAGCTGCTCTATTTTACAAGTTAAATAGATGGTTATTTTGTTTTATTGGATAAAGGGTAAAAATGAAAGGAAGGTGTATGTAAAGCTCCATTCTTCAGTTTGTAATATCAATAGCAGTATGTAAAACAGAGTAAGCAATAAAGGCAAATCAATGACCTCATTCTTTTTAAACTAGCTAGTTTAAAAAGACTCTTCCCAAGGCTCTAGTGATTGGTTTAATGAAGACATGCAACTTGGAATCAAGAGACCAGGGCAGAGGTTAACCTTCCTCTGAAAATTGGTCAAAATTTTTATGACCAGAGTCATGAAAATACAATTTTTCATCAGTGCTGAATGGGTGACCAGCTTATTGAAAACAGAAAAATATTATCATTATATACACATATTTTATTTATTTTTTTTATCAGTGAACTCACCATACAGAAATGCTATCAGAAATGCTATTTAAATGAAATCAGAGGAAGAGATGCAAGAAGCATTTTGAGGAGAAGCTGCATTTCCTAAGATGAGTAAAGACATGTGTTAGGCAGATTTGGGCAATTTAGACAAAAATAAATATCAAAATATCAATGACTGTATTGAATAGTTTCTATAATTATCTTCATAGAGATTCAAATTATAAATCCAGTTATAAGCTGCACGGTATAAACTCTGCAGCATATAACATCAATGTGTTGCATAGTATTTACTGGTGAGACACACTCTCTTTCTTTATGGTGCTTCTTATTATTAAATAATTAAACCTGACAATGCAGGAAACCTACCCTCTGAATTCAAAAGCTAACATAGACCACTCTTTTATGGCTATGGTCCCAAACAGCCAGGCCAACTTAATTAACACATCTAAAGCACTGCTTACTAACACTAGATAAGACAAACCTATTCAAGTTCATAAATGGTCCTTTTGAATGCAACGGTGTTTCAGTGAGACCTTAAAATAGACCAAATTAAGTTCACACTACTGGTTTCAAGATGTTCTCCACCTTGTAAAAAAAATATTTTATTAATGGTTGTCCCATGTACAGCCTGAGAGGCTACATGCAGCCTACCTTTATCATTGTTAATTTTGTTTCCCATAAAAAAGTTGCAATTGGCTAATTGCCCACTACTCATCTGAGAGAGCTAGAAAGAATGAGACTGATCAGACAAGAGAGGCTAAATGTATAATAAAGGATATTTCTATTCTACTTTGCTCTATTCTGTTTCATCTGCTGCAAAGTTACTCTTTTTTATCATGAGTTTTTTTTTTTTTACCTCTGTTTATATTTTCTTTAAACTATCAGTAGAACTGTGTTTTACTGTCTTATAAATAATAAATGACCGTTCATGGACAGGGAGGCTAAAACAAATGTTTGAATGTTACACTGATATATCCTAATATTCCCATTCTTCATAAGAAATCATAATTAATTAAAGTCATTACCAACAGATGAAAGTAATACAAAACAGTCGATATTGAAAATCAGCCAGTGACCTGTGGATCTTGGAAATGGTGTTTCATGCAGCCACCAGGACTCTTTGAAGGCCTTTAAACTTTAAAAGATCCTGGATGTAACCAGAAGACAACATTCCTTTTTCAAATTCTTAAGTATCATATTGAAGAAGAGCAGAGAGTTAATAACCAGAACAAAAGCAGACCACCCATTTACTGTACACACTTCCAGGCTAATGTTTAGTTTGACTGAGAACAACTGCAGTTTGAACAGATTATAATTTCTATAATATTGAATCATGGAAGAATGCTTCACTCAATGACTTGAACAAACAATGACATAGACCTGATGGTTTCCAAAGGCAGAAACACAGAGGTTGGTGTACAGTGTCAGCTTTTAGGCCTATTTATTTCATTTTTCCTCCTTTAAGTAGACTGTTGCTGAAATGTTTTGACTCCTCAGTGGAGGCATGATTTTCCATTTACTCCCTAATTTAGGTTTTATGATTTATCCATGATAGGGTTTGACAGCTGTAAAATAAAAATCTCATTTGAACACAGCTTAATTGGATTTCCAAATGTACTAGTGTCTAGTTTACTTGAAACTAGACTTGTGTTTATACATGTTGTTCCCTAAAACATTTTACTAATAGTATGCGGCGTTACTCTTAATGGTCTGGGAACGCCCAGGACTGCAGAGAACAGCGTTTTTTAATCAACCAGGCAGTGTCAGACACTGCTTACAGTCTTTGTCCGGGTTTAATAGGTTGACCTGTTCCATATCTACAATCTATCTATATGTTGACATTAATAAAACGTGGACTGAAGGTAAAGTAGATTACTTCAAGAAGAACTATTGCTGCCTTGAAGAGAAAAAAAAATATTGCTTGAATATTTGGACTAAATGAAAGAAAATACTTGCTGAACATTCACCAGTTTTTAGACATATTTTTAAATTATGTTCATAGTTGCATAGGTGCCTGATTAGATCCTCAATGCTGTGCAAAACAAAAGCTTATTTAAATAATAAGTATCAAAGTCCAATCCTTGTAGTGTACATATTGTTGATTATTATTTTATTTCACTTCAGATGAGGGTTATTCAGCAGTGAGATTTGCAGAACCCTTTCAAAGACTATGGACAACTTTTTGTGTGCAGCTTACAAAACATTTGTATCATCAATCAATCTTATCTAACTTTTAACTAATGAACTCAAGAGTTTTTCCACTCTTTAAAAGAACATTGAAAACAGACAATACTATTTGCAGAAATGGTCTAATGGGATATTTAACTTTCCTTTTCCTAAAATGATAAACTTTCTGTTTTGTAATGCACATGTGTGAAAAATCTTATCAAATAAAATCCTATCAGCCACATTCCTTTCTGTGTCAAAAATAGCCTAGCTCTAATATGGTGGGCTTTTCCCAAACAATATCTATCATTCAAACACTGCTCAGCCTGTTTAGGCTAGCCAAACTGCAAAAAACCCATCTGATTTATTACAATTTATGCAAATGAGACCCTGGGCCCCTATCATATTCTGAGCAAACTGCTGATTTAAAAAAAAAAAAAAAACTCTATGGGATACAGCTAAGAAATTTAATAAGGACTGGCCTACATAAAAATTTACAGTTTGATTTATTGCACTACTGAGTGAGAACTACAGAGAACCAGAGTAATCTCTTTAGGTTAGAAAAATTCTGAAATTGGGAAAGTGTGGTTTTACTATGTTTGCGGACTTAAATTACAATCTAAAATGGAAAGGTTTCACATTTTCTTAATGGCGCCTTCAATACAGAGTAACTACAGTAGAGTATATGCAGCCACTGTAACTTCATGGGGAAAAACATAACATCTCTACGTCTAAGACTTCACCTGAAGTAATGTGTCCTGTTGCTGCGAAATGAATCCCTGATGTTTCCAACGCGTGGAAGCGAGTCTCTACTTTACAAGTTTTGTTTGTTTGTTTCTATTAGCTAATCCTTAATGTCTTCTCAGTCTGCACCCATTTGTCTTTGGGCCACCTGGGCCACATCAGTGGGAAACACAGGGAGAAAAGTGAAGTGTGCATGTGTGTGATGAGTGTGGCAGCTGCAGGCCTGGTTCAGAGCCACTGTGTCCCACTCTGTCACACCAGTCAATAAACCCTCAACTGTAATTAGCATATGCAGAATGAGATTTTTCCTTCAGTCTCTCTCTGCTTACAAGTATAGATATGGACAAATATATGAAGTTGAAGAATGGACACCAGTATCTGGTTTGTGGATAAGATTTTAATTACTTGCAATTTTGGTTATAAGCACAAAAATTGGCCAAAAAAGAAACCAGCTTCTGAGAAAGAGAATATGTCTGTCTGATGAGCTTCTTAAGGAGATGGTGATTTTTAATGCTGTTTAATGTCTGAGTGTCATTACTTAAGACAACCCTGCACATGACATGTTAATGTGCTCTGAGGATAAACTGTCATATTTTATGTTTTAGAAAATCCTTTCATCTGCATGACTCGAACTTAATTTGTTTCAACAAGCACAAGCTATCACCAAAGCTATTTTTCAGTTCCCAAAGCCAAGAGAGATGAATTATGATCACATCAGTGTTTATTTCACTTGCTTTAGAAGATCAATTCAATCACAGAGCTCTGGCTCAGCACTGCAACGTTGTCACAATCTGCACAACAGCTGTTCAGGGGATGAAAGCCAGTTTCCAGTCAATTTGTCTGTCTTGTAACACAGATGTGACTGTCTACTGGTGCCTGACCAGAAATGACAGAAAGAATATGAGCAGTTATTAAAAAAAATTGTTTGACAAAATCTTATTGTTTTAGAAGAATTTTGACCAGAGATGAAGAGATAATTACAAACTTCTCCAGTGAATGAAATCATACCATCCAAGTCCACCGCAGCATTTTAATGACCACAACAGTAGAACAAGCAAATAACAGAATTTTATCCCACTGACATGTTCAAAATTCAACAAAGAGCAATAAACGCCCATAAAGCCATGAGTGAGACTTGTGAATTCACTTTGTGTGGACATAGTTGTTGGAGGTCGCGATGCTTGGCAAAGCCAGTCATTGTATCAAACATACAGTTCACTGCGTTACAGCTATGTTTGTGTTTTCCACTCAAACAGCCTAACACTAGTTCTCCGTTTGTTTGCATGGCTGTTTTTTTCTTTTTTTTCTTGAAATGATAATGATTCATGTTGATTTTCTAATCCTGAATGGTTTAGCTAATTCATATTTATTATCCGTCACTTTAGAAGCAATGCATGGGTGTGGAATCAGACCTTAGGTGCCATTATCTCCCTTGTGGTCACTCTTAAAATTTCCAAACAGCTGTATCAGCTCATGACTCAAGTACAATAAAGGTTTTTCATAACATTGACAGCCACGGGATATAATCATATGATTTTACTGACCTATATTTCCTGGTGTTTTCCCTAGGATTAAATGCTGAGATGGAGGAAGAATTTTCATTTTATTACGATTATTACTTTGGTTCAGAATTGCAAGTCAGGTTTAAGAAACATAGTAAAAGCTATCCAGTCAATGGATGAATATTGTTAAAATATATAATAAACATAGCATAAATATCTCTCACCCACCTCTGTAATGTATTCTCTGCTCCAAATAGGTATCGTTAATAAACCTCATTATGCTGTTAACCAGCACTAAAATTTATGACGATGACTGACAACTTTTTGCTCAAGTAGTTATTGTCTCTATTTTGAGAAAAAAAAGCAAAAAAACAAAAAGGAAAGTTGGTTTTGTCTTTTACGGGTTCCAATTTAAGAAACTGCACTACGTGTACAATCTAAAGGCACATGACTCCACCCTATTCAATCTGTAACAAGAAGTGAAGGAGACGGTGAGGTTGAGACATTGGAGGATGCTGGCGAATAGTGTTATTGCCCATTTGTTGTTAGCAAAATGAACTGCTCAATATTTCATTATATTGTTGTTAGCCCATATCGTACAGCTGTACACTGAATGAATCGTTAAATAATTATGCACACCATAGAGTTAGTTAAACTTATTTAACTTATTTAGAGTTAGTTAAACTTATTTAAACTATATATATATATATATATATATATATATATATATATATATATATATATATATATATATATATATATATATATATAAAACAAGAGCTGTAAAATACTTTAAATAGATATGAGGTGTTGCTCGAAAAAACAATTGATAGTTGTTGTTTTTTAACAAACAGTTGCCCTTTCTGATTGTACTGTTTCTACAGAAGTATCAGTTAACTATGTTAGCTTAAAAAACCTAAGCAGAATAAATACAATTAATGAGGATTAAAGTAATATTTTACTTTACAAATGTCTCTAAGTAGGGTCAAAGAGATGTTATTACCCGCTTTCGTCTCTATTTTTGTTATTCCAAACTTTCCTGAGTAAAACACAAATTGTTTCAACATCCTGAAAAGTAATCAGCCTGATTTTCTCTCGCCTCAGAGTAAGAGAAACAGAGCGGCATCCAAATAGAGATATGATGACCGACATGAGAAACGTTGTTTTACTCACTGGCAAAAAAAGGACATGGCATGATGTAATGTTAAAAAAGCAACAAATAATGAAACAATAATGATTTTTCCTCTATAAGACCAAAAACTAAAATAGCAGCAACTTCATAGTCCACTTTTATTTGGGAAATTACAAGTCTTATCGCCGGGATCTAACAAGTGATCAAATTACTCAATAAATATAGAAAACCTACCAGTCGGAGAGAGCGGACACAGCTGGGACAAGCTATATGCATGCATGAGAAAGGTGAGACCTGTCCACACCAGGGATATACGAGGCTCAGATGAAAAAATAAATTAGCACTTTTGCACATCTTCCTAATGAGTCACACTCTAAGTAGTTACTCTTAGTATAGCCAAACGTAGTCTCGTAGTTAAAAATACATAATGCTACATTAGCGATACTTAGCACATTGCGAGTGTGAAGCAATTTCCCAGCACTGATGCTCAGCTGTGCTCTGACATGAAAGGAGAGCAACAATCCCCTTTTGATAATAACTTCTGTGTTATACGAGCAACTGATGGGATGTTTTATTTGCGGAAGACGCAGACAGCTCAGTCCTATGATGATGAGATTTAATTACGTCAGTCTGACATGCTACTTAGGTCCTTCAGGCTGCATGAAAGTATGATTGAATCATTTCAAAGTTTGTTCCTCTTTCACTGACTGTAATTTTTTTTTGTCATTCTGCTATTTATGGAGTTAAACTCAGAGGATAAAAGGTTGATATTATCTGGTTAATTAGTCAGATTTTTTGTGGAGCACCAAGCCTCCAGCTTAACAGAGATATCACTAATAACTGAAGTATTAAAACAGCACTGCCTTTTTCCTTGAAATGTGTCCAAACATAATCATTTGTGTTTGTTTTAAGCGAAACATTGATTATCATTATTTCAGCTAGCTCAACCACAGAAACAGGTGGGAAAAAACCTCTGTCATTTACTGTGACGTCTCATTAAAAGGACTTTAAACCACAGAAATATCAAAGCGAGAATTTTCGTCAGTTTTGATGCATTAACGCTAGTTAATAATACAATACACTTTTTAAATTTTTCAGAAACAGGAAATCATAAGTTCACTGAAAGCCTTATCAATTGCAACAATTAATGATAGACCCTTTGACTTACTTATGTGAACAAATGCAAACCAACCTCCGAATAATTACTGTGTCTGTGCAGATTTTGCCCCTGGGTGAAACCTTCTTATAGATCTGTATATGTAGTAAAAAGTAGGACGTTAAATCACATGCATGGTATTGGAATGTATAGCAACAAATATAAATAAGATTAATGCAACACCAGAATAAATTATTTAGCTATGTAAATCCTGAGGCGAAAACTGATGCCAGTCACTTGAGAAATAAACATGGAGGAAAGTGTATTGCACAGAGAAATTTGGTTTAAATATTTATTTAAAGTGTTCTTTGATTTGGTTCCAAATAGGATACATGGGCAGCTTTGTTCAATAGTCGATGAGTCTAATTAAATACGTTCAAAAGGAAACATCCGATCTGATGGGAAACTGTCCGTCCATGAAAGCCTTTCTGAATGTTCCTTTGTAGTAGAATCGTCTGTTTGCCAGGGCAGGAAATCAACATGCTGTTTCGATGAGACAAGCATCCGCAGAAATTCAGGATTTCAGCAGGGGTGCTAATTTGTCATGCTCTGCCACAACATTGAGAATGTATAGAAGACCTTCCAATCTCCTGCTGGCACATGGGGGTCATTAAATAGTTGAAAAAATGACAGCCATATACACAGAGAGAAAGAGATAGATTCCTGCATTTAGAGGATGAGGCCCTTTTCACTCTGTGTCTTGGATTACACCAAAGTCTGCCTCACATATGGACTTCTCTGACCAAAATTCCATTAGCCTTTTTTTTTTTTTTTTTTTTTTATTACATAGAAAAAGAACATAACTCTCTACTAGTAATCCTAGCATCAACCATCAATGATCCTTTTGCCCAAACATGTTCATTTATGGCATAACAAGTGAAAAAATATTTCACTTTCATATATATATATATATATATATATATATATATATATATATATATATATATATATATGTATTATATATTATATATATATTATATATATATATATATATATATATATTATATATATATATATATATATATATATATATATATATATATATATATATATATGTATGTATGTATGTATATTGCTAATAGATTAAGTTTTTACAAACTTTCTGGATTAGAGGACTTGGGTGGCCAATAATTTCTCAAAGTTGGCGAGAATGAAAAGTCATTTACTTGAAGGTGTACATATTCCTATGTCAATGAAATGCAAAGTAGAAGTGTGATAGTAGGACAGGGGGATAATATAAGTACTTTTTTATCGAAAATCCAATCATACTTGATAACTCTTTTCTGCTGCTTGCAAAGAACGATGACACCACTGGCTTAATTTTTCTTCAGACGAGGGCTAAAATAAGGCAGGGAACATTTCCAGTTGGACAGATAGCCCTTTGATTCTGCACAGCTGTACTGCCGTCATGCCTTCGGCTTTAATCTACTGTGGCACAATGTCTCCATCTTTCCTTAGTAATAGTGAACCCCAAGCGCCATCCGCTTGGATGGCGCTTGGGCTGACACTGGACAGCTGACACTGGACTCTGTGCTGCTGCTGCTGTGTTTCTGTGGACTCGACACTTTCCAAAGATAACACGGTCCAAAGATTTCCACTCACGGGCAGACTGAGGCCCCGCTGAGGCAAACTGCCTGATGGGGAACAGACCAAAAAGGGCAGACACATCTTCTAAGATGCACAGCACTACACTATCTGATATGCCTTCAAGGTTTATAGTTAGTAACCACAGATGAGAGAAACAAGGACTGATACTGTGATTTAAATACACTCAGAGGATAAAGAACCAGAAGATCCATGAGGCCCAGCTGGTTTCAAAGCATGACACCAACGATAGAGTAATAAGGATGTCATCAAGTGCAAAAAGTCAAACAAATCAAGTGTATTTACACGTAAATCTACTGATCATGCTATAACTTATCACTAATAGCCCCCCATTCTCTAATAACGAACTGATTCATGCCAAAACATGCTCCTATAATATACTGTTTCTTTCTGTTATTCATAGGTAAATTAAGATTTTCAGGAAAGGCTTGTCCCTGTGAGAGCGCAGGCCATGTGCACAGTCATACACCACATGACGTCTTTGTAGGGGAGCATTCCTTCTAGTCTTTTTACTCTGCCTCTTAAACCATTCTTTTCAATTTGGAAACGGGGTGCATGAACAGCGGTTTAGCAAAAAATATGGGGCAGTAGATTAATGCAAAATTAAGTTACAAAGAAAACATGTGAAATGTCCCAGACTGAGGACAACACAAGAAACTTTCCACAGGCGGAAATACACAAGGCTGAATTTCACTTAACCTCTTTTTGCACTATGCGAAAATGGACAAAAATAGCTGAGAGTTTTCACCATTGCCAAACATCACAATTACCCAACACAATCTCTCTGAGGGGAGCAGGTATCTACAGTATGTCAACATTGTAATGTCTTGGATGGAAGTCAATAAAACTCTATGTTGACACTCTTTTTAAAATATTTTCCTTCCAACTGTGCCCCACTAAACACTACAGAAGAAGGCGAAACAAAAATGATAGTTCCAGCATTCACCATAGCTTACAGGAGCTGGGATTGTGTCTCCTCTCCATTAATCACTATATGGTGACAGGAGGTGGTCCTCCAGTCAATCAGCCTACCCCCGAGGGGTGACCTCAAGGCCGACAGCTTCCCTAAAGCCTCAGCTTATACAAAAAGGCTCCTGCCTGTTCCAATAGCCCAAGCTACAGAAGTCTGTGCCAGACTGGTCCTTTCATCCTCCAACATTTGCACATCTAGCATCCTGGAATAAAAGCATCAAAGGTGTAAAGATTGCAATTCAGAAAAAAGAAAGTGTTTAGGTGTGTGTGCGGCCAGCAATGTGCCCAAGTGTTGCAGCGTGTGGGATAATCCTGTACAGCTTCAGCAGCGGGATTCTCAAAGTGGCTTAGAGGTTATTCAAGGTTAAACCTCAGGAAGTCTGAGCAATGCCTACTGTTGCATGTCATGGGAGTAAGGACAATGAGGTCTTCCCATCTTTTAACTTCTCTCTTAATATTAAGTGGGTTTCATACAAATTTTTCATGTCAAAATTTCATCCTGATCCAAAGATCTCAGTCCCTTTCAACCTCTTTAATCTCAAAATTCCACAGTTTTATCTTGTATATATTTTAATACATCTATCTTTTGTGAACCTACTAGTCTCTATGTCCTGTTGCTGACAGTTACGACTCAATTTCCCCTCTGTGGAACCGGTGGAAAGCACAACAAAAAGTGTCTCCTTAGTGACAGAAGACTTAAGGTTAGTTACGGAGGATTGCCTCCATAACTAACCTCAAACTTACTCCATTTTGTATTTATCTGACTACATTTGTGAAAATTGGTTTAATGATCTGAAGCATACAAGTTTGACAAAATGCAAAAACAGGAAAATCAGTCTGCAGTTTTTGGTACTAAGTTGCTAGTTTTTTATTGGGGGAACATTGTCTTTTTGCATCAATGAATCATTAACAGCTCAATGTCCAGAAGCTTCACCAAAAAAAAAAAAAAAAAACATTCCTCTGGTACAATGGCCTGACAGAAAGTTAAAAAGTGGTGAATGACCAAAGAAGCCAGGGGTACTACTCCTTACGAAATACACCTTCAAAAGATAGTATCTGGGAACTCTGCTTCTCCAGAGCATTGTGTGCTAATGCCTTCTTTTACCTTCTAAGTCCCTTTCCTTCCAAATTCGAAGAAGACACCAGTTGTATTCATTCCAGCTGAGTTACATAAGAGTGTCTCACTCTGGACAAGCCTTGGCAGCAGTGGATGGCTGGTTGGCAGGTTCAAGTATAACTTCCTCTGAATGCTGAGACATAGAGGTTTCAGATGGCAGCAGTGGGGATCTCCTTCAGAGTAATTTCAGGTAGCCTAGGCATGTCTGGAGCCTGAAACAGCTGACTCTACTGTAGCCTTAAAACTCCCATGGCACAATGCATCAATGCACTGCTAAGTGCAAAATGGGCTAAAGACAGGCATGACAGAGAATCAAATTTATTTTGTCTGGGAAATCTTTCAAAAACAGAAAACTGAGACATTTGTTCCATGAAGGAAGATTAAGAAAAAGACATGCAGAAGGCTTCTTGCAGCTGTTGCAAAACAAATTACAAGAATGGTCTTTGAGTTTTTTTTTTTGTTTTTTTTTATTAAGCACAAAAGTAAAAAAGTGAACATATGCCCATGTGTATTATGTAGGTAGCTCAAAACATGACATTTTGGTCTAAAACAACCACAGTACCTTCTTCCAATTAATTTACTTGGTGCAAACAAGTCATTTCGATGGGTTTCTTTCAACAAAACCTCTCTTTTTTTACAGCTCTCTAATAGAGGCTAGTTTAATTCATGAAGACCTTTAACTTCTGAGGTCTTCACAGGACAGTTGAAGTTTTACTCGGTTCAACTTACCTAAATGTGGACTATTTTACTAATTAAATCATTTCTAAAAGCAACTTGATGCACCAAATTCTGATTAGAAGAATTACAGTTAATGAAACATAAAAAACTGTGATGGCTAAAAGTAATTATTTTTTAGGTCACTGCTTAAATAAAGAAACAAGTGAGCTAAACATAAAACAAAAATATTTTCTGCATATGCCCCTTCCTGTATTTAATGTTATTTTTTAAACTTTTTTTTTCACATTTCTAAATGAAACCCTGCAATATCTTTTTGGGATCCAATTAGATCCTTGTTAATACGAATGGCATTCATGCCAGAACATAGAGAAAGCAATCTCTGATGTCTTTAAATACCAAGGGCCAGACAGAGAAACAGATTCTTAAATTTTTTAAAAAATATTTCTAAACACTGAGATTAAAGGCTTGTTCTCTAGCTTTTATCTTATAAACAAACATGTAAGCAAAGCATTTTTGTCCTTTGTGTGTTCAATGATCCTTAAGTGACCGCTAAAGAAACCACTACATAGCCCATAGGAATACATCTGAATGAATCACAACATTCTCTGACATATTCACTGAAAGATCAGACTTAACTTTGCACAGCTTTAACCACAACAACCATGTAAACATGACTCGCCGTCCTCAAAGCTTTGAGCAACATTACTTATGGTTTACATCAATCGAGATTTTCACTCCTCTTTATAAGCAAGACTAAGCAAAAGTCAAAAAAGAAAGCCTTTTTAGCCCTCACCGCAGATGGAAATTGGTTCAGATGTTTGCTTAAATTAAGACAGATGCTTTTGGGATAAAATCTCACAGTTTATTGTAACTTCACAACAATCTCTGTGTACAAGCCTTGCCCCTTATGTCTGTGCTTTTGATTTAAGTACTTATATTTTAGTTTGAAAAATTTCTGAGATATGTCTACTACAGATTAATGCTGAAAACCCGTTCCAAAAATGAGATAAAGACAAAAAATACATATAAGTCATCATTCTTTTTCCAATCTGACTTTAAGTATTTGTTTATTATTATTATTCTTATTAGTCATAGAGACTTTAATCTGACAGACAATATGTGTAGGGAGCAAAAGATTAGGGTGATGGTAAAGAGGCCATTCATTCTTAAGTTAAAATGCATGAAATTTGACCAAAGGACAGACAAGAGCAGCAGAACTCTAATATTGAATGATGAATGTAAAGATTTCTAAGGAAATATGAAGATTTATGAAGAAATGTCTACATTCTGTGTGAGAAAGTAGACATCACAACAGCTGCCCTAATATGCTAAAGTAGGCTTTTTGCTCAATTCCACATATTTTATCAATGCTTCTGCTTTTTTTCCCCTCCTCCATCTGGTTCTGTTCATCTCCTTTAAATGATATAACAAAGGTTTTTCAATCTTCTCCTGCTAAAAGTGGTCCCCTTGAGTGTCATGGGTGGGCTGAAAGAGGAGTCTAGTCTGGTGCTTGAGCTCTTTCAACTGCACCCTTCAATCACTCTCACAATGTTTGGAATGGAGGTGAGAAGAGCATTCATGCTTCCAGCTAAAGAGAAACACATTCTGGTTTCTCTGGTTTTCTGAAATTTGTCAAAAACATGTCTTAACTACTACATAATAAGGTATTTTTCCTTTTTTACTTTGAACATCAAGAAAAGTTCTGCTCCAAATGGTTTCATTACACAAATCTTATTTTTATCCTTCATTTTTCAGAACCAAAATTCCTCCTTCAGTGCATTCTTCTGTCTAAATTGGGTAGAAAATGACTTGTTTTGGGCTTCAAAGTGAGAAAGATTATATGTTTCATTGAGGGCTCAACAATCTAAACATTTCCTCTCCTATCTCTAGTCTTCCACTGAGCTTGGATTACCTCTAAAAATACCATCTGAAGTTGTGACTTTGGCTTTGACAATGTTTGAAGATGATAAATGGAAACAGACACCTCACAGTGTGGTAATATTTACATGGATTAAAGAAAAAAGGTTTACAATGCCCATCATCATTCCACAGTTTTGAATCGTACACCCACTGTAGGTGTTTATAATCCTGTGAACCAGAACGTGAGGTGACAGCATGCAAATTATTAACTCATCACCACAAAACGTTGCATACCGCCTGCTGCCACTGCCAAATAACTCAAACTTACTGTGACTGAAATTCTGTTGCGCTGCAGTCATTTATAGGTACATGCGTCAATCTCCGTCATGGTTTTGTTTTGTCAAAACCAGTGAAATACTAAAACTAATATCACACAGAAAAAATAAGAGGATTTGTGGAACAGGTCTGTCAGGTCTTTGAATTATGTGTGTAGTCTTTCATGTGTCCCTAGTCTCAATATTGGGTGTATGCTCACATCAGCAGAGTGGGCTCATAAGTGCTTCTTATAGTCAACACTGAGTACAAGTTACCTTTGACTTTCTTCAGCATATTTGAGTTCTTTTTCAATAGATCAGCAGATCATTTGTTGGTGAAAGCTGGTCCAGGACTGTCCCTATGTTTAAAAAAAAATAATTATCCAATTGATAAGACATGGGTCAGGTGCGACCCTTCTATGTTGTTGTTTTGTTTTGGCTGCCCAGTGAGCTGAACTTATTTTAGGCCATTAATCTCACATCTTTAGTAAGTGAGCTGTCTAGAAAGCATATTAATTAACACTCACTTTAAAAAAAAAAAAAACACTTGGATTTCAGACACTTTCTTCACTCTCATCTCTCCATCGTTCCAGAGATCCTGGACACTGAAATAGTTGTGTAAAAAAAAATGAAGTGCAATGTCACTGATTTGGTCACATTATCCTGTATTTCAAAAGAAAAGTCAGGATAAATAAAATATACAAAGCCACCATGATCAAGAGACTGGCAGTTAGAGAAGCAAAAATCAAGGGCCGTTAATGCATTCTACCTTTCTAATGATGATCTCTTCAAAGAGATGCTATGAACCTCTACCACTTTTAAGCATTGCTTCAGAGCAACAATCGACTGTCACATCCTTTCAAACTAATGCTCAAACAAAACATATCAATCCCTGTTTTTCCAGCTGAAGGCAGCTCGAAGACTACATCCATCACGACACATGAATGTAACAAAAATCCAATAAATCCTCCATTAAAGGAAAACAGTAATGGTAAATGATTCAAAGCCAGCCAGCTGTGGCAACACTACTTGATCCAAGGTGAAGAGAAGAAAAAATAAGCCTGTTTCATGCTATAGTGCATGAGTGACAGTTGGTGTAACAAAAAAAAAAAAAAGAAAATGTGAACTGTTTTGGTTCTTGTGTGGATTTCTCATTTTCTATAGATATAGAGGGAAAGAGATGTTTCCTTACAAAGACAGCCACATCAAAGCTGAAGGAGAGAAAAAGAGCCAGCATGACATATGAGGGAGGATGTCTAATGAATTCCATGGCACACAGGGATTTGGCTGAGGCCCACTAGGGCACAGAGTTAAAGGTCAGTCGTTTTAAAGGCAGTGCTGGCAGTCTTCTTTCCGATATAATATAAACCCAAAGTCAAATTACAGATATGAGTGAGACGATAAACTAAATGGCAATTGAAGGTTCACAGATTATATGCTGACAGATGTAAACACACTTTAAAGAAAGTTCAGAACATAAAAAGAAAAGAGAAAAATGACAAAAAAAAAAGAAAAAAATATTCCATTTTGGCATACTTAGCCAATGTAAACTGAGAAACAAAATAAATAAAATAGGTAAGTTAAGAAAAAATTACATTTATTTTTGCGTCTTTCGTCATTGGTTACTTTTGCCGGGCCTAAGCCCAGATAAAGGAGGAAAGATGGAGTTGCAGGATTAAGAAAAACAATAATTGTAAGAAGATGGCTCATTTATTTTTACTCACTCTAAAAACATCCTTTACATTTACCGCTGATGACCAATTATAAGACCAACTCAACAAGATTAAGCAACTTCTAGGCACTTTTAAAACAGCTAGTTAGTTTTCTTACTAAGCAGCAACAATGGGCGTGAGAGACTGAAAACAGGGAGTATGTATGTGTTACCAGGTTTTTTGACAACAACCCTCTTTGGTGTGGACTCTGTTACCATGGAAAGAAATGCAGCCATTTTCCTTATCAGCCAGGTGTTTAAAAATGAAAATAGAGAAAGCGCAGAAGGTAAGAAGTTATCTCAAAGGAAAGTTTTTCCTAATATATGTTGATATTTCCTTTGGGTCATTGACGGGTAGGAGAGCGCGACAGAGGTAGATAAGTTGCTCTGTTTTATCCTTTTGCACTTGTAACATCTGTTTGACATGTAATGTGTGAATATCAATTTAGCCAATCAAAATAAGATATAATAGCTTATTTTCTGTTCTTACTAAAGGACAGAAATTTGGCCATAAAATGCTCATCAGTTAATCTCAAATTTTAACAACTCTGCCTGTCTGTGGATAATTAAAGTTAGACCTGTTTTCTTTTAAATGTGTGTTCAGGGCTTCTAATGAGGCCCCAAACATCTTTTATCCATTAATGAAATGGAGAGAAGGCAAAAAATCTGACCAGAGGCAACTCAAACCCAAGCTCTAGAATCTCACAAATCCTCCATAAGTAAACAGGTCTGTGCAGTCAACAAATAAATATTGGTTTACGGAAAAACAAACATAGAGACTTTCCAATTCTTCTTCCCCACCAGCAGTCAGATGTTTAGCGTCTGTGGTCACGGATGTTACACACCTGCCTGTTTCGGTGGGATCTGCTGCAAACTCAAACTAGTGGAGAACCTCAGGGCGGTCTGGTTCACATGAACTTCTCTTTAAGCTGTCATGACGGGCCTTTTTCAAAAGGCACTATATGTTGTTGTTTTCCGACAGAAGTTTGTGTAGCTGTCAGAAATAAAGCTATGAGATAAATATCACTTACTGCTGCAAAACCCTGTGATGCATCTCTTGTTATGCAGAGAGCCGATCCTTTGGTCAGAACCCCATGTTCACCCTTTTTCCTCTCAATCTTGTAAACAAGAAAAGAAAGGAGGGGAAAAAATCCCCCACAGATGAAAAAGTAGACAGCTCTCTTCTTTCCTGGATGGGTGAGTAGTAGCACTGAGGGGCCTTCCAACTGGAAACAGATGGCTTCTTAATGTGTGCATGCCTTTGGAGTGTGTGCAACAGAATGTGGGAATGAATGTGCTTGTATGAATTAATGTTACAGCTGTGTACAAGTTTGTATGGGCCAGCAATCAGTCCTAATCATACAGTCAGGAAAAAAAAGAAAAAAGAAATTGTACAGGGACAAAATATAAGGAAAACTCTCTGCCACACCTAAATCACACGTTAACCTCAGAAATGTTATCTCACTGCATATGGCTGCAAACTCAGAATGTATACAAAAGCTGAGCGCGACAAAGTGTGAGGCGAGTGATACCATCAACCCTTCAGACAATCTGGTTTTGTAGAGAAAAAGAAAGATCCATTCCACCCACTTTTCATTTTTGCTTCTTCAGATTTCTCCTTGTTGGCACATTGTTGTTCAGGTTGGTCTCGAGGGGTGACTCCAAGTCTATCATAGTATTTTAGGCTTTCTTTGAAGCGAAGCAAAGAGATGAGAGTCTGGGACACTTGATCTTCCGCTGTGTCCCATGGGTGCCATGGGACATGAATGTTTTTAATTATTCTCCTCCTCTCCAGCCTTCCCAGACACAGAAATGTTTGATTTTCTGGCTTTAATGTGACTTCAATATGACTTCAGTTTTTGGTGCAAATAGATTTTTTTGAATCCGGTCTGACAAACACTGATTCACTGTTTAATCCTCCCAATGGTACAAAGTAGATACGTGAAAAAGAAAACTAGTTTCAGTATTTTACTGACCAGCGCATCCACAGTCTCGTGCGATCATATGGAAACAAGACATTGTTAAGAAGGCTCTGCATATTAACTCATTCAATTCTTTCTCTTGGGATTCATGACAACTCAAAAGCTTGATTAATCTATTGTAGCAGTTCATGGCTTCACAGATCAGGTAGCTCGGGTGTGACGCTTTCCTAAATAATTAATCATGGTGGCTATCATTAGCCAGTATTACCCAAATATCCTTAGCACCTCCAGATAATAATGAAAAACAAATCTACAAATGATTTCCTGAATATTCATGTGTTTGAATATATAAGATAGAAAACAATAGAAGCACAATGGTTGATGTTACTAGACTTAAAACCTCTTACTGGTCTTGTATCAATTTGAAACAAGTCATATAGAGGACAGAGACACCATGTGGAAGAAGGTGATCTGCTCTGATCTGATCAGATGAGATCAAATGCAATTTTTTTTTTTTTTTTTTTTTTTTGCCTACAAGTAAACATGTGAAAGATGGTGGTGGTGAGATCATCCTGTGAGAAAGCCTTTCTTTAGCAGGGATTTGGGAGCTGACCAGAGTTGATGGGATGGAATCATATACAAGACATTGAAACACTGTAAGAAATCTATCTTAACAGTAAATGATCATGGCCTCAAAATAACATGACAGCATCCCAAACTGTTCATAAAACTTTAATGAGACAAAGATTAAAAAGTCAAAAATCAGTGGTCTGTCAACTGCAGGTGTTAGTTTTTATCTGGCAGCAACCATTTTTTCTCCACTGAATAAAAACATCCTTTTTAACATCCACAAACATTTCATTTATCAAATTGGTAATCAAAACGCCCAATTTCAGAAAACTATAGCGTAAAACAAACACACAAGACTGCAGTGGTCACAATGAGTCATGCCATCAGCCAACTTTATAAGAGGTTGTAAATTACAAGCCAAAATAATCCACCAAGGATGTGTCACCTCTGATCTCAGCTGCCACCCTTCTGAGACGATCAGCATTGTGCCAGATGAACCTGTTCTAGCAGGTGAATACCGTCAAATTTAAGCTTTTATTTTTTGTTAAGATTTATTACTTTAAAGAATAAAAAGCACATGTTTTAGAAAAAAAAAGGGGGCTGCAACAGCTGGGTAAACTGTCTGACTTATTTACAGCAGCTTCTTGTAAAACAAGTAACACAAAGATGACAGTAAAAGCACATTGTTGGGGGGTTTAAGGGATATTTCTGTGTGACATTGATACATTTCCCACATCAGAAATTGGTTTGTGTGATTGTGATCACTGAGAACATAATTAATTTATCACATGGTATTCAAAGTTAGACATTATGAGAACTAAACAATGATCTGCCACCACAAGTGACCCTCCTTTTCCTTTTTATTCAGTCTCAGAGACAATACTACAGTCAAGATGAGGCCATATTGTATTTACGGACAATACAAAAATAAGCATAGACTGCTTTAATCAGGCTCTTCATACCACATCTAGCACACTGACAATAATTACAGCCTGACAATATAAACAGGCTGTGGCCGAGGCTAACACGCAGAATGGGGCAAGATGAGTTGATTTCTCCAAGCCATCAGCTGCTGGGCTGCCCGTGCAACTATAAACAAAGACCAAATCATTACCAGTTCTGCTTACCTAATGAGAAAAACCACATCAGCTAAAGGTAATTTTCCTTGTTTTTATTAAAGAACTATGGCAGTGGTGATTTTGGTGAGCAAAACAAAACAAAGTCTCACTGGAGGGTAGTGCTGTGGTACTGAAGACAAGTCTTATTCTCAAGACTAAAAGCCCCAGCACACTTTATCCAACAGCCGACACGCAAGTCATGTGGCTGTGAATCGTTCATATTCGCACACACCTTTCTTACAACAACAGTTGTGCAGCAATTTCTCTCACTAAGTATGCTTCAAATCATTTCAGTTTGAATGCATTTTGGAAAAAGTTTTGTACTCAGCAACCATATGCAATATAATTCTGGTTTACGACTGTTAATGTACACTAGTGCCTTGTTTTCTCCTAAAGTTGTTGGTTATTAAAGAAGGTTTAGATAATGCCTCTCTATGCTCCAAAAACACTGATAGGCAAACCGTCTTTTTGCATATCAAAGGTGTTTTGAGTTTACAAAACAAATTACGATGGCAGACTGCTACAGTTTCATAAACTATTAGCTCTGTGGGTAAGACATTTTGTTCCACTTCTTTATTACCTCCGAACAGACATATGCATGTAAGTGCTAATGACTATGATTAAGAAAACCCGGATTAGGTCCTGCTGTGGTTTGCGCAGGCTGTAATGCAAAAAGGCAAACAGGAGGCTGATTCTGTTTTGTGTAAATCTAAAAAAGAAAAAAACACACCAGAAAACACTGTCTTAAAGATGTTCCACTTAATTGAAGTTTAAACTCTATACAATGTCTGTTCCACAAAATAGCAGTAAATGACACAGAATAGAGTAAACATGACAGAAACCAAGTCATTACTCATACCCTAGGAGGGAGCCTCTGAGGTAAACATCTCAACATTGTGGGTGTGCTAATGCAAAGTCATCAGTGAGAACACATTTAAAATGAAATTAAAATATTCAGTTGCAATAAGTCTCTAGGAGCCTTCATTTCACCATCACTGTTAGAAATCTAATATTATTTCTACTTCTACACAGTTTGAGACAAACAAACAGAAAAAAAAAAAACAGAAAGTAAGTATTGGTACACGATCTGTAAATATATAACAAGCATCCAACCTTAAATATGCTATGCCATTTAACTTTGAAAGACTAACACATTATGTCTTTTGTGGACCAGGAAAATCACGGCATAATGTGCTCAGTGGGCCAAAAGGTCACTTTGCTAGTCTGATAAAATTAGGCTCAAATGTCTGGACGAGTTACAGTAACAGTGGCTGGCTAAGCTAGACAAAATAAATCAGCTTGCCACACAGAGAGCCACCAAGGGGGGCCAGAGTGAGGGGCAACAGGTGGCTGTCAACTTAGAGAGAAAGAGGGCCATCATCCACTTAGAGTATGTCTATCTCTCCCCAGGCTCCACTAAGCTCAGCCACGCACCAGCAGGGGACAGAAGAATCCGTACTAGAGGGGGGTTCAAACAAATATTCACAACCACAGCCATATTGAACTCGCGACCTGTCGTGAAATCAATGAGAATCCGCCAACAAGATGATCAATTACAGCGTTGTTTTAAAAAAAGCTTTGAATGTAAAATAGCTCCACAGTGTCACTTACGTAGTTAGCTTCTAAACTCTCAGAAGAAAAGAAATCCTGAAGTTATCCACATAAGCAAACCTAATCTCTGTCTTAATTCTTGTGCATGTCACTAATTCTTTGATCAGCTGTCATATTTTAGGAAAGGACCCTAGTCTGGTGCATCCTCAGCTCCAGTCAAACATCTGACTCAGATCATGTTGACCTAATTTAAATAAACCCTGTCTAGGTGGATTTTACCTCAAGTGAAATTTGACTGTCTACAGCTTAATAACCTTTGCAGATTTTGAGTTATTTTTGCACTTCCAAGTCAGCAGGAGGGGTGTGTGTTAAGAGAAAAGATTCTCCTCCTTACTGTGCTGCTGCTGAGGACATTATGTATCTATAATGAACTCTGTGAGTTAATTACTTTTTAAAAGCCTGTTTAGTCATTTTATATGACAAAATAACATTAAATAAGGTAGCAAAACAAATAACACCCACTTATCAGCACTGTATTTCCAGAAAGAGGCGGAACAAGCACGTCAGTGTAGTTAAACCAAAATCTGAAAGCCAACATCTGAATCAGATTGGACGCACGTGTGTCTGTACACATGCTGCCGCGTGTGCGTGTTTGCATGTGTTTCCACTCAGCTCTTTGTGCTGGTTCCCTCACATTACTCAAAAAACACAGAAACTCTCTCTGGCTTATGCCACTGCTCTGTTTTTTAGTATGTTGTGGAAGGGCTGTTAATTGTCACACAAATTAAGGCCCTGGGCCCCATCCCACAACTGCCACTGTTGAAGTTCAAAAAGGATGCAAAGGAAGCAATGTGCTGCTAATACAGGTAATTAAAGTTCATATTATTTCCATGTGTGATATGAACAGATTAGGGTGGAGTTTATTACTTACCAATGCAGGCATGAACTCTGACTGAAAGCTGTGAACGAAGAATGATGCTGTGTTTCTTGCCTCTCCTGCAAAGAAAAAAAGAAAGTGCTCAATAATCTGTGTTTAGGTTATCAAACTAGAGATGCAGAAAAAATAAGATTGTGTGTAAAATTGGACAATTTTCAGTTTGATAAGCATTCAAAGGTAGACAGCCAGTCAAAAACCCATCCAGATCTATTCCCATCCAGAGAACACCTTCAAAACTACACTGGGCTTCTGTACGGCTGGTCTACCTATCTAGACCAGCTGTTGGCCAGGTCACACCAACAACAACACCATTTAGTGTGGATGCTGATAGAACATTAGAATGTTCTAAGTTGGCTATTTGAAGCATCTGTTAAATGCTTTCCAATGAAATCACTGGAAGAGCAAAGACTTAACTCTCCCACAGTGACGCTTTGGAGGATCATGTCAGATTTCGTGATCGTACAACGGGAAAGTGATGGAGGTGTCCCATCAGCCTGTCAGTTCCCAAATCCACACAAAAACAATCCTTGTAAAAGCACACACGGGGTCAGTGTGACCCACCAGGACTACACACAGGGTAAATAGCTTGAGAGTTCCATCTTTGTGAGATGGTTAAGTCTAAGTAAAAGGAAACTTGCTATGCTATATGCTCTCTGGAAAATGCCTGCTTTTCATTCATGCTACAAGGGATTCAAAACTTATGGCCAACATATGTGACACTTAGGCCCCTAATATTAATGACTAGTAAGAACATGAACAATCATGGCGAAGTATTGAAGATGTGAATGCAGCATTGAGAACGATCCCTAGCAACACCATAACGGAAACCAATGATATCAGAAAGTCCTACCAATGGCTGGAAAAAGCTGGACTCAAGGACAGCACAGAGGCCCTCATCCTGGCCGCCCAGGAACAGGCCATAAACACCAGAGCAATAGAGGCCCAGATCTACCACACCAGACAAGACCCAAGGTGTAGGTTGTGCAAGGAGGCCCCTGAGACAGTCCAGCACATAACAGGGTGCAAGAGACTGGCAGGGAAAGAGTACATGGAACGACATAACCAAGTGGCAGGCATAGTGTACAGAAACATCTGTGCAGAATATGGACTGGAAGCCCCGAGATCAAAGTGGGTAACACCCCCAAAGGTGGTGGAGAATGGCCGAGCTAAGATCCTGTGGGACTTCCAGATCCAGACACACAAAATGGTAAGGTCGAACCAACTGGACATTGCCGTAGTGGATAAACAACAGAGGAAAGCCGTTGTGGTGGATGTAGCAATACCGAGTGACTGCAACATCAGGAAAAAGGAGCACGAGAAACTGGAGAAATACCAGGGCCTCAGGGAGGAACTGGAGAGGGCCTGGAAGGTGAAGACCACAGTGGTGCCTGTGGTCATCGGGGCCCTCGGGGCAGTCACCCCCAAACTGGAGCAGTGGCTACAACAGATCCCAGGAACAGTATCAGTTCATTTCTGAACTGCACATTTCAGTTCAGAAATGTGCAGTTCTAGGCACAGCCAAGATACTGCGCAGAACCCTCAAGCTCCCAGGCCTCTGGTAGAGGACCCGAGCTCAGAGGATAAGAACCACCCGCGGTGGGTGAGAAGGGATTTTTTTTTTTTTTTTTTTTATGGAGGAGATGGTTTGATTTTATCTCTAAATTAGCTTTTTTCAAAAATCTGTGATATATATTTTCTCCCGACATTTGTATTTTGGTCATAACAACACACCAAACTAGGAAAAATTCCTTTCCAAAACAGAAAAAAGACGGGAGTAACTCGGAGGTCATCTCCTCCCCCCCTGTGTAAATGGAAATGTGCCAAGAACCAATCACCATCCTGTCAGCTGCTTACAATAGCTCAATGAATCCAAAGCAAAGGCAGCAACAAAGAACCTCGATTCAATTCAGTTACCATTAGAAAAGCATTTTTGCTTTAAAATAGATAATCTTGCCATTTTAAGAGGTTCTTCTGCTGTGTGGACTATACAGAAGTCAGACAAATCTACTGAAGGATAAAGTTGACACTCTTACTTTTTTTTCACTGTTTGACACTTTAATTACAAGACTCATTACTTTCCAACATCTCTCCTCTTTCTGTGTTACTGGGGTACACTATTAATTATTAGAATTCTTCTATTTTGGCTCACGATGCATCAAGAAGTTGATTGGTCCAAACAATCTAACAATCCAAATCAATTGATTTTTAGCTTACCAATTACAAGACAATCAGAAAATGTAAAATGTTTTCTTCTTTCAATGTAGTTCCTGTTTACCAACAGAAACCTGCTTTTTCATTACTTTTCCATTTCACACTTGCGGCTGTGACCAGGTTGTCTTCAACTTTTTTCTTTTAAGCAAAGAAGCTGACTGACACTCGGAGTAAACTAGTACTTGGGAGTCTGAGTTAAAAAAAGTTGTTTTTTGTTTTTTCTTTTAACTTCTGAAAAAAAGTTTACAAAAGCCTAAATTAGAAATTGGTCAGAATTGTCTAATTGATTAATGTCTAAACTGGCATCTGAATACAGCAGATCTCCATAGTTAGCTTTGAATTTTGCTGTTCATGTCCACTCTGTGTGTTTGGATGATAGATTGTGCCCTTAACCTTCCAAATATCTAAAGAAACCACAAACAAATCAGCTAGACACCAACACAGACAAGAGCACAGCAGGTATAACTGCACAACAGCCCCCTCCTTCACACTACTGACAAATGGGCTTTTATGGTTGTGTGGTTGTTCAGGCTGGCTCAGAGCCAACGGCTGCCTGTCCTGGACCAGGAGTGGGTTTGACAGTCAAAGAAAAGGCTTGGCAACAAAGAAAGAAGCTCATACTAATGCTGTGTCACAAACAGGCGACATTGGGAGGCAGACAAAACAGGCTTTGCACCCCCGACTGATCAGCTCTGATATTATTTACAAAATGGGATTATATGTCAGAGAAAGCCTGCCTATCCTCACTATTTTTCAAATATAGCATCCTGCAAAAGACAGAGGCAACACAGGAACAACATCTGTCAACATAGGCCTTCCCCGGTGAGATGAGACAGCAAACAGGAACGTAATCCACTGTGATGCTGTCGAGGTAAACGGGTAACTAGAGCCATTTTGTCACGAATGCCTGCTTTCTCTCTGCAATGAGATACCTAAGCTTAACAAAGACCTGAGGCTGCACAGGCTGACGTTCTCATTATCAAATTAACCAAACATGCATGGAATATAAATGGGATTTTAAGGCACACCTCCAATGAAAATAAATGAAAATTCAACACTGTTGTACAGGGAGGCCTCCAGATTCATATTCTCACATCTAACTATGCAACTTTTAAGAAAGATAAGAGATAGGATAGGCATGATGCTGTATAAGCAATCTAATCAAAGGAAACTTCTGAGATACAATTCCTAATAACATTTTAATAACTATCCGAAATATGTCATTCCTCAATGAGTTACTCTCAAGACAATGACAAATTACATCGCCTTGTTACAATCTTTGTTGTATGCTCTTGTCCGGAAGAGTCTGCAGAATTACCTAAAATAATAATCCACAAATTACTATAGATGAAGAAGATGAGCAGTAAGCAATTCTGCATAAAACCAGACAGACCAGGAAAAGTGATGGTGTTAAAACTAGAAAAGTGACAAATACTGCTCTCATTTGTGTAAGACTCTTAAAAATTGTGGCACAAAATTGAGATCTTTCCTGCCATCAGCTGTCACCATAGTCAATAACTCTTTGAAGAATCTAAATTAATGAGTTACAACATTCAATTTCCTTTTGGGATTAATAAGGTATTTTGAATCTGAATTTGAATTTGAATTGCAGTCAGGATGCTGTAATTCAAATGCAAGTCAGTAGAGCAGTTGACCAATCATTCTGCCAATCATTCTTTCTAGGTTGTGTCTTTAGTAAAGTTTATAGCACTGACTGGACATGGGCATGTCTGCCCAATCTAAACTCTCTGGCTTTATCTAAGAGAGCATTACTGGTCCTGTTTATGAAACGCAAAATGTGTACCTAGAAAGTGAACACACACTCTTGGACCGCAGTTAAGCCAGATCTTCCCCTCAAAGACCAATTAATGCGAGACAAGAAGGCCCCAGAGTGATCTACTGACTCAGCATTTCTTACCAAAGAAACTCCTGCACCCATGTCCACCAACGGACCACCAGCGCCTGATCTAGTCAAGTTAAGTTCTAATTTATAAGACCATCTTTATGCTTTGGTAACATTTACACATGCACAGAAAAAAAAAAAAGGTATTTACCAGACTGCTTTATCTTGCCAGTTAATATTCTTTAACTGCAAAACACAGAAAGTGAAATAATAATGCTTTAACTCTCTGTGTAAAGTTTAGCTGCAAGATTGTTTGACAAATTCTCTGGTTATTTTCAGATGCACATTTCTCCCTTCAACGAAAATCCTGTGTGTGCTGAGAGCAATGTCCAAGTCGGTCAGAAAAAGTTGTTGGAAAAAAGCGAAAGCAGAGCTCTCCTATGAGAAATGAACGGATATAATGAGAAACTGAATATTTGAGGCCTGCAGAGCTCGAACAGTTGGATTTTAATATCCCTGCCTTTTAAACGCTTGTCAAACACATCAAAAAACAGGCAATAAAACTAAGAAAAGCATTTTCAGCATAAAATTGTTGGCTTTTGCGTTTGAATTACACGCACCAGTGAAATGCTATAAGCTGAAATACACACACACGCACACACTGCACCAAAATAAAACATCCCATGCCAAATCAATTATGTATTCACTAACTGCTCTGATCTTCAGAGGATAATTGAGGGAGTGGAGTCTTTTCTTAAGGACTCTAAAACTTAACAAATAACCTGCCAATCAATGCCACATATGTCAGCAAAACCCTTTAATGTATCTCAACATTAGTTCAGTTCAATAGTTAATCAACATCATCATGGCCAGTTACAATGAAAGTACTCCAGCCTTGTCCTTCAGAAGAAATAAAACTTTGTAAATGTCTCAAAGGCAATGACATGCAAAAGTATTTTTACCCTTTGAACTTGTCCACATCGCCATGTAACAATGAACGTTAATGTATTTTACTTGTAGCATATGTGGTAGATCAAGAGAAGTGGAGTATAATAGTAAAAGGAAAATATGAAAAATGTGGCATACCCCCAAATAAATCATAACGAAATCTATGGCCTTCAGAAGTCCCTTATTCATAAGCAGAGTTCACCTCTGCATAATCTAAGCTCAGCATTTAGAAAACATTCTTTAACAAACAGCGTCAGGGAGATCAATGGACGCACCAGAGACGACACGGAGAACATGGCGAAAATGTTTAAGTTATATAGCAATGTGTCAAGCTTTGACAATATTACTAAGCACTGTTCAATCTGACTAAATTAGGTATGTTTTCACAGCAAACCTACTAACACATGGATCTCCACCAAAACCGAAAGAGTAGGCAAGGAGAGCATTAGAGAAGCACATCCATGGTTTCTGCGGAGGAGTTGCACAAATCCATAGCTCAATAAAACAGATAAATCAAACACACAATCATTAAGGTGACATAAGAAAGTGGAAACAGCAGGATGTGGTGATGTATTTTGTTCAACATGGTCAGGTAAGAGTTGATAGGAAGATAGAGCTACAAACAAAGCAGCACTCTACAGAACAACAACAGAAAAACAACCCTAAACAATAGAGTTAAAATCAAATCATATTATTGTGACAGAACAGATGAGTAAAAGTCAATACTTAAATTTAGTTTAGAATCTGTTGTTCCTGGACACGCTCCATCTAATCTAAAAAAAAAAATGGGTAGACGCCTCTAGAAGTCTAGTTGTGCAAAGTTGGTAGAAATATACTCCAAAAAATTCAACTGTCCAGAAAAATAGTTTTAAAAAAAGCGTTCACTAAAGCAAATAAGACCTGCTTTTTCTTTAAGAGTCCTGGAAATGCATTGGTTCAGTCTGTCGCGGCTGCAAAATTTCAATAACAAGACAACTACCTAAAGACAGAAATGCCTCAGCACATGTCTTGGCAAACTGGTCAGTTAATAACTTGAAGAGAAGCTGCATCAGTGATGAGGCGGGAGGGTGAATATACAAGTCCAAGCTACACAACATGGTATGGAAGTGATTAAGGCCCTTAAGCTACCATGACATGAATATCTCCTGGCTCTGCAGCCCTCTGTCAGAGGATCATACTTTAATCTGATTGTAAAGACACTAAGTATGACACAGGCGCCTCAGGAATGTAACCTGTCGTTAATATCAATTACACATGGATCCAATTGCCAATAATCAAGAAGGTTCAGGAATGTTTTCAGTTGGTAGATAACTATGGGGAAAAGAATAATGACATAATTTCACTTAGGTTAGTGAAGCTGGTTGCTTTACAGTTCGTTTTTTGACAAACTCTGAATATTTCCTGACATTTTGAGTGATTGCAAAACAGAAAGAGTTAATAAAAAATTGAGAAAATAAAGGTGAAGTGTTTTTAAATAAAGGTAGTTTGGCATTATTGTCATGAGATCAAAGTGTGCTGAACTGCAGGAGGTAAATTCTCGGGCACATTACCGCCATAAAATAAACAGTAAGCAGAACTAACCATTATTTTTCACTAAATAATTGGCCAACCACCTTTACCCCCAGCCTCCTCTGATTTAATGACCTACATCCATACTACCACCTCATGCCAGCTGGCATGACACAATCCCTGGCAGCCTCGGCCTTTGACGCGAGAAGAAGTGGACCGCTTTAACCTCACAGCTCTCTGTAACCTCCCCATAAGCTCCCAACAATTTCAGCTGGAACTGGGAACGGACGGCACTCTCGATGTCCAACAGAAACACCAGGGCTGGGAGCCGCTTATGAATTCCAAGTTAGACAAATAAATCCATACATGTTTGCGGTACAGCTAACCAGGAACTCTCATGCCAACCTTTGGTTTGTGAACATCTAAAGTGGGCAGAGCATATACCTAGCATGCTCTACTGTACATGTAAAACATATGGAGTCAATAAGCGAAAGGCCAAACAAAGTGCATGAAACTGAAATTAAACCAACACAATTTAGAATCTCAATTTCGTCGTCTGTCCCCAGGAGTCATATTAATGCAAAGTGTAGTTTTTTGTATC
Source organism: Poeciliopsis retropinna (assembly GCA_010277075.1). Classification (NCBI taxonomy): domain Eukaryota; kingdom Metazoa; phylum Chordata; class Actinopteri; order Cyprinodontiformes; family Poeciliidae; genus Poeciliopsis; species Poeciliopsis retropinna. Next base: position 15,720,618 of record VMRM01000007.1, on the reverse strand, counting down.
AGGCAGACTTTTCAGCAAAGGAAAATATTAGGCGCTTGCTACAGCTGAAGTGTAGAACTGTGTGTACCTCAGTGATCTAATGAAAAACAGTGTCAATGTCAAAGACATCAGAGTGATTACTCATAAGACAAATCAACAACCTAAGTGGTTTAGAATACGTCACTGCTGCCACACGATAAAAGACGCCAAGCGCTATAAAAGACATGGAAAAAGTTAGACCTCTGGTATGTAGCAAAAAGATGCAAGAGCTGCTGTCACACGGTTTCCTATCCTGATAAGTATGCTGGGAATTTTAGAAAACAAATACTGTCACATCTTTTAAATCTGCACTGCTTTTGACGTGCTGCCTTTTTTAATTCAAAGCACTCAACAGCATCAGTGTTACGTTAATTTTGTCAAGATATTACCATCTTGGTTTTTTGTTGCTCTTGTTTTTTACCAGATTTGAAGATCAACAAGCTATCCGAGATTGAAATTCCAATGTCCTCTTCAAGTAGTAATTATTTGATGAATTAATCTTAAAGTTAGCCTTGCTACCAGTTTCATTTTCAGTTTCAAGCATATGCAATGCTATCTCAAAGTAAGTTACTCTCAATCATCATAAACTGAATATCTTGAATGTGACTGAATGATGTTATTTTTTTTTTGTCATTTATATAACATTTGTGAAGTAGATTTGTAAAAGCTCTTGTAAAGCATGCATGAGAGTTGTGACATTAACGCTCCAAAATATCCAGCCAATCTGTAGCAACGTCGCCACGTTGATAATCAGACCATGCAGGCTACAATAATTAATTCATGAAAAGGTAATCTGGAGCACAATTTACCTTTGGCGTCCAGTCTTCTCGCACCATGAGCATACAAGGCAGATATACATCTGCATCTTCATATGCATTTCAACAATAGTAAGATGTGGCTATAAAAGACTTTATACACTTTCCCATATCTATGGAAGTATGCCATTTGAACTCTGAAAACAAGAACATACCTGTGTTAATACTAGTTTTGGGACACACAGAGCCATAACAGTCCCCCCAGAGGCATACAGTTAAAATGTACTGAACTGAAACGAGAGCTGGGATTTCACACCATAATATCAATAGACGTCTCATGTTCTTCTTGTCTGTGAGAACTACATATGAAAGCACTCTTTCTCAACATACTTATATTTTGAGCCCCACTTTGAGGAAGTTTGCTTTTTTCACCTTTAAATCATAAAGAATCATTTACAACAATTTTGATGTAGATGGTATTTTGAGGTCACCACTGATTTTAGTCAATTCTTACCAACAATGATAAATGCAGATCCAAAATCTGTGCATTTCTTCAAGTTTTCTGTGTGAATGATTATTAATGTGTTTATGGTTGTGTAAGAGAAGGGTAATTGAATTTTACTAAGGATCTAAAACAAAGGCAAGATGATTAGGGATTTAACATCTTGGACTGTCTGTAGCATCATATATTACCATTTAGCATGGTTGGTATTACAAAATCAGTCTCTATGTAGAATGTGCTCTATCTTTGAGATTTCCAAAGGGAGCAAACCTTTTCCAATCCAGTAGTTGATAGACAGATCTATGTCAAAGAGACATTTTAACCTATTGAAACCTTCAGTAACTTTTCTGCAGCATGCCCTGCCCATATGATGTCTATCTTTTTCTTGCACTCCATTGCAGCCTGAATGAACAGCATTAATGCCATGACACGTTTCAGAAGATATTGTTAATTTTTCACAATTTGTTCCATCTCTCTGTTTCTATTTTAAACAGCTAATTGATACTGAAGACAGTATCTACATAACTTGGTAACAAGTTATGTAGATTCAAACTTTCACCAAAGTGTTTTAAGCAGGCTTTTACTCACCAAATAGTGTTTTAAGCAGGCTTTTACTTGTAGAAGGTCGGAGCCATTAAAGACTTTCAGACCTTGACTTTTTTTAATAAACAAATCTAATGCCCTTGCATGAGCGGGAAGCAGAACTCATTCAGCTAATGCCTGGAAAATGAATTTTTGAGTAATTCATCCAGTTTGGCTTTATTATCATTCCAATCACTGTAATTGGATCAGATTAGCCACAGAAATACAGCAAGAATGACATTAACGCATATCCCTATAACCAACTAACTATAATAGTTCCTTCTTATCAAATCTGAATTGCAGTCTCTCTCTCTTAAACAGTAATCATATTGCAGTGATTATGGTTGACTTTAAAGCCAGACTCCTGTAATCAGCAATTGTAAGTAAGTTACTCTTGAATCATTTTTTATATATGTATTTCTCTGGGTTGACGGCTAATTTAGAGCATGAACAATTGATTCCGGGAAAATCAGAGTCTGGCGTGTAATGTATATTACTGTATCCACCTGCTCAGTAGGGCCAGAAACTCTTGTATTTTCAGCTTTGTCTGGCATCTGTCCGACACAGAGCTTTTGAAGTGGAAGGAGTATACGACCAACTTTCTTTTTTTTTTTCTTTTTTTTTTTTTACAGCAGTGTTCAAGTTTATTTTAGTCTATAACTTCAGGCCAGTAATGGAGAGGGTTTCTCATTCTGTGTGCTGTTTACAGCCTCTTTCTTCTTCTTCTTCTTTTTTTTTTTCTTTTTGGTGTTTCCAAGTTTTGGCGATAACGAAGGAAAAAGTTAAGCAACAGACAGAGAAGGATGCGATTGTTATCTTACCCTCCATCCTCCTGAAATCCCTCCAGTTCATCCTTCTGCTCTGCCAGGGTAGACTCCAAATCCAAATAGCTTCCATTATGGGACAGCTGGAGGGCGCAGTCATCCGGCTAAGCATGCAACCACCACACACACACACACACACACACCCACACACATAAAGATGTTAGATTTAACCAATGCAATTTTGATTCATTCTCATCAGGTAAAACAAGTGACACCAAAACCCAAAGAAAGCTAAACTGAAAGAGTAAGTTACATTAACACTGTACTCATAATAAGACATGACAGGACGGTTATTTTATCAGCTTGTGTCACAGCTCTTCAGCGATAAACACAGTAAAGCTATGAAGGGTCAGAGCTGCTTTTCTGTCTGCTGTCTCTTATCTCTCTGCTCCAACCCCCACCATGTCCGATAAACTATCATCGAGTGCGATGATTTCACAGTGAGGGTATAATTCGTCTGGTCCTTAAAGGTTGTCATCACCCGACTCGGGTCAAGGAGATGACGAATGAGAGCGTCTGTTCACTTGTCTGTTTGACCTCTAAATTGAAGATATTAACCTATTTATATTGGAGGTCTGTCGGCTCCGCAGGACCCCGGCTCCAGCAGCGAAGCAGAACACAGGAAAACAAATACCATTAAAAGAGTCCAAACATTTGATTTCAGGAGCAGAGACTTGGCACGGCTCCGCTCCACTAACACTCTGGGTGTCTAAAACAACATGTGGTATGGGTTGATCTGTTCGCTCTGCTCCGTAATGAAACACAAAGGAGGAGAGATTTGAAGGCAATCTCTAACATCTTTTGTTATAATGAGCAACATGTGTAGTAAATACGTAACATGTAGGATTTCTCACAACAGTCCATTTACTCCCAGACTGATGCACTACCACTTCCTTCCTTCATTCTGTATGTGACAGTAACTTCATTAAACATGATGGAGCAACGCAGGAAGAGACTTCATGGCTTTGAAGTGTTCAGCCAGTCTGTTTGCATTACTGCACTCTAAGACTGTGTCAAATTTTGGAACTGAGACAAAACATATGGTTAGATGGGATAGCTCTCAATCCACCCCCCCGAACCCTCCTTTTGACTTTTTTTTTCTGATTCAGAGCTGCAGTCCCCTCTACTCACTGGTTCAGCAGATAGCAATGTGAAAACATCCTCAAAGCGAAACAAATATTTTATTGCAGTTGCCATTTTTTTTATTTAAATTAAATTCTCTTATTAAGTAGATCATAGAGAGTAGAAGCTTTCATTTAGTAATCATTTAATATTCATTCAGCGTGTTTATTTATGCTGATGCATCCATCTATCTAAGCCACTCTTTAGGAAGGACAAGAAACCATGCCATAAAAGTAAGCCAAATGTATGTTGATGTGAAGTCATTAAAAAATAACTGATTGCCTACACCTATCTGTATGTGAATCAGAGCAACAATAAAAAGTTTTTGAAGAAAAAAAATCAGGGTTGTATAAAATTTATTGAGCTATTGCACACAGTCAGGAAGATAACAAAGGCCAGAAAAAAAAAAAAAATAAATAAAATAAAATAAATAAATATTGCGTGCCTGGGTTCATCAAGTCATCATGGATGTTATCTACCTGAGAGTTGATGGCTTGAAAGACATGGCAGATAAAGATGTAGTCTTCTAAAAGACATTAGACCTTTAACTGGAATTGTCCTCTGATCAAAGTACCAGACAAGAAATGAGCCGGGAAAATTGATGAAAATATGTTGTAGAGTGATAATAATGTACATAAACCATTCATACTTGCAAAACTGCAAGAACAGGCAGCATAGTTGGAATTGGTACTTTGTGTTAAAGTTTGTTCTACAGTTGTTTGTCTCTCAGAGGTGTAACTTAGTAACCCTAGTACGTACTTAAGGTTACTGATGATTGGAAGAAAGCTATCAGATAATGAGCATGTTTGACTTAAAACAGAATTTGTGTTTGTAGTATATGGAATAACCAATTTATAGCTAAATACTTTACTTTTTATGATTTTATTCTGCTGCAATAACTGGCTTTTGTAAATGTTGAACGGGATTCAAAACAGTTATTTATCTTGAACGGGATTCAAAACAGTTATTTATCTGGTCTTTATTTTTATTTAAGAAATAAACTAGCAGCAAAAAGTATGAATGCCAACTTTTTCCAAAAATGATGTAACAGAACAAAATACTTTAAAGAAATTAGTTATTCGTAAGTACTTTTTTAAAGACTGGGTCACATATAGAAAGACACAGAGAGACATAAAGTACAGAGGAAAAACAAGCCCAGCAAAGCAAAGGATGTAAGATTATATTACATTAAAGAGAATTCAAGCATAAAGCATTCAAAATAAACCTGGTAAATTTATGACTTTGGTTTTCTACAGTGACATTAATATAAAATGCAATGCAAAAAATAAGAAACTAATTCCCATTACCCCATACTGAACCACCAAAGAAACTTGGTTGTATTTTATTGAATCCAGGTCTTAATCTCCTTTACCTGTACATTACACTCCAAGAACTCAATGAACTGAACAGAAAACGAGCAAAATCTTTGCTGTCTGTTTTTTCACTCTGTATTACCTTAAATAGACAAAGCACTGAATCAGTCCTGCAGCTGTAACCAATAATTAGCCAACTGTGGAACCAATAAATGACTACCAGACCGACAAAAAGCAAAGAGGCAAACTCAAAGCTTTCTGTTTCTCTATGTATCCACATGTTCACTTCCACTCTTAACTCTCTTATATTTCCTCATTAGAATCAGCCTGGATTACACGTCACAGCTATTGGTACACAAATAATGCAAGGCCAGGGTGGTGCGCTCAATTGTCCCTAATCCAAGAATCGGAAGGAATGCAGGTCACAACTTATCAGAAGCAGGGATTTGTGTGGCTGTCTCCTGCCCAGGACTTGAACCCACAGTAGCACTGCGATGGCCAAGTCCAGAGAAGTAACCGCAAGCACTCTGCTCGCACTGAGGTCTGGCCTCTCCCTTCAACAACCATGCTGTGGTACACTGACCAGGGAGGCAGTGCAGGGAAAAATGACTAAAAATAAACACCATGCAATTTCCAATTTAAAGCTTCTATCACACTCCAGTTTTTTTTTTTTTTTTTTTTTTTTTTTATTCAAGCAAGGAGAGACATCTAGAAGCAAACAGCGTCGACTAAACACACCATATGCATACTTCTGCATATTTATTACAGCACCGCCTCTGTAGTGGCTACGTTGCACATCTGTGTTTGCAAAGTGCAATAAACTCAAAGTCACACCAGATGAAATCCAGCAATCTTCTTCATAAAGCGTTTGATGAAGCCACTTGGGGTCGTCTTTTGAAGGCATGTGACACCAAAGCACACCTGATGCAGGAATGAGAAACCACAACAGTAATCTGAAGTTCCTGTCAGGCACAGTGTTGGACAATGCATTCTTTTGAAAGGGGCCTTCTGCTACGACAACTCCTCAAAATGCATAGAGGAGAAAAACCTCAGCTCTGCATGACAATGAGAACAGCAACTCAAAGGAGGAACCTGTATTTTAAAGTGTTTTACATAACTTCTCATTTAACACAGCTTCTCATTATGGGGCCAGAAAAAATGCAGAAAAACAATTGTCTCTGAAGTTTAAATTGTTAATGTCACAGTCCAGAATTGGAATCAAACAGCAGCAGACCAGAAGCGGTATGGCAGAGCTGTGATTTACAGATGCGTGCTAGCAAACATTAAGCAAATTCCTTTACTGTGCCGCCAGTAGGTGTGAAATGAATCTCGCACCTGAGTTGTGGATCATTGCATCTCCTCCAAAGTTATCCTAGATGCTGTTTGTTCACAACTTCCTTAGGCCTTCACAGAACAACAGTTTTTATGCTAAAATTAAGCTAACTTCTTAAGGTGTTAACTTCTTAAGGAGGCTGGTTATTCTGATTTTTACTAAGGAGTGTGACTCCTCACATTGCATAGAGGTTTTACAATTGTATAAATGCATTTATTCCACTATATTAGCATTTCCTAGCAAACAGCTGAGTAGATGGCTGGGTTGATGGCATGGTTCCTGCTGTTGCAATGTTCTTTTAAATCTTCTCAAAGTGTGAAAACTGATTTTTCCGTTTGTATATCTGTGTTTCCTGCTTAGTTTAATATGTAGCATGAAACAGACCTGCAGTTTTTTTCTAGAAATCAACAGAGCAGATGGGTGACATTAAGGTCCTGCAAAACATTTTAGGTCATAAAATTGTTTCTGCATTTTTCTTTAAAATCTGCCCCGCTGCAGTGTGTGATGTCACATTCACTCGCTCATTTGAAGTGTTTTTCTACTTCAAATAAGCACAACATGCTCATACATGAGATGTATGTCTATGCAACACATACCCTTTATTAAAATTACCATAACATCCTGTGGCTTTCATTTTTTTATTTATTTTTTTATTTAAAAAATGGAAGCCACAGTCATAGCTACATTTTTTAGGTTTAATTTGAACAATATCGTGGAAACCATGCACTACATTGTCTTCCACTTCTCAGTTGTTAGCACTATGTATATGTTGGTGTGTTGCATAAAGTCTCTAAAAGGGAGGCTTTATGCAGCACATAAAGTGTCATTTTTTTTATATGTTGCATAAAAATGAGGCACATGCATAATGAGACTTACGCATTTGTCATGACAGGTATTTTGTTGTGCCATGACAAAATATGGAAGAGTTCAAAAGGTAGGGCTTTGCAAAGCACTGTAAATGCTAAAAACTGCATAATTTATGGCTTACAGGACATGCTTTAGACACACACTTTACACACTTTCTGGAGGACATACTGTGTCTTTATGACCTGCATTTGTACAGCACTTTATCAGAAGACTTGATAAACACTACTTCAGCCATTTGCCCATTCATTCACACACTGATGATGGGAAGCTACTGTACATTGTAGTCATAGCTACCCTGAGGCAGTCTGATAGAAGCAAGGCTGCTATTCAATCGGCGCCACCATGCCCTCTGACCAGCACCAGCAGGGAAGGTGGGTGAGGTGTCTTGCCCAAGGGTACAAGGATGAACTCCTACCTCCTAGGCTACTGTCACCCTGTTTTTAATTGTAGAAAAAATGCCATAGCAAGACCACACACTCTGCACCCTAAATGTTGACTTTAAACTTTTCTTCTTCCCAGGTGCAGTTCTATGAATAACACAGTCCAATTTAATGCAGGGTTAACTACACCCATGCACAGATCTCCAACTTGAGCTTTAGAAACTGACGACGAAACAGCACATGCAAGCTGTCTGAATCCCTGGACACCATGTGTGAACAGCACACTATTTATATCAGATTGACCTCTGAGCTCTGGGGCTGAAGGCTTGTTGCTTGAGCCATTTACAAGGTCACTCTTAAAACAAATTCTTTAAAGAATGTAAATCGCAGAACAACTTGCTAAATACTGTGACACCATTGTTGTTGCTGAGATAAAGTGAATGAAATTACACCCGAGCAGAAATGCCAATGGATTGAAAACAAAGACTGGGCTCATTTTTAGTACGCCAGTGTTCTTTTGTTTTATATATTTTTCACTGCTACCTTCCATCTGAAACACTTCAAAGTTTCTCTGTCACATCCTGTCAATGGAAGCAAGCTGGCGTCTGAATGTGAAGCAAGCTTGTGGTAATCTACAACCACCCAAAAGCTTCCATCTCCCCAACACTGTGTAAACAGTCTGCAATAACACAGATCTGACAGGACAATGAAAGACCCAAATTACATTTTGAGGTATGTGACATCCCTATTAAACAAAGATAAAAGGACATTAAAGTATGATAGGTTACGCAACTATGTTTCATTTGACTTTAGAAGGTGAGTAGGTGATATTGCTTTTCAATGTACTTGAGTCCACATGGTCAAAATAGAAAGCCAAAACAAACATTTCTAAAGATTTTGAAGTTAGGAAGCCTTCAAAAGACATAGGAAGAAAAACAAACAGGATGAAATTGAGCTATTCTTGTTGTATTTTTGATCAAAACAATTGCACCATTCAAAGCAAAAAACATTTAGGTGACTTCAAGCTATTTAAAAATAGCTATGATATTGTCGAGAGAAGAAAAATCAATCTGTTTCAAAATAAATAATGTGGTAAGTATCACCTTGGTCGTGAAGATATGTTGAAAGTAGATTGCGGCACATTCTAAAGAACAAAGTTTGTCAATCTGACAAGGAAATCAAATCAACTCTGCCCAGCTGAGCATTTCATCCCAGTCACTGTAATAGGAGCTGTGAAGTCACAGGTATACAATCCTGCATATTCAGTACAGTCTCTCTGCTTCATTAACAAATATTATGTTTCTGAGGAATAAAAAGTTTTCTAGAAATGATAACAAACTGTGCCTTGCATTAAAACCAGACCTCTTGTTTTTCTTTTTTTACATTTTGCCATGTAACATGTTTGTAATGTTTAATCTAAAAAGTGTGCATTTCAGTTCTACAAATTCATGTACGTAACAGAAAGTCACAGGATTTTATTAGAGAACATTAAAGTACTACGAGGATCAGTGGTTCTCCTTGACAGGTCAAGGAGAAACTTGGTGACTTGCCTGAGCCTAAACGTCCATTCTGGCCAATGGACGTTTAGGATGTTTAGGACGTTTAGCACCAATCAAAGAAGTCAAGAGGTACATGTTAACTTGGGAAGAGCTGAAGAGATCCATAGCTCTGGTTGACACTCGTTGACAGATCAACTATTGGTCAGGCACCCCAGACATTTGGCCTTCATTGTGGAGTGCCAAAAGAAACCAATCAATATTCTTGTTATCAGTTTGCCACAAAGCATTTAGGAAACACACCAACCATGAGGAAGGGCATATTCTGGTCAGGTGAGAATAAAGTTAAACTTTTTTGGCCCACATGCAAAATGTGAAGGAAAATGAACATGGCACATGTCACCCTAAATACCTTTGGTGATGCACAGCAGTGGAAGCATCATGTCTTAGGGGTGATTCAGAGATAGGGAAGTTATTCAAATACAAATGTCTTTCACACTTTTCATTTGTGAGGAAAGTTGAAAAGTATTTATTTTCTACTTCACCATGGTGGATTACTTCCTGTCGGTCTGTCAGAGGGTGAATGTTCGAGCAAGGTATTGAATGAGTCCCTTTCCTTGCAGGTATGCATTTTTTTTTATTCAACAAAAAATAATGTCTCTAAGTCTAGAAAAAATACATAAGAGCGTAAACTTTCTTGTTTTACACGTTCAAAACTAATTCATTACCAACAACCCTTCAGAAAAAGTAAGAGGTTTTCATTCCTGCATCACTGAGGGTAACTAAGGTAACCACTGTTTGGCTCCATCAGCATTTCTGCACCAGGTCCCTTGTTCAATGACCCAGCTTGGTTTGGTAACCTAGTAACCCCATCAACACGCTTAGGACAATTGTTGGTTTAAGTAAGAGTGTTCAAGTGTAGCCCAGCTGATTGAAAAATAACAACACAAGCAATACATGTTTGCATACATACCTTGTGTGGTGCTTTCAGCAGCCTGTGGACTCCAGCTATCTGATTGATCAGAGGAATATCTTCCCTAAAGGTATACAGCGGCGGTCTGGTGGGCTCTGGGAAATTGGTGCTGTTGAAAGGGTCGGTGTCATCTAAGAACTGCACCCTGCATGTGAGCGTAGCCATGATGTATCCATTCAAGGTGATATGAAGTGCTCAGAATAGTGGATGCGACGCTGAAGCCTCTGCCACCAGCGCAACCCTCCTCTTTCTCCTTCTCCTCCTCCCGCTGCTGCTGCTGCTGCTGCTGCGGGGCTGCGAACTACCGGCAGGTTCTCTGCAGTGGCGATCTCCCGCACCCTGTTATCCTTGGAGCTTCCCCATGAGTTTCACACTGCGCAGATGGGGCTGCCGCAATATTTGGTCCGGGATAAGTCACCGGGAGACCGGACTGGTCAGAGCGCTGCCGGGGTGGACGGTAGCGGCAGTGTCCAAGGGCATTGCAGGCAGACTGCGGTGTTCGGACGGGACTGCTGCACTTGGTGTCTGGTCTGCGAGAGCGATGCTTCAACTCTGCCAGAGGGATTCAGCAGTCGGACCTCAGCCGGCGGACCCACAGAAAGCTCATGTTACAGGCGCAACCGTGACCTCTAGTGGCTAAAATAAGACGCGCAAAAAAAAAAAAAAAAAAAAAAAATCGACGTTGCAGTTGATTTGAATTAGAATGTTCCGTGGCAAAACATATTTAATGTTTTATTTAATGACATATAAAATGTCATTAAATAAAATGTATCGCATATTTTGTTTTATACAGCTATTTATGACATACATAATTATACATCTGAAGCATTTACGCCCACCAAAATTCTAAGTTCTGTTTTAAAGGAAATGCAAGCCAAGTCTGATTGCATGGCACCATTCATGCAAGGGGTGATTTAAAGTGCTTTACTTGAAAAACAAAAGAACATAAGTCAAAGACTATAACGTCAGATACACCAGAGCTCATCCGAAGCATCAGATAACAGCATACAAACATAAGATAATCAAATAAAAGCAAAAAACAAAACAAAACACAAACATTAAGATAATAACATTTAAGAAAATAAACAAACTTCTCATGTTGAAAATGTTTTAGATTAACTTAAAAATAAAACTGAATGGAATAATGATGAGGTAACGGACTGCAGATGGGAGAGAAATAGAAGAAGGCAAGCTGAGGAGAGAGAGAAAGAAATGGCACAGGGTGCAAGGAAGACTGCACAAGGGTCTAGGAAACGACACTAACGAATTACTGGACCTTGTATTTTGAGGTATCATACAAGACAAGATCACATGTGTTGGAAGCTGAGGATTAACAGTGTGATTTTAAAAGAGATTTAAAAACAGGAAGAGCGTAGGCCTGTCTCACGCTGAAGGGTAACTTGTTCCATAATTTAGGAGCAACAACATCAAATGCTTTTTCACCTCATCATCAACAATAGTTTTAGGGACTGTCAGCAGTAACTAATCTTTTGCAAACCATGAATTGAAAAGTGTGACACATATTTTGTTAATTTCCAGATAATTCAAAGGTCAATTCTTTGCACAACCATGTAATTACAGATGCCGAGGTTTGTGAGGAAGTCTCTTTTTGTTTTTCATGTATAGTCAGAAACTAATATGTCAGCACCTTAGAAATTATAATGATCATCCATCCATCCATTTTCTAAGACCCTTGTCCCTAATGGGGTCAGGAAGGGTGCTGGTGCCTATTTCCAGCGAACGTTTCGGGCGAGAGGTGGGGTAAACCCTGGAAAGGTCATTATAATCATCGTAGAGAAATAAATTGAATATATTCTAAGACCTAGAATACAATAAATAATGTAATAAACCTAAAAGACAACAAATAACAGTAATAATGTAGCTGTCATTTGTGTTTTACTTGTACTTTTCAGAGTAATGATTTAAATCATCTTGTTCATGGATGCCAAAATCAAGACCTGAAGTTCTACATCAAGCACCTCCTCCAACACTGGTAACTCAAATATTCTTTTGCAGGAATCGTTAGACTTGAATGACTGAATGCTGAAATTTGATACAGGTGTGTTTTGATGAAGGTACCTCTGTTCTTGTTTATAAGTTTTGCAAAAGTCTTCTATACATACAGTACTTTTGAAAGAATGCCGAAACTGTGCTTTGGAGATTTGAAGAGAAAATGCATGCCTAATTATTTTATTTCAATTTTTTTTAAAATAACTTTTTTATAGTATCTATTTGCTATTATTGATTAGTTGAAGCAGTATCAATGGATGGTCATCACTTGTTGGGTGAGGAGAGAATAAAACAAATTTATTGTTGCCTGACATGATCCAAAGTTATTGACAAAGAAAAAAAAATACTGATATGATTGTGTTTATTTTTGATATTAGCTTGAAATTCATAATAAACAATTAATCCAATAATAGCGTTAATATCAATCCTTTAGCTCAAATATGAGGTAATATTCCATCTGTCCAGCAGGTGTCACTGTGGGTTTTCATCAACACTTAAAGAGCTGATGGGGTTTGCATGAAATACAATTAAATTTGTAAATCTAATGTTTTTGTGGTTGTGCATAGGTAACAGTGAGGTAAACAGGATATTGTGAAAAATAAAATATAGACACATTATCACAGTTTCAGTCTTTATCCCATGCTGTTGTTGGATTTGTTATCACCAGCATATCATGCTGTGCCTCACATTAGCTTGCAGAGATGCTTCCTGAGATAACAGTAACACATCAGTGCAACAAAATGCTTAAAGCACTTATTGTTTGTGTCTTATTCAGTGGCTGCCTGTACTCATAACACCAAATAAAAACAACAAAATTCAGACGTTCATTACATCAACAAAAATTATTTGAGAAAGAATTAAAATTAAATTAAAATTATCCTGCTATCTTCAATAAGAACACACTTTCACTTCACTTATTTTGATGACAAATCTGACATAAACATCCAGAATTAGCTGACGATTTGGTTCAGAAATCGTGGATGAGAAAGTTTCTGTGCTGGACCAACAATTTAACTCAACTCAGCTCAGTTAGAGTTGCTGAGCCTCTGCTCCCGGAGGCAGTTGTTGCCAAAGAACAGCTCATCTGAGCAGCAGTGGTTAAGGAAAAGATGTACATAACATTGCAGGAATTTAAGTTCAAATCCTTCTTTTAATTTATATTTTGATTGCGAACAAGTTTGAATTATTTAGGTTTTTCTAAATAGAGAACAAAGCAGATCACATCTTAAAGGAAATAAAATGCTTGTTGAATATAATCATGCCAAGTGATTTCATAGTATATGGAGATATGTTTAAGCTTGTAGGTATAGTAAGTTGTTAAAACTTGAGCAATTTGTTTTTGTTTATTTAATTTAGGAAACATGCTGTCCAAAATGTGTCACAATGTGCCATTTCTGAGTAAGTATTTTTTATAAGGTAGTCAGAATTTCACTAATTTCTTTTGGGTTTTACATAAACACACATGATTTCAACTCAAAAAATCAACACATTTTTAGACTGAGCAAATAAATTATTGAATCTACAGAAAGGTTTATGAATGCATGGGATACCAAATACTTACTGTCTGTCTTAAATTTACTCTGGTTAGCATTTTGTTTGATTTACGTAGCATAAAAAAAACAAATAATGGTAATGGTATTATTAATTATTAAGATTTCAATCACAATTGACATGTTTTTTCTATAGCTTTTACATTTTACTGAAAAGATAACTATACACATTTGATTATTGTTTTCAGACATAAAAAATGTCTATGTCTTTTATTTGACCTAATCATATTATGTATTACCTTCACACATCATCTTTCAATAATCTAAGGAAGAGCTTTGGCTGCACTATTACTGTAGCTACTTGTTAGTTTCCCACCTGTGGACCTAAGAGTGATGTAATGATGCATAATGAACCCTTAATGTAACTTTTGTGTCACATGTCAAGAGTTCATGTGGGTGTATGAGTAGTGGGAATGCATGTCACTGAGGGTGCATGCATGTTCTCCCCCAAGCATGTGTGCATTCTGAATCACACGCAGGTAGGTAGTTGTCCTTTTTGTGCGTGTTGTGGACGGATGGTGATATTGTCCCCAGAGCGTCACGTGCTGTGGAATATGCTGGCTGCCTTTGTTGTCCCCCTGCCTGTTCTGCTTTTCTGGCACTTTCATACAATGGTGCACTTGAACACTGCAGTGTTATTAAGCCTTTCAAACTACTACAGCTTGAATTCCAACTCTCGGGAAAGACAAGCATCCTAATTTAGGGCACATGGCACAAGAAACACCATCGAAAAGTAATAACCAGAACCAAGTGTAACATCAAAGCAAAGGTAACAATGCAGCCTACACTCCGTGTGCTTTTCCCTTGAAAATTTGACATGATTTGAAGTGTTAGGTCTGTATTTTTGAAGCATGGTTGTGTTTGGTAGTTATAAGAAGTCAGTATGTAACCTGTTGTGAACAGCTATCAGAGATCGGTAAGAAAACCGAAAAATCAGTTCTAATTGTGGAGTTAAGCTAACAGCTCCTCAAAACGGGTAAAGTGTAAAGCAAAGTATTGCATGATTTGAAGAAAACTCAAACTCAAGTCTTTTGCTTAGCGAGACCGTATGTATTTTTGCACCTTTTCACTGTTTTGTGAAACACTTTTTATTATTTCCTTGAGCAGACAATGATCAAAGTCTTACATTTATGTGCATTTGTTTTGTATGTGTGGCCCCGAACTGTGGATGGACTATAATTCACATTTCTTGAACCAAAACAACAGATATAAGAAAGCAAAACTGAGTGAACAATATGCAGTTTTGGAGAGAAGGAAGTATTTACCTTTATAAACCAGATAACACAAAAAGAGAGCTAATGGTTACACAGTGAGAAACTCCTGATGGGTTAAGTCTCTCAATACGTTTCTCCAAATCATTGTTAAGAAAACATTAGGACCTCACTAATGGTTATGTGCTTGTATTTATTGTATTGTTTTGGGAGTGGTTGGAGCATTCATCTTAGCATTCATTCTCAGATGTACAATGGAACTTCAGAGTTACATATTTAATTCAGTACAGCTTGTAGCACACTTTGCACTTCTTTGAATACATTTACAGTTACAGTGGTATGTCTGCTTGAGATCATGGACAGCATTAGAAAAATACTTGAAAGGTTTTACGATTTATATTGCTTTTTGGAAGAAGAAATCATTTCTGCTGTGACTGCATTTACAACATGTGCTACTCTCCTTCCTGGGGCATTTTTAATTGGCTGAAGCCGTAATCCACAGGACCCACAAATCTCAGCATCACTGACATTTTGCACATGCACATGACATGCTCTGTGCATTTATGCATGGTTCATGTATTTAGACATATTTATATTTGATTTCATATAGTTCAATTATAGCCTCAAATATGCCAGTTAATTTATCTTACTCAAAAGAAACAGTTCAAATGGTCATAAAAATATTTGTTGCACATGGTCCTTGCAGACTCTATTGGGTAGGGTAATGCTAATGAAATTTATAGTTTTTGCTCCTAAATAAACCTGGGAGAATTAATGTCCCCACAGTTTATCAGCAGTGGGGTATATATGCCTGTCACACACCTAACAATGTGGCAAACCAGACATTGTTATTATTAAAAAATATTAAATATTTTTAAAAAAAAAATTTTATTTCTTCATTCCTTATCTAGGTAATGTCTCAGCGAGCTGATATGTCCCACTGTGGTGGGGTTGTGGTTGAATTAGAATCTGACAACACCGGGGATTCAAGACCTCGAAGAGCAAGGAAAATACCGGGTAAGGTGCACCTTCTGGGTTCAGCTTGTGTTTTGTGTATGCAGCAAATTCATACTGACCTACTTTTTTTTTCACGTGTTTCCTTTTGAGGTTCAGCTCTTATCTACCTCAAGGGCCCCAAGTTTCTCATCTATGTGAGTGGAGCATTATCTATGTGGGTAAGAGACATTTCTGAAGAGAGAAAACATGGCAAACAATAGAACAAACAGTAAAGCTGTCTGTTTGATATAAAATGTGTGGAGTTATACACACAGTTATTAATGACATTGTGTTTTGGATTTAACAGGGTGACCGCATGTGGCACTTTGCAATCTCTGTGTTCCTCATTGAGTTGTACGGCCACAACCTGCTGTTGACAGCAGTGTTTGGATTGGTGCTGGCTGGGTCAGTGCTGTTGCTTGGGGCTTTAATTGGAGACTGGGTTGATCGCAATCCCAGGAATAAAGGTATGCACGATTATTCCCTCACTCCTTTTGAAATGCGATCAGGTAGCAGGGATGGAAAGGTATTGATAGGGATCAGAAGAATCCAATTTTTGACCAAGAAATCTACTGGTTTTGTGTTCCACCAAGGTTGTAAATTTCATTAACTTGATATCTAAAATATATCAGGTTTTTTTTTTATTATTATTTGATCATTATTCTTTCCTAGCAGGACTATATGAGCAGAGAGTGTGCATGGATTACGTTGTTACGTCACTTAGATTTACTTTCATACAGTCATGTGTGAAAGTCTGAAAGTTTTTTTCTCCATCTTCTGTTTTAGTTGCACATGCATCTCTTTTCATTCAGAACACCTCAGTGACTGTATGTAGCATTGTGCTCATGCTGGTGTTCTCATATAAGGAACAGATTGAACTGATCTGGGATGGATGGTTTACTGTAAGTAGATTTTAAATATTGGCTAATATAAGCTAATAATTAGAAATTAACATAGAATACATGCAGCTAATAATTTGTTGATAGGATCTGTAAGTATTATTACATAAATAAGTTAGTGTTGTTGTTTTTCTTCCCTCTTTTCTGTGACCCTGTTCCCTCTACTTCTGAGCTTGTGGCTACTCTGTGCCATCATAGTAACATGTTGCATCGCAAAACTCACACAAGGTGGTTTGTTATACGGTGGTGATCATCCTGGCAGATGTGGCAAACCTTGCAAGTACAGCGCTGACCATTGCCATCCAGAGGGACTGGATAGTGGTTATTACAGGCTACAACCGAGGCCACCTGGCTGGTGAGAAAGTTTACTCTGCATCTTTGTCTGTACTAAAGGTCTTAGCTCCTGTTTTGTTTTTTTTGTTTTTTTTTTTCTTTCTGAAAGTCTGTGTGTGAGTAAGCTTTCATCTCGGTGTGTTTGATCCCATTAATAGGAATGAATGCAACCATGAGGAGGATAGATCAGGTGACCAACATCCTGGCCCCACTGGCAGTGGGACAGGTCATGACCCTGGCCTCTAACGTGGTTGGCTGTGGCTTCATCCTGGCATGGAACCTCTTTTCTCTCATTGTGGAATTCTTCTTCTTGTCAAGAGTTTATCGAATCGTTCCCGCTCTTTCAGTCAAACCCCCGACGGTTGAGGGCGATCAGGAGCACCTGGCGAGGAGAGGGTTGCAAGGTACAAGAGTTTTTTCATGACTGATTTTCTAATCTAATGCTAGATCTTAAAATATAAGTATCAGAAGAAAATACAATGAGTGCAACATGCATGGAATGCATGTCCTTTTATGTGACCAAAAGAGTGATGTTGGTTAAACTTTTGGGAAGTTTATCATTTTAATATCCATTTTTTTGCAATGGATTTTGTTGGAAATAATTATAATTTTAAAGAATAAACACGTTTATGGCCACCATGACATTTACAGTTTAAATTTGTGTCGACGATCTGAGTTGAAGATATATTTATGAAGAGACATTAGAAGTTAGAGTGGAAAAAGTTACGAAAAATCAACTCATCATTCAGCCTTCACAGCACATAAACTAAATGATTGTTATTGCTCTTTGTTCTCATTAGGGCAAGGCAGTGATGAGCTATCTGACCCTCTGGCAACAAGCAACTGCAACACAGACTTGCATCTTAAAGAAATCACCAACTTGCCGCTGTGTTTCCAAAGGTTTCGCTGGTTGCTGAGCACATGTATGGATGGCTGGAGGGCCTATTATCGACAACCTGTCTTCCTGGCTGGACTGGGTCTGGCTTTCCTCTACACTACAGTCCTGGGCTTTGACTGCATCACTACTGGCTATGCTTACACTCAGGGCATAAGCGGCTCTCTCCTAAGTCTGCTGATGGGCGTGTCAGCTATCACAGGGTTGATGGGCACTGTAATGTTCACCAGGCTCAGAAAGTCGGTCGGCTTGGTTAATACGGGAATCATCTCAAGCTGCCTCCACCTGGGTTGCTTGTTGCTGTGTGTATGCTCTGTGTTTGCTCCTGGCAGCCCTATAGATCTTAGTCTGCTGATGCCCTACTTTAGCTCCGGTTCCTCTGCTGAGCCTGGAGGAATGGCAAGCAAAAGGCAAAAACACACTTATCCTCTTTCGGGAGGGAGCAATCAGCCACTGCTTCCAGATCGCTCCTCCATACACTGGACCAACAACACCGTCCTTTTTGACAACGTCCCCACTGGAACAGCACCAGACTCTTATATATCCATTATTCTGCTATTCCTGGGCGTTATCACTGCACGCATTGGTGAGTACCCCAACTTCAAAATGTGGGTGAAAATTGTTCAGGAAAAGATTTCTGATATATAGTTAGAATAGAGAAGACTCAACAAATTCAAGTCTAGAAACACCTGAAAAAATAAAGTGAATTGTGAAAATTGATTCAACATTCAATCACAAATAAGAGTTATTTTATAAAATTCCAGTGCAGCAAGCATTCCATCAATCGAAGCGCTGTGAAATTATAGGTAGGCGTTATAAAGTTAACTCCTACCTACAATTTCAAAACTGCTAATTTGTTTACCCTTGGATGTCTTCACATATTTTTAATTTACAGCCCCATACTTTGAGGCATTCTACTGGGATTTATGTATGACCAACACTAACTTCTGTATAATTGTGAAGTCAAAGATAAAAGGTATAATTTTAAATACATTTTGTAAAAAAAAAAAAAAAAAAAAAATCAGTTTAAAGTTCATTATCATTCACAGTTGTTCATTCTGATATCCCTAAATGAAATCTATTTCAACCAGCTGCCTTCAAAAGCCTCGTAATAAGTACATTATGTACACCGGTAATTCAGTCTCAGTTGAACGAAGCTATTCTGTGAAGGCCTCAGAGGTTTGTTAGCAAACATTAGAGAACAAACAGCATCATTAAGACCAAGGCATACAGCAGCTCAGGGATAAAGATGAGAAGAAACTCAACGCAGTGTTATGTTATAAAATTATATCTCAAGCTTAAACCATATCTTAAAGAACTGCTTATCCACCTGAAATGACAGGCCAGGGAAGAAAAGCATTATTGAGAGAAACAGACAAGAAAGGCCCTGGTAATTTTGGATTTGCAGTTCAGGTGAGGGAATCTGTCAACAAAACAATTGTTAGTGTGTACTTTGCAAATATGTCCTTAATAGAAGAGTGCCAAGAAGAAAGCCATTGATAAACAAACCATCACAAGTCCCATTTTCATTAGTCATGCAAGGGGACACAGCAAACATCCAAAAATAGTTTGCCGGTCTGGCTAGGTGAGAGACCAAAATGAGCAGAACACATAAAGCTGAACACACAGGGAAATACGACAGAGGCAGCATCTTGTTTTTCTTTTCTTCGGGTTGCACTGTTAAAAAAAACCCTGCATGGATCAACTTTTAAAGAGTAAATGTATATGTGTTTTCAGGTTTGTGGTGCTTCGACCTGACTGTGACCCAGCTTCTGCAGGAGACCATCTGTGAGTCAGAGCGAGGAGTGGTAAATGGGGTGCAGAGCTCCATGAATTATCTAATGGACCTGCTCCATTTTATCATGGTGATATCAGCTCCACAACCTCAACACTTTGGCATCCTTGTTATCATATCTGTAATATTCATCACCACCGGGCACAGTATGTATTTCTTGTACGCACACAGAGCCAAGAGAAAACACCGCCTCGAAACATAAGAAGGAGACACAGCTTAGATATAAGCACTGGATCCACTCTGCACCTGGGAAATGAATGCCTCCCCCCTGATCTGTGACTGCAACACTCTGTTTGTGACTTAGCCATTCATTGCAACACTTCACACTTGATTTCATGTGTGCAACTGAAGGAACAGCAGGAGACAAGTTCTCCAATATTCTCCACATCCTAAGGTGGCTGCCACAAATAAAGCAATGATACATCTAGGAGAAATGTCCAAATCTGATGGGCAGGAGGACACAACAGTGATGACTAAGGCATCGGAGGACCTCGGTGCAAACTCGGCAGAGTTACAACAGCTGTAAGACTTTTGAGCAGGTCTGCAACCTCACATGGCTTTATAGATGAAGGGGTGGATGAACTGTGAGTTTTTTTTTTTCTGGCCTTCACACAGTGAAGAAAAGATGAGAGGAAGACATCAACATGAATGAATAGAGGGACAACAAAATGGCTCTTTGACAAGTGGCATCGATGTTACTGATCCGTCCACTTGGAAATACTCCAGGATGTCCAAGAAGGAACATAAAGGGAACTGGATGTGAGATTGTTTGATTAAAAAAAAAAAAATACAAGTCAGCCTCCCCTTTTAGTGGACAAAGTGAATGGAAAAATAGCATTTCCTTCACCTGGTTTGTTTCTCTGTGGATGAATCAAGCAAACATTTGCCTTGTTTCTTATAATGATATAAAATTAGCTGATGGATTAAAACCCCAAAGGACATCTCACCATGCCTTGCAATAGTGCTCATATTCTTTTCATATTTTATTATTACTCAATGAGAGACATTTTTTCTGATAACTGTATGATTGTAATATGGAAAGAATCAAATGTATCTTACTTTCTTTCTTTTTAAATACATTTTTGAAGAGTATGGAGTGCTGTTGCATTAATCCTTCTGATACGTTCTTTTTACACACACCTTTGGCTGCTGTTACATCTGCAAATGTTTTGGGTACATTTCTTCTGGCTTCATAGAAACAGAAATGTTTTTTTGGGGTTTTTTTGCAAAAAAAATGAAGTTCAGAGCTACTCTACCAGAGTGGGGCTGTTTTAACAGCTATTAGTCTTGCCACTGATCCTTCACTAGATTTAGGTCTGTACTTTGACTGAACCATTCTAAAACTTGAATATGCTTAAATCTCTGGCTGAGTCATTATCATGCGAAGTGTCAGCTTCAGTTTGTCTGTCCTTGACAGGACACTATCACCTCTATGTTTCACTGTGGGAGTGGTGTGTTTAGGGTGCTGTTAGTTTATATCTGTGGGCTGCACATTTCTTTTCTTCTAGCATACGTTGACATACGTAGAGAATCTTACATAAAAGCCATAATAAGTGCTAAGCTAATAGTTGCCCTCTCAACTGATTCTCCCACCTGAACTGTGCATTTGGCAGCTCCTCCAGCTTTACATAGGGCCTTTTTGCTGCTTTTCTGATTAATGGACCTCTTGCTTACCGTCGATGCTTATCTATGCTTAGGTATGTGGGCCACTACTTGATAGGTTTGCTTTTGTTCCATACCTTTTCCATTTAGGGATAATAGTTTGAATACTGCTTTGTGAGATGTTCAGCTTGGGATCTTGTTTTATAATTGTTTGCGAATTCTCCGCAACTTTATCCCTGACCTGTCTGCTCTGATACTTGCTGTTTGTTCAGCAATGTTATCTCACAAATCTCGCCAGTTACTAAAAATAAATGACACACAGGTTTCTGATGTAATGACTTCTTAAAGAAGTGATTAATTTCTTTCTTTCAAAGTATCAGAGTTAAATGGGATGAATGCAAATGCATTCCACACTTTTCAAATGTTTTTTTTTTTTTTTTTTTTTTACTTATTAAAAACAATGTTGCATTTCTTTTCCACTACATGATTATCCACTACTTTGCGTTGATCTACAACATAAATTCATAACAAAAGTTGTATTATCACTTTTGCAAGGCACTAATTGAAACACACTTAAATGAAGATGGTTTTACCAGACAGCTTTGTGTATATAGATTGGCTTAAGATTTCCTTAATTATTTCCCTTGTTAGGTGTGAGATTATTAGCTTTACAGAAATTCAAGGGTAAAACAATATTGTTGTTTTAATTTTTGCTTCATTGTTTTGTAGTTCAGATGAACTAAACTATTACCTTACCTCAACTAAGAACAAGAACACATCATACAACTTACTCTCAGCTATCTAATGTCATATTTCAATAATGTACAGTAGAACTATCAACCATGTTCTATCAGCTGTTAAACAAGTATCATATCTCAGTATATTTGTTTAATTTTGTGCATTTTCTGTATGTTGTCCTTGTTTTAAAGCCTGATGTTTGTAATAAAAAAGATAAAGATTATCTTTGACTGAAATAAATGTACGTATGACATGTATAAAACATTTTTTTTGTTTTTTTTGTTGACTGACTCTCATCAACGCCTCTTGAGCAAACCTGGGGGTGTTTCTGATGAAAACAAAACAAACAAACAAAATAATAATAATAAAAGACATAAAAGATTAAAATTTCATAAATACAGCTTGTCTACTCATTTATAGCACAAGCCATCTTTAACACCTTTTGATCACTGAATAAAATCATTTTCAGAAGTCATTTATCATTCTATTACATTGCCAGTCCCGTGTCAAGTCAAGTGCTCATAGCATCAGACTCCCGGGGTCTCATTCTTGTTTTTTGTCAAGATGTGGGTCTGTTGGCACCTGAACAGCCATGACATTCGGAGCGCACCGTAGGAGTTCATGACTGAGTGTAAAACAGCAGGAATAAGAGTCAGCTCCTCAAATATTGAGGCCATGGATCAGAACTGGAATAAGATGGGCTGCTCAAACGTGACACTAGGATAGAGTTGGGGAGTGGATAGATGTGGTGAAAAAAAAAGAGCAAAGACAAAGTTTGTGATAATTGATCTGTTGGAGTTTCAATCTTCACCTGTGGACGCGAAATATGTGATCAGATATACAAGCATAAATGTCCTCAGTAGAGCAACTGGCCTCACCCCAAGAGAGGATAAGGAACCCCATCACCTGAATTGAGGAACTGATTCTCTGAAGTCAGAGATGGTTCTAACATCTTAAAACAATGCTTGTTTGGCAGCTACGTTCTCCTGTCTTCTAGAGATCCTGGAACTGGCCTAGAACTTGTTTAATGAATTAAATGTCCCTTCTGAAACACATAGGTACATAACAAGACAAAGCAAAACAACAAGAAGATCAAGATGAAAGAGTACACATCAGAAATCCTGAAACACCCAATTAAAAGGCACAGCAGCATGTTGAGTCAAAAGCGCTGAAGAAAAAGGTCTTTACCCTCTTCAAAACATAGAAAGCAAGTAAAGATGTGCCGTATTGTAGGAGATCAGTGACTTCCCCACCAGATGGTCAGGAAGGTGTTAGGGACTCCAAGAATAGCAGAAAACAGCAGTGATCCTGCAGTGGGAAAGGCATGACTTCCACTTTGAAGACAGCCTGCTGCCTCCGTCAACCTCCTCTCCTGTCTCCTCAAAAAGGTAATCTCTATTGTAAAATAATCAGCACTCCCATAGTGTACTGATCTCACATGTGGTTTGGTTTTGTGCCTTAAAGACTTTAAAAAATAAAGTCAAAAATAGCAATTTCCACGCGACTACAAAGGGCAGTCTGTGTTTCTGTGGTTTAACATTTCAGTTAAGACCAAAAAGGACTGGGAAATGTTTCTGAAAGAGGGATTCTGTAACAAGCTGAGGAAAGTTTCATCACTTTTTGATTATTTTACAGCGCAGCACACCCACGGTAGCAGTACAATTCCCAAGGTTGCAGTTGTAGTCCCTGTTTACACAGCGGAAGCTCACTAACAAGTCTGACTTCAGGCGTTCTCACTTGCTAATCCATTTACTTGAGAAACTAGGTCAGTGGTAGCACATTATTGCTGGATTCATCCTTTGGCTTCATCTTATTTTTCTTTCCTCCGTGGAATTATATCTATTGTGTACAAGAACAGTGCTAAACACTGCAATGATGGGTTGTAGCCTATACAAATGCATTTTTAAAAATAGTTTTAGGCTCATTACATTTTATGTATCTGATATTAAGTCAGCCTTCCTAAAACAGCTAATCAACCATCATTTGGAGACTGGACTTTGCACAGAAAGACTGATTCTCATGAGATGAGGAGCTTTTCTCATTCCACAGCCTGCTTTGTCACCAGCTTGAAGCAGCGGTGCAGTTGAATGGCTTTGGTTGGATGCAGTCAAGCATCTCAATGCTGACAGACGTGAAAAAATGAATAACTATAGTAGAGAAAGTGTTCAAATCGAGAAATAATGTCCTTGCTTTATCTTGATCTGTGCTTGTGCAGAAGGATCACACTGATCCTTTTTATATGTTTAGGTTAGCAACAGCCTTCACATAAAAGACAAAAATGAACTATTTAGGGTATGCTTTTTCAAAGAGATGTTGTATGCTTTTGAAGAAAAAGCATAAAGCTTGGATGAAACTGAAACTAGCTGGACTGAAAATGGGTTATTTTTAATGACATGCCAAAAAGCCAGTATTTCCCTTGGAATGAGCAGTAAGAGGAGAATCGGTAGAGCAACATCCCCAATTTGTTGATATGGACTGACAATGAGATAGCTAAAGAAAGGGCACCGTGCTTTTCTCTCAGGTCGAAGGAAGGAGCATGATGAACCTTCTTCAGACTGATGTCAGAGCATAGATGGCGACAAGAAGCGTCTCACTGGAGTTGTTTCTGCCAAAGATTAAATAACTAAGTAAAGGAAAGGTGTTATAACTTTTTCTGTTTTTTATTTTTATTTTTTTAATTTATTTTTTACTTATTTTGTTTAGCGCTTGCCGTTTTCAAAGAAATGAAACTTTAAAAAAAGATGAGATAATATGTGAATGTTTCTTAGCAAAACCTAGATATTTATTGGTGTGTCCTATTTTTATTGTGCTTTAAAATGTATTGAACTTAGTAAATGTCTAAATGAACTGAGCTTACTAACCACTTTTCCGTTACTATCAATCACTTTTACACCAAATTCACCCAGCTGCACTGACAAAAAAAAGAAAGAAAGAAAAAAATGCTTTTCCATCAATACACAGAGAGGTAATCAACATGGGGTTAAATGAATTGCCTGTTGGTACATCGACAGATGAGAAAGCTGGAGTCAAATCCACAACTTTCCAACTGCAAGACAATTAATCTTAACCCCTGAGCCACCATAACACTTCAGTGATTTTTCTAAATTTTTGTCCCTGTGTCAGAATCTAAATGACAATAAATAAAAGCAACAAGCAAAATTACTGTGACTTCAATTATGATTTTATTTTAAATTATTTCATCTGAAGCTGCTACCCCCGCGACCCGACCCCAGATAAAGCGGAAGATGGATATTTATTTACTAAGTTACTTTGCCAGTATTTTAACAGGAGGTAGAATTACTGGAGCAACACAAATTAAGTTATCCTTTGCTAATCCACTTTGATTGTTTTTCAGCCCTACAGTGCACAATGCACTGGCCTGATTTGATAGTGTCTACATCATAAAGTTCTTTTGTCTCCTGTACCTATTCCATACTTAATACATCTCCACCCTTAAAACATTTGACCTTCTGATACCCTGCCCAGTCCTGACTCTCTCCTGCGTTTTCGAAACTTCCTTTTCTGGGCTGTCTGGCTCACCAGATGTTTCCTCTGTTCTCCAAACCCACTCCCCTCCCATTTGGTGAAAGGTGCAACACTGACAGAGTGGGGCTGTGTCTTTCACTTGTAGTCCAGACCATGACTCACATGAGGAGTCCAACCGAGGAAGTCTTTTAGAAAGACCTGAACAAGGTGCACAGCACCTGGGATTTACTTAGACAACTCTGACATACATAGCTTTTCCTTATTTGGACTACTTTCACACAAACCAGTGTATGCTTCAGAGCTGCTCTGGTGTTTTACTTCTTTTAAATCCAGCAGGTCATTAGCTGACAATGTCGTGGGACTGTGGTCTCAAGTACATGTTCTCTATGTCCCCTGCACTGCAGCAGGGTAGCAAATGCATCCTGCATGACAAGGAGGACCTGTCCAGACTGGAGATGGTCCAGAGATTGGCGAAGGATGGCTGCCGGTTCCTGCAAAGCCGCAGCAAGAGTCCAGAGAAGACATCTGAGGTGAGATACACAAAGATCGAATCTGTGATTTTCAATGCAAATATGTATCTGACATCCTGAACTGATTTCTCTGTAGCATCTATAATTAATCAAGCTGTCGATATGATATTGTACAGCTCTGACAGCATGCTGTATGCTTTCATGTTGTTAGTGTATTTGAATAGACTAGAACAGAATATTCCATTAATTGTCCCTGAGTGAGGGAAATTCCTAATTAAGTACATAACTTAAAGGAAACTATATTATAAGATATATTTGTAGATATTTGTGAAAAAAAATGCTGGGTACAAAGCTATATTAAGTTCTGTTGGAAGAAATGGACTCAACAGAAGTAGAGAAATATTACTGCACAAAAGTAAACAACCTTGTACAGTAAAATTTGACCACATCCATATTGTCTGTTTTGAATATCTAAAACAAAAACAATTTACTAAAACTATCCTCTGTGCTCCTCTGCATCACTATGACCATAAACTCAAAGTGAAGTCTGTTGAGGTTACTTGATACATGCAGTCATGTTAAGTAAGTCAGAATATATGTGCATATTTTAGTACCTTTTGGAAAACAACGCCATAACCTATGCACAGGTTTTAAGCATATTTTTTATTGAGACTACATTTCTGTGTAAAAAAAAAAAAAAAAATCTTAACCTGATGTAATATTTGAATCTTAAATGTTAAACATCAAATATGTTGAGGGATTATCAGGATTAAAAAAATTACTGAAATAAATGAATATTCTAATGTCATTCTAACTTATTAAGTATAATTATGTATTTTGTCAAATTAGTACATTTGCTGTGTACACATTTTGTCAATGGAGTTAGACACAGAAACCATCCTTGTGTTCAAGTGCCACAAACACATGGGTGGTGATTTTGACACAGTCTATTTACAACATCTGCTACTTCTGGAAGCATAAGTGCACACACACTGTCCAGTTTCACCTGTCTGTGCTTTGAGCCCCCCCACCCAAAAAACCCCAACATTACATCAGCCCTAGAGCCCTCTGATTGGCCAAAGCTCTGGTGGGTTTAGTTTCGCCCTTCCTGCCAGCTGTATCGGCTCGCTGGACGTTTAGACAATTGCAGGAAAGGTTGACGTCTTTGGCTGGACTGTACTGGCAGTACATTGTGTGGTCTCTGGGTGGGTTCCCATGCGTCAGATTTGTGACCTTTTCTCCCTAACAAGGCCAGATCTTCTCATCGGTTAAGCATTTAGTAAAGTTCACCACCTGCGTTGAGCCGCCACCAATCACAGTATGATCAAATGTCAGTAATGTAGAAACTTTGGCATTCTATTTACTGTGCTAAATCTCCAGCAGTAGTTGCATGGTGTACATTTGAAATGCAACTGAAAATCACAAAAAAATGAACTAATCTAGAAATCAAAATATTACATAAAATTATTCTGTTTCTTGTTTGCAAAGTAATTCAAACGGGTTCTGGAGTTCACCCAACTCATCCTGACCAGCATAATGTGTGGTTCATTTAAGTATGTGAAATCAGACATCAAGAAGCGTAGAAATCAGTTTACTCCATGTTGAAACAGAATGGCCAAATATACAGCAATATACAGCTTCTATTAGAAGATTGAACCCTCTAAAAAAAGAGGTGAGTGTCTCAGAAAAGAGGGAGCTCTGTTTTCTCTGAACCTGGATCCTGGATAAGCTGAAAACAACTGATGGATGGATTTGACAGGGGTGCTGAAGGCTAAAAAGTTTTTTTTTTTTAGAGCTTGTCTGAGTTGAAAGTGTGAAGTTTGAGGCTTTGCTGTTTACCACCTCCTCTGTTTGCGTGAAAATTCAAATAAGCTCTAAATTTGCGAGCCAGCTTTCATTATTTGAGAAGCTAAGCCACTCTTTACCTTCTTGCCATCTCATGCTGTTATTTCTGAGGGAATCTGGACTTGTCTGCACTCTGACAGTACTGACACTTTGCAGGCCTCGTTAGGTGCCTCAAGCCATACATGCCAGACATGAATGAGAACAGAAAACATCTAAGGAACGTGACTTTGAGCACCAGCCTAAGGTCATACTTGTTAGGAGGACTTCTTTGGAAACGTTGACTCAAGATCTTTT
Source organism: Poeciliopsis retropinna (assembly GCA_010277075.1). Taxonomy (NCBI): domain Eukaryota; kingdom Metazoa; phylum Chordata; class Actinopteri; order Cyprinodontiformes; family Poeciliidae; genus Poeciliopsis; species Poeciliopsis retropinna. The sequence goes on along the minus strand of VMRM01000007.1, from coordinate 15,692,329 downwards.
CGACCTGTGTTGCATTTTAGTCACCGGCTCAGGGGATCTGGTTGCTTGTCTTTTGTATTATGAGTCTGTCTCCCACTGCACACAGACAATTATCCCGGAGAGTATGTGGTCAGATCAATAATTCATTCTGAGGGGGAAAGGGACATCCACACTTTGGCTTTGGTGTCGTGATTTGAGTCAGAAAAGCTGTGCATTAAAGCGAAAAGCAAAGCACCTGGAAATACAGAGTGGTACTGTACTATATGAAATACTGGTATTTCACTAGAACCAGGAAGCTAATTATTATCTTTTCATCACAGTACAGATTCTGTGAACAGAAGTGCCGAGGCTCCACCTTTTTATGGTTCAAAATACACAAGAGGCATTTTCTTTGTGCCTGCCTACTGGTTACATTGGGATCAGCTGGAACAGCTTTATGAGATGCGCTCAAAGTCATGAATCACACAAGAAGCTGCCAGCATGTCTTAAAGTTAATATTCCATCCTGTGCACATAGGAACATCCCTGCTGTTTTTGCAGCAGTTAGTCTTTTTGTCTCTCGGTCCTCTGGTTGAGTGTTACTGTGCCAGGAAATCCTGATTTACTGTATTTGTCTCCACAAAATACAATTAGGGCTGCAAACTGCAGCCACTTCCAGCCTGTCAGCCCTGGCTAATTGCATGAACAGAAGTGATTCATTGACTGATGACGACTGAAAGAGGGGGTCTATAAGCAAGGAGCTGATGCATGATTGTGTATACAGTGAAATCTTCATTAGGGCCAGTATATCTGATCTTGGTCCTGCACTGTCCAGATCCAATCAGGAATTGTGTTACTGCAAGCACAACAGTTCTTTCTCAGAGTGGATGTTGCGAAACACTGAAAAGAAGACAAAGAATTGGAAAGCAATATGGCTGCATTTTGCATGAAGATGATTAACTTTTAATCACAAGTTTACAGAAACGTCCTGTTAATAGCAAGAGAATTTGTCTCGATAAGAAAAGAAAAATGTTTCAAAGATGTGAATAAAATATAAAGGAATAGTCTTTGTAAAAAGCATATAAAATATAGATGTTAGTACAGTCGGAAAGATGTGCGTTAGTAAGTTGTACAAACACAATGAACAGTGAACCACACAGAAACAAATCAATAAACAAAATAAAAAGTAATACAACATAAAAAAGGAGGTTGGGGGGTCAATATGTAAATGGTGCTTAAATGGATAGGGTTGTGGGAATTGTACATTTCTGAATCTTTTTTGATGAAACATCTAGTGTTTCATAAATGCTGTATAGTCCAAACACAAATATTGTATTTTTTACTCTGGTTGGGACAATATTAGTGTGTTAATGCAAAATAGCCAAAAGGTTTCGGTGGATGATCATGTCTTGGAAGGTTTGTACTGCCACACTCTTTCCATTTTCTGGATGACACATGAAGCAGGTCTGAAAACAAATCCCAGCCACACTTTTCACATTTTTGTTTGTAAAGAAACACACCCCACAATTATGTTCTAATTTCTGTCCACTTATCACATAACAGCCCAATAAAATACGCTGAAGCTTGTAGTTGTGAGATGACAAACTGTGTAAAGATTCAAGAAAACGCTTTTGGAAAGCATCCTACATTTAAAAAAATAAAATAAAAATAATTCCTAAAACGACTAAAATTAAAAAAGACAAACCTTTGAGCTGCAACTGGATTGCTTTGATTATCATTTACTTTATTTATGCCAGAGTTGTTGGGACCTATATAGATTGTGGTTTGTTGGCAATGATGACAAAGAATTGAAATGCACCTTATTGGGGATAAATCCATCACATGGGGAGTTACTGTGTGGATCAAAGCCTAAGCAGAAGTCCAAACCATTGTTAGTATGCGCAGTATAACCAAATGACAGCTTCAAATAGACCCCCTCCCTGACATCCTCCATAATTTAATTGGCTCTGTGCATAATTCAGTAATTTAAATATGTGACTCATTTATGTTAATCCATGAATGGGCTCCTGCGATAAGGACCAAATAATGATATATGTGGACGTTTTCTTTCTATTTCAGAGCTGCTTTTGACAGTGTATTATGATGGAAATCAGAGGTGATTTATGTGAGAGGGAGAAAAGGGAATCTCCTTTATGACACACTCAGCCCCCTCCTCTTGTTTTTCTCTCTCCAGCCACAGAGTGACGAGGCAGTCCGCTTGTGTGTGAGGGAGCGGGGCCACGATGTGCTCGTTCTCTGTCGAGTGTTGTCAGAGCAGCCAGCGCACGCTGCATGGTCGAAGGGAGGAGGGAGGGACGAGGCGAGGACCAGGAGGTAAGCCTCTCCACTCCCTCCTTCCTCTCTCTCTCTCTTTCCCTCTCTCTCAGCTCTCCTTCTCTCATCAGCCTCCTCCTCTGGCTCTGTCGCTCACACACTCACTCAGGCGTGCTCACATCTCAGCTCCCCACTCATAAATGACTACATTAAATAGATATAAATGAGCAGCATGGGGCTGTGAGACAGCCTTCCCTGTCATACTGAGGGGGATCCCTCGGTGTGAACGCACCCGGGTGGACGCATGAAGGTGTCATGCAGCAGTAAGTGCAGCTGGGGTGAGGGCACGGCAACTCTTCAGGGATGGGATCTCGTCCTCAGCACCTGAACCAACAGAAGGACAGCAGGCTGATGCTGCCGCATGCAGCCCTGGTTGAGCAGGAAGAAGACGAGGAGGATGAGGAGTGCTCGGAGGAGAGCACCAGCAACAGTCGGGCAGAGCCGCAGACGATGCCCACCTTTGACGTCCCCTACTTTCGTTACATTGACGATGAGGGAACAGAGGGAGAGGAGGAATGGAGCAGCAGCAGATCTGTGTCCTCCATCGGCAGGGACTCCTCCGCTGACTCTGTTGTGTCTGATAGGTATGCGGTGGTGTCAGGGACTCCCGAGAAGATCCTGGAGCATCTGCTGGGTGACATGACGCTGGATGATGACCGAGGGACCACGCAGGGGAAAGAGTCAGGTCAGGATCCTTACTTTAATACTTTACCTATCTTCTTTTAAACTTACTTTGTCATGTCAGGGTATGTAAAAGCATGTTGATGTGTCCTGCTGCAAACACGAGCAGTTAAATTGACTAATTTCTGAAAAAAGGACAAAAAAATGATATGAAATCAAGTTTCCTTTACCCGTTCTGGTCTCCATAATGAGCCGGTGCTCCAGTTTGTCTCCAGGCAATATCATCGGGTTGATCATGAGTGCCTAAATGTTCCAAATGCTCAGCCTGTTTTTTTTTTTGTTGTTGTTGTTGTTTTTTTAAACAACAAAACTTGAGTTTTCTGTAGGCTAGATCAAACCCACTGAAGCGTAGCTTGTCAACTATGGTACAAAACATTATATTCAGTTTTCCTATTTGCTTTGCCTTTTTGATGCAAATTGTTAAGATAAAACCTATCTTTTTTAGAAATAAGCTACTATACCTCCGATGACATCACAAAAGGCATAAGGAAACTAATGAGAGCAAATTTAAGTTTTCTTTTAGTATTTCTTTATTATCATGAGTCTTGATGAAAAAAGAAAATGAAGCATACAAGGTTGAACGTCAATACTCAAACTCAAAACTTAGTTGTAAATCACAATGTGTACTGAAACCAACTGATCAGCTAAATTATGCCTCCTGTGATGTAATTGAAAAAAAAAAAAAAAACAGCACACAATTTATTTTTCTTTTGGCTTCAGAGCAATTTTTTCCTCCTACTTTGTATTTTTGGAAATCTTCCAATCCAGACTCCGTTAACCAGATATGTTTTTACTGTCAGTTCATTTTTTTAGTTGGAAAAAAAAATAGCACAGGATTAAATCTTAAAACCAGTGAGAAATATGCAACACTTCCTCATATCTTTTGAGCGTGGCTGCAGTGGACCGCACCACATGAACTCCAGCCCAGCAGCAGTGACAAATCAACACATTTCCTCTCATCCCAGCAGGTACATGATAATGTGACACTGTTGCCAAGGCAGAGGAGACCCTCTGTTGCTGAAGCTGAAGACGTTTGCTCAACGAGAGACGATGACTGAGCGCAGTGCAACAGTCAGACAAAGAGAGAAAGAAAGCAAGTAAAAAAGAAGGGAGGAAAAAAAACAAACAAGATTTATTTTCTCTTAAAAGAGGAAACTCCCATCAGTGGAGGCTCAGATCATGATTAGCAGAAGAACTGAATAAAACTGATGTCACTGTGGCACTAGAAATGCATTTTTAGATGGAGGAAAGAGTTAAATTGTTTTAAAAAATAAAACTGCTCATATCCTTACATAAATAAATGGTTTAAATTCATTATAGATCCATTGCTCTGTGACATCATTAAGCATACATCTCCAGCTAGATGAAAAATCAAATCCCAAAGTCAAACAGCCAGAGACCAGAGGAGTCATGAGCAGCAGCTCGTCTTTACTCAGAGATGTTTAGCAGTTTGACTCCTGCTGGGTTGTATGTACCTGCTAGCAAAGGTTGTTGTTCCTTTGATACTACTTCTAAGCTGATACACACAGCTTTACAAAAGCGTGGTAGATTAAGGCGTTCTGATGTCATCAAACTCAAATATGTTTTTTTTTTAACAGTCCCCAAGTTGCTGTGTTTGATATTGCTCTTCTAGATGGAGGAAAATTACTTGATTTTTAATATGTTGGAAGTGTATATCAGTAAATTAGAATATGATTATGCTGAGAAGTGTGGTGTGGAAAAATAAGTCAGCTGACCTTGGCTGCACAGCATCGGAGCTGGTCTATTAAGTCTGGTTCAACACAGCAGATTTCAAAAATGGCAGCCATCCCATCAGCTCTCCTGCTACATCTAGCAGCCCACCCATATACTGATTAAACCCTGCCTTCTCAATTTACACCAGCCAATCACATCATCCTTCCAGATGGTGGGGTTAATTACAAAATTAATTTATTTCAGTAACACACAGTGTAAACACTGACCATTTTTTTTAATCAATAATAAAATATCAGGCAGACATTTTATGTTTGCAAATGCATAAATTATAAAACATTTTATTCTCTAAAGTATTATAAGCTTCAGCCAAATCAAACGCCAGCTCTTATCAATGACCTGGGTGTGAGGCGGGCCTCTTCTTTGGCAGGGTCCAAAGATGGCTGCCACAAAAGACACACCCACAAGGTAACAAACATTTCAACCACACACACACACACACACAAAATTTAATTACACTCTAGAACTACAGTTAGAAAAAAACTTATTGCTTCTTAACAATCAAAAATGTAATTTATTTCAGTTATTCAACTTTGAAAAGAGAAACTCGTCTATTGTAAAGACTCATTTCACATCAGGAGGCATTTTTCAGTTGTTAATTTTAAAGAGCATACAACTTCAGCATATCTGCATTGCTGGCTATGGTTTTTCTTGTCTTCCTTTTAACAATACTCCATAGATTATCTATTAGGTTTAGGTCAGGAAAGGTTAAAGACCAGTCACACACAGTGGGTATTGATAGTCTGGCAGTGTGGACAAATGCTGAGCCATGGGGTAAAGAGGAAATCCAGTTCTCTATGGAGCTTGTGGGCTAAATGAGACACAAAACACTTTACATGTCCAAGAAGATGAATGCATTCAATACAGACTTGATAAAACACAGTGGACCAACATCAGCAGATGACATGACTCTCGAAATTGTCACTCAGTGTTGAAACTTCACACTGAAGAGTACTTCTTTACTTTTTCTCACAGTCATGTCATAAATATATATGATTATATGAGTTTTACTGTTTAGGTTAAATTATTTATTATTAGATCTATTTTCAATAAAACTCTGATTTATTGAGAAGGTCTGACCTGCACAATGCAGCACAATGACTGTAGCAACTATTTGCAAATCCTCAGCTCACAACATTAAGAATGCAGAGAATTTCTTCCTTCTGTAAGGCGAGGCACTTTTCTGGAAGCACCAGAGGCATGTTTGAGGGGAAAGCAAACATGAACCACGGCTGAGTGAAAGACTGATGTTTTCCTTTCCTTCCTTTGCATTCACAAGTGCCATGCAGGATAGTTGCAGCTTTTCCTGGGCTTCATCTGAAATACAGTTATTGATTCCTTTGCTGCACAGAGCAGCCAGCGCTCAGAAGCATGTTCTAGATAATTCGTTTCTGTAATCACATGATCTCTATGGTGTTTTGTGACAGGACAAAAAGAAATCTCAATAGGTGAATGACTGTCATAATCAAAGATAAAGTTGTTTGTCGCTAAATAAATAAAAAATAATAATTAGACATTGCTGTGTGTGCATTGATCAGCACAGAGCAACTGATCATGTAGTCTGATTAATTATTTTTGAAATATGTCATCAGACAAAATATAAAGTTAAACAAATTCTGGCATTTTAAAGACTAAAATAAAAATACTACAATATGTACTAAATAAATTCGGACAGAACACTTCTCAAATTATTTTTTTAGTATTAACTATATACACAAAATTAACACTTAACATGCACACAGTCTGCATGTGTACATGTTAGAACGTTTTCTGAATGCATGGGCCTGGACCCTCTGGCATTGGTCATGTTTTTTAGTCATGTTGATCGCTCATGTAACTTCTCAGGATGACGAACTTCTTCAGAAATGTAACTGTGGACACTGACGTTTCCATTGGAGATATCTGTGCTTGCTGAAGCTTGTTTATGACTGAGTTGGTATTTTAAAATTGAATAGTTTCGGTGATAGGTGCACTCCTTTTTTGCACAACTTACACACTATCATAGTTTTTTCCAGCAAAAATTAACCACCAGTGGGCCAAGAGAAGCAGTTTTTTTATGACTATAGGCCCCTCTACCGCACCCCCATCAACTCACACCCTTCGCTGGTGTATTATTTTGTTGTTTATATGTTGCTTATGTGCAAAGGTATTTTTTGCAATCCCAAATTATATCTACTTGGACAAAGTTTTTTCTTCCTCAACCTATCCCTCCTTCATTGTCTCATCTAATGAAAGGTGACGCCCCCTCTGGGCCGCAGTCTCAGGCACCTGTCTCCCATTTTGTTTGTATGTTGTTCTTTGGACAGGTCTTACTGAAATATGAATTTCCCTCTAAGATCAATAAAGTATATTCAGCTCAATACTTGTATTTCTATCCATATTAGGACTTTGCATTGACTTTCATTCCTTTCAGTAACTGGATTTATGCCTATTCCAGACATTTTCCCTAATCACGACTAGTATATCCATCCATCCATTCATTTTCTTACACCCTTGTCCCTAGGGGGTCAGGAGGTGCTGGTGCCTATCTCCAGCTAACATTCTGGGTGAGAGGTGGGGTACACCCTGGACGGGTCGCCAGTCTGTCGCAGACGACTAGTATATCCCAAATCCTAATTCACAGCTTACCTCTAAACATAACCCCTGAGCCTAAACAAGGGGGGACATTATAACCACACTTTGTCTCATTTGTAAAGACAAAAGAGTCTCCATAAGACATACTGGTCTTCAGGAGGCTAGTAAATATACCAGAAATGGTCCTAAATACGCCAGGTATTATAGAGGATTTTACGTGTGTAAAAGTGCTACAGCTTGTGAGGTAGTTTCTCGTTCCCTGCTGTTGTTTTCAGACTTTCTGTTAAGGCTGTGTCACTTGTGTTGTTTATGACTGCTGCATGCATGTGAGACAGTAACCCCCTCATAAGCAGGGAGTTATGTATGCACAGCTGCTCTGAACGGATTAACATAATGATGTCGGTGCGTCTGCTGGACCGGAACGCTCACAAAAGACTCTGGAAGCTGCGGTAAAATTAAAGGAAGTAATTTACAATTCTTGGTCTAAGGCCTGTACGTAGAAGACTGATCCTACAATATGAAATAAAATGTTGTTAAATGAATAACTGGCTGTATTTTTGACTTTTTGTCCAAAAAACAATGGGTACCAGGTTGAGAAATTATATGTCAACATAAGAATATTTACAAGAGCAATCTTTCTAACAAAACACATAAGAAGTTGATCTGTGATTGCAGCGCTAACACTGAATGAAAATATTGAAGTATTAAAGATCTGTATTTTCCCTGTAATTCAGTTCACTGTACTGACTTTGCATTAATTACACAGAAACTGAGCAGCAGAACAATTAGCTTGACTTGGAATGAATCATATACAGATAAATGGGCAGAAAATTTGCACCTAAAAGCAGATTAGGATGACCGATCTGATTTATATCAGATTGTTTCTTTTCAAGTGCAAAAATAAAAACACAAGCGAGAGAAACATCATCTGACACTGTCACGTTGTTAGCTTATCTCTTTTGATGCAGATGGCATAAACTATTGTGAGAGTCTGAAGAAAGCTTCTGTTTACTTTTATTTCCTTCAGACAAACGGCAAATAATTTTGCTCTAAATAGAAGTTTTTTTCATGTTTTCAAGTTGCTTAGCGAACTCTAAATGATTTTTGGCAGTAAAGAACGAGCTATCATTGTGGTATTAAAGTGGAACATGGAAAAAAAAAAAAAAGTGAGGCCATATGAATCATAAGTGCAGCCTAGCAATATAAGCAGTTCAGAAGATATTAATCATGCAGCTGCTGGGGTCGGTAGTGTTCCTGCCCTTCAGCGTATACTGCTGCTTTAATGAGGCTGGGTTCCTGCAACGTTTAAGCCTGTTTTTCTGTAATAGCATACCTTTTTTCAAAGTGGAAAATCTCTCTGAACATTTGCTACTGAAACATACACATTTTTGACCTTTATCAATATGTATGTGTCTTTGCAGATATGCTTCTGGATGACTTTCTACTCACATATCCAGTGTTCATGTCAAACAGCGATTTATGCCAAGCTCTTCTGGGACAATATCCTTACATGGAGGTATTTCTGCAGAAGCGTGGCGATTATTTATTCCTAATAACAGACATAAATTCAATTTACAAACAGAAAAATGGGCGTTAAAGCAAAGCATTAGTGCTCGAGCTTCCACTCACCGTTGAATTGTCTCATTGAATGTACGGAAATCTGATCCTTAACCAGTATGCACCTATTGCAACAAGCGGCACAAAATTAAGGAGGACCTGAAAGAGGTTCTGGAGAGGAAACAGAAAGTCCTGCACCTGGTGTGGCAGTGGATGTCTCTCTGCAAGGAGTTCCTGAGAGAGGACGAACATGTGAAAGTCTTCCTCAAGGTAGGAAATATCTGTGGAAATGAGTGGAACGTGAGATGAGACGTAGAATGATGACACACAGCTGTGCTTCCAGAGTTTGTACCGTTACGTGTTCGATGATCTTTATGAGCACCCAGCCCTGGAGAAGGATGTGATAGAGTTGCAGAAATTCTACCAGCTAAGACGCAGACAGTAAGTAATTGTATCTGGATTTTTTTTTTATTATTATTTTCATGTGTATAACATCCAGTAGGAATGACATGTTGGTGGTCTAAGAGGAACTTTTGAACACAAAGACATAGTTCTTCTCTCCAAGCCTCCCTTTTTAGCTTTTCATCAATGAGTCCATTCAGAAATTGCCATTTCTGTGCTCAGAGGTTTTATTCTCTGAGATTTAAAGGTCATTTTGCTCTTTATCTGGAATGTAAGAAAGAGAGGAAATTCTGGTTTTAAGCAATAACGACAAGCTGCTTAGAAGTGGTTCTCGCATAAGAGAAAAGTATTGCTATAAATAGGCAATAGAAAGAATGCAATGCCTACATCGTTTCTCCACTCCACTGCCAAAAGACAAACATGGCTCAAACACACAAGTTGTTGAGTTATTCCAGAGTGTGGCAGTGGGGGGGGAAGAAGTGGACATATATAAGAAAATTTACATTAACGTATAATATCGGGCTTTTGTGTTACAGACCAACATAGTACGTGGCTCTAAAGGGGAAAGTTACAGGTAGCAACTCCCTTTAATTGAATACAGCAATCCAATGTAAATGTAAGTCCTGGTATACCAAAGTATACCTAGTCCATAAACAGTAAAGTCTGTGTGGAATTGAATTTCTTTATAAATCAACTGTTCTGTAAGGCCTCTGTGATTTATTAAAAGAACATTTTTTGAACAACCAGCATTATGAAAATCAAGGAACACAGCAGATAGATCAGGAATAAAGTTATTAGCAAGATGCACTTGCAAACCAATATTCAGGGCTTTGAAAATCACCCTGAACTCGTAATCCCCCCCCCCATATAAAACATTGTGGTGGCAGATTTGCACCATTTCCATTAGTGTAGATGGGTAAGTTCATGACTTGGTGTTGGTCTCCTGTTATATCTGTTATATGTTGGGGTTAGTGGTTATAATGTGACAAAATAAGAAACCTTTTGAGAGGTGAAAGTACTGTTCAAGGCGTGCAACTTGCAGCATTTTCTTTCTCAAGAAGAAAGAAATTAGTGCTTGCAAGTGTCCAATCACATCAGAAAGATTCTCTTTAGCGCAGTGACAAGACAGTCCCTCAGGCCTCAAACAGAGGATGTTGAATAAAAGAAGATGCACTGTGGAACTCCAGCAAACGACGACAGAGTCCGAGTGTGAGAGCCAGACGTCTTGCTGTTGGACAGGAAAGGTCAGCCTGAAGGAATGCTTAGAAACTTTAATCATGGCAGTGTAACAGCAACAGACGCTGCTCTTAGCAGGGGTCTGACATAAAAGGCTGCAGGTCTGTGACCGATTAAAATATGCCAGATTTATTCATTTATGACACTACCATATAATATTTTACTCTTAGGAGTGATGTGCCTTTGAATTCTGCCGTGCTCCACTTGCCATCGATTGGAGACTAAATAGTGCAGATAATAATCAGTTGATTCCAGTTATTAACTTAGCTTTTATCCAGTAATACCCCCCCACACAACCCCACCCCAATATATCAATAAAGGTTAGATAGTCCATGCATAATTTCATGTTAGTTTACCAACTTTAAACATGTTAAAATTTTTAAAGATGTCCTAATAGAAGTTGGAAATGTAAAACGTGAATGCATTGGATGTGATTCTGATGAACTAATGTATGTGGTCATGACTGATGTGTGGAAAAGGCATGAAAAACTGAAATGCTAAAGTGATGTTTTCTTGTATCATTTTAGTGTTTGTCTTGAATCAAAAATGAACAAAAATGGTTATTTTGGTTTCTAAACAAACCCTGAGTGAGCAGACTTATTGGCCCGCCCATCTCCCTCTGTCCCCTTTGTTCAGCCACCAAACTGAGTTTTTACCCTGGGAACATCTCCAAGTGTGTACTTCAGTCTTTTTCTGTTGGTGCTGGAATCTCAGCCTGACTTTTTTATGTTTATATCCTGTAATGGAAACACACTACTCCTACCCCATCATACAGCTAGACTGTGTGTGTGGGTGTTACCCACTGACATAATCTTGTATTTATGGGCTTTTCACAATCAGTCCTGTCTCAGATGGGGACAAGCTCAGCCAATCCCACTGCTGTGGCAATCTGCTGCTGTGTGAAAAGGTGTCGTTTTTTATAGACGGAGGCCCCTTCCTCCCAACCTGCCTCCTGATCAGCTTCCATCTGGATTTATGTGCAAATTGAACTTCAAGTCATATGATTCAGAAACCTCAAAGTGAGAACAAAATCTAATTTGTGCTTGGCATTCTGTATCCTCATGTGACATGTGAAGTCATAGATATCCACAGTGACTCTGCTCTTTTTGTAAAGCAGGGTCTGTTTAGATGTGACAAAGGGAATCAGGTTTTTCATTAGCACAGGGCTACTGCTGCTAGCCCCTGAGGAGGGATCCCTCAGGACCCGTTCTGTGCCAGCACGCCTATTGGGATGCAAAACTCGTGAAAGCCGAGCAATGAACACAGGCACAGGGCTATATATCATGCCAACCAGAACTAACCGATGAGAATAGGATGATGGAATGAAGAGATCACTTTGGAATGTCTAAAATCTGCTAAGCACTTTAATCTCCACTTGACACTGAATGTCAGTAATGGACTGAATGCTGCAGAGGATGTAATGGATAAATATACCCTTACAAAAAATTCCATTAAATTCACATGTAGTCATGTGGATCCCATTTTCCACATGTGATAAAGTATTTTTTTCATGTGATCCATGGTTTATGCAACACATGATCACATATTTCTCACATGTGCACCACATATGATCAGATTTTTTTTTCCATGTAAAGATTTGGTGATTATACTGAATATGTCATAAAAACTGTCATTAATTTTACATGTAAAAATCACATCTGAAAATCATGTACCACATAAAAATGCACGTGATTCACACAAATTTTCACATTTATGTGTGATTTTGGAATACTTTGTGGAAAAAAACCCATGTGATTCCCATGTTTTCACATAACATGTGAAATAAATGTTAAGTTATGCCACAGGCATAAACTTCAACTTTAAGACAACTCAACACATATTTATGTGTTAATAGAAATATTTAAGTATATAGTGAACTAAAAAAATAACCAGCTGGTGTGAAATAAAAATTTAAAATGCTTTATAAAATAAAATAATACAAAATACAGGGTTTAAAGCTCATACGTGTGATTCATGTCATTCACATGTGAAAAGTTGTTTGAACCACATGTGTGGTTTTCATGTGGCACATGTGATTTTTCATGGGATTGTTTGGTAAGGGTATACTCTGTTTACCCTGATTATAGACTTTGAAGGGTTTAGTTGTCATTAGCAGATCAGTGAGTCTTTTTGTGGCTATGAAGGCTGGTGCATTTCACTTTTTCTCTTCTGTTTTTATTTTTTGTAGCACCGTGGATGATGATTCGCCACACAGAAATGTAAGTGAGAATTTCCTGTTTTATATCTTTAAAAGAGAAAAGTTGTCATAAAAAACAGAACCTTGCATGTGCCCTAGAGCATATCTGGGGTTAAGGACATAAAAACCAGTATTTTTTTTGTTTTGTTGCTCAAAGTAAAATTCTTAACATGCATTATGATCAATGGATCTTCCCTTATTTTGCTTTTTAGGGTAGAACTCTTTCCCACCAGTTGAGCTTGAAAGAGAATGGGCTCAGATCCAGAATCACACATAGAGAGAACAAGGAAGGTAAGTCCTGCAAGGTGATGTTTCTTGGACATTCCTCCCATCATTGCGTTATTTTCAAAATGAATGAAAGGAAACGTTAAGCTGGGAACTTGAAACAATAGGGTTCTCTCCAAGAAATGAATGACATGTTTGGAAATGCAAATTCCTGACTAACCATGTCAGGAATTTCCACGTTTGGATTATTTGAGTGTTGCTTTGCTTATCAACACTCAATGTACTTTTTAATCACGTGGAAAGTAAATTTTGATTACCTATTAGTACATGTTAAACTTTTCATTAAGCCCACATTTCTGGAATAAAAAAGAAAATGCTTTTTATTAGCCTGTGATTTTCTAATTGTAAATGCATTTTCAACAGTTCTGAAGCAGAACATTATCTTTAACAAAAATAAAAGGTTTGAAAACATTAGTCAGTATAATGGCCTCGCTGTGGTGCCTTGTACCAAAACTATCCATCAGCCAAACTCCTTTCACATGAGTCAGGATTAATTACTTCTTCCTTTATTTCCAGGTAAAATGGAGTGAGATCATGTTAACATAAACGCTCATGTTGACGTATAAGCTGCTTCTTACAGGCATTGCTTCGAAGAACTTGACCTGGAACGCAGCGTTCATAATAGACATGTCTGTTCATTTGCTCTACCGCCAGCAAAACAACGTTTTTTGTTTTGTTTGTTTGTTTTTTGCTAGCAAAACAAACGTACTGACTAAATAACATAAAAGTAAAGAAATTCACTAAAATTCCAACAGATGGCAGCAATGCTCCATGCTAAATCAAATACCCGCAGTTTTACAGGACAGTCAACGTTATTAATCTAAACTCATGAATTGAGTTACTGAAAAAAACGCAAGCAGTGATATTGAAACTTATTAAAAATGGCTACCTCTTCTCTTCCAGTGCTCTGCCGTGTATACGTCACGATGGACTCGTATCTTAGTGCGAAGGTCCACTGTGAGGTGGTTGCTCAGGAGCTGTTGCAGGCAGTGGCAGAAAGGATGGATGTTCCTGCATCTGAACTGATACTAGTGGCCATTACTTATCCCGGAGGTAAACGCCACTCAGATCTCTTACAGCGCACAAACATCACAGATAACTCATGGTACTACACATCTTACCACACAGCTCCTTAGAGCAAAAATTAAGCTTTCTAGAATTCTTTTACATTATGAGTAATATTTAAACGCAGACCCTAAAACGGTACAATAAAAGATTACGAACTTGTTTTCATTGATTGCATTTTATGATCAGTTATTCCGCCCATCTACTTAGCAGAGTTAATTGCATGCCTGGTTCAAACCACTGCAGGCCCAGTATCTGTTTTCTGTGGCAGAAGTAACTGGTTTCCTTGAGGCAGAGGCTGCCACTGAGTCTTATCTCTGAGCACTGATAGATGCTTGCAGGCTACCTGACTCATTTTTAATGGCATTCTGCCGTTTGTGATGCGTTGTCCTCTTTGCAGGTAGACTCCTCCTGCAGCCTCAGGACAGAGTTTTCTCCAATTCTTTACAGCCAGTGGGGAGGCTTCATGTGTGCAGGAAGGACCTTTGTGAAGTCCTGGTAGGAACGGCATTGTAATTTGTGACCTTGATGGGGCTCAGGAGCAGATTTAGAAAAAGGAGTGAGGAGATTGTTTGAAATTAGAGAAACATAAAAAAGACAAATAAAAATAGGATGCAAAATTCTAATGAACATAAGTGCTTAAAAACATTCTTTAAATAAAAAATAATAAGCAAAGTGACCATCATTTATAATTTATTGGATTTTATAATTACATGTGGGTCACATTGCACTAGAATGATACAAATAATCACAAAAGACAAAGTGAAATGTAAAACAGCCTTCAAAGAAGACTTAAATAAGAAGGAACACTGTAGAACAAAACACCACAAATTTTCTACACAAAATCATATATGAACCAGGAAAATAAACTGACTCAATCAATCATTAAGAAAATCTCAATAAGATCCACAGCTGAAGATAAAAATTTCACAGCAAAACATCCCATTTGGTCATTTAAGTTCTTAATATGATAAATAATAGGGATCCATTTTTGTCAGTCACAGCACACAGCAACTCCGTCATGGGTAGGATTGCCTAATCATGATCTCAATTTGGAAAGTTTACAGAAATCAAATTATTGACTGATTACTCTGTTGTGCAATTCTACAAGAAAACAAGTGCTTTCATAATTAAAACCTAATTATCTTAGCAGATGGATAATAAATTCACATCAAATCCCCCTTCAGTAAAATCTGATTCCTTGTGTCTAAAATGGATTGTTAAAATGTTTCCACCTGAATGTTGAATGTTGGTCTTCCAGGAAAAAAAAATGTTTTAAAACAACTTTGGCAAATTAAAAAAAAAAAAAAGAAAACATCTTATTGTGTTTTTCCTCTATAGAACCCATTTACAGATAACTCAGAGTTGCAACAGAGGACGGCTCGCATGCTGACTTTAAATACCTGGGATGTGGCTGTTGCACTCACCAACTTTGACTGGACGATTTTCAACTCAATGCACGAGGTTGGCCTCTATTTGCATCCTTGAGCGCAAATGGTTACCTCTGGATGTGTCATAGCTTACTTCAGCTCGGTTAAAGTTTTTTTCTTTTTGTCTTACAGCAGGAACTGATCTACTTCACCTTCAACCGCCGTGTTTGCAGTCGCTACACAATGCCATTAGAGATGCTGCTGCAGCAATGCAATGAAGTCCAGCTGTGGGTCATGACTGAGGTGCTGCTGTGCCCAACGCTCTGCAAAAGGGTCCAGCTCATCAAGAAGTTCATCAAGATTGCTGCTCAGTTAGTCACTTTTCACCCAAAAAAAAAAAAAAAATTACTGATTGCCTTTTAATACTACTTTGCTGTAGCAGAAGCCTTGATTTGATTGAAAATTCACTGCCCTCTTGTGGCAAACCACTAAGTTGCACTTACTTTAATTATTTTGAAATATAAACCTTAAAATTCTGTTTTATTTTTTTCTAGCTGTAAAGCACAGAGGAACCTCAACAGTTTCTTTGCCATTATCATGGGCCTGAATGCTGGTGCTGTAAGCCGTCTCAGTCAGACGTGGGAGGTTAGATTTCCTCTTTTCCTTCTGACATCAATTTATTATTATTTGCAGCAGCAGTTGAACTATCTGGAAAAACTGTAATAACTAATGTTTCTGTCCCTGCAGAAAATTCCCGGTAAATTTAAGAAGTTGTTTTCCGAGCTGGAGACAGTCACAGTGAGTCTACTCATAGATACTTGTTATATTACCTCTCACTGCTGAAAACAGAGCGTTGATTGTAATCCATGCTGCACCAAGGGAATACAAGGAGCTAAAATCAAACACGTTTTACTTCGCTAAAGAATGTCAGGTTTATGTGATCATTAGCTTCGAATCCTTCCAGAATTCACTTCTAACAATGTCTGCATACACAGACACACACATCCTTCCCTGGAGAGTTTCGCTCATTTTGAACATTTCTTCACAGGATCCCTCACTGAACCACAAGGCATACAGGGACTCCTTCAAGAAGATGAAGTCCCCCAAGATCCCGTTTCTTCCTTTACTCTTGAAAGGTGTGTTCTTTACTCTTCTGCTTCAGGAGCCCAAAAACTTAACATTGGGGTAAAACGTGGAGTTGACCCAATCATCGGACGATTCAATTTTTACACCCAAATTTTTCACTAAATATAAATCTTTTCCCTTTTTAGACATCACATTCATCCATGAAGGCAACAAAACATTTCACGATAATCTGGTCAATTTTGAGAAGTTGGTAAGTTTTTGTGTCTTTTATCTTCTGGACAGGAAAGATACAGTATGGAAAATGCTTAATCAAAGTCTTTTTCTGCATCCTCCAGCACATGATAGCAGACATGGCGAGACTCATCCGAGAGTGTCAGCAAGACCGCATGGGTCAGTATTCACATCGCTTGTCATTCATGATGTGAGGTTTGAAACTGGTAATCACAATGAGACCTGTGAGATCTTTTTTTTTTTTTTTTACACCAGCTTTTGCTGAATTTTATATACAAGACATTCATTGTTAAAACAAAAACTGGGAGAATTGATGATAAAAGAAAAACAAAATCTGACTTCGCATTTGAGCTGCCGATCACTCAGAGCTGATTAAAAAAAAAGAAATATCTGATTCCAATTTCTGTCCTTCTCCAACCTCTGGCTGATGGACCTACAAGGTGTTTGTAGTTTCAATGAGACGTGGTGACAGAATGTTTGAGAACCATTGCCTTAAGCGGTGTTTCCTTAAGTCATACCGTCCTGCATGTTTTAGATGTTTTCCTGCTTCAGAAGACCTGACTTCAATTGATGGCTGAGTAACAGGTTTTTTCTGAATTGCAGACATCTGAATCAGGTGTGTTAAAGCAGGGAAACATCTATAAACATGGAGAGGAGTGTGCTTTTAAGACCGCAAGGCACATTACAGAGTAGTTAACTCAATCTAACGATGCATTTGAACTGATCCTCTACTTTTCAAACGCTGCAGTCAACTTCAGTTTATCATTCCAATATCTAAGGAAACCAAAGCGATTGGTTCAAGTTATTCACTCGTTCCCAATTTCTAATTACTTTTGGATAGTATTTCCAGCATTTGAACACTTGTGGATTAATACCATCACAGCTTAGAAGTAAAATAATGTTCTTCTTCTAGGAAATGGAATTGCCCAGAAGAGCAGCTCAGAGGTTCGAGCCTATACTGATTACCTTCATGTCATCGACAATCAGCAGACTCTGTTCGAACTGTCACACAGACTGGAGCCTCGTGCGTAGACAGGAGCTTTTTTCTATTCTTCCCACTCTGTGGAATTGCCAAGGATCAACTGATCACTGTCTCAGCTCGTAGTGCCCAGAACTCGGTCAGCGATCCAGGGAGGTATGCACGTTTCTGACTCAAACACACAAGATGGAGTAACTCGATCAGGAGGCTGTCACCAGAGACCTAAACAAGCAGTGAAAGACACATGTGAGGAAGACCGCAGAAACTGTTTGGATCCACTACCACGTGACTGATTCATTCAACTATTACTCAATGGGAAAGCTGTAGCGCCAGGGGCTGAACTGCAACAACAGCAGAAGCCTTGCGTGGTAGCCATTTATCAAGACATCTTTATGGGGTCCAAAGCTGCTGCTGTTTTTATGAAGACCTGCAGATGGCAGAAGTTAGCAAGGGAAATTTATATTTTTCAACGGCACACTGCAACGAATACTTCCTGTTGACTAATAGTGCTCCTCTCTCAAGTGACTTTAAATTGCATTAATGCTCACGATTCATCTTTCACACCCCAACAAAATCAATTAAAACTTTACATAAAGTGCTAAAAAAAAAAAAAGGGAGATTTCTATATATTTCTCGGGATTCCTATTAAAACGAGTTAGAATAGGTCTATGGGCTGTAAAATAACATTGTCATTAAATTTCTTTCTCAGAATCATTGGAAAATGAGATTTGACCTCCTCTGTTCTGCCTGTTATGAGCTTCTTTCAGAATAATCTCGTTAAGGCTGGATGTTTGTTTTTTTTTCAGCATTTGGACTGTTTCTAGAACAAAAATGTCAACAAAAAAAACTGTGTAGGTTCCCTTTAGTATTTATTTAGAACCAACGCTAAAATTAAAAGTTCAAAAAAATTTGGAAAAGAAAAATCCCTTGGAGCTCACAATCAGTGAAATCAAAAGATCTCAATCAAAGAAGAGAAGAAAAAAAAACCTGACACTAATTCAACAAACTGTGACAAGAGGGGGGAGTTTTAGGTCAAGTGAACTGAAGGTCCAATTTTTATCTTAGCTGATTAAAATCTATCAATATTCAGAGTTGCTCAGTGTCTCAGGAGCCCACAGACAGTAGCTTCAAAGCCTAACTTAGATTGTAGTTCATATTTTAATCTTTGGGAGGAGCAAAACAAGGAGGTAGACCCAAGGTTTGAAATCAGCCTTTATTCATCTCCTGCTGGCACAAGAACAGCAAGAAGCACTTTATTTGGTCCTTCCTGGACCTCTGCGAGTGTGTGGTTTCAACATCGTCTCTTGGCTTAACTGACAACAAATCCAAGGCACAAATACAGTACTTGTTAAAAGACCCTGCAACAACCATCTTTCCAAAGTGTTGTGAGGAGAAACCAGAATACAGAGGAACATTCACATAAAAGCATAGTTTTCTTCTTGACATTGTGAACAATGACAAGAATAATCAGTTGACAAAACCACATCTCCGAAAAGGTATACAAGACCTCCCTGACTCTGCTGTGGAAAACCATGATTAATTCTAAGGTTTGGTCGCAGTCCTGGGACTCCACTTACCCACAACATGAAGGGTGAAGAGCCATCTCCAGGAACTGCTCAACCAATCAGAGCAGTTCTTGAGGTAAAAAGTGGATTCTAGTATATGTTTTCTTTTTCTAAAAAGCAGTCCTTTATACTGACAGAGCAAAATTGTCAAAACTTCTGTTATATTAACTCAAGACTGAGGCTGTTTTCACATGACTATTTTTCTACAACATGTAATCATTCTGTTGAATAAAAAGAGACAGCAATTATTGTTTAAAATGAGAGCTAATCATGATTTTTTATTTCCTTCTTAAGTTTTAAACTGGCAAGATTTTCCTGTGAGACTTTGACATGTACAGGTATTTAGAAATGTTTTTTTTTGACCATACCAAAAGTTTTAAAACTTTAAAACTTTCCATATTGTAAAAATTTAGAGATGACTTACAGGGACTAGGAGGTTATTTTGAACAGACCTAAAGTCCTGTGAGGACTTTTTAAGTGACCTGAAGAAAAGCAATATTAATTTGCATAGCACATTTTAGCAAAAAGGCAATTCAAGGTTCTTTGCTTGATGAAAACATGAACTAACATGTAATTTTCTTCAATGTCTTCAAGATCATCCAAATCCCCCTTATAAAATTTCCTGAGTAAAGATTAAAATTAATCTAAATTCCAGTTGTTGAGCAATAGTCCTAATTATTAAAGCAGCTTTCTAATAGTCCATAGGTCAAATTTCAAAATACAGTATAAAGTTTAAATGCAACAGAATAAAATAGTTCCTGTGATAATTGTTATTCACTAAATCTGTTTTAAATGAGTTTTAGAAGCTTTTAGCACCTAATGGATGAGTTTAATACATATTTTTGATGAGTTAGCTTAAGATTAGGACAGACAGCAAGTTCCTCACACGTAGGGTGTTTGCTAACTTAATCTATTCTTGCAGTGAAATATTGCTACAGGAGTAAAACTGTTCAGTTAACACACACAAAGATGTCTGGGTGAGATTGTAGATGTTATGACAATGATTGTTGAATATTTCATTTCAATATTTCAGTTGCATATTTTTGCAGTGCATCATCTTTTCTTACAGTACTTTTGTTATTCACAAGTTCTGTTTATCAGAGAAGGCTTTACTCAATGCAGGCTCTGTACAAAGCTCAACAATGTAAAGTTTGCTGTATTTTGCCAGTATGTTAAACATGTAGTTGCATTTTACTGCTCTGGAAAAAAAAAAAAAAAAAAAAAAAACATACCCCACAAAGTTGAATTGTTGACAAACAGTCAAAGGAGTCAGGAATTCTGGTACGTGATACCAGAAAAAAAAAAAAAAAACATTCATTAAAAACATACATAGTCAGATTTCCTTTAGCTAAGAAAACAAAAGCTGCAGAGTTGCAATAGACTAAATTTTACACACAAATAGAAAGCAATAGCAAAAATGAAATTACAGCACTTCTGAATTAAAACTGTAAAATTACTCTCTGTGCAATGTTCATTCTCATTGCAGTGTACACATTTAAAACATAATGTTTATTGCAGGATAACGTCTAGAACCTTTGCTTAGTATATTTTAAGTTTCAAACCAGTGATCATTATGAGATAAACCTACTTTATCACCGTCTAATTCAAAAATTTTATTCAAATATGTACAGTTGAGTATTTATATTGTGGATACATGCTCAAACTCTCCATATTGATATTTAATTCTTCATTTGTTCTACAGATTTAAAATTTATCATGCTTTTGTTTAATCCTTTTTGTTCGCTGCTCTACGTGTCCAATGATGAACTGACCACCTCTGTCAACTGAGCATACAATAAAACCTTTTCATGCACTTACCAAGATTCTGTGCCTGATTTCTAATCACCAGATTTGTAAAGTTCTGACTTGCTGATACATATTTTAGTATATTTTAATTTCTCTGAGGACTAGAAATGTGAACAACATACTTAAACATAAAGTTGGTTCTATTTATATCATTGAGATGGCAAAATCCTCCTGCTCATCAGACAGAGGGATTTATAGTTAAAAATCAACTAAATAAAATTAAAGCACATGCTACTTAGTCTTTCACAAAACAGAATATAGCTTACTGGTTTAAATATGTTTCTCCTTGCCTAAAACTAAAGATGTGCACCAGATAAGAGATATATTTTTTATATACCTTCACCCATCCATTGTCTTATGTTTACCTGACATCAGATCGCTGAGTTAATAATTCCAGGGGGGGATACCTAGGCATCCCTCTCTCTGGTAACACCTTCCAGCCCATCAAACATAGACACTTAAGTGAGGCATAATTGAGAATTTAATAATACAAATTAAAACTTAGAAATTGTGACATGAAAAGGAGCAAGGCACGCAACAAGAAAACAGGGCATAAATATAGAAAACCCAGCATTGACCAAAGACAAATCAAGAACTTAAATAGCAGTGAAACAGGTGAAAGTGATGGCTAAGAACAGGTGAAGTCAATAGGCTTAATTACTCAGGCGGCGTGATAGACTAATCAGAAAAAGGTGGAACAACTTCAGCAAGGACACTATCAGGGGACCTGAACTGAGAGAAAAAAGGAACAAAGACCAATAGAAGAAACAGCCTAACAATCATCTACAAACATAATGCGAAAAAACGTGAGGGAGGAGAAGGGAGAAAGTAATGTGACAACATCTTTTAGAAAATAATGACAATAAGGAGAATACATCAAAGCTAAAGAACATAGAAAATAATCAGACATACAAAAGAAATACAAAACACTACAAGATCATGATGGTAATAATCTAATAAAACAACTAGATGACTTGATGCAATCAACTTGGTTTCTTTAGACAGGAGAAAAATTAGCTTTGAATATGCCTTAATACATTTGTTGTTAATTTGTGCTGAACAAACAAGTACATTAAAGGGAAAAGTCAGAACCATCTGATAAAGCGTCTAAATGCTGCATTCACAGGATAACTGGTCAAATGCAAAATCCTCTTCCTGGATTCCAGACAATTTCTCCATTCATTTCAAAACATCTTTAACTCATGAGTCGACCAATAATTAGGTTAATCCTGTTATTTCAAGTGATAAAAGTTCAAAGTTTCCAAGAAAATAAAAGAAGTTAAGATAAAAAAAATAACTTCTAACTCTTACTGTTTTGATGGGGGGCGGAGGTGTGACCCAGATGCCCTCTCTGACTTTAACCAGGTGTCCTCTTTGGCCTTTAACATGACTTATCCATGGCACGACCCCCCACCGTGCCGGGGACTCGCACCCTGCCATTTCCTCCCAAACACTGCAGGCACTGTATCATTTCCCTGTCACCAAATGACTGGCTAGCTGCTGCGGCGTGCTAATGAGAGGAAGAGAAGGCAGATGAGGAGAATCTGCAGGAAGACCGGCTCTTCATTTCCCTCTCCTGGAATACAATACACAGAATCAATCTTCCGTCCTCCATTTGTCTGTCTGGAGCCACTGAGGCTGCAGGGAGGAATTAAGAACAACACAACAGTTATTATCGTTGGAGAAAATCTTGGAGAAAAAGGGCTGGTTTGACCTCGCCAGTACCCCAGAAACACCAGAGTGATGCAGGGCTGCAATTTGAATCACATTTTCAATAATATGGCCTCTGTTAACCCCGATGACATTAGGATCATGAAGTTAGCTAATGGTTTATTCAAAGAAACTACAGAATAAATGTGAACCGCTTCTTTAATTTTCTAGTTTTATGATTATTTTTGGTCTATACAACAATTCTTGTATATAATTCTAACATTTGACTGTTCTGAAATGAACAGTGTTTTAAGCATTTATTTCTAAGTAATAAAACAACAATCTGGAAAACTTCTCCCTTTTCAATTAACCTCAATTAATTTGATAAGAACAAGATAGCATTTTTTGATAAGATCATTCTCCCTGTGCACTGATTCAAACTTAAAGGTTTTATTTAGTTCTGAGTAGGTTAATCAGATGCAGACAGAGAGGAGAAGACAGATAAAGGATGGGTAATCTAATGTGTTGCTTTCTCATACAAAGCTATCAGTTCCTTTCAATGGGTTTTTGCAACAGGCTTGGCTGAATGAATTACACTAGTCTGTTAGTATTCTGCCTCCGCAGTACAAAAGGTCAATGTCAAATGCACCTCATTTAAAAGTCAATAGCGGCCATGCACATCATCTCCTGGGAATTTGGTCCGGGATCCCTCCAGACAGCATTGTGTATCATTCAGTTAGCAGAGGGCAGCCAGAGAGCTTTTTTTAATCTTGACCTTCTAATAAAATATGCTGCTCATCCAAAATTACATGGTCTAATATAGAGACATAATCTCCCGACAAATCCCAGTCACACTCGAGGGAGTGGTGGACGCAGACAGGTTCAACACTGGCTGGACACTGATCTATACCTATGCAATTCCTAAAAAACATCAAAATAAAACTATGAAACTAAATGTAAATGACTGTGTCAGTGAAACACATACATGATATTAATACTGCTTACATAATACATTTCGTAAAAAAAAAAAAAAAAAAATATATATATATATATATATATATATATATATATATATATATATATATATATATATATATATATATATATTTTTTTTTTTTTTTTTCAGCACATTTTTAGCACATTTTTAAGATGCTCCGCCCTGACCTAATGACTTTCTCACACAGACAAGAGCAAAGCAACTCCAGCTACCACCCAGTGAGGTGGGGGCTCTTTAGTTCGGAGGTGGAAGGCCCACACATATGTGGAGCCGCGCTGCTTTGTGCGGTACACTGGACATTCAAAGGTGTTCCTGAGCTCCTGCTCCTCTGCAGGCACAGCTCTAACATACAGTACTGGCATGGCTGGGGTCAGATCTCCAAGGAAGGCCTCAGAAATGATGCCTGATTCCATGTCCCAACGAGCCCCTAGGAGGACAGACATAGACATGTTCCTGCTCATCCCGACATACTGTAGGTCGAGTAAAGTATAATAAAAACATAACTGAAGACAGTGGTGGATATTTTTGGTTTATTGATTCTGACCTTCCATAAAGAGTCCGTGGATGTATGCTCCCTCTCTTGGAGGGTGCCCAAAGTCCTCTTTCATCTTCTTTGTTACATCAACAGTTAGAGTCATTTTGTCCAGGGGCCACTGATTCTTGCGAGCAATACTCTGCAGCACAGCTGAAAAAGCACATCTCCACATGTCATTTGTGTGAATTTTATCAAACATTTACTAGGTTTTTGACCTCTAACCGTCTGCTACTATTCCCTTCCACTTTCAGTTAGAAAAATAAACATTCAAACTATTAAAATTATTGTTTAGGTTTCATAAACCCTAAATTTAAATAATTCAAATTTCTGCTTTAAGGTAGTATGTATTTCACTTTTATCTCCTAAGACTTCATTTTTTTCAACTACAATTTACACATTTACCTTCTTTTATTTAGTATGTACAGTACTGTTTTCCTTCAACATGGTTTAGCTCAGTTTTAGATTGTCCTTCAGTTCAAGTCCTTCAGCAGCTACAAGGTAAATGTGTTGATAGTTAAAACTCACCAGTAAGGAAGGATTGTGGGTTGAAGAGTCCTGACAGCCAAACAACTGCAGGCAAAACAAAGTCTTGAGTCCAACTGTCCAATTCATGACAGCTGGTCATTAGATCATTCAACCTATAAAAAGTAACAAATTGTTTTGTAATAAAATCATATAACCACCAGTGTCATTATACATATGATGAAACATTGTAGTTTGAAAGATTGAGATAAAAATTTACCATTGTGCAAGTGTTTTAGTTGAGGGATAAGCCAGTCTAGTCCAAGAATCTGGAACGAAATCATTGAACAACGCAGACTGTAGTCTCTCCATACTGGAGGAGATGGTGAGTTCTCCCTGTGAAAAAGGGAAAACCCTTTGCTAAAACAGAAATATACAATTTACAACTGAATTGCTCGTGGGCAGTAAGCTGTACCTTCAGGCCAGCATCCAGCTCACTGAGGGACTTCTTTATTTCTGCTACCAGAAGATTCATGCGTTCACACTCCTGGAAGCACACTAAGACATAGGGGCTTCGCTCTGTTGTCTTTCCCATCATCTCAGAAACGTTATATTCCTCAGGAAGCTTCTCTAGGATGTCTTCGATTATGGCCATAATCTGTGAAATGAAAGCAACACATTACGCGGTGCTTTACAAGCCTACTTATACCTCTTGAACATTTCACCGACCAAGATGTGGCCGTGAGACTGAAATGATAAGATAATCAAAAAGTACCCTCCCACTTAACTATTATGCATTATTCTATCTTAGCCTGTCATAAATAGAAATTCCCTAGATGTGTGTGGTTGTACCATGACCAAAATGTAAAAACGTGAAGAGGACATTATTACGTTTGCATATACGCAATCTGTGCAGCTTTTCATCAGTGTAAGTTTTGTGCTTCCTCGCCTTCTCGTCTGTGCTCTCAGTGGCTTCATCTCTTCTGCATGAGTCTTGGTGCTGCAGTTCCCACAGAGATCTGAACATGTTTTCTGAGATGGCAGTAAGGCACTCCAGCTCGGCATTCGGATGGAGACCATACAACACAGGGTTCTCTGGGGGGAGGTTTTCATCGACATAAACATGGTAGCCTGCATAGTCTAAAAAAGGAGGAGCCAGAAATCCTGGACACAGGAAGAGCTCTGCTTCAAACTAGGAATTTGACAAAAAAGAAGAAAAGACAAGAGTTCAGAATCAAATTGTGTTTTTAGTACTTAACCTAGAGTGGATTTACAAACTGGACTGGAAAAAATCTAACAACCCCCTTTGTTTTGGAAAAAGTGATTACTCAGTGGAGAAATAATGAATAAGGACTGCCAAGTTAGAAAGTTTAGATTACCACTGCCAACTTGAAGCATGCAATGTGATTATTACAACTGAGACTCTAAATGCAGTTCAGTTTTTTATCTCAAGAGGGCACTCTTTACTTGAACATTAATAGAAAGACATTTCAACTTTGTATACATTGGCACTGCTGAAATCAACATCACAAATGTAAAAAAAAAAAAGAAGAAAAGAAATTCAAACAAATAAGTTGAAATATTTGCACGTTCCACAGTTTAAAGTAACAAAAAATGTAGAATTAAAAACAATTGGTTTTGTGTAAACTGGAACACCACAGTACAAAAAAACAAAACAAAAAACCCCCAAAAAAACAAAAGCAAAACGGAAACCCCGTTCAGGTCCAGGGTTTTAAAACATGAGATCTCTGGCTTTTCGAGGTAGGTAGGTAGGTAGGTAGGTAGGTAGGTAGGTAGGTAGGTGGGTGGGTAGGTAGGTAGGTAGGTAGGTAGGTAGGTAGGTAGGTAGGTAGGTAGGTAGGTAGGTAGGTAGGTAGGTAGATTCCATACAACAACCCTTCATCTGCTTGAAAGAATTATTATCTCAGGTCAACTCCAAGACTCGCTTACCATATAAGGATTTATGAATTCTTGGAGATATGTCTTGCAGAGTCTTCTATCCCAGACATCAGTGATGTGCCCTCCATACATAATCTCTCCGAACAGATAGCGCAAGTCCTCCCAAGGCACCTGCATGGACTTTGTCAGAGACATCAAAAGGAAAATGAAGAAAAAGGACATCAGAAGATCCTCAAAGAAATAAAGAAAAACATCTTAAATATTCTGAGAACTGAAATACTTTGAACTTACTGCAAAAGCATTTGTACACACAGTCATGGCAAAAATAAGTACTACGCTCTTCAGGGTGCATGGCTTTTGGGTCTACTTATTTTGAACACAGCAGTGAACCATGCTTTTCTTTTTTGGTTTGCTCTTTGTTTTTAGCATATAATGACATGGTGGAATCTGTGGCCTGTGCGGTTTTCTACGCTTTGACTTCACTTATGGGAGACTCAAATAAACTTGGAACCTGTCTAACCCCAGATCATTTATATATTAAAACCATAATAGTACTTTTTACCTTGACTGCATAT
Organism: Poeciliopsis retropinna; assembly: GCA_010277075.1. Lineage (NCBI taxonomy): Eukaryota > Metazoa > Chordata > Actinopteri > Cyprinodontiformes > Poeciliidae > Poeciliopsis > Poeciliopsis retropinna. The sequence continues at coordinate 15,665,134 of VMRM01000007.1, read as the reverse complement.
ATATTTTTTAGGTATTCCATTAAAATTTGAAGGGTCAACTACCCTGTAATATCCTGACTATGTACCCTATGCACACATGGGGAAATACAATAAAAAGATGTTTCTTTACATAAACTGATGCGCTGTATGACAGTGCAGTCTCTGCCTCAGTGGGAGATTATGATCCCTGAGCGTGAAGGAGGAAGAACAGAACATGCAATTCATAACAAATTACAAAAGCTGTAGGTTCAGTATCATTTGTACCTGTATTGTTTTGCAAATTGCTTCCTTCATCAGCTCTAATTGCAGTGATCACTTATGTAGCGTTGTGAACTGTCACATTGGCTGCGTGTAATTACATTTAGGATAACGCTTCATTGCCCTCCTAATGAATCCTCTGTATACGCACATACAGGTTAGTGTTTGGTTAACGTAATGAAGGACATTCGTTTTTGGAGGGCAGAATACCTCGGAGATGTAATTGGTTATGACCGGAGTAATGGGAGTTCTAAGAGAAATGCATTAGGAGTTGTGAGGGGCGCAAATCTGAAAGAATGGATTTTTTTGTCTTTGTGAAATAAAGCTAAATTATAGGCTGTGGGCTTGAAATAAAAAAAGACAGTAATGAGCATTTTTTACAAATACCACCGCAACAAAAGACTTTAAAGAAATAATTGGAGATGCTTCAGAGTAATTCAGCATCCTTGTCTGACATTATTGTCGATAATAATACCATTATCCCTCTAAATTTGATCATTTAGGTAGTTGTAAAAACACATTAAAAGTTTTATTTGAAAAAATAACAAAAAGAAATGAAAAAAATATTTTATTAGAGAATAATAAATACCTTTGAGTTGCCCTCCAGGTAGTTATACAAAATATGGGCAGAGATGGTGAGGTCTCCTGTGCTGAAGGGGTAGTTGTGGTTCCACCCCTGCGAGCCAAATTTTCTGCGCTCTGTTATGCAGGCATGGAAGAAACAGAGGGAGAACAACATGGAGTTGAACTCTTGCTCTCTAGAGCACATATCCAAGGTGTCCTGAGAAAGGAAAGAAAAAAAAAAAACAGAAAAATAAATGTCAGGGAATGCATGTCAAAACATACCTGACTATAAAACTATTTTCAGCTCACCTGGCTGAAGTTGTTGAGGGCAGTGTGTAAACTGGGATTCATGCCAGACGGGGGTTCGTTTGTGATTTTGATGGCATTCTCCAGCATGCCTCTGGGGATCACATGTTGCTTGGGGTTCTGTGCTGGTTCTGCCGTGATGAAGGCCCGGTAGCTGGGATGTCCATCTGCTGCCATTGTCTCCAGGAGAGCATCTAGCGAAGGCAGCCAGCGGACCACAAGGTGTACATTCTGAACAAAAAAAAAATATATATATATATATATTAAGAGGTTTTTTTGCTAAAATTTATATTTTGTTAGGTCAAATTAGTTAGAAAAAAATTTTCTGCACTCTAGACTTGTTTAAAAGCCCTCACCAGTTCTCTTAGTTCACAGCTTCTCTCTAAAGTAGCCATTTGTGAAGCTGATCTAGCCAATTAGGGATTTTATTGAACCAAATTGAGTTTATTTCCCTTGTTCCGGGGATGAGATGATATCATTAGTGGCACAAGGAGGCTCAGAGTGCAGTGCTGTGTTACTACAGCTTCTGGTGCAAAGAGTAAAAGGAACTTGTACCTGTAAAATTACCCAATGTCCCTGTTTGGAGGCATTCCTGAGAACCCTCTCTGCTACCTCCTCCTGTCCCTGTCCCAGAGACACATTGTGTAAATTTCCTCGGTCAATGGAAAATCCCAGCTTTAAACCTGCATTTAAAAAAATATAAATATTTTACAGTGTACGTCTAAATTAAAAAGGATACGCAAATAACACATTAGAAGTGTGGTACCTAGTTTCTCAACATCTCTTAGTGGATCCATTCCAGGTGAGAGAATGAAGAACATGGAGGTTGAAGGAGTGCTGTCCTCAAATAATTTTTCAAATTCCAGCCTATTGCTCTCTGCATATTTAGCTCCCATGCTTTCTTCAACAAATTTCCTATGAGAAAACATGAAGAGATGAATACCAATAAACAGACATTGAAAATACATGTCCGCATTGCTTTGCAAAATTACTTAAACCCCTTGAACATTTTCAGTGTCCAAGTGTTTGAGAATGTCTGTTCGGTACAAGGTTTATTTTTACACTTTTATAGACTACAAGCGTTATCCATTCTTTAAAAAACAGAATGGATGGCATGATTTGTTCTCTCTCTTGTGGGAGAGTGAACAAATCATGCCACACATTTTCCATTTGATTAGAATGTCCTGATTAATATTAATCAGGACATTCTAACACTTAACTTGCTTTGATTAAAATCCCTACATTGCATCTTTGGCTGTGCATTGAGAGTTCTGGGATGTTTTTGTGCTTAGAATGAGTCACAAACAAGTGAACTGTAAAGTAATTAAGGGACATTTGAAGGTAACTGAAATGATGAATGTAGCTTATCAGAGAAAAAAGTAAAACGGACTAAAGCATATGCATGCCACACTTTTAAGATTTTTAAGCATTTGGAACTGTTGTATAATTTTTGTTCCATCACACAAATTTTGGTCTGTCACATAAAACTACATTTAAATTCACTAAAATTTTCACTTGGAACATAAAAACATGAAAACATTTCAGCAGTATCAATGTTTTTCCAAGAAAGATTGTTTAATTTTGGTTACTTATTTACTTCACTGCATAGGTTAGTCTGTCAGGTCTGAGTGCTCTCAGGATGATGAGCTTCTGAAGGGAGCTCTTATTCTTCCAGTCCAGAGGAAGCTTTTCATTCTCAGGACAGCTGGATTCAACAATCTTCTTCCAGCGTTTTGCCGAGTTTTCCACATCTTTGTCAAGTCCACTGAATTCCTCCATTGTAGAGATTGTCTATATCAAAGTACATGACATATTTACCTCACTCTGCAGTGCAGCACAGCATTAAGTAATATGTGGCTCACAAAACGCAATTATTGTACCGTACCTTAATGGCCCCCCAGCTATGTGGAGAGAGGAACGACACAGCACTGAAGTCTATAGTTTGCACTGGGAAATGAAGCAGGAACTCAAATTCCTGGCACTCAATCAAACCCTGAGAGAGGAGAATCTAAAGGGGAGAACCAGTTTTAATAGTCAGATTTACAATAGAAGTGATTCTGATATGTTTTTAGTAATTAACAAACATTAAAGAAATTCTCAAACGTTCTTAACTTTACAAGCTGAATAAGTGTCAGTAAATGTGAAAAACCCAAGTGAAGGACAGCCTTCAAAGTTGGACAATTCCTATGAAGAAAACAGTTGCCGCGGAGACAGATAATTGCATTATGTTATAAGATCCAACCCCCTGTCAGAACCAACTCTCTGAACAGCAGCCACAGAGCAAAGTGTGAGAGATAATCAATAGCCACGTATGGTATTGCTGACTGCTTTTAATTGAAGTTAATGTGGGGGCAGAAAAGTACTTTGATTGATGAGAGTGACAGCAGGCCCCACCTTTGAGGGCGGACCTCGGGCCCTCACCTGGAAGGCAGTGTGTGACAAGAAGGTTAACTTGTCTCTCTCAAACAGGCCCTGGCTGGTATACAAGAATACAGAATAGGTGATGGCCTCAGAGAGGGTGCGCACCCTGGTCCTTACATCCTCATCCCATTGTGCATGCTCCATTGCTTTGTTAAACACAAGGTTAAAGCCCTGGAATAAAACCAAAGAAAACAAAATTATCATTAACTATGGTTACTCACATATTTAAATGCTTGAACTCTTTCAGCTTGCCCATTACACCACAAACGTCGCCAATTTTATTAAGGTTTTTGTGATAATCCAATACAAAGTACCAAAGAAGCAACAAAGGAAAAAGAAACTGACAGAAGGAAATTGGTTTTCAAAATTTTTATTGTAAATACAAGTCTTTAAAGTGTGATGTGCATTTCTGTCTACCTCAAATGATCCAATGTTTCGTGTAACACCCTTTTTGCTGCTACTACAGCTAGCATTTTTTGGAGATGGTTTGTCTCTACAATCTAAAGACTCAATTCCTGCAACATTTTCTTGGCAAAAAGGCTCAAGCTCAGTAAAATTGAGTGGACAGTAGAAGTACACCTTATTATTAAGTTTTCCACAAATTTTTTAATTGGATTTGGATTTAAATTAGACAGGTTTTTATATTTCAGATATGCCCCCTACATGGTTTGTGGTAAACGACAAAAGACCAACAGATAGTAGCTCCTAAATGTAAAATGGCAAAAAAAACAGATTTTAAGTGTTGAATTTACATTTTTGCAGCTGTAGTTGCAGTGAAATGTGGATTGCAAATATATTGAATGAATGAATAAAAAGTGTGTGTCAGTCTACCACATTTTTTTTTTTTTTAAATACATGGATTCAGTTTGGGTGTAATGTGACAATATGAACAATTTCAAGTTGACATAAATACTTTTGCGAGGCACAGTTAAATTAAAAACGTTTTTTTTTTAAGAACAATTCAAGGTTTTATCCAGACTAAAAGAGAAAAGACAACATAAAATTGGTATTGTAAACATGTGTTCCTCTGAGAGCACTCCAGGGGTGAAAGTTTCACCTTGAGAGAAAACTGGTACATGGGGTTAATCTTGCTGAGGTCATTGATGATAAAAAAGAGGAGTGCTGCTCTCTCAGCTGCTGGGCGGTATAGTTCTCGAGCCTCGTTGATCTTTGTCTCGTTCTCTCTGGCCTCCACCACCTGTGTGTTCCAATTGCACAAAATGAGCTATTAGGCTCTCAGTCATGCTCCAAAACCCTCTCATTACACATATGCCTAACTAGACATCATTTACAGCTAATGCAATAAAATGAGCCACTTGCTGTAGTATGACATTTAATATTACCGAAGTAACCAAAGAAAAAAAAAAAATGCCACCAGGACCATTTTTGTGTAATAACTTTACCTTGGATTGAATGTGAGTTGCCATGTGCTTGGTGTTTTCAAGTTGCTCTACCAAAGAATTGTCACTCAGAAAACTACCATCGGCTGCAGACAAATGACTCAGTAGGTCATCTTCAAACATCTTGAGCTCAATTTTGAAGTGGTTTTGTTGCATGGTGAGCTCCAACTTGGTAGATAAAATTTCAATATCAAAGTTGTTTTTATAAACAAAAAACTTTCATGAAGACATCAAAAAATTCTTCAAATCACCAACATCTAACCAGGTTTACCTTTAGACTTTCCAGGTCAGGTCTCTCACTGGAGACTACCTGTCCTAGCAGCTGGTCCCCCAGGCCCTGAGGCGTCACAGTGAAGTTTATGAGGGTGGTCTCGGCCTGGAGCTCAGGAGGGAAGTGTGGATTGGCCAGCTTGGTGTGCAGAATGAGTTGAAAGTTCTTGTTGTACTCACATTCCTTGTCCCCAAAGAGAATACACCTAAATAACAGAAAAATGAAAAAGGAAAATAATTGTCTAGATGTTTGTGATATTGTGCTTAGTAAATTAAATGTACAAACTGAATAGAATAAAACAAATAAAAAAAAACTGCTTTAATAAGTAAAAACACAGTGATGTAGATTGTCTGATGTTGGCCTAATGTCAGTCAAAATAGCATGCAAATACACTCTGAGAAATCCCAAAAACACACCATTACTTTGACATTTTGAAGACTGGAACAATACAGTTTGATTCTATTATATTAAATTGTTTATGGCAAGAACATGTAAACAAACAAATCAACCAAAGCAAACTATACAGCATTTTCAACACTTTTGTTGGTTTCAAGGTTGGACGAATTTGTAGGTTTTCCAACAAGAGAGCTTAAATCTCACTTTATCATATTCTTGTTAACCCAATAATGTACATCATTTCATCTAACCTTATAAACTAATCCAACTGACAAAAATAAACTAAATTAAATAATAAGTACACAAAAACAAGTTGCTTCAAACTCATAACATTGATGGCCCCCTAGCCTAAGACAATTTTAGCCTTATGCTTTCATGGTGTGCCAGTCCGAAATAATTTTTTATTTCGGAAAGTTTTGTTTGCATTATGTGCAAATATCGTTGCACAAATACAAGCTATGATCACAACAGCAGCCAATACTTATCTACTCTTGTGTTTCAATTAAATTAGCAGTTGCTTGACAAACCTGGTGGCTTTTCATTTATCTCTAATTGCCCCTTGGTTGTCAGGCAAGGCCCCAATTTTTATGGCAAAAGATCCTCATGGTGTAGGTATGGTTCAACTCTATATCTTCACAAGCCAGAATTAATGTACTATTGATAGAACCATTACTCCACCAAATTAAAGTCCTTGCTGATGGATTGGCTTGTAGTCTTCCGTCAGCCATGAAAGGAATAATTAGTATTCATTACTTCACACTCTACAACATTCCAATTATTAATGAACTTCAGCTGTGGAGCACTACCAGATCCATCATGGCTGACCCAGCAGGTTGTATTAATCATCGACAGAAACAAGTGTGCGGGTCATCTACAAGGAATAAACTTATTATCAGATTTAGTATGATAAATTGTTACGTCTGGACGGACAAGACTTCAAAAAAAGCTTAATGAATATCCACCAAAAAAACTCAATGTTAATGCTCAGGCATGGAGGAGAGCAAGAAGGTGTAAGCATTTCAGAGAAGCAGAACATCATTATGTGGTATTTTCTATTCATGCTGTGGTTGTCTACACTATTGAATTTATTGTAATTCAGGAGAAGGGGCAACTGTTTTACTTCTCTCGCAACAATTTCAGCCTAACTTAAATTTGTGATGACAAACTACAGCATTCGGAGATGCTTTTGAAGTCAGATTTGAACGCACATGGTTGTTCTGCAAATTATTTTGGAACAAAACCCTTTTGGGATGGTGAGAAACAATATGTAATAATAAATGTAAACCTAAATAATTAACTCAACCCACTGTTGTTCTACTGTCCTTAATTTTAAGTCTGCCAAATTTCTTATGAGCCGTGTGGCTCCAGTTTATAAGGGTAATTGTTCCAATCTGGCCTGTTTTCAAGTGCATAATGGTCTATGGACTTAACAAATCAAGCTAACCAAATTTTTTGTGACCATCTAAAACTCCAAACACTTGAAGTCAGGAGGACTCGCCAAAGTAGGAAGTCACAGGTAAATAGGTTTCATGGGGTGAGAGACTTATGTTGTGATAACTTAGGGTTTGTATGCGCAGCCAGAACCAATCTTTAAAACTGCAGGTTTTATGAGTGGTGCTGACGTCGATGCTGTAAAACACCCTTTGTTGTCTGGCATGCCTGGCTGTATTTTTAGTATGAAAATGCCTAATCCTAAATTACTTTGATCGGTGTACAGAATTTCAGTTTCAATATCCCTCTAAGAATGCTCATGAATTGTACCTGTACTGGAAGAAAATTTATATATGAGGACTCATTAGAGTGCTAATATATTCATAAGGAGATTACTGAAAGAATTGCGTAAAATGCCAGATGATGGAAGACTACTGATTCTAGTCTGTTGCAATGAAGCTTTTTGTGCGAAACATAAGACCTCATACATAACCATGTTGATCCTCAATTCAGCGTTTACCCTGAAGCTCATGTATTCAATATTCATCACACCTAAAAGAATGTAAACACACAAATATACATCTATCACCCACCTTGAGGGGGTCGATCAATAGCTTGACCTCAGGGGTTCAGAACACAAGCTGAAAATTCATTTATAATCTAAAGGGAGGCCATAATAATGCATTTAGTCATGTCTTACTGATGTTTTCTAGTCCTATTGTTTCAACTTTCTCGTATATTGACTTATTAAATGCACTGATTTCACTTTCTTTATTCCTAATGTTTCCCAGGACTGAAATGTTTAAGGACTAACCTTCCTCTTTTAATTGTTCTTTTTCCCAGAAGGTTCTCCAGGACTGGGTCGACCTTTTCTGGGAGGTTCTCTATCAGGATGGTTTCTCCACAGACAAGTGCTTGTTCAATAACTTCTATATACCTGCACCACAATAGAAATTCAAAAGTGACATGAATGTATAACATTCTGTATTTTACATACTGTAAATTTTTTCCTGAATTAAATTTTTTTTTTTACCCTTTCTGTCCCAGTCGCACCATCCTGAGCTCTGCCTTCAGTCGGTTTCTGATCCACTTGATGGCCTGCTGCTGTGGATCAATGATGAGTGGCCAACGCTCACTGGTGGTCAGGATGGCTGCGTTTTCAGTAGACATTCTATCATTTGGCAAGCCCTGGTTGTGCCAGGCTGCCACAGTGGCATCATCTGTAAGCATGAGGATCGGATCCAGGCCGTCTGTTAGGGGCACAGAGACCTGGAACAAAATCAGGGGTTTGAGATCACTTTGGTGAACTCTACTTCACAGTGCTGGAGTTGTTTACAAAGCAAATATGTTTCTTCACAAACAACTGTAAAATTTTATATATTGCCTGTAGGAAACTGATTTTACCTTCTGTGACTGAAGGAAAGGTACCCAAGAATTTTTGAAAAGCTCCACACGATACTGGCTTGTAAAATAACCCAAATACGAAATGAAAGCTGAGGCGAGGAGAATGTCACCACAGAGAGTTTTTTGCTGTTTCTTGTACTGGATAATTGCTTGAGACCAGCGTTCCTTTTCTTCCTGCATGAGGTAAAAGAGATAGTTTAGGACTTTTGAGGTGGGGTTCTGTTAGGAGGTTATAAGTAACTAATATCTAAAGTGTAGTAGATAACTTTCTTAAAGTCTCTCTATAACTCCAGATCAGTTAAACCTTGAGGCTGAAGCTAAACATTAGCCTGAGAAGGGCCAAAATGTGAACAAACTTCTATGCCTTGTTAAACTCCAGTCCTTAGGGGTTTGTGTCCTGCAACATTTAGATGCGTTTTTGTGTCATCACACCTGAGTGCGCTAATTAGATCATTATTCTGTAAAAGTGGACTTTATGAGAAGTCAGTCCAGTCATTTATTAAGGTATGTTGGCCTTCAAGAACTGATGTGGTTTCTAAAACACCATAGAGGGTTATGCAAAAGTAATTTTGTAAACCTATAAGCCATTGTCACATTTGCTCTGGGAAGGAGCTTGCATGGAAAAATAATTATTTTGTCAGAAAATTTAGGTAGATATGTCACCCCACATGTCTATTTAATCTGTGATGTGCATGTTATGTTAATGACTTGTTACAAAGTCTTCTTTTTCTCTTTGGTAATTAATCCCAGTAGAAACACAACCCACTTCCGTTCTGAGTGTACTTGCCATACGCAAAGATCAATGGTCGGATTCTGTGTTCAATTTACTTTTCAAGTGTAATCATCAGTTCAGATACAAATACAATCCTGGTGCAATGTAAACAAAGCATTAAAATGTACTAAAGTAGGACTTCATCAGCCGCTATGTGACTTTCCTTTCTATTTGATTGGTGGTGTTATATGAAGGAGGAAATGTACTTCAGTGTTGGCCCCTACTGGAATCCAGGGAGTCTGTCATCTGCAGCTCTGGAGCCACACACCAGTCTTCCTTGACTATTCATGATTTCTATTAAATACTGTAGTACTGTGTTTCAAAATACAAATGCAATGTAACAGAACTACTATGTTTTGCAGTTTTCATAGGTGTGTTGATGCAATGTTTGCATATTTTCATATCAGACTAATAGAACAATGAATATTTTATTACCTTTCAGTCTCACTTCAAAAATTGTGAACTGCAGTATGACTTTGAAACTATGTCAGTGTTTGTCTATAAAAATCTAAAGTGAAAAAACAGCAGCACTTGACTTTATCTGTTGCTCAAACTAAGAAGATTTCAGAATGCATCCAGAATTTAATGCATCAAACTGCAAATCTCTGAATAATATCTTACAAATTTTGTGTGGCGATTCTCTCTGCATCAATTCAGCATTTATTTAAACCTTCAATACTGTGACTGTGATGGCCTGCAGCAATAAATCAAGCATGGCATTTTCTTACAAGGGGCTGTGGATCTAGAATATGTCACATAATACATTTTCAGACAGTTAAAAATCACTATAATTTTACTCTAATGTATTATGGATCGCTTGTAATATCACTCAGTCTGTGGTGAGACATTGTTAATTTCCAACAGCTGTTGAGGCTTTGAGGTAAGTTAATGATTAAATATAGACGGTCTGATTTATTAGTCTGAACACTATTGCTTCCAGGTCAATGCAATAAAGACAAAACATTTATCTTGATATGCTTAAAAGCCAAGATGTTCCATGCAAACAACATTTATTCTGTGGAATAAGAAAGTCGAACTTGTAAAATGGCCACTAAAATCACCATCTGTTATTTCACATTACCACAAAGGTTTTCAGAAAAAGAACATGAACAGAAAAGGTAAAGATTTGTATATGATTTGTGTAATATGTAGAATCATAGCTTACAACATCCTATTCACGGTTTGTCAAAACAAATCTGTGGAAAACATTTTCTGTCCACACAAAATCTGTTTAATGTTCAGAAAAAGGGTTATTTGTCTAGCCTTTTAGCCATTCCTCCCCCATTCTCGATTTTGGAAAATGCTCAAATAGCCAGTTGCCTGGTTCAACCATGCGTTTTCTCTGGACCAGCCCACTCTAACTATCTCGCATGTCCACAGTATGCTACTGGACCAGGCTGTAAGATCTTCCTCTGTCTGTTCTGCTCATGCAACTGTCAAGCTTTCCTGCCAGGACATCACAACTTTCAGTCCAGATTACTAATGCAATTTGATTACCAGCATGTCCCCAAGTCAAATCTCAGTTAATCTGATGCTAGTTTTAGGTTCAATGGCATGACCAAACTCCTAAGCGTCACATTGTTTACCATTAGGCCTTTGACAAGTCGGTTGGCCAGCTCTACGGTCTGGGTGGTTCGTGTTACCTCCTCCTGACAACTGATTTTCTCACTTGTAGCTCTTTCAAACTGAGCTGTTAGACTTTGGAGGTTGGCATCAAGATCCTAGGGGGAAAAAAAGCAAATCCTGCACGTGAGATGCTACTTACACGTACTTTTGTACTAATCTGCATTTCAATAAAAATAAAGAGATGATCAGCCACAAAAGGTTATTGATAAAGAAGCATGAAATGGTCGGCAGTCTCTAAGTAGTCTAATGGTATGAAGGTTTGCTGTTGCAACTTCTTAACATTTTGACATGTGAATCTAAGCTTATCATTTAACTGGTACATAATTTAATCACTAAAATTACTTAAGTTTTTGATGATATTCCTATTCAATGAGAAGTGCTTGTAATGAAGTAGGTCAAAAACTCACTGCCAGTTTTTTTTGAAGTACCAACAGTTTGGCTGTTTCCATTTCCAGCTCTGCATTAGCCTGTGATAATGCAGAGCGTTTTGGGATAACCTCACAATAAATCTAAACAGAAAAAATATATATATATATTCCAGAATGATGCTTCCAACTTAATATTTTTAAAATATTCTAAGGCCATGTCAAACCTCATAGTATCTGACAATATTAATAGTCCAAGCACAAAGTCCAGCTGCAGCTGTAGATTTGGTCCAAACTAGATTAGGGTGAAAGTCTGGCTTTCTCAAATACTGTTGCTTCACCACAGTCAGGCAGGACTCAGGAATGTGCTCTTTGTCATATGATACCAGGGCATGTAGAAAATCATCCACCTGATGAATAAAAATGGAGAATTAAATCAGTTTCCAAAGTTTAATGTAGAAATTGGAGAAATGACAAGTGTTTGTTTATAAAATATTAACACATTTTAATCGGCAAAAGGCCAATCAAATCATGTAGTTCATTTATGTGTCCACCAGTTTACCATGTGTGTAGTGTTTGTGTGTCTATAATTATTTTTTAACCACACTTGCAGAAACTGCAGTCATATGCAGAGAAGCAGTTTAACACACTAGTTCCCCTACTGGGTGTGTCTGTAATAGAGCCATCGAGCGACAATGTGAGCTTTGGAGAGCTGTTGGGCTGCGCCTGGGTCAAGGACCTTTCATGAATTAGACTGACATTAATCAGGAGGATGCGATTTAAATTGTCACTGCATAACCTTGCCCATGAAGGCCCGCGCCGCCTTCCAGCTCCGATCCTTAGGAACACGGCCATGAGGGGCCAGTAAGACCATGACAGCGGCTGCAACATTGGTTACTGCTGCTGGAGGGTTTGGAAAGGCCTTCAGCTCAGTAAGATTAACCTACAAAACAAAGGAGTGATATTCAAAAATCTTTTTAAAAAGTAATCAAATATTCTACCGTGTTTTAAGTACTGAGGATGTGGTGGAACCTTATTGAGGGTGTTTAGAGCTTCCACTGCAGCTGTCAGCGAGGGCTCTGCTTTAGCGAGGTCATTTTCACAATCCTTCCGTTTGACAGCAATTTCTGCCTGCATGGCAGCAACCTGTGCAAAAGTAATTATTACAACTCAATGACAACATGCATATATGGTGAATAGCATATGTGATGCCAAAAAAGTGCAAAAACCAGCACATAAGAGGTCCTCTAACCTTTTGTGCTTCCATATCTGCTGCCTCTCTCTTCTTGCTTACTCTCTCTGTTTGCAACCCAATTTTTGTTAAAAGGGCTCCAATATTTTCATTTTTTAATGTAAGCTGAAACTCTTGCGATGCTAATTTTGCTTTCAGATTATCAACCTAAAACCAAAAAGAAATGACATGTATGAGAGTAAAAAAAACAAAGCAATATTGCTTTTTAAATGCCAAAATGAGCCAATGAGAGGACGAGTTGAAGAGACCAGACCTGTGCAGCAGTGCTTTGGAGTTTCTGAAGGCCATTGTCAAGTCGGTTCATTTTGTGCTGAAGCTGAGCCCGGCTTTTCTCCAGAAGGTTTCTGTACAAGGTGATTTGCTGGAGAAAGCTCTTGGGGGTGGTGTAATTGTACCTCTTCTCATTTCGCAGGTATTTTTCACTTGCCTGGTTGACACTGTTGTGAACGTAGGCCATGAAAAGACTGATGGATTCCTGGACAGCAGGCTATAAAAATAAGTGGGGTTGAGGGGAGAACGGGGTGAGCTGGATTAAGTGGGGTTTAACATCCCCAACCTGATGGGCACTGAAATATTATCTTCATAAACTTTGAATTCATCTACAAGTTCTGCCATCTTACTTGGCTGGCCCTGACTTACTCAATCTGAAATTTAGGTGCAGCCAGCAGGAATGATTGGGCTTTGAGACCTCTGTGAAAATAATGTGTTTAAAGCCCTGACATGCTGCTTGTAAAACATACACACTGTTTACATTATAGCTGCTCCCCTCCAACTTTCTAAACAGCTGTGGTACCACATTTCAGCAATGTATTTATGATGCACATCTGCTATTAATCACACAGTTAGCAATCAATTAAAGCTAAAACAAATGAGCAGAGAATATGAAGATCAAACCTAACCATAACTCACAAAAAGCCATTGTTAATGATCATAGATCTGTGAGATGAGAAAATCATTATTAATTAAGATCTGACATAATGCGTTTTGATAAAGCATGGTGGGTTGCTTTAAGATGCGAAGCAAGCTCATTGATTGGCCTCGTATAACAAATATTATGTATTTCTAACTTTTAATAAATGACTACTACATTTCTTAGACTCCTGCCTCCTAAACAAGATAAACAATCATTTATAACTTTAGTTTCAATGTTTCATACATTGGCTTGTCGCAGCATTATGAATAAACTCAATCTCATTCATATCCACACAAACCTCTAAGCACCCAACTCCTTTAGATTTTAGCTAAAGCAACCTTGTTATCAGCTCAGCCAATCAGCTCAATGTCTAAATATCCATTGGACAGTTTTATGTTTTAGTTGATGCTGTTGTGTTTACAATTAAACATTTCTTTTAATCTAAAAGTGCAACAACGTCTGAGAACTACCACTGCTATAAACATCATCATCACTCCTGAATATGACCATCCACACACAGATGTACACACAAACAGGGAAAGTTCGCCGTCTGGCACATGTTCACCTATGTAATGAGACTTCCTGGTTGTGACAGCTGCGCCACCTTAGAGGGTCGTTATGTGCTTAATCAGTCTTCTCTCATTAACATAAATGACTGTGGGTTGTGATCGTTACGCTGCTATGATGGAAAACAATGATATTCCTACGCTTACTGTGAGTCTCTGGGCATGTGTTCGGCAATTTGTCAGTACCTTGCTGCAGGACTAATGATGAAAGATCTATGGAAAACTTAATTCAGCTGTGCTGTGATAATTAGAAAATGTTCATTGAAGTCTAAACCGGCTCTAAGTGTCAAAGTGCACGATAAACCTTGGCAAAATACCATATTGTCTATCCCCAGTGCCTTGCAAAAAAGATGACACTTTTTCACATTTTGTTAGACTACCATCACAGAACTTGCAATATTTTTTGGGATTTTATTGATGGACAAATACAGTGTGCCGTAGTAGATAATTGTGAAGTGGAAAGAAAGACATGCACGGCTTTCAATTTGAAGTTTACTCAACCTATTCATCCAACCTGGCTGAGTTTGAACTTGAAAGAAGAATTAGCAAAAATATCAACTAGATGTGAAAAGCTAATGGAAACATACTACACTAGACTCACGGCTGTAATTGCAGCAAAAACTGCTTCATCAAAGAAGTTACTTAAGGAATCTGTAAACAATGCACCCTTAGTTTTTAGATTTTAGTCTGAAAAAGAAACAGAAATCCATATATCATTTTATTTTACTTTGGGTTCATCAATTGCATAAATGACAAAGCTACACACATCATACAAATGTCAAACTTTATCTTTTATAATTAAAATTATATCTTCTAAAATAGTTTAATTCCTAATTTAACTATTCAGGCTTACCTCAATTCCATCAATTTCATGGATGAACCTGTAGCTCACCGACTGCAGAGCCTCAGTTGTCCAAGGATGAAACCAGTCGATGGTTGTACAATTAATGAGAGCCGGGAACCGGCGGGCCCTGACACGCAGGGCATTGCCAACAGGAGACATACACAGTACTACCTGCAAGCAAAAATCCAAAAATCTGAGCATGTATTTTACAAAGTTCATATATAAAATACATAATGTGCATTACATGTATGTATGTACAAAAATCAAATTAAAGTGTGTACTAGTGGGGTAACTCCCCTAGTCTCAAAGACTAAGACTCATCCTTTTTAAATCTAATTTATCTAGTTTTCTGTATTTGTTTTACACTCTCAAAATATGTTTTTATATTTTGCAACAGCTTTACTATTAATTTTTCTGGCTAAAAACAGTCATTGCAAGCAGAAGATATTTTAATGCATTATTTTGATTTGCAGTGTGCTTTTAAAAGTGTTTGTAAAAGTCCTTAAAGATTTTCTTAATTCTTAAACTTCACATAAAAAGCACTATTAAAGACACCACAGTTTACATTCAGAATAGCTTCACCGTAAGTTGTTGTTGCACTCGGTGTGTAAAGAATCTCCAGCAGTTCTCCTTGTCATCCAGCAGCCCGAGGCTGCGCACCTCTCTTCTCACACTTGACACAATGTATTCAATTTCCTCCTCACTGAAGATCCCTGGACTTTCACCTAAATAGAAAAAAAAATTCTCTAATGACAAACTGAAGAGTTCTGGCAATTACGATTATTTAGTTCCTATTTCAGTGAAGAAAAATTAGAAAGATAAAAGATATATGCTATTAGAACTGCACAAATGGCACGGATTTTGAATCTGACCTGATGCCAGTATGTTATTAACAATGACCAGAAACCGGTCATCAGGTATTTGTGCATCTGTCAGAAGCAAAGTCACGCGATGATTCTTTACTCCAGCCTTTAGTAATAACCCAGCAAGGTCCGTCTAAAAAAAAAAAAGAGAGAGAGAGAGAGAAATAAAGCCAAACTTCACAAGGAAAGGTTGTGATTATCAACCAAATGTGAGGTTCACTGGAAACTTCAGGCTGTTCAATAACCCACTGGATACAGTATGGATTCCATTTTTAAGTAATAAATGCTTAAAATGAAACATGTAAAGCATCAGTGACATATTAAAACACTTGAAAGTGGCTCCTAATTGTATCTGACAAACATTTCTTGCTCCACTGAAGAAGCTGAATAACAATGAATTGCAGTAACAACCTGACGCTGAGCAAAAAGAGTTAAATCAATAAGTTGCAGTAAGAAAATAGAGCAGGGACTTTAATAAAACTTTTATTCAAGTAGTTTAATTATCAGTTGCATCTGAAAACCATGGCTAAAAAATGCATTTAAAGTATAATTGACATTTACATTGAAGTCCTGGATGCTGTAACCCTTTCTCGGTGTGATTTGGAAGACTTCCACAGAAGACATGTAGGAAGCGAGGCGAGTCAGACTCTGCTTTCCGCTGCCCCCCACTCCTACCAGTAGGCCATGACTCCTCTGAGCCTCCAGGATACGGCTAATGCGACAGCTGGTGACAATATAATCTTTTTTAAGTCATGTTATGCCACATTTATTATTATTTACTACTATTAATTATTATTTCTATTATCATCCAGTCATGATTTATCAAGCTCATTATATTAATCACACATAATGTGATAATAATAATAAGTCAAATGATGCTCACACATGTTGTATGGCATCTTCAAACAGCACAAGGTTCATAGTCGGATAGAGCTCATTGTAGCTTTTCAAGGCCTCGGTGAGGATGGTCCTGAGCACAGACCAGTCATTGAAAGGGGCATAGTAATGACCTCTCTCCAAGTTGGCAAAGTGGCAATAGAGTAGGGTCTGTTTGTCCACTTTTTTATCTTCCAGTCCCTGGAGAAGAACAGAGGTGTAGTTTTTCCTGTAATGATTGCAATCTGCAGGTAAAGAACTGAAGTTTAGCATATTTATCTTCATATGAATTGCACCTCAAAGCATTCATGCACAGTCTCCATTTGGATCTTCTGGAAAAGCTGCATGTCCTTCATGTCTACCAGTCTGTCTGAATACACTCTGCAGGACTCGTGCAGCCACAGTGCCACCAGGTCAGTGCTGTCCCTCATGGTCTGTGGACCAGCTAAAAGGATTCCCTAAATAACAAGAATAATCATGTCTATATTTTATCAAAAAAAATTTAAGTCAAGGATAATCTCAGCTTACTATATACACTACCTGAAAGACGTTTGACATGTCTCGAAGATTAAATATGTAGTGAAACTTGATTGCTGTGGGTACAAAACTCTGAACCATCTTGTCATGAAGAGTCATGAGAGCTCGAACAACAGCAGCAGCGGTTTTCTGGACTGACTGACTGAAAGCTCTTTGTTTTAAGTGCCCACACAAGATCTGACCATAGATTGATGCCCGAGACTCTGGCGAAGGGAAGTTTACTGCAAACACTGAGAAATGTCGCTGTTGAGAACAAAAATACAGTAGAAATGAACATGACATTATCTGGACGTAATACACATCAAATTATCACTGTAATAAATTCTCAAATTACCAAAGGAAAACTATTTTCTTAAGCAGATCTCCCTTAAAAAAGTGATTTTACTCTAAAAATAACTTTTACTAGGATAAATAAAATATACATATATATTTGTTTGGTAAGAACATATGTAAAACAATCTAAAAACTTAAATTAAATTGTTACAGTTGATTCTGGAATAGCGTCAGGT
Organism: Poeciliopsis retropinna; assembly: GCA_010277075.1. Lineage (NCBI taxonomy): Eukaryota > Metazoa > Chordata > Actinopteri > Cyprinodontiformes > Poeciliidae > Poeciliopsis > Poeciliopsis retropinna. The sequence goes on along the minus strand of VMRM01000007.1, from coordinate 15,647,581 downwards.
GTTGGAACTTATATCCTTTACCTTTTTCTCAGTTTATTGTTGTCTTTGTTTTTGTTTTGTTTTTTATTTTTGTTCAAAATTTAAACTTAATTTAAACATTTAGTGTTTAAATGTATGCTTTAAAATAAGATGTGTAGGATGTCTTTATGCTATCTCAATCTGACAGAATAATTATAACCAAAATTATGTTTATACTTCATTTATTACATATTTTATAAGTTTAAAAATGTTCTACTCTGGTCATTGCTAATTTTGTCCTGTCAACAATATTGAAATCTTGATAACACTTCTGATAAAAACACATGTATTATCTTTGTATTGACTCACTTCTCTTTCTGAATCCACAAACTCTCAAAAGCCTTTCTGTTCAAAAAAGGGTTTTTTGAACCCTTGCAAATGTTCAAAAAAGGGTTTTTTGAACATTACAAAAACACATTTGTACTGAAATCTAAAATAAATATCAGTGCACAATAAGGAGCTGTTTTATTGTTAAATGTACCTGTAATCTGGGGTTGATGATGAAGCTCCCAGCAGCTGGATTCATGCATGCAACATACTGGGTATTTTGGACTTCTTTTAAAGTAAGTTTCTGTCTGCAGTACCTACAAAGTGGATGAAAACAAGATTTTGTGCATTATACATATTTGCAATTTAAGTACATACAGTAATGCTAACTTTCCATGTTATAAATAACATGTTGCTGCTATTACCAGTCTGTCAATTTTGTAAGAAGTTACTGCTAGAGGTTACTAAGCCTGTCAAGAGAAGGTTTGTGAAAAACCTCTTAAACACTTTGACTTGTTATATTGGTTTTGCAAGGTTATATCTGAAATTACATGTAGGTGTGGGAGTGTTTTCTCACCAGTGTCCAAAATCCAGATGCTGACGTATAAGAGCATGAGGCTGCACTGTTCCATAGCTATCAACAGCTGGTATGTTCATGTCATCTATAAAATAGACCAACCTCCTGTTGCCTACAGGTGAGTAGGTTCTTCCTGCTCTTTTCTCTAATGGTTGCTCTAAAATCTCTACAAAAAAGTAACAATGGGAGTAAAACACAGCTTAGAAAGAACACGTTCACTGTATTGCAAAGAAATTACTTGAACTTTCACATTACAACATATCATATTACACAACTAAATAAAAACCACCAGAGACTATTGTCTTAAAAAGTTAGTTGTGAAGGTTCTAAGGTTTGTTATAGGCATCACCAAGACCACAAAACAGGCCAGGGATGGAAATGTTACTGGTTCAACACCAAACTTACAATGAAAGTGACATCTAACTAAACTGACAGGCCTGGGAAAAAAGAGAGTATTAGTCGGAGAAGCAGCTAAGAGGTCGAACGTATCACCGAAGGAGCCAGAGATCCAACTGGTAGCGTCTGTTAACAAAGGCCAACTATTAGTCACGGATCTAGAAGAGTGACCTTAAAAATGCTCTTTTTGAAGGAAAGCAAGAAGTCTTGCTTGCCCTGTGGTACAAGTCATATGGTAGATAGAGCCAGAGATGACACTAAATTTAAACTTTTTGAGCCAATATGGTATAAAATCAATATTGCAGAAAGCTAATACTGCACATCACCATTCCAAATGTGAAACATGGAAGTAAAGGCATCATACCATAGAAAGACATTTTGCACTCTGACCAGGAAAGCTAGTCAGAGTTGATAGAAAGATGAAAGGAGGTGAATACATGGCTTCCTGTTAGAGAAGCTGAGCTTTAGAGGAGCTGTTAGAAGACCACAAGCTTAGAATGATGCCCAAAAACCATACAACTTTACTCAAATTTACACTTTACAATTAAAACTGTTTGTCTTTCTCATATAATCCTAATGAAATACACTGGAGCTGCTGTTAGAAATGTTACAAATAAAGGTGAAACACTTTTACAATACACAAGATGTAGGAGATTTGTAAGGGACAAATCCTAGAGACTGACGTTCTCCATATCTTCACCCTCTCAAAATCTAATTATAGCCACCAGATGGTGCTACAGTGTACTTGATGTGCTACTGTGTGTCACGACAAATCAAAAACCCACTCACCTTGCAACATGAGGGAGGTGGTATAGTAGTTGAAGGGTACTTTTGCGGTTGTGTAACTCTCTGACAGAGTGTCTAACTTGTTTCTGACAAGTGCAGTCTTTCCCACTCCAGCATTCCCCACAAGCATCACCGGCTGCCTCCTCTCCAGCAACAAGTCCATGAAGTAGCTAAGACGCATGGTCTCTGCTGTGTGCACCACAACAGCCTGCAATCACAGAAACAGCAGGAAGATGGAGAACAGAAACACACATGGTGATTATGGCTTTCTTTGAGTGTGATTTATTGACAGACATGTGTTCAGTGAATTGTATGTGATTTAGAATTTCTTGGATTTCCCCAGAACACCACAACTATTCTGTCATAATAGCATCATTTGCTCAGAACAAAACCCCGTTAATTACGGCTCAGCAAGAGCCTTTGGAGCGCAGGCAGCTGTACGCAGGAGAATAAAGAAACACAAAGGAGCGTGGGTGATAGCTCGAGTCTTGTTGCTCATGCCTTCACCCACACACGCTCCGGTACAGGGAGTGGTAGACGGTAATCAGACTCAGTGGCAAGCCTATCATCCATTCCAGCACCCCTGCCATAACCCCATGATGTGACTTTACCCTCTCTTATTATGTTCATTGAAGCATACAAACATTTTTAATATGCCGGCATTGTTCATTTTTGGTTATTTTGCCTCTTGTGATTGTGATTATTTGTCAAACACTTCTCAAAAGTTTGCTTTTATTGCTCAGTATTCTTCTCCTCATAACTTGCAGGAGTTTTTTTTTTTTACCTGTAATGGTGTGTGGTTTTCCACTTCAAAGCTTGGTACAATATCACTCCAGGGCAGGAAGCGTTTGGTCTGGTGGTCAAGGTAGTAGTCAAAAACTGTTCCTTGTGTGGGGAACTTAACTGTCTTCATTTCTTTGGTCCACCACTGACTGAACTTCACCTGGTAATTATGTAGCTGAACATGCATAAAACCAGACAAAAACAAATGCACTTTAATTTATTGGATTCACTTAACTGGCTCACAGTTTAACTCATCTTCAGAACTTTTCCACTATGGACTGAAGCAATTCATGTAGCTTCCCTTGATTACTTGTTGACATTAATTGATTTAAGTCTGTTTTTATTTGTCCAAGCATGCTGACACAAGTAACAAATACAATATCTCCGAAAAAATACCTTGTTTAATGTAGATTAACAAAAGGACACATAATGATTTTTGCTTTTTTCATGACAAAGAAGTTATAACTCAAGATACTCAATCAGGTTTAATTCAGATATTTTCCAGGGTCTGCTCTGATTTAATTAATATTTTCTCTGACATACCAATTTTCTTTAGCAATTGTGTGTTAAACAATTTTTTTTCTTCAAATGTATTTAACAAAATGTTGATGTTTTGGGAAAATAAAATTGAGTGTATCACATTAAATTCAATGAACACAGATAAATCATTAATAAAAGCTAAAACTCTGCTGAGGTTTTCAGTGTGAGCTTACCAGCTCACCCTTGCCCAGATGCAAGCAAAGGTTTAGCTCCAGTTCTTGGTCAGCTTTGTCCAGTCTCTACTTTCTAATCTATATTGCTAAATAAATGTGCTATCTTCCAAAGCCTGAAGTAGTCTAAAGTATGATTACTTCCAATTAGGCAAAGAAAATTGTGGGTTTGTGCACTCTGCGTACCATAGCAGCACAAATGTGGTGAACATCTAAAAGGACGACAGCCATAATCAATGACGAGGCAACAGAAAACATCAAGATATAGGAAGTCTTATAAAAAGCTTTCTATATAATTAGACACACTTGTCTGCTTCATTTTCACTTAGGTTGATTAATGCAGTGTCAGCAATTTGGTCAGTTAATATTAGCCTCAGTTATTTTTTTATAACCATGCTCTTCTTTGACAACACCTGAAACAAAGTAAACATTGTATTTGGCTAATTTACTTCACAAGGCAAATGACTTGTGAATTAGACTATTAACTGAATACACTTTCATCATGAATTGTAGGCCAATTTGGGTCAAATTTCTAAACGTTCAAGTATTTCCTTAAATAACTCAAAACTAATGAGTCACCTGATCTTTACAGAGGGCTCCTCCAAAAGCCCAGATGCAAGCAAAGGTGAAATATGTCTCATAGATTTCACGAGGAGACTCAACAGAAATATTTTCTGCAGTTAAAAGGCAGTCGAGCAAAGTGCACAGTGTCTGAATGAAGAGATAAATAATAGTTACATGTCAGTTTTATGACTGTGAAGACTTCCAAACTAAAATATATATACAGATAAATATAGATATACACTTATACAGTAAATATGTTGGCTTGTTTGCTTGATAGTTACCTGTATCATGGAGTTCTCTGGGATAGGAGTTATGGTTTTAAAGCAATTTTTCATCTGCTCAAGACAACGAGGAACATATTTATCAAACAGTATCATCAGGTGAGCACGTTCTGTCTGCCGTTCCCGTCTATCAATCCAGCTTGTAACGTATCTGAGCAACAATGTGATTTGCACACTGTAAGCTAAAATTAACATGATGCCACAAACAGATTAGATTTCAGGTGGATATTAAGATAATAGAAATGTATAACTCACGGGTTCCAACCCAAGTCCTGTTGGTTAACATAAAGAATTCCTGCTCTAGACACTGTAGCAGGTGTGGCCATCTTAAGGTGACTGATTTCAAATACAAGCCTCATGGAAAGGGTGAGAGGCACACGCTCATTACTGGCTAGAGTCAGGACCTAAAAGATTTTCCAAATCATTACACTTTAAAATGTGACATTTGAGGCCCTAAGCAATGTGTACAAAAAATAGACACGTATCTTTTTCAGTCTAGAATTGCTATCTTAAAGTATTATTTTCAATAAAAAAATAAATGACAAATTAACACTGAAAGCATTCATCGCTTTGACAAGAGGCTGAAAAGTACTTAAACTCCAGGAAGTGATGACTGAAGGAGGACGAAACATCTTCTTTCTGTACACACCACCTTGGTTGCAATGAGTTGTACAATAGTGTATGAGTGAACAGGAGGGAGGTACCTTGTTATCATCCATCACTGTGTTGAGTGATTCAATCCACATTGGATCAATGTCTCCATCCAACACAATCCACTTAGGCCCATGGTGGGAGATGTTTGCCTGCTGCCGCATCAGTGATGAAAGCAAACCTTGTACAGATATTGAAGGAACCAAAAAAGAAGAATGGAAAGAGTAAGTAAGGTTTTCACATAGAAGTAAAACACTCCTGTCGCAACTTTGCTGCCCACATTAAAGACGTGGGTTGAATAAAAATACTGCAAAGTTCAAATCTCCATCCCCATTTTACTTTTCACTCCTCATTTTGATGCATGTCAGTGTAGCAGAAATACAAAGACCAAGTTCTTTTACATACAGCACCCTCATTAACTATTGGCACACATAGTAAGAATTGTTAAAAACCCTACAAAATTTTGCTTTTTTTTTACTGCAATAGTATTCTCACTCACATAATTTTTCTTAAAGTACACATTTTGTCATTTTTTTATTTATTTTTTTGTGGGGAAGACATTGAGTGTAAAAAAAAAAAAAAAAGATAATTAATTCCACCAAAATCTCTTGTTTATTAGTCCATAACATCTAACAATCCCTATAACATAGAAGTAGCTGGTGATTTTTTAAGTTCAGACAATAATTTCTTTAGAAAGTTTACATTAGAAATGTATAACTTATTTTCTTGAGGTATGAAGATGACACCTAAGAAAGGTCCATTTCTCAACATATCTCTTTTATGTATGTGGAGGCTCTGAGATTCAGTGAGGTTGTATCTCAGTGGCCCTTGGAAATGTTGGATTGTTGGATTTTATTCTACATTTTGCAAAACAAGATTAACGCAACTGCAATAAAAGATTAGTTTACTTCAAGCTTATTTGCATATCATTACCAGAGGTAATAAATGTAGAGGGCAATATAATGTCGAGTAATTGAGCAATTTCCTCTGGTTGTGTGGAACTATGCAAACATGAAGTAGCAAATCGATGAATGATTTCTAATCTACTAAGGATTTCACTTATTCTTTTAGCATCCGCCTCTTTACCATCTTTCCACTCCCGAGTTGCAGGATGAATGAATCCAAAAAGTTCATCTCTGTCAATCGCCTTTGGATTGAGGTCATTCCAGACTGGCTTCCATCTTAGCTTTACATATGTTTTATGAAGAACTCTCAGGATCTGTTGAAAATGTGAACACCACATATTTGACATCTAAATTACAAAGTGATTGTATTTTGTCACGTAAAATGAAACAAAAGTTCCACCTTGCTTTTTCCAGTTCCAGCATTTCCAATGACAAAAACAGAGTGACGAACTGCCATGAGTTCTTCCAGCTGTACTACCTACCACATAAAAGATGTTGACAAAATCATTTGGGCCTATTCTCTTTCGGAAATTCTTTTTTTCACTGAATGACCCACCTTTAAGATAAAGGTTTCCTCAGGCTGCAGTCCAAGTTGCACGGTCGATTCTCTGATGACCTTCTCAAGTTGAAAGTTTCTTTCTCTCTCAACTTCCAGGCCTGGAAACAAGTCCCCAAGTAGTCCCAGAAAGGCTGTCACATCCTCAGTCACAATTTTAGGTATATTGAAGTCCCGCAGTGCACGCATCAACACCTTGGAAGTAATATGCCATTTTAAATTAGACCATACTAATATCTTGGCTGACTATGGAGAGATAGACACACATAAATCACCTGATCCTCTGGTCTTGTTTTGTCTTTTCTTCTCAGAGAACCAGCCAAAACCAGAACAGATTTGACAGCACGCAAACCCCAATCATAATGGTCCTAAAAAGCAAAACAGACACATCACCTCTACTCCTAATGCTATCAACAGCTTTCCTGTTTTTTTTTTATGTTGTGCTGCGAGGTTTTACCTTGATAAATAAATAATTTCTGCTCTATGTAGCCTGACATTTTCCTGTAAATGATTTTTCTTACCTGCTTAGAAAGTAACTCTTTGCAGAGACTGTAAAGTGTAGTAAACTTCCTGGCTAAAAGCTTAGCACTACGGAAGCCTTCTGCCACCAACATTATCTCACAAATAAGCTCAGTGTCAGGCACCACCATGGCACAGGGCCTATGCAGGACACAAACAATTTTCATATTAAACTTTTTTTATTGATTAAGAAACTATTTGAAGGAGAAACTGGTGTTCATTCCCACCTAAAAAGGGCCTTTAGGTTCTCAGGTAGCTCAGCCCTGCCAGCATAGCCTGGGTTCATAGTGACAAAAATCCCAACTGATTTTTTTAAGGCAATATTCTGATTGAGGAATAGGAACCTAAATAGGAACAAATTTATGGTGAAATGTACACAATTCTATAATAAAACTTGAGCATACTAATACTCAGTTACTTACGATTCCTTCTTAGAACGAACAGCGTCTTGAATGGTTTTGACCTGAACTGCGACAACTGACAAGACATCCACAGGGATACGGTTGAATTCATCAAAGCAGCCCCATGCTCCAGTCTGTGCGAGACCCTTGTAGATGTTTCCCATGGACTTTATATGAACCAAGCAGAAATATTGCAGATTGTTAATTTGCCACCATGTGTGACACTTGATTTTATTCAGGAAAATTACAGAAAAGGAGATAAATGCAAATGCCTACAAAAAACGTCATTTTACTTCCATTTTATAATACACTTTCAAGTCACACTTTTCGTTGTTCAACTCACCTTGTAGTCCATCTGTTCAGAACAGTTGAAGATGTACACCATGACACCCATGGCTCTGCCGAGATCCTTTGTAGTCTCAGTTTTCCCTGTTCCAGCGGGGCCTGTTGGGGCTCCGCTCATGTTCAGGTGGAGAGATTGAGTCAATGTGATGTAGCATCTACAAGCAAAAGGGCTTTTTATTCATCATTTATGTTGTAATCTTACTATGAGGCTGAAAACCAAAAACGATTTTGATACCGGTCTGTGAGGGGAGTGATGACCAGACGAGAAGTATTTCCGATATACTCGTATGAGTAAAGAAACTGAGCATCGCAGATGTTGACATAGCATTGTTGCAGTTTCTCATTCCAGCAGTGTCGAAGCTGGGAAAGCCACTGGAATGCCTGAGAGTTGGTGACCTTTGAGTTGACATAAAAGCACACTGTTACTACATACACCCTCTTGATAAACGCAAATATTAGTTTAATGACGACAAACACTAAATTCCAGCTAAAGTACTTTCTAAGTTATCTGAATCAACCTTTTGGTCAATGAGGCTGGCAACAATGTCTCTAGCATGGACATCAACAGTGCAGACACTCATGATCTTCTGTCTGTCACCAGGACTCAGCTCACCAAGGAGCATCCCTGTGAGAATGTTGAGTTGGAAGACCTTCACGGGTAAAACAGAGTCAAACAATATTAGTCAGAACAGAGAAAACAGAGAAAACAAGGGAGTGAAATGACAACAATATTTAATACTGCTTGGGACAAACACTTTGTGTCAATGATAGGTCTTAAACATAGTTAAAATTGCACTTCATGAAAAACATTGAATCCATATAAATGAATGTGGACCCTGTATCAGGTAAAGCATTATCTGTCCCCACTGTAGCAGGAGAACAGGTTTAATCAGTGCACGGCTATATGCTAGATGAAGATTATTCAAACAGTAAGCCAAGGTCAAGTTAACCTTTGATATTACTGATGAAACTGGCAACCGTGACAACTTGACAACTTATTATGAGCATAGCCCATAATAAAGCTCCTTCAAGCCTTGCTCAGGTCGCAGCGTCTGACATGATTAAGAGGCAATGTGATCAATGTAAGAATCATTATGAAGAGCACTATCTCCACTTCAAAAGTCAAATAAAAAAGCAAGCAACAAACAGTTTATAGCTATGCCAAAGACAAAAATCTAACAAAAATGTAATAACTACTGTTGCTTTCATAAGCCACATGACAGTGAGCTTAAGCTAAGGACCTACTTTGTTTTACGCTTAAGAAATGTTGTCTTCTCATTGAGTTGCACAAACAATCAACAGTTATGGACCACAAAAGGTTTGATGTGACTTGTGAAATATGAATTCTGGTTATTATGTATTATACTTTGCTATCAAACAGAACCAAATATTTTTTCAATGGACTAAAATCTTTTGCAATATGAATTGAATTAAAACCTTACACTTGTCTTTGTGTTCCTTTAAATTTAACTTAATATTTTACACAGTGGGTGAGGGCCCATTTTTATTCCAGTGAAACTATGTAGCAAAAATAAAACAATATATTTTATCAGCAAATATTTTATTTTGTGCATGGTAAACTGGCATCACTTTGAAGATGGAGCCAAAATTTCCCGGTAAAATCTGACACTGGACATCACTCTGGACCAATAATGTATTTTTATAATGTCTTTGCTACAATCCTTTACTGCTTGTGCTTTGAGTCTTTATGTCATTTTGTCCGTCTTTTACATAAATACACAAAACATTATTTCTTTAACTGATTTCTTCTTGCGCTTGAGTTATACATCATTCAGTTTTTTTTTTCCATTTATTTCTTGCAAAGAAATGCTAATTAAAAGCAAATTCTTAACCAATCTTACCTGTTTCTTGTTGTAGTCTTTTAATGCCGACTCAAATCCTTCTTCCAGTCGTCTAAAAACAAGCTCCATATCATTGCTCCACCAGATCTGTGATCCGGTGAGGGCAATTTGAGCGGGGAATTCAAGAATCCACTGCTCTCTGGATCTGTCCTCATATGAAGACACAGCTTCAGACAGGTGAACCTTGATACAGTTCCTCATAGATTCCTCAAGACGGGTGAGCCACTCTTCCACCTTATGATTAGGATTTTTTATCAAAGATTTTTTATTAGAAATGTCTGAGACATACTTTACATCCCATCATACTGAATTCGATCTTACCCGTCCATTACAGAAACAATCATTTTGGAACTGGACATACTCTCTCTCTTTGCTGTACATGCCCAAAGCGTGTTTAGGATTGTGCATCACACCACTTGTGTTAAACTCAAGATCTGACATGCTGTCAAACAGTTTTGGAAGATAAACAGTAACCTAGAATAAGAAATAGGTCATTACCCTTTTTTTTTTTAAATATGTGCTTAGCAAAATGATAGTGAAAGTCAGTAACCACATGTAAATGTTGATAGGTATTCAGTGAAACAAAACTGATGCAAAACTCTGCATCACACTACCTCTTTTGGGCGACTCCATTTGGAGAGGATGTCCAACAAGTCTGCAGATGAAATAAAGTAGAATCGGGGAAATTCAATTCTCTTGGTCTCCAGGTATTCAGCAAGAGCTTTTTCACATAGAGACAGCCTGACAGAAAGCAAAAACAAGGACAATAAGTAGAAAACATCCAAAATACTTCCAATTATAGCTTAAAGTATGAGTGACCAGCTCCAGTCCTCAAGGGCCGTTGTCTTGCTAGTTTTAGATGCCTCTTACTACAGCTGATTCAAATGGTCCAACAACCTCCTCATGATGTCAAAGTTCTGCAGAGGCCTGTTAATGAACCATTATTTGATTCAAGTGAGTTGAGTCAAGGAAAGAATTAAGTCATGTAGGATACTGGCCTTTGAGGACTGACTTTTGACACCACTGGTTTCGGAACATATTCAAACACCTTTTTTGCAAGTCCTCCAATTTTCCAAACAGATGTTGCTTGTTGGTGGCCTCGATAAGGTTTCTAGTATCAGCACTGTCCAGCATTAACTCCTGAAAGAAAAATATGTTTAGAAGAATAAAATTTTCATGATTCGAACAATCCTCACAATAACCTTCATACCTGATATTCAGCATCTATTTTTTTGAATTTTAAAGCATCGTCAGGAATTTGTTGGTGAATGTCATCGCAGCTTTTGAAGATGCTTTCAAGGTGGACCCATGTTCTTTGGACCTCCATCCAAATAGTTAGCACACAATCAGCAGCAGTGAGCTGATGTTGCAGTTCCAGTGCCCGGTCTAAGAAGTGAGCCACATGCTTGCTCTGAATGACATTCTGGAGCTGAATCTTCAGGAGGGCAACATAAAGGAACGTGTGAAACAAAGCTGAAGAACATGAAGCCTAAAAAAATTCCATTAAACCATACAATACCATACAATAAAGCACAACAAGATAATGGGATGATTCTAGATTTTAATGTATGTTGTTAACATTTTATGAGATAGACCACATAAATTTTTTCTTAAAGTTTTCTTTTAATTTAGAATTCAATAATCTGATATGTATTGTTATTCAAGCAACTGAGTAGGCGCTTTGAAGAACCACCATATTTTTTTATCTTAATATTGTCTTTGCAAACAAAGCTGGCACTTAGTCACTTTGTAGTGACAATATATGTCATTACCAATGCTTTGAGCATCTCAACAACTTTATGCATGACCTGTCTGGTGTGTTCCTTGGTCTCCTTGGTGTGTTCACTAATGTTCTCAGGCAAACCTCTGATGCCTTCACAGAACTGTTGGACTTATATTAAGTCTAACAGATTATTTTATGCACTCTTTTTATGACATCTGAGGACAATTTGTGACAAATGATTTTGTTTAAATGTAGCAGAACAAAGGAGGTTGCACTTTTTACTGTGGCCAAAAGTGAAAAAAATCAAAGTGGTACAAATATGTTTGCAAGGGAACGTAAACTAAATCCAGAGTAGAAGCCCAGAACACCCAACTACCACACAAACTATGGCAAGACAATGTCACTTATTGAGAACTTTACATACGTCAGTTTTGTTTAAGAACACATTCCACCTCATCAGCAGGGCAACCCAACCACTTCAACAAAGATTTAGCCACTAAAGTAGCAAGGCTTCTAATTGCTGGCTGTAACCCTCCCACACATCTGTTGTGCATGTTCAAAGATCACCAAGGAGCAACAATGCTCTGAATCCCCCAAGCAGCAATAAATCTCAGGATTCAGTAGGCGCCCCTTTGCTCTCAGCTGTGCCATCAGACATTGAAAATAGCACACCATTCTGCAGTCTTAACTTAAGAACTCACAACCTGTCCTTACAGAGAGATAATCTTAACAGAAAATTCTTGTACTTAAATTCATAATTTATTCTTTTACTCTGTGAGACCACAAGTTACAGTTTTTAAAAGGTTAACAACTACCTGATGATCGTCAAGCATTTCAAAAAGGTCCTCATTAAATTTAAGTAGTGGCAAAGAGGTCTGGTAATGTTCCTCATATGAAAGCGACATTGATCCCCATGCTTGGCTTATTTCTGTTATAATCTGAAAAACAAGACAGTGATCATTATTTTGATGACATTATTAAATTACAAAATGCTTAAGTCAGTTTTATTACCTGTTTTACATCCACTGTGAATTAAAGTGGCATATAGTAGATATGCACCAACAGGAGATCTGTGGCCAAATTCTGATCTACAGTTTTTGTAAAGATTTGACATAGCAATACCAATTGAAGTTTGATTTCTCTTTAATGACTATAATTAATAATAGTTCATTATTTTATTTCTTATTCATATTAGAAACAGAGCCATCAAAACAAAGTTTAGATTTCTTAAAAGATAGAGAGCATGATTTTAGTTAAAGTTTTTAACCGGTTTATCATCTTATACTAGCATACAAACTGTGAACACCCATCTTGTTTTCTGATAAAGTTGGCTCTGGGTCAATTAGCTACTCCACCAGTTAAATGAAGTGACAACACTGCAGGTACACATTGACTCTCTTAAGCTCATAGCTCCTTTTGGTACCTGAAATAATTAGGTATTTTATGCGCAAATTGTGAAAATACAAGGTGGCAAAATAGTGAAATGACCAAAATCCACCACAATCTTGCTTTTTCTTGAAACAGTCTGAGTTGAAGGCCAATTTACCTCAATACATTTGTTTATAATTGCTTCTTATACCTGCTGTGCCTTCTCTGGCATGTTTTTAAACACCTTCCTGATATTAAAAATGACTCTTTGTTGTTCAGTCAGTACCAAAGGGTGTTTTTGTCACTACAGCCTAGTTGTGCAGCTTAGGCTCGGGGTGATCATAGACTGCAAAAAGTTCAGATTTTTGGACTGACTTTTCTTAAAAGTCAGTCCCTGGTTAAGCAGAAATTCTCTGATTTCAGTCACCAGTAGATTTCTCAGTTAGTGTATTTCTATTATACACTAATCTACGGCAAATAACACAAAAAAAATATTTGAAACTCTTGGTAGTGTTACGTATTTGTATTTTCATTTTGATATTTACTTAAGGGTTATAGATGTAGCGGTTTCAGGTATTCGATTTAAAATAAATGAGAAAAATACGACAGACTGGCGACCTGTCCAGGTGTACCCTGCCTCTCGTCCGGAACGTTAACTGGAGATAGGCACCAGCACCTCCCGACCCCACTAGGGACAGGGTGCAAGAAAGTGGATGGATGCATGGATGCATGGATGGATGCATAAATAAATAAATGAGAAAAAAACCTTTTCGATAGCCAATTCTTTGACTGCCTTATCCACTATAATGCTAACTTCATCTTCAAATAAATGAAGCTGCAGAGCCAAAAGATTCTCCAAGGTAGTTGTGTCAGATACAGTGAAGTCAACCTGTTCAGAAAGAAATACATTAATTTAAAGCCCACGGTTCAGAAAAAAAATACATTCATTTAAAGCCCAAGGTTTCCATCATGTAAGAAAAAATGAAGCACAACTTCAGTAGTCTGTATTTACAGACCTTTGTTGTTCTAATCAGCTGCATCCAGTGGCGCTCTCGTATAGCTTGGCTCTGTAGTTGACTCACAACACGCAATGATGTCAACAACTTTTTTACATACAGGTCTAATCCCACATACACATCCCAAAAATGTGCGTCTTTGTCAAGCTTCCGTATGTCCTACAGAAGCAGAAGGTGGATAAACATAATTAGTTATTATGGACATCTGTTACAAATGGTAATGATGCGTAACAGTAAAACTGCAGGAGAGATAAGGTGGTGTGATATAGCACTGCTGGTAACCTTACCCTGGCAAAGCTCCTCAATTCTGCATCCATCTGCTCCACGTTTATCTGCCTCCATTTGGTCTTTGTCCAGTTTTCAACAGTGCTCTGTAAAGATAAAACACACACCCAGCGGTCAGCAGCATGAAGGTTTTTAATGGTGACAGTTAAAGGTTAGAGGTTATTCAGAGATTCAATGACTGCCTCGTAAAGAGCAGACCCTTTACGAGTCATTTAGGTGCTAGAATATTCCAATGATGTGATACATCCTTTGGCTGCATTTCCAGGTTCTTTTGAAAAATGACATTTCATAAAGTAGAATAACTTGCCTGCACATATATCACAATGTCCCACAGTTCTTTCAGGACAGTGATTTCCTGTCGACAGAGTCTGATGTCTCTGTAGTCGGGAATAGTTACATCAAACAGATTTGTGGACTCTTGTAACTCTGCTACTTCTCTCTCCATATCTCGGATGGCTTTTTCTGACTAAACAATATAGAAGGACAATCAGTCAAAATAGCCTGTGTCATAAAACAACAATCTCTATCCCACAGTGACACTGTAGGTTAATACTTACTTTCTCCAGACTAGAATAGGGATTCAGTGTATTGTAACTGAAGGGTGCGTTTGCTTTGAATCTCTCCCTGAATTTGGCTTGTTGTACCTGAAAATAAGTAGTGATTTTCAAGAACAGCATAGTGGTATATTGTTTTTTTCAAACATTTACTTTGAAATTTATTTATTTTATTTCTCTGAAGGTGAACTCATTTAAACTTGATGTTAAGAATTATCACAGTTTCATATTATTTACACAGGACTTTAAGAAAAAAATCAGGAATTGAATATAATTAATATAATTTACAGGATTTCTGTAACAACATGTGGATGCTATAAAATGATTTGTCACCTCAAAATTCATGCATCTTGTTCTCAAAACTATCACTTCTGCACTTTGCATGGGAGCAACTTCATTCTTCACTTTTAAGGCCAGTTTTTTTACCTCATTCCATTTTTCTGGGAGTTCCTAAGAAATAGCAGACTGAATTTAAATTACCTCATATAGAACACTGATTTCTTCATAAAAGTAAATAAATTAAATAAGTTAAATAATAAAATAGATGCCAACCTCCATTTGAGTGTAGAAAAGTTCAGGTATTGTCACACCATAGCGTTCTAGGAGGAGTATTGTGCTCCTAAGAGGTTCAAACATCATGTCTATGGCACTTTGTCTGTCTCTGACAGCAAACAGGTGGGTCATAACATCAATAAAACCTTGGTGGTCTCTTTTGACAGCAGGACTGTTCAACCCCTTGACAGCAACTTGGAGAAATGTCTGCAGCTCTTCAAGACTGTGTGTTAAAACTCGCACACTTAAAACAATTGATGTTATGATTTGACTTGACTTGAAGTGAAGAAATATGGAGAAATTAATATTACCTGCTCATCAAATATGTCAAGAGATGCTCTTTAAAAAGCCAGCTCCACATTTTAATTGTGTTTAGAAGACTGGCTTTAAAGAACCTGCAGTCCACTCGAAGCCACCCATCAAACACTCGAAAGTCTTCAAGTTGATGCACTTCAGCATGCAGTTTCTCATAATAATCAATCTGTGAAAAAAAAAAGGAACAACAAATAGCACACAAACCCACCATATTGTGAAAAAACATAAATACTGGAATGTGTTTACCTGTTCTTTGAAGTTCTCGGTTGTAGGTGGGGATTCAGGGAGCACATCTGCTCTACAGGCCTCCAGCTCGTCTGTTGAAAGACCACGGCCATATCTGAGGAACTGCCTGAGGAACTCTGCTCTGTCATCCTGCCATAGGTGGGTGTAGCAATCAAAATATTTCTGGTAATTTTCCATTTTCCTAAGAACATTCTCTACTTTAGCCATTATTTTCTGCCTCAGGTTTGATAAATCTGGCATGTCATCCATGATATCCTGTAAGGGTTATGATGAAAAAAATAATCATCAGAAGCAAGTACAAGAACTATATCATATCCCAGTTTTATTGTATTTTAGAAAATGTACTAATTTCCCTGAAAAGAAGGTCAATGATTAAGAATATACCATTTATAAACATATTTACAATTAACAAAACATATTTCTCGATAAAAATTCTTTGTAGTCTTATACAGCCTTCACACTAATTTATTTCAAGCTGACAATGTGATTTGCACAAACAATTTTTGCCAATTTTGTCATTGCCGTGCTATGGAACACAAAGTTGGGTTCAAGTTTCAACCATTTTGTTATTTATTTGTGGTGAAATAGCTTTAAAAAAATATTCCATTTACAATACAACAGCTGGTTTTTCATTACACCTGTACTGAGGGAAACACACCCTCAGCATGACGCCAACACCACCATGCATATTAATTGGTGCAGAGTTTGAGTTACTTTAGATAAACCTAATATTCTTTCAGTTAGAATACAATGTACAACGTGTAAATATTTAAACCTTGAGTAGAGTACCTGATAGGTCTCCATGCTAAGATGACCAGCAACCCTCTGGATATACAAAGAAGACTTGAATATGTCTCCAATCAGTCCTTCCACCAGTTCATAGAGACCATCTCCTGCATCTCGGTCAACTGTAGGATTAAAACCTAAAACTGAACCATTCAGCAATAACTGGGCTTCAAACAGAGGAGGCTGAGATGGACAGATTTCCATATTGTCCACAAAAAACTGAAGAGAGTGGCTGATGTAGCTGAAGAGCCCTTCAACGAGCAACTCGTCCATATATTCCAGGTAGGACTGCCATCCTTCTGAAGCTGGATCAGCATGAAAAAGGACCATATTCTCCTTGTGAAATATAAGATAAATAGAATTTTAGCAAGACATTTTACTTTTGACTCAAAGTAAAATGATGAACAGAAGATACACATTAGTTTAGATGTACTTTAATTAAAGACGACTCCACAACTTGCTTGTTGGAACCTTGTTAATGCTTGGCTGTTTTTGTCTTCACTTGCAGTATAGAAAACTGAAACCCACACACCTGCACCAGCTGATGAATGAATTCTCCATCCCTCTTCATGGAGTTGTACTTCCTGCTTGCGTAGTCCATTTTGCTCTCCAGTTGGATAAGGGAGCCTTTCTTGTTGTCTTTTCTGCAGAACATGGCCTTCTTGCTCCAATCCTTTATAATTGATTGAATTGTATCAGAGTTTTCCTTGGCTCTACCGACTCGATATGCAAGGTCTTGGACCAGGTGCTTTGTGCTCTGAATGAAACTCCAGCAATCCTGATCCTGCCATGTGAGGCTAGTCTCTGCTTTTGCTAGTTGCAAGTCTATGGAGAGCAACTCAGCTCTGATGAGAGGAAGCTCCACTTCCAACACAGTCATCTTTAGCTTGTTGTAACATTGTACCACCAGCTGTAAACTGTTGAGATACTTAAACACAACAGAAAAGACTTGCAGTTGTTAGGATGTATAGAGGACCTTGCAAAAATACAAATGTGTTTAGCCTTTTTTTCACATTTTATGAAAGTACAAAGTTGAAAATGACTGTAAAGAGGAGAGCAAAGAAAACTGTTTTCTATTTTTTTATGGAAAAATAAATTTAAAATCTATAAAAAAAATGGGACATGCATTTGAATAATAATTCTGCTTGATTACAAATGTTCTTTAAAAATGTTTGTGGTATTCACTCACCAGGTGTGCTTGCATAAAAAGAAATTGCACAAAGTTGGACTCTATTAAATTAAGGAGATAATTTGTTGTGCTGGACTTTGTGTGCAGTTATTATTATATGCATGTTAAAAACAAATCTTTATTTGTAAAACCATTTAAAAACCATATATCACTGCAGTTCGACTTTACAGTTATATATGAATCGATCAATCACAGCTAAATAATTTTAATAAAATACATTGACGTTTATGGCCTTATTGTGTCAAAACATAAACATGTTTGAAACATGAAAATGAGCGTGAATACTTTGTGCAAGGCGGTAAACATCTAACAAGTATGACAAATTGCTTGTTTTTTAACTCAATAAAGCAGGCCATGTAAAAGGAAGTGGAATGCATGTTTCATTTCACCTTTGTGAAAATGTCACGCTTGTCGAAAACTGTTATTGCCGCTGTAGGGATGGTTTTCTCACTGAGTGTGTGGATGTACTTGACATCTTTCAAGATTTCAGCAAGCTGAGGAGAGATAATTAAAAAAAAAAAATACAGAAGATAATGATTTTATAAAATATTAAGCTACAATTTCTATGTGAGATTAGCACCTCAAGAAGATATTCACAATTAACTGTCCTAAATATATCAAACTGATTTTAGACAGTTTAAGGGGACCATTAGTTCATGATATTTTTAGAAACAGACATTTTATTGCCTCGTATCAAGTCTTTCAGGGACCTTATGCCATTTACCTTTGGATTGAAGTTGACCGAGATCAGCCCAGATGTGGGATTTCTTGAAATCAGAGTCTGGTTGAGGTTGATCAGGCAAGTTTGTTCCAAACCATCACACCAGTCACTGTAAATGTCCTTTTCGTACTGGTCCAAGAGACTCACCATGTCCCTGTGAGTGCTGTACACATTCACCATCTCCACATGTTGTGCAGACCTAGAATGATTATATAAAAAACTCTGTCTTGTCTATTAAAACAACAGTATAAAGGTTTATTGTCATATTTTTACTGACATATTAAACAGCAATCTGAATTGTTCCCATGGTGTTTCAATGCGTTCTTTGAGCATTTTTGCCCACTTTAAAACTCCAGATGTGTGTGCCATATTCTTCATCACACCACTGTCTACCTATAAAAAAAAAGAAAAGGAGAAAGAAAAACTAAAACAGTTTTATGTCATGTTTAATTTAGAATGCTAATGAAATTTTTGAGGGGGAAAAAATTACCGGATTGAGCTGAGATTTAATCATAAATTTACAATTCTCTAGCTCTTCTTTGAAATGCTGCTGAAGTAGAATAAAGGATGGACGAAACAACTGTTGGATTTGACTTCTTTCCAGAAAGGGTGCAACAACTGTTAGCATCTAAAAAGAAATGTCATTGTCGTTTTTTAATTATTTTAATTCAAAAGCCACTTAACAATCATGTGTTCAAACAATAAACAAAAACATACTTTTAAAGCCGATTCCAGTCCGGTGCAATCCTTGAAAGCCAAGCAAAGCAAGTTGGCAAGGCGAAGTTCAAAGTCTGCAATTCGTCTTTTGAAAGTGTTATAATCATCTTCAAAAGCCTTACATCAATAAATAGAACAAAAGGTCAATGAGAAAGAAAACTGAATAAATTCATGAACTGCAACAGTTTTCATGCACTGATCTTATTTTCGTACTGTTTGTATTTACTTAAATCAATCCTAGAAAAAATAAATAGACTTTTTTACCTGAGAGGTGAGGTCAAGTGGATTGCATTTACTGTACTTTAATCCCTGGCAGTGGCTGGTGAACTCATTGTGTATCTTGGCTACTTGCTCACCGTAGAACCTTCCTCTAATGCCACCAAGCTCTAGCTTCTCCATCATTTGAAATTCCAACACAGTTTCAAATAAGTTCTACAAAGAAACAGTTTGAAAAATCACAGCAAAATATGAAAACTGAAAGCAAAACTTAAAAACAAAAGGAAAAAAAATATACATCCTCTTACCTCCAACTGAAGCATGCGATTCATGAATTGGTTGTAACGTGAAAAAGCCATGGCAGACGGGAAATCCCAAAGCGGATGTCTTTTTTGCCTGGCTAGCTTCTCCTTCTGGGCCTGGTAACTCTCTCTGACACATCGGAGAGCTTTGACTACATTCTTTATCATTAGCAGACTTTCCTCTGTGTCCTCTCTGTGCAGCAGATCGTCAGGGAGGTATGCAGAAGCCTATAATGAGAAAGTTTACATATATTAATGTACGCACAAGCAAAACCAGCAGGAAAAATTCCATGGCTTGAGTTTTTCAGAAGATTGATACCTGTTCAATGAACAGATTGCAGAGTTCCTGGAGTAACACCACGATGCGAGCCGGTCTCTGATAATACTGGCAGTTGGTCCAGATGAGGAATAGTGTATGAAAAACTGCAAGGGTGCATTTCTCCATATCAATAAATTCATTACTTCTCAGCTGAGACAACTGTGCATCTAGTGGCTGTAGATACAGGTCAACATCTTGGGCTTCTTTTAGGGCTTTTCATTTAGATTTTGGAGAAGAATAAACAACCATTTTAACAAAAAAGAATCAGTGTGACATGTTTTTGTGATCAAACTAAAATGGCCTTAAAAACATACCAGATACAACTTACCATTAGACACGTTTCCTATTAGAGTGTTGATAGCTGGAAGGTAGCTGCTGTCCATCATCTCCAACACTTTCACCATAATTTCAACACTGGGACTCTGTAGCTGTTAGTAGAAGTGCCAAACACTTAAATAGGAGCTGCATGAAAATGTACTTTAGCCAATAGTAGGACACATAATCATACCTGATGATGAATACCCTCAAGATTGCTCTTTCTGGAAGCCCAAAACCTGATTTCTACACCAGGTTCTGGGTTGCAGCCTGTCTGTAGGAGGTCTGATGAGTCCTGCTTTAAGATTTTCTGAATCAAACTGCTCCAGATGATAACCTGGGTCTCAATGGTGTGAGCCAAAGTCCTGTCGTAGTTTAAATACCTTTGTGTGGAAAATAAAAATTACTTGAGACCAGGACTACGCTAGAGACACAGTATCTCATTAGTGTGTCCTTACATTTTAAATGTGTTGTAGGATTTTTCCATCCAGCCCGTTGTTGTTGGAATAGGAAGGATGGTTTTTCCTACAACCTGTCCTTGCACAATGGATGTCATACTGCACATGCTCTCTACATGTCGACTGATGTCTTCAGAAATCAAAGTTGGCCACATGGGATGATTTTTGCCATTGGTCAGTAGTGGGCCACATACCTTGTGTAAAATCACAGAGTCCAGAAAAAAATGTTAGTAACAATTTAGTCCATGCAAATGTTAGTAACTATTTAATCCATATATAATGTCTGAAGTTGTAACACTTCAGACATTATATATTTTGTCACAAATGTCAGTGTGTTTTTAAAGGCTTTTATGTGATAGACCAACAAAAGTAATACAGTGGAATGACAACGATGCAGGCTTTTAATGTTCTTGCGAATAAAAACATGAAACTACTGCTGTGCATTTATATTGAAGCCTCTTTATGTCAAAATAAAATTCAGTTGCCCTAACTCATAACTCCAAGTAGTACATGGAGTTCATTTATATGTTATCTAATCTCAGGACAAGTACAAAAGTTATTTGAAGTCTTCAGAGCTTTGCAAGGAAACACTGGAGAACAAGCAGCATCCCAAAGGCCAACGAAGACGCAAGAAGGGTCCTCTCAAATCTAAATTGAATTGAGAGTTTGTGAGAAGACTTGGACACTTATGTGTACACTTTCCAACAAAACTTACTGAGTTTGAGCCAGGGAGAAGAATTTAACTAAAATCTAAAACTCCAAATGTGTAAATCTAAAAGAGACATATGCTGCTGGACGTCGTGGATGAATGTAAATGGATTATATTCTTCTCAGATTCTTATTTGTACATAACAACAATGAAACCACCCATCCATTTTCTTCTCAATTCTGGACTACTTTGCATTGATCTATCGTTTACAATTTTAATACGTATATCACAGTTTGAGGACTGCAGAGTGGCAAAATGTTTAAAAGTACATGAATTTTGAATACTTTTCCAAGGCAATGTTTATATACAACTCAAAATAAGAATCAGCTTTATTTTTCAGGTTTGTGGACAACAGACACACCACGCCTTCTTTTGGTAATCCTGTCACAAACAGAGTAATCACCTGTTGTATAACACCTGATAGCTGCAGCAGAGGCGAAGTAGACAGGAGACCAAAATTCAGAAGCCCCCTGTAGTTCTCAGTGTCAATAGGAGCAGGTTTCTTCTTGAAAATGTAGATTTGTCTGCTTTGAGCAGCAACAGGTAGCACCTGCATATGAAATACAAGTGAGACTTTGACGGAAAACGCTGCCATAAAAGTTGCATAAAGGATGTTGTTTAAAAAACAACCTCATTTACCTCATTTGAAGCAAGCACACAGCGTTTGTTGGTCGATGAGAAATACAGGATTGTCTGTGTCTGGAAGAAGTCCTGCAGCAGTGCTTGAAACTCTCCGTCCGCAGCACTCTGCTCCCATGTTTTCCTCTGCAGCTGCAAAAGAAGACACACTTTCTCCCCGACGAACTGAACTCTGACGTCTTCCAGAAAAGACGGCACATTTACACTTTCTTCGTCTGACATCTCGTGTCCCAGACCATAACAAGCTGAATTCTTGCCAACCCCACAGTTCCTGATTCCGCTGATATCTGGAAAATCAACGCGTTTTGCGGCAGTTTCGGCATTTAAGCGACTCAGTGTCCGAAGGAAAACTAAGTTGCTGCCATTGCGTAGAAAAACTGCATGAGCTCTTACGTCGTTTTAGCATTGTGTTGCCTAGCAACGCACACTATCTGCAATCACAGCCAGCAGCTGAATAGATAGAAACAAACAGACGCGTTTGTGTTTCATTTATTTGCGTCCGTGTAAATAGCCATCTGCCCAGAGTAACATTTTAAATCAATTCGTCAGTTATTCACAAATAATAAATCAGTTTATAGTAAAAGACTGAACTGAATCTGTATATCAAAGGGGCATTGTTACATTTTCCAAGCACATTGTGCCATTTTAAAGCACCATCAAGTAGTGCTACCTTTAACAAATTCTTATTGACAAGTGACAAAAACAATGGGCATTTTAACTCTGAATTGAGCTCTTCACAAAAGATACCAGAAAACATGCAAGTGTGCCAAAATTCAGGACAAAATCACATTTTATCCGCAACAAATATTCATAGACGGTTTGCCTTAGAAAGTTCATATTAAGAACTTTAGCAACTTAGGTCGTTATTTACAAGCTGTTTGACTAAAGCTGTTTGAGAAAAATTATAAGTTTAAAAAATTTTTGTACACTTTTTCTTTAAAAAGCACAAGTTAGAAAATTGTGCAGTAATTTGTCATCAGAACCTCTGAAATAATACTACGTATAAATACCATTCAGTGAGATTACAATATTAAGTCTTATTTTTTGGAGAATGAAATTTTTGCCTGTTGTAAAATTGCCCAAACTCAGCCATATTTAAACCTTGTTATTATGGCTTTTGCCGAATTTCCTCTGTAACCTCAAGTTACTTGTACCTCTAACAAGTTTTCTACATGTCGCCAGCATAAACTATGAATAATCAAAGGACAAAATATTATAAACAGGGACATTCTCGAATTATGTAAATAAAATAAGGGTGATGTGGCAAAACATTCAAGAAGATAAGAAATGAGGAAAGCTTGAATCGACCATTACAAACATAAAACAATACAATGTGACCTCAGATTTACACACACATTTTGTGGTGTGAAAAGAGTTTGCCTTTTTTCTTTTTTCTGCGTGTAAATTACAGTATGTCAGAATATCAAATCGATTTAAAGATAAATCAAAGAGAACACGAAATGCAGATTTTAAATGGTGTTTATTATGAAGGGAAGAAAAAAATCCAAACTTACTTGGTCTTGTGTGGAAAAGTGATCATAACAATGTAGTCAAGCTTCTTATTCAAATTGGTAAAAAAAAGTCTTCTAAAAGGTAGGTCAATGGCATGTGGTGGCTGGTGAACTTAACTAGACTTTGTTTAGAAAATTAAATGTGTGCTTAAGGCATAGACTTTGGGCTGGCTCAATGTCATTTCAAACTATATGAATCTAGAATATTCAGTAAAAAAAAATCTAGTAGTACTGTGCTTTCAAATGCACAATACTACCTTATTTTTAAGATTTATGTTGCATTTGGGAGAAAGAATGCACTTTATGCCTCCATAAATAGATAAAAAAAAAGAGGAGTGGTAGACGAAACAAGCCACCAAAACATTTATTAAATACTTGACATATTGAGCAATTGAAGCAAAACAAATTTAGTTTTGAACAAAATTAAGCACAGACACCAACTTAAAAATCTAGTACATCCTTATCCTTTATTGGTTTCATTCTGTTTGGGAAAAACTAGCTTGTACATATGGGACAAAGGGGGTTTATCTTAGTTTTTAAGGTTGTCATTTTTCAGTGTGAGTTGACTACCTGCAGAGGGCGCCGCTTTCTCTTTTCACAGATTTTAGGAGATGCGAACAAATAGCATGAAAGCACAGCAATTTGTCACTTGTGTTGTTTTTAGGTAGATTTTATGTAGATAGATAGATAGATAGATAGATAGATAGATAGATAGATAGATAGATAGATAGATAGATAGATAGATAGATAGATAGATAGATAGATAGATAGATAGATAGATAGATAGATAGATAGATAGATAGATAGATAGATAGATAGATAGATAGATAGATAGATAGATAGATAGATAGATAGATAGATAGATAGATAGATAGATAGAAAGTTGGCTGGTGATTGATGCATCTATTGTTTAGTGAACTCCCGTCTATAAAATAATTGATCTCATTGACTAAATAATAACATCTTGTCACTTGTATTCCACCTGTGTTCTCTGTGTGTTGGTGGCAAATAATAGTCCACAAGTGGTGAATTGACGCCCATGCAGCAGCATAATGAATGCTACTGTTGAATGCCACTGTTGAATGCCACAGTACTGTGTTTTCAAAACTGAGAGTGGGATCTCTGCTGGCAGATCTTGCCAAATCCTCAGAGATAGGACTAACACGCCTACACGGTGTTATGTAAGCCCTGGAATTAAACAAATTTGTTAGCCCATATACCCGAAGGCACCTGGTGATAGATACGGTGTCCTGAGGGAGTCCTGAGGGAGCAACAGTGGAACAGCTGGCCGTTTATCTTGAAGGGCATCTATTTAAGAGTTCCTCTGAGAAACAAAGGCTTTAAGGGCACTCATTACCTAACAACTGGTAGGTATCACACCACATGGCATTCATTAGTGATAGATTCATTCTCATATTAAGTTTTCAGTGAATTAAATTAATACAATTATTTAACAACTACAGTAAATAAATTGAAAAACTCCTATATGTAACAACAAAACAAACAAACAAACAAAAAAAAGAAACATGATAAATGATAGGATTTGGTTGAGGCCAGTTAGGAAGGAGTTCCCTTAGGATGGCCTGGCCACTTGTGTTTAAGAGTTAGTTTATCCCTTTTAATCAGCATCCTGAGAGACTGGCACTGCCCCCATGCCATAAAGCCCAGCGCTACTCTAGGTTCCTCAAAATGGAGGGAAGTCCCAGCAAACAATGATACTGTCAATCAGCCTTAACCTGAGGTGGGTCCTTTATTCCCCATGTAGTATACTTGTGTAATCATTCACTCCATAAATGCAAATTACTCTTGTTGTGACAAACACTCGGTAAGGATGCAAAAAGCAGTGTTTTTCTCTTTCTCTCTCTCTCTCTTTTTTTTCTTTTTTTGTAAGGCAACTAGTGTACATGATACTGTACCCAGTTGTACCCACAAATTGGGCTACAGCTACTCTTGTTAAGTCACCACTGAACCTGAGACTACATGAGAAGTCTCTTATCTTGTTTGAGGAGAAAAGTTGTGGAATGTTGCTGAGTGATTCAATATATATATTTTTTTCGATTCAGATGTAAGTACACTTCATTTGAAGTCAAGGTATCTGAGTTTGGAGGAAGAGTAGAGAAAGACAGGATCCCAGTTGTTTGTGGTCCAGTGGGAAGATTCCACAATCACTGAAGATTTAGGAAGCCATGACATCTGCTGGTGTAAATCCAAAAGTACCAAAAAGTGGTTTATTTAAACGTGTGTTTGATTGGCAGCAAGTATCCCCTAAAAAGACTCTGGAGCATTGTGAAGAGGAAGATGATGCACACCAGCAATGCAGACGAGCTGAAAGCTGCTGTTAAAGCAACCTGGACTTTCTTAACACCTCAGTAGACATTATGCAGTACATGGTTGTGCTTCTGTTTAGGTGAACATTTCTGTTTTAAAAATCCATTGACTTTGTCCAAAAGTACAAAACTTAAAAAGAGTAAACACCTGCAACATTTCACTCTGGCTGGAAGAATCCATGTCATAAAATACATGTCAAAGTTTCATATTTGAATTTGTGTGATGAATTAATTTTCTGATGATATTCTGATGTACAAAAAAATGCAGTTGTGCGTGACATGAAAATGACACCACAAATCTCACTTTAGTTGCAAAAAACAAATTCCTCTTGTCCTACGGGGCGGGTGGAAACTCCTCTTCGTCTAGTTGCCTATGCTCTGTGCTGTTGAAAACACATTTTTCTAAAAACCTTTAACAAGATAATGAAGACACAAGAGATCGCTTCCTGCAATTTGCAGTAGCTCTTCCGCTTCGCTTAGACTATAATTTGTACCTGTTTGGATGGCACAAGGAGTCAGTGGTTTGGGGTTTGTAACGGGGAATGTCCCAAGGGGCTCTGTCAGTCCAGCACGATTATAAATGACAAAGCAAAGTGAGCCTCTTTGGCTGGGGCTTCCTCTAGGGCTTGAGCAGCATTTGCAAAGCGCGTGCCCTTTTTGATTTCCTAATTCCTGCACGGCAGGAGGAATGTTGGCTCTGTCCGTGAGGTATTCTGCTCACAAGTTGTGATTTATGCTCAGCGGTAAGAGGAGCCCAGGTGTGGTGAAGCATCTGTAAAAACTTTTAATATGCACACCGCATGGTCCGCAGCAGGGGCCTGGATCAAGGACTACCCCCAGTCAGTAGTGTTGGTGGAGGTGGTTGGGGGTAAACCAGTCAATAAATGATTAAATGATTAAAATACACGTAAGGCCTTACAGTCAGATTGTTATTTTACAGACATGCTCATATATGAGAAATTCCACTGCAGAAGTAGTAAACAAGCAGCTAATTGTTATTTTGTAATGAAATTGCAATGAAAATCATTGGACATTTATGATAAAATGTCCTAACTACACATCATGCTCATTGTTTTTTTTGGCTGATCGATTGCACAGTTTAATTTGAAGAGGTCGACATTTCTTTGCACCATATTAAAAGTCTGAGCATAAGGACAAGAGTGTATAGAAAATATAGTTCAACGAGAGATGCAATTTTATTTCTCTTTGTAATCATCACTTTGCTCTGCTTTATTTAATTTCGATTAAAATTTAGGAAATCCTTTTTGGGAAAAAGGATTGGAACACAATAATTCCCTTCGTTATAAATGGTAAATACGTGTCAAAAAGCCAGATTGTCTGGCTGGCAAGCTAATGGTCTAATGGTTGTGTGAATTCCTATTTCGGCTACACTTGTCCGACATTTAAGTTAGAAATATAAACTTACAATTACTGCCAGTCTTCATACACACCAGGCTGCAGAAGTTCTCTGACAATGACTATAATCTTCCAGTTCCCCCAATAGGGTCATAACACTGAAGAGGGAAACAGATGTAGCTCATCATTAAAAGTGATGACACTAATTATGCCATAACTTCCAATCAAAATGAAAAAAAAAAAAGATCCATTCAAAGATTTATTTGGATTCCTTCCTGCCAGTGAGGCAGATTTTGTCATGACATGACCCAGACAACTTCATGTGCGCTAACAACCCTGCTGCCGATTTAATAACAGTGATCCATGTTAATCACCTACCCTTCCCTTTCCGCTTTTCATATTTCTCCTGAGGGCTTTACTGTATGACTGCACAGACTTACCTGAATATGTCCACCTCATCTTCTAATGGTTGCTTTTGACTCCACCTCCTTACTTTTAGTCTGAGGCTTGTTACCTTTACGTTGTCTAAATGGTTCATGGAAGTAGATTCACATTTCAACTCTACACTTTACCACAAATCCCCAAGAATGACTGTTTTTTTTTTTTCCCCAGCATTTTATTTTAATAAATACACTTTACTAAAAAAAAAAAAACAAACTCTAGTATAACAACAACTGTCCTAACTACAGTTGGATGAAATGTATTTCTCTCATACTCCAAAACAATGGAAAGCAAAAACACAAATTATTTTTGTCCAAAATCACACAAATGAGAATCACTTGTGAAATACATTCTAAGAATTTAAAATGAATGTCTGTTCCACAAACGAACATCTAAGACTCCTTTAGAGACCTTTCATCTTTGTTGACCTTTGCCTAACCATGCAAGAAAGGTTTTAAATACTTCTTTAAATTTAGATTTTTGCTCTTTCCCAATATCGCCACTAATCAAAATTATTGGATTCAGAAGTATTGCTCTACTAAGAGATTTCATTTCATCTAGCATTGATTTACTTGTAAAATATGTAAGGATTTAAAAATTGGAATGCATTTGTGTTTTTAAAAGTGTTTTCAATATAACATGTACCATTAACATCAATATTGTTTATATCCCTGACAGATTTAATTCTTATCAATCAATCAAGAAGTTGGTATTTTCACCTATGGTAAAAATAACAATTTGCTCAATTGAAGACAACTAATTTTGACCACATAAACTTCAACAAAAAAAAAAAATGTTGTTCAATTGAGATTATTTTTGTCCTAAAGATAGAATATCTTTGGGTTGATTTTTTTAATAAATTTAATTGTAAATATATATTAGAAGTAGGAAGTCCAGGAAAATAATTGCTTCTAATTGCTTTAATGCAATCTGAAATCTTACTTTTGTGATAACGGTCAAGACGTAATTCTTAAGAAATTGCTAAAGCCCTTTATTTCCTTGTTATTTAAGCTGGTTATGCTTAAATAACAAGCGGCTCTAGTTCCCTAGACCATAAAATAATTTTATTTCTGACTTTATGCCTTAAAATGTGCCTTCTCAGGGTAGTGATTCATTTAGTCCTTACTGTGCCATCCCCCTGTTCCCTCACTCTCCTTCCTCCTCCTTCTTCTTTCCCATGTCCATTAGACCTTGCAGACTAATCGAGCAGCACCAATTGCTCCCGTGGTGAGATCATTAAGTAAATTATTTTAAGATCAAACGGTCAGCAGCCACAATGAAGTCTTGTGTAATGGTAAAAGCCTCAGAAGCTTCCACCCACCCCTCTCTCAAATTAAAGCCCAGTAGGGAGAGCTCTGTACCTCTCAGGTGGATGCCCCCAACCATTAGGCCTTTTAGCTGCAGGCTAAGGTAGGACCCACTAATTGGTCCTTTGAACAAAACTAACCCACTGACAGGATTCGACTTGCATGCAGCTTAACAGTACAAAATTGTTCCTGGCTGAAGACAGCAGCCTTAGTCCGCTATAATGGTCAACATACAGAGAGACAGCAAGACAGCAGCATATAGGTAATAATATTTAATCTAGTATACAAAGGTAGAAATATATATATATTTTTTTACAGTTTGGCTTTTGTATTTGCCTACACTTCAAAGAAGAGAAATTGTTGTAAAAAAAAAAAAAAAAGAATTATGTTTTTACTTGCAGTGGTTCCAGTGGTTCTGGTAGTTTTTTTAATTTATGGACAGATATGAAAACCATGACAAGACTTTCAACAAACATTTATTTTAGAGCCTCCTGGTTTGTAGGTTCTGAAATATTTTAGTCAAAGTTAAACAAAAGGCAGCAAAAAAAAAAACTGAGTATTCCAGCTGAGTATGAAAAAGTTAGTGTTAAATGTTGAACATCCACCAAAGAAATAAAGAATTTTCTCAAATAAAATCATATTGCATTTTCAGTAGCGTCTGATTTGTCAAATAGCTGATGCTCTTGTACAAGCAAACCAAATACATAGTAAGAATGAAGTTGCTGTGATAAAAAATAAATTTATATGACCAAAATTAAATATAACAATACTTTCCTAAATTAAAATTAGTGGCTGTCCATACAAATATATTTGATGCCTGTGGCACGGCCCAAACCCATCCAAAATTTATAACCACTAACTAATCAGATGAAAATCATTCTGCAAAAATAAACTTTAAAAAACAAACAAAATAGCAAAAATGTGAAACAGTTTTTAGGTTCCTTGTCAGAAACATTAAGAACTCAGTAATAAATCTTATTTGAATAATTATATATTGTTTACATGGATGATACAATCTTCAGATTTCAATAAATCAAGAAATTATTGAAAAGTTAATTTATTTCAGTAACATTATCATGAAGTGAAACACATTAGAAATTAGAGATTAATTAGACAAAAACTACTGTTTTAACATCTTTATTTCTTTTAATCACATTGTTTTTCTGCAGCTAATGCAAGCACAGCAATTAAAATTAGAATGCTATGAAAAAAAATAAAAAATAAAAAAAACAAAACAGAAATGTGAACTTAATGAAAAGCATGTTTAATACCTAGTTAATGATTTTTATTTTCAGAATACTTTTGGGGATGTATCTTCAAATTTATTTAATTATAAGTGGGTTAAGTGCAAATAAATTCTTCAAACTGTTATTTGTTTTTCCACCCACAAATAGAATTGTTTCATACTTTTTGTTTAAAAGAATATCTGTTCAGGTTAGAATAAATCAGTTGAGATGTGACCAGACTGTGTATGATTTTGAATTTAAAATTGTAAACATAAATTTGGTAAAGATTCTTAGAAAAAAAAAAAAAAAAAGATCTTAAGAAGAAAATCAGCTGTGTTTTCTGGCAGTGCTTACACTGTGCACTCCACAGGGGGAGCGCCCTGCCTCAGTTTCTTAACGTGCAAATGCAGCTAACACCCTACCCAATGCGCCGTGCTGCCCAAGGCAAAAAGCCATATCAACAACAACTACTTATTAAAATGTTATCATAGTATTATTGTTCAAGTGTAATCTGAAAGCTTCATTTTTTATTATGTATGTTTAAAAAAAAATGACATCTGATCAGGAAACAAAGGAAGAAGTTAAAACCATTAGATACTTGAAAACTGTGTGGGTGAAAAGGGGTCATTTAAATTGAGGTGTATGTGATATACAGGCTGCAGGAAAAAAAAACATTAGAGAGCGATTATTCGCAAAGTGTTGTCTCTTGATAAGACATTTGACAGTTTTGCTTTTAGAAGGTCAAAGTTTTACTTCTCTTAACATAATTAGGAGCATGTACAGTATGTTCATGAAAGGATCACTTAATGTATACATGACACTGAAGTGCATCTGCTCATGTTGGCCTTCTCAAGTGACTTTGTTTGCTCTAAGGTTATTTCACACAAAAGGTTATAAAGCTGTGGACTGGATTAAAGATGTAATGCTCAATAAAACATTAACTCAGCAAGACTGAATAGTTTCCTTTTTTTTCCCCTCCCCACAGATAAAGAAGTGTCGAAAGTACAGTAACCAACGGTGTGGGAGATGGAAGCCAATGCAGCAAAGTGACTGTGAGAGTGATTTATCCACCTTTGACATGAAGCGTCACTATCATCAATCACAGGGTTTTAATTAGTGATGGCTCCCTTTTGTGGCTGAGAAATGTGCATGTAATTCAATTTGGGACCTACTGCTGGTTTGAGAACCCCACACTGAGATTCACTTTAAGTTTATACACTATTAGAGTGCTTCCTATTGACAGGCCACTCGATTCTTTGCATGACATGAATGAACAGCAATGCAGTTAGGGACATCCTGCTTCTATCTTGATTTAAATTATAAGATAAACCTAAGATTTTCTCTATGAATGACTAATTTCAAACGTCATTCTGAGACGAAATGTAAAAAGCGTTTCTTTGCGGAACGAAGACATTTTTAAAAATCTTATTTTATGTATGCTACGCACAACATACATTTAAAGAGTGATGCTTTCCTAGAAAGTGATCTCATTTTAGTTCATATCCACAATAAGCTTTCCATCCATTATTTAAATATGTTTTCCCTCTGATTTACCCTTCAGTAGGGATCTGAGCAGATAACAACTGATGCAAATAAATTAAAACAATAAGAGCTTTGAGAGTCAAGGATGTCCATAGAGATGTTAAAATATCAACAGCAATTATTTAGTCATCATAAAACACTTGGAAGTCTTTTATCTGCTGTATGTGTCAGTGTAATCATGTTTATTTCACAGCAGTCATGCACTTCATTGTCAAATAAAAGGCTTCTTTAACATCTGAAGTATTGCTTTGTGTTGTGAAGTTGACCTCAACAATGTTACACCAAAAAGAAAAAGTATTATAAACTACAACTTTTTCTTGTTTTCCACTGATTAAATGTTACACCATGACAGTGAAGTGAAAATAAATGGCTAGAAGAAAGTAAAGACTAATATATTTAAGTAATTGAGTTGAGTTAGTAATTTTGCTAAAAGACAAAATTTTTATTAAATGACCATCTTAATTAATTTAAAATTAATATAAATATCATCTTTTCAAGTTTCCAATCTGTAGTAAAGTTCTTTTTGTTACTTCTACATGTACAATGCATTTAGTATATGTAATAAATGAATACATGTTGTACATATACTAACAAAATATCAAGTATTTTAATATTCAAGTAATATTAAAATACTTGACTGTACTTATATGACAAACAGCTAAATTTCAAGGGTCAAAATCAGATTAACTTGAGTTATCAGGACAAAATGTGAAAAAATATGAAAATTCTACTACTACTAGAAAATAGATCCACATATCTGTATGCTACTGCTGTCAGTCTTTTATATTCTTAAGGTCTCTTGGCTTCTTTCTTACTACACCACTTGTAGTGCTGTGTCTAAACACATATTTACAGGCATCTTGGACTATCTAAATATGAAAATCCAAGCTTCTACAGAGTATGGCCAAGTGGTCAAAACAGGATTGACTGAATTGCTTGGAAAAAGAGCAGACGATCCTGCTGATGGAGGGCTTCAAGCTTCCCAATTAACTAGCAAGTTGAGGTAAGTGAATCATAACCATCATCCGTGTAACGTGAGTGTCAGATACTTAACTGTTATAACTTTGTATGATTTTGAGACATGAGACACATACACAATATGTGACATTGTTGTCAAATAAATTTGCTAAATAATTCTGACTAAAACATTTTTAGGAAGAGGTGTATTCAGACTCTAGTATTCACAATTGTTGCCCACTTGGAGTGCCTATACTGCTTTTCTTTTCTTTTAATTTCTTTCATACATTAGGTTTAAAAAAAAGAAGGGTACCTCAATATGCAAAATACAATCAGATTATTTACTTTTGTTATCAGGTCAATCCTTTGTAATGTCAGCCTTAAGGTGTTGCTGATCCCACAACCTGATTGTGTCTGTCCATGTTGAAATTTTCAGATTTAATGTTGTTTTTGTTCGTGGGAAGAATCAGCTCCTTTACCAATCAGTTTCTTTGATTCCTGTTTTCTGTTTAACTTTTAAAGGTGCTGATTGCATTCTGGTTTTCCACCCCCCCGCCCTCTGTGGATTGCCTCTAACATGTACCAAATCAGTGTCCCAATTCAATGTGAGCTCATGCACCTCACAATCAAGCTGTCATTTAGGCTACGGAAAATCTGGCCACGCCATTAACTGATGTGCAGAGAGGACAACATTCCAGAGTGCTTTCTGTGATTTTTTTTGAGTGTGTGCGTGTGTGTGTGTATGTGTGAAAAACACTAGAATTTCACCCCTTTTTGCTGATTAACCCCAATCAGTCAGGAAATGCCAGCATCACTTTTTCCTAAAGCATGGATAACCTGATGACTGATTAGGTTGGAAGACATCAAATTTGAACACTGCATAAATATTTATAATACCCTGATGCCTTAAAAAAAACAAAAAAAAACATGTATTTACAATGTCAAAAGGAATTAATATAATTAGCAGATTTCTATAAATAATTACAAGGTTCAAGTGCACTATTTTGCTGTTTTCTAGAAATAGTTCTTAATATTGTGGATGGCAACTTTATTTAAACACATCACATGTATTTGCTTGCAATTTTCGGTGCAGAACAGGTCTGACTAAGAGAGCACCACTGACGCCACCCTTATGCCGTGCTGTCTGAGTCCAAAACAGGTTTAAACACCCCACCTCAACACCTCCAGGCTTTTCCCAAGCAATAAACATATTTTAACACGATTGCAAAATTAATGCATCGTAATGCATTTTACAGATGGTGCAAAATCTCCATGTATAATCACACAGAGTTTCAATAACTCTGTTATGACACAATAAAATAATCGCGTCGTGTTACAAACGTTTTTGGATGTTTAAGTCAGTGACAATGTCCAGAGGCAATGAGAGGCAGGTACTTCCTATATCCTGTGGTTGATGGTGAGGGGGGCCTCACCTGGGCTGTAATCACCTGAGGACTGATCACAAAGACCCAGAGTGAAGTGAATTCCGTCTGTCCGACTTCAAACGCAGGAGGACAGTAAATCACACAGGTAGACGACACTGGGAGGCCCACCGATCACTGGACTTCACTGCTTCTGCCCTCGAGGACACAGGAAACAAGTATTCCAACAATGTTACCTGACAACATGACAGACCCATTTCAGCAACAAAATGTTTTACATGTCTGCCAGAGTGAGATTAGGTGCCTTAAACACATTGGGAGTCACATTCTAATACCAAAGTTATCATATGGTGCTTACTGTAAAACTTGCTGTGAACTAAGCATTTTAATGTAGAATGGGAAGTAGAATCTTCTGCACTCTGTTCTTTGGAACCTGGAGAGGCATAACACTTATGTACACTGTTTTTGACACAGGCTTACAGTAGACAGCTGTAGATGCTGTCTACAGCATGCTGTAGATGCTGTAGACAGCTGTAGGAGTAGACTGTCTTTTCTCACTCTTTTTTGCTGCCATTATTTTCTTCCTCTTTTTTTATTTCAATAGAAAAGACACCTGGTCCAATAGTTCTGTATTTAGCTATCATACAGAATCCTTAATGAGGCTATTTTTGTGCACTCTTTATGTGTCTGTCCAATAGAAACATTTTCTATCTCAGAACTTCTGCATTTACCTGTCTTTCTTTCCAAGGTGGAACCACTGACAGAGCTGTTGATGTCCTTTACTGAATTTCCTTTCTCATAAAATATACTCTTGACTCTCTTTTTATGCATTCACTTTTCTACTTCACAGACAGAGCCATTGCCTGAGCTATAACCAACTTTAACTTTGTGTAACCTCCTTTAGACTAAACAGTATGACTGGATTGAGGTAATTAGTATAATTTGAAATGAATAATATACTCTAATTTTCAATGTAACTGGTTCTGATTATCTTGCAAAGTGCATTGTGCAAGTTTTTATTGCACACTCATGCTCATGCTAAGAATGAATTGAATCTTTAAACCTTATCATTCCAACAGTATCATTACCTCAGTTTGAATTGATAAAATCAACATTAAGTCAGCCTCTATAAAGCTCACAAACAGTAGTTAAAAGTAAATGTGTAGTTATTTTCATAACAGATTGCAAGATTTTCAAGATCTATACAATACAATTCAGAAGACTGACTTTAAGAATCTCCATTATTGATCTATAAAACTAAATTTGAATGAAGACCTTTTCAGTCTGGCTAATTTGTATGCAGAAAAAAATAATTCATGTACATTCGATGTCATACTTACAGAAAACCCATTTGCTTTGAACTTTGGGATGCACACAAATTGACAAAAACAATGAAATACTCCAGTGGTGCACAACAACTTTGCATGAATTTCATTAGTAAATTTTAAAAAATCAAGATAAGAGGTGCATAAGTATATTGGTTAGATGTCCAACTCTTGAGAAATCTCATCTCTGTGTATATTATGTCAGGGCAAAATGAATCAGGAGCTCAACACCAAGGTCAGTGTGATATTTCAAGGCTTCTACTTTACATGGCTGCATAGCAAATGAAGAGCTTCAATCAAGTAAGATTGGGTGGATGGACAGTAGGTGCACCAACACCTTGTGGTAAGAGCAATGACAAAGGAGTAAATCCATCAAATAACTGGAAAAAAAAATAGAAAGCACAAAGAATGAGGAAAAAAATACTGTTTCCAAGTAAACTAAAATTTATGCTGAAAAGTTAAACAAGGCTTATGAGATTTCAAATGAATGTGAAGTTAGAAATTGAAGCATTGTTTTTTATTTATTTTGAGGTACAGTAATACATTCTCTATAAATATTTTAAAAAATGCTAAATCCTGTATGAAACATGCTTTTCTGTATATCTTTACAAGAGCATTTTTATATCAAATATGCTTAAATCCCTGATATTTCATGTAATCAAAGTCAATTTGAGATATATCTTGGATATTAATAACACTGAGCCTATCCATCTTAGAGGAATACTTTTTTTCTAAATATAACTCACAAACCTGGTGCTGCACTGCTTTAAGATTCAATACATTATCTTATGTGCAAAGGCTGCCGAAGCTGGAGATGTTTTTTTTCCATCGCAGAGTGTGTTGGACAAATTAAAAGCCCAACCAGTCACTAAAAGACCAATTCATAAAGGTGAAAAAGTGAGGCAGCGGGTGTGACAGGGAGGACCAGTGAAAAATCTCTGCTGACCCTCTCATCCCTCTGCTCATCTATCTCTCACTACTGTCCACTGATACATTTCCCCTCGTTGATTTATGGGAGAAAAAAAATGTCACGGTGGAATGGGCTTTTGATAAAATTGTTGGAGAGATTCTGGGCAATAAATCCCGCTCTTTACATCCAGGTTGCGGCTACTTTCACATTCTCAAGTCATCAATAAGCGTCGGCCAAACATGACAGCTAATCAATAACTTTACAATATTCCGGGCAGTTTGGGAAAACAGTAACATTTATATTTAACCGAAAGCCACTAGGTCACACCTTTTTGTGCAACACAAACAGCAAAAAAGGGGAGCTTGACTGTAACTTGAGCTGAACATATGTCATGTTGTGTTTGCATTACCAGCTGGAAAGGAAATGTTCTTTCACAATAACTTAAAGATGTTTGTTCAGCCTCAAAACCAAACTCATAAATATTTGCTTTACCTTTCTTTACTTTTGAAATTGTGGACAGAGGCAACCCACTCTCTTAAATTTTACCCTTAGTCTTTCAAAAATTGCTTCTGCTACCTGGAAGGGAAAACAATCCAATAAAAAGAGAGTAACAAGTTCCGTAATCCATAATCCCTCATCAGTCATGATGGAGTGTTTCTGACAGGAACTCTTCAGTCAGCCGAGTGGCGCCAGGAGGATGAGTGATTCAGCAAACCTGCCCGGTGTTGTCTCTCTGGTCTTTCAATCTTTTACGATGTAGCTAGGAGAAAAACAATGAGCCTGTTGCTCAGTACAGGTGTTTCTCAGAGGAGACGACTTGTAAAAACAGGTAGCTTTCCATTCAGACGTGAAGTGACTCACATAAAAGGCTTCTGCTGCTGTAATAACTCACAACTTCGTGCTGGCAGTCTGCCCAAAGCCACTGAAATCACTGCAGTGTTTAATTTCCACAACAGGATAGAATTTATATGTAAAAAAAAGTCCCTGTGTAAGAAAAGGCATCTCAGAGTTTTCAGGGATTGGTGTCATTTGCTTACACTGCTGTGCTGATGACTTGTAAACTGGACTCCAGGGATCTGGTGTACAGTTTACAAATAAGATTGATGAAGCAATTTTAACAATATTTTTGGGAAAACTAATGCCCCTTATAGTGAAGTACAGAAATAGAGTAATAAGTTCAAAAGTCATTATGTGTCAAGAGTGTCATTTGTGTACAATAATTCTGTCCCCATATATGGCTTTTTTTCATTCTTAGTTTCATTCCTAAGAAGTCCTAATGACAAAAAAAAAAAAAAAAGATTAAATTGCTCCCCTTGAATTTTCATGAGCAGGTTAAAAGTATAATTGATTTCAAGCTGTGTTTTAGAATGTTTGTCTAGCATAGAACAATCCAGTACAGATTTGGTAAGTCTGAACATTTTAGTTTTAAATGCAGGAAGCTCAATTGTTTTCTTATCTCATCTAAAACAGTGAGATTGTCTTATAAGGCTATTTCATAAAACCGTCTCCATTGTATTGTATGCTGGATTAGAACCCCTGTTTGCTCTAACTTTCACCCCAATGGTCTATGTAGTTTTCATGTGCAGCTGAGAATTTTATGAAGACTTAAGTTGTAATGGAAGGGACAATAACTAACTCTGTCAGAGGGTGGTGCCAGATACAGAAAATCACAGAAATGTAGTGTTTGATGAGGAGCAGAAGAAGAAAATCATCAAGGAAGCTTGAACTAGAGGTAGCAAAGATCTTTTATTAACCCCTGTTTGGATAACACACTTCTCATCACAACAAGGATGTCGATACTGCACAGGTTGTCATGTAAGAAATGAATTTATTCTTTCTTTTCTGTTAATTTCTTCTTCTCTTCTTCCAAGCAGTGTATAAACCAGTGCATTATTATCCACAGAGAGGCTTTACTGAAAACCCTTACTTCTGAATGAAACGTGGTGGATGTGCTTACCTAAAAATAGTTGGAATAGAGATCAGTTATAAGGCTCCAAAGCCATCTTCAATGACGTTAGTGGCCGAATGTTAGGCAGCTGTTAAGAAACATAAAGACGTTTTAGCATTTGGACTTTCGAAGTGCTACATGGTAATGCAACTCATTGCCTGTTATAAGTCACCACCAAGTCATTCAAGTTGACTAACCAGGATCCATTGTTTGAAGTCTCTAATCTACAGAAGTCTTTGGCATTTAGTTAAAGCTACAAGTATTGTGTTTTTGTCATTTCATTCTGTCACCATTTCCTAACTTTGCATGTTTAAAAGT
The DNA here is from genome assembly GCA_010277075.1 of Poeciliopsis retropinna. Taxonomy (NCBI): domain Eukaryota; kingdom Metazoa; phylum Chordata; class Actinopteri; order Cyprinodontiformes; family Poeciliidae; genus Poeciliopsis; species Poeciliopsis retropinna. The sequence continues at coordinate 15,608,980 of VMRM01000007.1, read as the reverse complement.
TTGTATCAAAGTCATGAATTGCTTTCTGTAAAGTATGCGACCCTGGCTTGCTGATTTGGTAAAATAACAGATTCCTGGGGTGGTTTGGTGGCACAGGGGTTGAGCGCAACCCTTCCTTTTTTTACTTCATTTTTGATTGTGTAACACTTTATTATTTTAGTCTAATATTTTTTTTTATGTAGAGCACCGTATGATTTTTTTTTTAAACTAAGATCTATTTAATTATTTGTTTGCAATGTAGTCCATTATGGCACCAGAGACAAACCTCAGACTGACAAGGAGACAAACACTGAGGCACTTACGAGAACACGTCCTGAAGGATCTCTGCACTTGCACAAAAGGTCGAGAAATGCTGGAAGATGAACTTAAAGTGCTTCACAGACAAGGCTGTCACCAGAGATGTGAAAGGAGGAAACAAAAGGCAAACAGAGACCGAGAGGCCGACTTTGTCTTTCAGATTAAAACCCGAGCAACAACCAGCAACAAAGACATATCTGACAGGAGGAGGAAATGAAATGTTTACAGTACAGGGGGACTGATAAGTGAGGCCGCACAAGGCACTAGAGGGAGACTTGTTTGGATTGTCTATTTTGCTTCAGATTGGGAGTGGTCATTCTTAAAACAGGTGTCACTTCGGGGGCATTGAGAAATGGCAAGTGGTGCACTCCCCCATTTTATTTAGGCCATTTGTATGTCAACCAACCCCCCCAACACTTTCCATTCACCTCAGTGTTCACATCCCCCACATTTGTTTTGTCTTTAGAGAGAAACTGAAATACTGAGAGAGCATGTTAGTGATTATTTTCACATTTACACTGGAGAGGTTTAGCTGCAGTCACAGAGGATGCTTGTATTATGCAAACCTGAGAGACTAGGGGGACTTTTGAATTATTTACATCGGTTGTCAGAGCCTGGTGTGATTTCAAAGAACATGCACCCCAGCGCCAATTATACTACACATGTTAGCTAGAGGGAGATGAGACATTTTCTCTGTGAAAGGCTATTTTTTCTGATCCTTCCAGGAAGAAAAACATCATGTTAAATTTAATGTTTTCAGGCCAAAACGATAAACCATCCTCAAAAAAAGAAAAAAAAAGAATAAAAGGGTGTTCTAGTCTGCGTAATCACAGCACAGAGGAGCAGAGGGCACACGTCCCCTGTGCCTCGTTCCAGGGCTAATCTTTCATTTCATAGGCCATCTCTCCATATCAAACAACACAAATGGCTCAATTTGCATGACAGGATTTGTAACATGGCAAATCAGGTGTCAGACTCGATTAAACATTACACCGGCGCACTATCATAATCAGTTGTCTAATGAGTGTGAGAGGCTTGGATGGATCAGGGAGAAGGGCTTCTTCACGCTGCCCAGCGGGGGGCTAGTGGCTAAGGGATTAAATTTAGAGATGTGGTGCCTCCTGATGTGTTGAGGCTAGAGCTGTGTTGTGCTGTCAAGGCACAGAGGACACTGACCACACACACATATCCGTTTGGGAGAGCCTCTGTTAGGATGAAACACACAAGACAGCCATGGAACAACATTTGAGGGCCGCTTTTACTCCTGTGGGTCTTGAGCTTTGAATACTAATGCTCTGTTTGTTACAGAGCAGACCACATTGTGGAAAGAATCATTAGGATGGAGCAGACACCCTGAGTGATTATTAGTTTTACAACAAAGGTTGAGCCATATTATTGAGCACCTTCCTACTTGCTATCATCTTTAACCCTTTTCTTCAGAGTTTACGGGTTGCCACCCACATCTTCCAGCACATATTGTTTGCTGCAGAATTTGCTCTGATGCTAATTCAGCTACCAGCCGTGTAGATGTGCTTCATGCGTTGCAGAGACTTCTCTGTAAGATTCAATGCACCCCCACCTACCCTCTCTCCTTCCCCCACCCACTGCCCTGCTCCCCATTCGGGATGACCCGGGTGCTGTTCCGAGGGTTCCTCACACCCCAGAAGCTGTCAGCAACCTCCTTCCTTCCCATGAGCGGAACACACAATAGAGAAAGGGCTCCGGCTGAGAGGTTCAGTAGCCATTAACCCCTACCAGCTGTTCCTGCCGAGGGTATTCTGTGCCACAATGCGTGCCCCCCGAGGGGGCCCTCACGTCCACTAATCTAGCCATTGTTGGCGAGGAATGCTGACAGAAGAAAAGAAATTTTTCTTGTGTCCATGCAAGCGTGTGTATCCATGTGTGAGAGCCGAGAAACGTAGGGCTAATTTCTATAGTTGCCTGTGACGAAGGGGGACCATGAAGAATACCCTATTTAGCTGCATGACAAAATTCTGCTGCTTCAAATTGCAAAAAATAACAATGGCAATTGTTTTCTAGTGGACTTCTTCTGACTGTCCATGACTCTGAATATAAACAGACAGAACAGATTCATGTCGGGTGACCAAAAACTTAAAGTAACTTTATATTTTGATGCATGGCCACACAAACAGTAGGAAGCATCAACAATTTCCAAAGCCAAAGAAATCTGAGGAAAATTATTCCATTTTGGATCTTTGGATTGAGAATATATTAACAATTAGTCCATTTCAATTAACATGGAAATTAAAACAGTATTTTCCAGTCAATTTAACCGGGTGCAGCCATTAGGGGCTTCTGGAGTGCTTAGCATGTTTGCTATTCCAGTCTATCAACATGAAAAATAGAGAGAATCATTCTTGCTGAAAGGTAAAAAATCAGTTTTGATATTTAAGTAAATTTATCAGCCAATTTTTACTGTAATGTGAACATCAAGAACAAACACAACAAAATATCTAATTAAAAAAAGCTAACATGGAAAAATGAGAGTTGTTGATCACTTGTTTAGATGTGGTTTTTCATTAAAGTGATAAATGGAAACTGGGGGGACAGTTTGCACACATTTAATCTGGTTGGATTTTAAGGACTATATACAAGTGGTAACTTTAATACCAAAAAGAAACCGAAATGAATTATTAAAATATAGTTTCACATCAATGTATAGTTACCCCGAATTTATTTCACTCCAGTATATAATTTTACCTACGGATTAAATTTTTTTGATTCTGACTTTTTTTTAAATTTTATTCAAATTATTGAAAAACAAGGCAATTGTTTTCAATGATTAACAATTAATGTATTGTTAATCAAATAAAGCATAAAAATTTGGCACAGTTTATTAGCACCAAAATTATAACACAAACATAACATTTCCCAAAACACATCAAAATTTTTCAAGCATGCAAACATGTTCAACTTTAGCAGTAACATAAACTCTCTCCAAATAGAAACTTCATCAAACAGAACTTGCATGAGTTTGTAAATATTTTTTTTAATACTTCAACATCTATGAAACGGTCCGGTTTGGTACATTTAATGCTTCTTTCGGACCATTGTGATGCAAATTGAATGAATGATGAGAAAAGTCAAACTTACATTAAAAACTTTATAACTCAATAACTTACAGTTAGCTTACTTTGAAATTGTTAGTCACACATGTTTTTGCTCTTAAGTTGCAAACACTTTTTACACGCCCATGCAATATTCCATTACTATAATTGTCAAGATATTTTAGTTAAAATCTGTGTTTTACCAACTGGACCGTTTTTTTAAATTAGCACTCTGCTGAAGAAGCTAACGGATAAGTCATTCACCACTCTGTACCTTTGTGTTTCTGCACCCCAGTATTTCACGAACTAAATGCTACAAATTTCTACCCACCAGGAGGAAAACATCAGATTTGATACCCAATGATTTAGGGTGATTCTTTAATATTGTACTCATAGAGTACTCTTAGGAAAAAGCTGTATGACTCTAATCAATTAGAATAATGCTTGAGTTACCCAACATCATAAGCTGGCCTCACTTCTAATCACATGTATGATTTTTTTTAACCAAAACTAAGAATTAATTCTTCTCATAATTGGACCACTGTTTGGAAAATAACATTACATCTTCAGTTTTTGTTGTCAGATCCATTTTTCTTTGGTTCCATTAGTACATTTTCAGTGAAAACTGTTTTAAAAATGCATGTAACTTTAATTAAATGGTGCTAACTTATGCTAATGATGCTTTCGCATTTTATTTACAGTATCTTCTGAACAGTGAAATTCTAGAAATACCATGTAAGTTTATATGAGAGATCATCAGATTGTTATTCCATCCCTACTGTGTAAAGTCAATAGATGTGATATCAGCACTGTTGACAGGAACAGGAAGCAGAACTCCATAGCTGTCGGCAGCCTGTGGGATGCAACGTTTGCATGAGGTAAAGTAAACACAACAACACCCAAAGGCAGGAGGAGGGACGCTTTTAAAAAGAAGGCCTGTTAGGTGTGTTTAAAAAAGAGAAGGTATTTTTCTTTGCCTGCACTCTGTTCCACAGTTTGCGCTGTGTTGTGACAGCCGGGGAATCCGCGTCAGTCAATTATACGACCCAACAGACTTTTGTGCTAATGAGTTGGTGCAGCTATCGGCAGACTTCCCCTGTCCTCCAGAAAAGATCACTTTCATTGCTTGCAGAACTAATTCAGAGCACAAAAGTGGGAGCTTCACCATTGCAGCCTCTTTTACTGCTCCTTTTGTGGGGGCTTTAGAAGTGCGCTGAAGAGAGGGCCCAGCGCTCCGGCCTCTTCATCTCCAGTCCATTGCCTGTCATTAACATACATATCCATATGAAAAGTGTGGTAAGGCAGGAACAGCTGTCCAGTAAAGAGGCAGTGATTCCCTCTCCCAAAACGCTGACAGAAGCCTTTAGCCTTCCTTGGGCAATAATAAACCAAACCATTTAAACAGTCATTCAGACAGTGAGAAAGAGTTTGGGCCCTTAGTGTTTCATTCACAGGCAGCAGTGGCTCTCGCTGGCCTACAACAAATTCAGCAAACCTTAGAGCATAATTGGAGGAAATTAATAAATGTAAATAGGCTGACAGCAGATAAAAAAAAAAATGCTTAAGTTCTGGATAAAAAAGCAAAAATGTATGTGAAGCTGTTGCAGGTTCAGTGGCTTCTGTTTGCTGTGCTGTGAGCGGCTGTATAAAAATAGTGCATTTGTTTGCAGAGGGAGCTTTGTGTTGAGAGCTTTTCACCCTGGGTAAAGTGACTCGGTCTGAAGGCGGTCTTAAAAGAGCGAACTGAGCAATCCTCCTGTTTAAAGTTGAGCAGTGGGCATGGAGACAGGGGTTAAGTGGCTTGCCCCAGGTCACATGCGAAGTCATTTACTTAAGGTGGATTTTATCATCTAAACCCTCATCCACTTAGACCAATATATATATATATATATATATATATATATATATATATATATATATATATATATATATATAATTATGTTCATTTATCCCTTTATCTTCGTCTTAAAATATCTCAAAATTACTTCTGACAGTTCAGATATATCCTGATGTTTAAGACGTTTAGAATATAAATTAAGCTGGGGGGAAAAAAAATCATACATTGAAAAAAAGAAAAAATATATATGAGCAAAATAAGATGATAAAGAAATTGAATAAAAAATAATTCATGGTTTTACTACATATTCCTATTTAGCTGGTTTTGATAAGTGTATTATGAAAGCCATTAAATCCTCTTTTACGTTTTATCAGACTTTCCCATATGTTTTTGTCTTCCAAAGAAAATTTAGAAATTATTTCCTAAACAAAATATATGCTTCAAAAGTTGTGTTTGGCTGTGCTTGCAGAATTTGTTTAATTATGTTTTAGTTTTTATTATTTTTATAACTAATAAAAATGACTTTCCCTGAGTGTTGGTGGGCTTTGGGGACCTTTTTTTTTTTTTTTTTTTTTTTTTTTTAGCAGTTTGCGTCCTTCCACTGGGTGATTTTCTATGCTTCATCCTCTGCTGAAGAAAGTTAAGGAAGAAGCCAAATCTAATGAATAAGAAAGGCCTTTCGGTTAAAAGGGATCTGGTTTGTCTCTTCATGGATCGTTTTTTTATTCAGCTTTAGAAAGAGGAGGAATCCTGATTGATAAATCCCCTCTCTTGCCCCCCTGGTGCCTGTGACCCCAGAGTCATATACAATGCATTGCACGTTAGGTTTCCAAATCTGCAATAGGAAAATAGAAGAAGCAAATTTGTGTCCAATGAGGGAGCCTCGACGCCCTTTTGCTGCGACAATTATTCAGAGGCTGCGTGCCTCCCTTACTGCACCACCTCTCGCGTGTGGAGCAACAACATCCTAGGACTATACAGTAATGGCACTTGTTGCAAGTGCTTAAAGCCATCAGAAGTGATTTTTCTTCTGGAATAGCAGCCAACACCTCAGGCCTTTACCTATAACACTCGCCTTTATGGTCTATCCTTTATTTATCACAGTTCTGTTGTTTGTTGTCTCTGTAAACTCCCACTATTCATTAAAAAAAGGAAAAGGGGGTAGGGAGCAGAGAAAAGCGGAGCGACAGAGTATGAAGAAGCAGATCCAGCCGGGGGCTGTTGTGAGGGAGCAGGGGGTAAAGGGGAGGGATTAGGATGACTTCTTGAACACATTTTCTCCCTTTTGCTGCAATTAAACAAAGTAGGCCTGTGATTAGTGCAGCGCGGGGAGCAAAGAAAAAGACACCCTTGAATCCCAATGGAGGGACCTGACTGAGCATTATTTCCTGACAATGCCTGAGTTTATTGCTGAAACCTGCTTACTCTCCTGCATGGCAAACCATGGGAACTCCAGTCAGGTGGAAACTTCTTCTCCTTTTCTTTTCCCGCTCTCTGTCCCCCCCCCCCCCCCCACCTCCGATCATGGAAGCCCTCTAGGAGCTCACAGTATGGCTGAAGCCACACAGCTCCCCCCTAGTAACTGAGATGTTTAGGATAAGCTCTGCCCGGGTTTTGTGCATGAGCTCACACTTGTCTGCTGTTGTTCGTACACAGTTAATGATGAGCTTCCTCTGTTTTTTCCACACCCCTTCCCTCTCTCCTGTCCTCCTCCTCCACCTCCTCTCTCTGCTCCTTTTCTTCTTTCTTATTTGAGGCTAAGCGGCTGTTTAAGTGGAGTGCCTCCTCCCTCTGGCTCTTGGGAATGCTCTCAAGGGGCCCTTGCCTGGCACTGTGTGCATGACACATAATGAAAACAATTTTACGCTGCAGAGGGAAGTATGAGGCAATTACGGATGTGACAGCCACCTGCAGATTTACCCCCCTGCAGGCTCCAACTGCACTCTCCCAACCACCACAGCATTGCTACAACCACTGCACAGTGTCACCGCACTGGTACACCCTCTTCTCCCCCCACTGCTTCATGAATATGTGATGGCTTGATGATGTTGTGAATGGCTGGGGCAGGTGAGGAGGGGCTGAGAGAGAAACTGGGGCTGTAATAAGTTGCCCAGCTGGAGATGGTGTTGCGGCTCTGTCGCCCTGTGGCAGTCCATAGAGGCATCTCTCCACAAGCTCTGACCCCGGGATCAGCCTCCTGAGGGGAGCCAAGAGATGACGTGACAGGAGTGTGCAAAGCGTTCCCCGAAATCTCTTGTTGACCAATTTTACACATGAAGCCAGGCCCAAAAGCCCCAGTGGCAGGCCTAACAGAGCCCCTGATTTAATTTGATAACCTGCTTAGTGAATGTGAATTAAATGAGTATTTCAAATACAAATTATCTCCTTTCAGCGCCACGGTTTAAAGAATTACTCTTTTAGTGTGCAAAACACGTGTCTCTGGGCTGCTTCCTTATTTCACATTTGCTTTGTTTTATGCCTCCAGCTACTTAAATCTGAGCTGGTTATTCCTGTCTCGCTCAAGTGTTGTCACGAATGAGATCATAGTCAACACCCTCACCAAAATGTTTCAGTTCAAACTTTTAAAATTGGACTAGCTGGGCCAATTATGTAATGGGTGCTTATTTTTAGTCAGGTTTTGGTGGCTTTTCTGCCTCGCACTGACTGCCCATGGAGTCAGACAACGACTTTCTGGGACCCTAAATAGAGTGATGTAAAACTTCTTTGCTGTCAGACATTTGAGTAAATGTTATGTTTAGCTTGTAAAAACTCTTCAAAAAGCGATGCAAACGAGGCCATGCATACACCTGACAGTCAAAAGCCAATGACTTCCCCTGATGGGGTGCAAACAAAATCTCATGTACTTGAGATTTTTATGTTGGTAAAAATCCTTTCTTTCATATTTAACAGACCTGTTCTTGTTATTTTCTAAGTAAACTGTTTATTTTCATCTTATTGAATTACTGGCTCCTTTGGTACAGCTCCTTACATTTTATGATACACGGTACAAAATATGCACAGTCCTATTTTCAAATGTTAAGTTTTTCTCAATGTGATGATTAATTCTGCACGTTCTTTGTGCTTATTTAAAAGTGCACGCAGGGTCAGTGCAACCCAGACAGACCGCGCACAGAGAATAAAACTTGTGGAACCCCATCTCTGAAGACTGCGGGAGTGTTTTATTATTAATTATTGCTGCCATGCATATGAAACCCAGAGAATGTTGCTATTTATTACTAGTTTTAACAACATTAAATTGGTGATTCACATTTTACTGATCACTTTGGTACTTAAATAGATATACACATATTACTGATTGCTTTGGTGTTGAAAAGTATATTAAAAAGAGAAAAATATACTGCTATTTTTTTGTACCACGAAACGTAGTTCGTACCACAACAATCAATAAATCCAACTGGTTTTTTCCACTTACAGATCGACACTATCCTTCCATGAGAAATCACACTCGCCATTAGCAGCACTCTAATTTGCTTGTGCCTTCAGAGGACTCTAGTTGTTTTACAGCCCAAAGCTCCAGGACACGCACCTTTGACCTGCAGATTATTCAGTGAGGCCAAAGGGAGTGTTTAATGTCTACCAGTCCCCCTGTGAACTGTGTCTTGAAAGCCCGATGTGTCATTAATAGTCATGGTTTACAGCAGAGACAGCAGCATGATGAGTGGATCCCCTGCAACATCTGACACACAAGACGCCGGCTGATAACAGCCGCGCAGCGCACAGACGAGGATGTCCTACATGACACAGAGCACAAGGGTATGAACAAAGACACCTGCTGGAGATATAAACACAAAGCAAATCATGAGTGCTGATCACATGAAACACAGGTGGAAGCATGGTGAAAAATGGCCCACTGAGAGTTGATATTATGCAACGGTTTCTGTAACCATCAATCCAATAAGGAATGAGGACTATATTCCTCCGGTGCTCGGAAGTAGTGTAATGTAATAGATGAGAGGATCAAGGTGAAACTGGAATGAATGAGTGAAAACAGCATATCTAAGCATGAGAGATATCACAGAAGACAGTGCAGACAGTAAACTAAGGAGCAAAGAGATGAGAAGTGGTAAATTAATCTCGGAGCAATATCTCACAGAAGAGAAAAGTGCACCGGTCTTTATTTCTTATAACAACTCGAGACAAATGACCGCCGCTGGTACATTAGTTCTGATAAGGGACGTGCAAGAAAGACAATGGCTTTCAATTCCTGATTTAATCAACCCCTGGCATGATGTACTTCTGGAAATAACAACACAAATTAATCAGGAATCAAGACATGGAGAGGGGGTGCAAGGGCAAGTGCCTGACTGCTCTGCATGGCTGTGTGATGAAATATACATAGTGCAATAAAGGGTCCGCAGCACAGCCTGCCATGGGGATCGGCACCTGTGAGATTGAAGCTGTGGACAGCGTATTACCAAAATCCCGACTGTACTGAATTAATGAGGCCAAAGCATCAGTGTGTGCACGTTTGATCCGGGGAGTCCTCATTTATTTTCCCTTTCCAGCTCATCCTTTACAAAAATGACAGTGTCCTCTTATCGATTTTACACTCAGAGATCAATCAACCTTGGCCTGACTCAAGAGAAAATTTACGCACCCCTCTCCCCCAACCTCAACATTCCCATTCAGAGGAAGAGCTGTAGAAGACCCCCACCACACACAATCACTCACATATGCACACAAAACCGCTCCCTCCTTGTGTAGGAACCTAGTTTAAAATGAGCTAATCTAGCGCAGAGGAGTTCAGGCTGATTTGAGTCCTTTTCATAACATGCTGCCTGTATCACACTCCCTCACCTCGGGCGAAGCACAAAAGAGATCAGAGGGAGAGCTGTTTATATATACGAGTAACTACACACTGACAGCTGCCAGAGGATAGCATGACTGGACTAAAAATAAAGTATCGCGGAGCCTCCAGACTGTCACTTTCATATTTCATACCCTGCTAAAAGATCCTTTTGATATGCTGATGAAGATGGTGATGATGCCAGGGGCCATTGCTCCTTGTGATCCCAGCTCAGTGGGATGGTGGGATATTAGCCCTGCCTGTCGGCCTGGCACTGGTACCCTAACGCCAGCTGTACAGAGATAGCTATGCTGACATGCTGCCCCTCAGATGGGAAGAACTGTGCCAGAGATTCAGTGGTACCTGGCACTGGGCAGCAGCAGCCATTAGCCATGACCATTGCCTTGCATTGGGTTAATCCAGGGTTAATTCTATTGGCCTGTCCAGGAGAGATGAACAGACTAACAGCGATTCAGCTAATTCACAAACTAAAGGCCAGGTATGCCCGGCATTATCATACCTCAGAAAAAGAAACAAAAACAGACATTTCTAGTTGTCAATTACATAAAAAAAAACAAAAAAAAAACCTTAAAAGAAACAGAAACTTGTCATTTCAATTAAGTCAGGTGGAAGAAAAGTGACAGGTACAACAGGTAGTACATTAGGACCAGGTTTGGGAAGCACTGTTCTAGACTCATGTAGCCAAGCTGTGTTTAAGCTCCATCTGGCCATTGAAAAAAGTCACAATTGAAGATAGTAGTTTCCTGTACAACAGTGAGTTTACAAAAAGTTACACCTGGCAGCACGTGTTGCACAAGTTTGATGTCAGTACTGTGAAAATCTGCATTGCAAGTCCCCACATTTAATAATTTTCAAAATATTAAGCGTAGTAATCATTTCTTAGCCAACCAAATGTTTCAGAGTTTTGATATACACCTCACCTTCCTTCTCTTCTTGTTGGAAATTATTTCTAGGTATTTTTTAGTGCTTATAAGCTGCAACTGGCTGGTTGCACAATTATATGTCATCACTACATCTCTAAATCAATCTATGAAGTCGGATTGATCAGCCCAGCTCAGAGCCAGGAGATGCGGACCTGTGACTCATGGGCATAACAGAGGCAAGCTGACTGCTCCTGTTACTCGCGTCATGACTTCCCCATGGCAAAACACGAGTGGGGCAAAAAGTCACCTCAATCACTCATTGAGGTGTTTTGCGAAACAAACTGATACAAAGTCATGATGTTTGAGCTCGCTGCCTGTTTTACTCTTTCAGAGTGCCCTGTCTTTTAGATGTATTTCAGTTACTTAGCAATATCAAAGACTACAAGTTCCTGTGTTTTCCAGGTTTTGTTGTTAATTGAAATCTCAACGGACTGGTGATCAGCTTTCTACCGAATTTTGTTGATGAGGCAAATTGATATATCCCACATCTTACTACTTTTATTAGCTTCTGCCACCATCAAAGTTGTACTTCATTTTTTCATGCAAGCTTTTGCGATTTGATGTCTTTCTACACCGAACAGAAACTACTGCAGATATTACCTTCACAGAACCTCTCTTTGGGATATACCAATTGACTTTATAACAGCAGGTATGCAAATAACTATGCTGGGGATTTTGTTATACTTTTTCTCAAACTTGGAATTTATTTTTTTTTTTTTGCCTACTGAATATTCCACTCAAATTTGAAAGGTTTGATTTTTCTAAATTTTTTCTTGACAGTTTATTGTACAAACTGTGGTTAGGACTATGTATAATTTTTGTGACACCAAATACATTGGATGTAATATGGGTCTTACATACAAAGTCAATTCTAACATCAGAGATAATTCAGTCCACAGGCAGTTGTTGTCACGCTTGCAGCTGGCATAAATGTAAAAACAACCACATTCAGCGCTTAACAAAGCTTAAACAGTAGTTAAATGCACATGATTGATAGTGTGACAAAATATTTCTATATCTAACAAGTCTCTCACATGGACGAGGTTATTATGCGCTTATTACTGTCACACGTGTCCAGGGTATAACTAAAACAGTCTGTCTTTCAGCAGCACTTTCCACACACAAGAAAAAAAAGGGAGAACACACTCAGCATCAACATCATATCAAACAAATGACACTTTATTCTGCGCAACCAGAAAGTTCATTTACAAAGGACTAGCTGCTGCAATCACTGGTCTAATGTAGTAGTGTGGTGTAAAAAAAAAAGGGTAATTGGTTTGGTAAAGATCGTTTTCCGTCGCACCATAAAGCACTACACAATAGAAAAGGTCGCCAATTAAGCAATCATGAATACCAAGTACCATAGCTGATGAAAATAGGCCAGTGGTTTAAATAGATTTGCAAGCAATTTACCTTTTCACAATGTTGGCAATCTGATGCAATTTGCTTGCAATTTTGTCCGCTTTCAGGAGCACTCTGCGCTGACACTGAACGGTGCAAATGGCAAAGAGGACCACATAGAAAATGTAAAACTATCTTGGCCACATCAAGGTATCAGAACGGCGCTTCATCAGGAAAATTACAACAATTAGCATAAGTGCTCCAAAATCAACACTTTAAATGTCAACGCCAAAGGTTGGTGCCACAGATGAGCAAAGGGTCCTCCAGGATGGACTTGCCATGGAACGTGAAGCAATCACCCATCATCTCTTGCTAATGATGGCCCCACAATTGCTGTGACATTCTCTCAGGCTTGTCATTCTCGGTCACGGATGGGTTTACTTTTTTTTTTTTCCACACTCTGCCTTGATTTGCTTGCTGCCAGAATTGCCTTGCCAACTTTCTTGGCATTGTGGGACACATCAATATAGCTAAGAGTTTTGTAAAGAATACATTGCTTCTGAGTTAGAATTTTTATGTATTTCAGAGAAATAACCAGGCACACGTAAAGTTATCCATATTTTGTACACACATTTACTGGTATTCATAAGCAAATTACCAATAACTGTAGAGCAACTTACAGGATCTGACAACACTGAAATTATTCAAATGTGAAATTTTTAGTGCTTTTTTTTTTTTTTTTTACAAGGATTCTTCTGCAACCTGTGGCTCTGAAGTCATATTTGACTATTTGGATCCTTTCCAGTGGCTCTTAATGAATCTGTACAGTGACTTTAGATATAAAAGTAATAAAAACTTGACTTTTCTGTTTTCATCCAATGTCTTTGTTCAATTTGTATATTTTCATTTTGGAACAGAATCTGAACTGTAGTTTTAGTAGGAGTGATGGAAAAATTGCGGTATGTATTCTACAGATCACTTACCCCTTGGCAAGTTAGGGAAGGATTAAATTCAAAGTGAATTTCTGATGTCTTAAACAACTCCAGTGAAATATTTATTAGGCGTTTCTATCAACAACTCAAGAACCACTTCCTGTGATCTGCCACCACACACACAGTTTATTCCCCCAGGCTGTCTCTCTGATGGGCGCCGCACAAACCGAGTCTTCGACTACTCCATTCAGAAACAGAATAAGCACATTTGCACACTCACAACCTACCTTCATCAAAAAAAGATGTATATTTTCTGTACATACTCGAAAAGTGTAAGTTGGTCAAATTAGAAGATAACTAAACCAAAATCCAAACCAAAAGCACTATATTCCAGTCAGTTTGCATAAAAATAGCAATAGATTGATCCTGACTCTCACATTAGTAAATATTATTTTTATTTTAAGAACTTATGGGTGTCAAGATTGTACTAACCCATATGCAACTTCTATGACAAGTGTTCAATGTGCAGAAACAAAGGCATTTAAATTTAGAGGCCACCATTTAACATTATTGGATAGGTATATACAATAATTCCAAACAAGTTTGACTACATCCTCTCTTAATGTTTAACAGTTTGTAAATCCATTTTAATGAAACTGAATTAATAAGGCTACACTAACTAAATCAGAACGACAGCGACACATATCGCAGAGACTTCGGGATGCTTTTGTATAAAAGAAAAAAACGACAAGTACTGACCAATTTGTTTCTCTCACTGCTGGAGCACCTGAATTGATAATTATTGATCAGCTGCTGAAATGAAACATTTGACAGATTTTGTGATTTAGACCAGCATTCACAGTCAGAGATGAAAAGAAATACATCGAGACTGTCTCCACAGTGTCATATTATAGTATTCTATTATATGTTTATTATTATTGGTTCTCCAAAATTAAAGACTTAGTGTAGTGAAGATATGGACGTTACGTGGTATTTAGAATAAACATGGAACTGCGTGAATGAAAACACCATCAGTTGTGGTTGCCTGTCTGACACTTTCCTGTGTTTGTTAATTTGTCCATATGGATTTCAGCTCATTCCATCCCTCTAATGTTGTGTTTTGTCAATATCTGGTCACAGTGTTGTCTATTCCTCTCTGCGGCGTATTTAATATTTACCAGCATCTAAGCCTTGTTAAAGCAAGATGAATTAGCTGGCTGCCGATGGATTTCCTTTCAGCTCAGGATGCACAACAGTGGAGTGATCAAGAGAAATCAAAGCAGGTATAGGAGAAATTGGAGGAAGTTTGTGGACGCCAACCTACATTTAAAAATAAATCAAGGGGTTTCTGTGTAACACTTAAAGCACTTTAAAGATAAAAATGAAAGACTGACATATTTACCTTCATTGTAAAAACTATAGATGCACAACCATTTTTTCTCACCGTCTGTCATGAAATTCCACTGAACTTTTCTCTTTATGGTTTCCTAGCATTTGTCTTTTGTTTCTTTTTTTCATTTAAGAATAATAGACTTTTTAAAGAACTTTAGATGTTTACATAACATTTCTACAGAATTCTGTAGAATTCTCTAATAATTTTATAACTTGGGTGAAATATTGTGACTATCCTTTCAGATACTCAAAATATATCACATATGTCACTTGCTGTAATTTTGGCTCATTCCTTCTGACAGAACTGGTGTGACTGAGGAAGGTTTGTTGGTGATCTTGCTTGCACGCACATTTTAAGGTCTGCCATTAATTTTTTTAGGAGGCTGAGATTTGGATTCTGTGATGGCTACTCCAAAACACGGACTGTTTGATCATTTAGCATCTTTGTAACTATTTTTGCCATATGCTGACAGTCGTTGTCTATTTGTATAACCCATCTGTGTTCAACCTCTATTTTCCTGGGTGAGATTTTCCATGTTCTTGGCACATTTTCAGTCTTCAGTTCCTTCTGTAACAAAAACACAAAATGATGGTGCCACCCTTGGTTTTCGTAGTTAAGGACAAGATAAGCAAGCCTTAGATGTAGACAGAGTTTATTGTCATTCCATTGTGCATTTGTACATTTTCAAATGTACTAATTGAAAGAAATTTAGTTGCACATGTAGAACCCTGAAGGTCTTCATCTTTGAGGGCATTAGCAAACTGTAATCTGTCCTTTCATGTAGCTTTTGATGTAATGGCTTCTTCCTTTCTAAGTGGCTGTATAGCTCACGTTGGTTTGGACATTTCTCATTGCTAGATATGTCTTTCTTAAACTTTTTTTTTTTTAACAGATGAAAGTGGCATCAGAAAATTATACCGAGTGATGAACCAGACTAATGGAGGACTAGCTGATATCTCATGATAGCTGATTACCTTACATCTTTTTTCTCCGTGATTTCACTCCAGGAAACTGTATTTGAGATTTTGCCTTAAAATACATCAACAGGTGTGTTTCCAGCTAACTCGTATGCTGCTAATTATATACTAAGCTTACAAATTCAGCACATCATCACATTGTGATTTCCCAAATAATTTAAAGCAATTTAAACAAGTATCTTAGCAAAATTAGGACATTGTATGCATATGATGGTTTTTCTTAAACATAAACAAAATGAGCTTATTAGATGTGAAATTGAAAGTACTCGCAAAAGTTTACACCTATTTTCTTCCCTTGCATGAGCCAGTGTATCTTCCATTAGTGGGCTTGCACGGGCCCCCGACTCAGGAGCGGCCCCCAGCGTTCGAGGGGTTTGTGAGCTCGGCTGATGATGAGGCTGCACAGATGGGTTCAGACCTGGCTCCCTGCTCACTCTTTTGTATGGACCCTGGTCTCTAATTACAGCTGATGAGTGTGTATGTGAGGGAGAGGGGGGGTAGGAGGAAGATGGAGTAGAGTAGACATGGGGGTGATGGGGTGGAGGGGTTGCACAAGCAGGTGACAGGACGAAGAGAGGAACCTGTGGCAGATCCTCGGCACCATCAGGCACAACGTATCCGCAGCCTGACAGCTAATTAGAAACGACACGGATTTCTCCCAATGTAACAGATGTTGCCTAATCAGTCCAGCTCGGGAGAACCCTGCGCCAGCAACATTTCATGCACAATTTAACCATCTAAAAGGATGAAATACTTAATGCATTGTAAGGCCAGCACAGCTGTTTCTCTCGTCTGCGAATCTCCCAGTCAAAAAATATGCATGTTTTATGTAACTCTAACCGAGTGTTTCTAATGCCATAATAGCTAAGAAAAAAAATTGCTGCTACACATCTGCCAAAGATTTCAGCTTTGTTGATTTCTATAACTTTCATCAGAGGAACCAAATAGGTTGCAACATTTTGGCAATCAATAAAAACACATGAAGAAAAAAGGACTAAAATGTGTCAAAGAATTAATGCACAAAATAATACAACTCAACTATGTCACAATATAATTCAGTGTTGTAAAGTGTCATTTCTCACACCTCATCGTTTCATGGCGTTTGGTATTTTAGCGAGTTGCAATCTCAGTTGAATCAATGTATTCTTTGAAGAACAAGCTGCTAATTATATCTATATGCAGACAGTACAAAAAACATCACAATTCTCAAAAAGCACAAAACTGTGATGGTAATAACATGTTTTATTTGCCTCAAAATCAGATAAATGTAAATTTGTATCCCCACTGTTTCTTTCCAATCTAGCATTCTCAATCAAAATCCCCCCACTTCCCCTGTCTGCTGCAGTGTTGGCTGTATCTCCACAACGCTACTGCATTTTTATCTGATGCACTAGATGACAGGTAATCTAGTAATCTAGCTCAAAGTTCCAACAATTGCACACAAAGAAAAGAGGGGAAAAAAAGGAGGAAAAAAAACCCTAGCTGATGAAATCTGAGCAGTTATCACACTAACCATTACCTGTCAAGCCTCCGCTTCAATTTAAGGGTGCATCAATTTTCTGAAGAGGAAATCAAGGGCGAGGAAGAAAAGCGCTGCAGATAAACAGTGACAAAGGCCTCTTTTCTGCTGCTTTTATTTATGATGGGATGTTGTGTGTGGGGACCCGGAGCCAGAGCTTTATCAGACCAACTGATACATCTCTTGATAGCCGGAGGGGGAGTCTTCACCCTTGATGAAGTGTTGCGCTCACCAGAGAAGATTTCAAACTTAAAATGACTTTCCCTGCTCAAACGTGCTGCGAAGACAGGAGGGAGTCCCTGAACGGCGCCTCGCTGAGGTGACACACTGAGCAAACAAAGACACAAGCTATGGTTCTTTGAAGCTTTCTCGACTGATGATGTGTAACAGTTGTTTTTCTCCCCTTTCTTTACTGTCTACATTTGGAACTCTTGCTTTATTTCCTCATCCATAAAAGACTTTTTATGCATAGTTAATCGAAATTAACAACACCTTTATCTATTTTTTTTATCATTGTTATATTTATGCAGCACTTGAAAGTTTGCAGGATTTTCTTAGTCTGTCCTCAACAAACTACCCCCAAAATGGATCAATCTCAATTCTAATTAAATTATTTTAAACTGATCAAATTTATTTTATTTCTTTTTTGGTTGAAGAAAAAGCTAACTTAGCATAACTTTGCTCTTCCTCAGTCTTTATTTCTTCAAAAATAAGAAGAAAACCGAGTATGTAAAGCAATTATGGACCACTAAATATTTGTGAAAAGGACCAAATCAATAAAAACTCAGTATCTTCTAGTTGACTATGTGGGAGCAAATTTCATAAATGTAAACACTACTAAAGAAGTTCTTTGGAAGAACTATCTTCTCCACTGGTGAGCTGCCTATGTATCTACCACTATTCCAAGGTCCAGTTCTTATTTTTTTATCCTAGAGTGTTTTTGATAAAAGCTTGAGACGGACATTAGAAAAACTTAGTCACTTTTGACAAGTCCAGGTTCAAAAGGTGTGTTAAAGTTTTAATCTTATCCTGCCAGACACAGCAAACAGGTTTCAGATTATTCCCTACCATTCAACAACATGTCATTATGTCTTTACTTCTGTCAGTTTCTGTCCTCCTTTCAGAGACTTTGCATTGTGACACACTTCCTGTTACTTGGCGCAACACTATCAAGGAAATGAACTTCTCCCACGGTGATTGTCAAATGGTGATGTCCCTCCTTCATTCAAAGTCTGATTTGTTGTTTGCGTAATCCACTGCGTACAATAGTTCAGCCTCCAAAAATTAACTCAAGAATCATAGGAACAATCTTATGCTCTCACTCATCATTATACCAGTCTTTGACCTGTGTGATCATAAAGGGGCCAGGCGGGAATCGCAGACCAAATAAACGGAGCACTGCAAGATAAAAAATAAAACACATAAATATGAAGAAGAAATAAATGAATGCTGGATCTCATCAAAATTTGTTCTTTTTTTTTCTCCTAAATTAATGCGTACAAATGTTATAGTATAAGACCAGAGTAGAAAACATTGATTTTATAGGGGTCAAATACTGGTGTCACTTGTGTATGAATATGTCTATTTCTCACCACTATGTACTGTAAGTAAGCCACTTACCTTTTTAAACAGCTTTTGTCAACGGCAGACAAAAAAATAAAAGACAAAACGAATGCATGCTACATTTTGTGAATGATAAAGGAACCTTTAAATAAAAATATACTATTGATGGTAAAGAACACCAATTTTCTGTGTTAGGAAATGTATGAGATGCTTGTTCTCTCTCTCATGGGTCTCGTGGTTTATTGGTGGTATGTTAAGTGGGAGGTGGGACTCTAAACCCAGAGCGCTAATGCGTTGAAAGCTCTGGGTGGATCTGTGAGCTCATGTTGGACATATACAGACGAAGGGCTCCCATGCTGACAGTTAACAGAGAACACAAACAGTAACCATAATTAGATCCATCTACTGTTATTGACAGGTGTGCTGAGGCTCCGGGACGGATCAATACACACACTCACCATATTGTTCCCAATAACCAATAACTGTAAAAATCTATCTTATCATTAGTCACAGAAAAATAATTAAATGTAACCTTTTACGTATTAATGTTAACTTCAGGATGATGAACAAAATCCTTTAGTTATGTTGAAAACACTGATTTTCAACTTGTTGTCACTATTTAACAAGCGATTTCCCTGAGCTAATATGGATTGGTTCGTGTTTACGGGGAACACTCAGTAGAAAATAAGAAGAAAAAACATTTTTACAGTAGAAGATCACCTGTTGTTGAGCTTAATCATGTGTTTCTGCTGTTTTATCTCACAGACAATATATAGGCGCTCTTGCATGAATGACTGGGCCACCACATCCGGGCCACCACATCCCGCCAACCAAATGCTTTTCCCCCACTGAATAGCCCACCCTCAAACATTGAATCCATTATGGACAATACCAAACACTCTCCCTCTCTCTGCCATTGACGATTGACCCCCTCGATATCTTTCTCCCTATTGAGGATCACTGATAGCTTTTTGTTTGCCATAACTGCCCTACTTATATTTCCGTGGATACGACCCTGCATTGACTAACTGGCAGACTCTGTGCGTGGATACAGTGCAGATGGCCAACTCCTTTTGAAAATTTGACAATAAAACCAGCACAACAGTGGCGTCTTCATAGCAGAAAGCATAGCGGTGCACTGGTTTTTGTAAGTTCAGGCAGAGCTTAATGAGAAACACACATCATAATTGATACCAATCAACCCAGTGACAAGCGGAGTGAGGTTTGTGTTGCATATTGTCATGTCTGCGCCTCCGCTAATGTTGTGCGGCAGCACATGAAAGCTCACGGTGCTGAAAGGATCCGTCACTTTACTGCTTTTCACTGAGTCACTTTTACTTAAACAAGAAGCTCTTCGAAAACTTCCAACACTTAATGAAAAGAATTAGCTGCGCACAATGCACGTTGGAGGGTGGCGTGAACATGTAAGGGTTTAACTGGTGTGACGTAAGGTGGAAGTTATATAAAAAGAAAAGATGAGAGTATTAAACTCAGCAAAAACGGAGCATAAATATTGCTTGAAATGTTGGCTTTTTGTCTTGTGATGTGTATATATATATTATATTATATATATATATATATATATATATATATATATATATATATATATATATATATATATATATATATATATATATATATATATATATATATATATATATATAATATATATACACATATATATAATATATATACACATATATATATATATATATATATATATATATATATATATATATATATATAATATGTTTAGAATTGTTGCCACAATAGAATAGTTTAGATCAAAGCATATTCATTAGGATGATCTTGACTGGTTTGCATATGCTTCCCATAAAGCCTCATTAAACTTGATTATTTTTCACAAAAAAATCAAATTCTAGATTTGAAAGTCGGAGGAGATAGAAATCCAGAACACTTACAGCTATTATTGCAAAGTACTGACTCAGAGGGACGATACGACGGAAATGCATGCAACAATAGTAAGATTTTTATACTTAAAACACTTTAGAAAACTATTTGCTATGTCATTCAACTTTACAATTTAACTCTGCTTTGTGACTGTGGATCACCAAATGTCTTAAAATGTAAAAAGTGGAACTGCAATTAGTTGGCAGGGTTCAGCCTGAGATAGCGGACATAGGATATGGTGAATGGATTTTAATATTTCTGTCCTTTAACCCGTAGGACTGGCTAATGTCTTTTGGGCCACCCCCTCATGACCTGCTCTCTCTCTCACACACACACACACACACACTGTATCCTTGGTTTGTCTATCTGAAACACCAATGCTCACAAACACACACCAGGAGAGAGAGGGCTGTAGGAGTCACAGTTAATGGGATTACCCCGGCAGTCCCGAGGCAGAGCTATCCTGACCTCCAGGTCCCAGTGTGGCAATCAGAGGCATCAGCATCCTTAACGCATCATGGAGAGTGCTTGTGATACCACGCTGTGGGGACCTCTGCTCTCTAACCTCTTAACACAGCAGCACTCTAACTGGAGTGACCTCTGCGGCTTTAAAGAGCTACCCCCAGAGGAGACCTAAAAGCAGCATCCACCAGGTCACAGTATAAGACACCATTAACCCAAAACCTCTCGCCTGAACTCGGTACGTTTAAAAATCTCTCCTCTGACAATCACAGCAGCATCAACACTTCGCAGGCTGACCCCATCACACAGGAGTCAGGATACTTGATCTTTAATGCGAGGGTCACATCTCTAATGGATCTGTGCTTGTGTACGAGTCGATGACAATGGGGAGAAATCCCAATTTTTATGCTGCTTTGATACTGAAAACAGGAGAACTGGTACACATTCCTTCCTATCCACACTCCCAACGCGATTACTTAGAAATGAAGCGGAAAATGGAAGCGATTTATTAACGAGACATTAGAGGCGCTTTTAATAACCTTTCCATCCTGCTCAGCGGGGAGCTGCGGATTACACCACACAGGTTTCGGTGACACCAGAAAGGAAGTCCCCCGCCGGGTGTGTGAAGAGCGCAGAGGGACACAATGCCCAGCCTGGGGTTCTCACATCCCGCTCTGGGCCCTCACCCCAGGAGGAAGGACAATGGGTTAAAAAGGCATGAATGTCCTGCCTATCCAGGATATAATGTAGGTGGCTGCCACTGGGTCTGAAAGGCCTGACAGAGCAGCGGAGGGAGAACCACAAAGAGGCCGTAATAAAAGAGATTCCTCGGGTCAGTAAAGCATTGCATTCACTGTGGCCTCCATAGCTCGCACCCTCTCCACTCACATTCATCGTCAGACTGCAACAGCTATAGGAGATATTCAAAACAGCAAAACTGATCAGTGAAGTGTAAGTATTGTTCTGTTGTCTGGGAATAAATCTAATTAAAAAGTCAACAAAGGCATGTGCTTTCAGCCATGTATTCATACCTGGCATTTTTGATGAAGATTAAAGAACAAATGTCCATAAGACCTGAGTAACTTAAGTAGCAAAAGTAAGCACCCACACTCATTAAACTGTTTCCTCATTTGTCACATAACATACGCAGATTTCAATATATTTTATCATGATGTTATGTGATAAACTGACACAATTAGTCCATTATTGTGAAGTGGAAAAATGACTTGATGTTTTCATTTTTTTCTACAAATTGTGATCTAAAAAGTGTTTAAATTTGTAACCATGTGTCTTTAATAAAGTTTGTGGAAACTCTTTCCGCTGCAAAGACAGGAGGAAAAGTTTTGGGATACAGCTCTGCTCATCTACAGAGAGACATTTCTGCCCATTCTTCATGTCTGCTGTCTTCCTTGGTGTTCATGTTGCTGTTGTTCGCTAATGTTTTCTAACAAATCTCTGAGGTCTTTTCCAGAACAGTTGGATTCATGTTGTTATTAAATCAAACACTTGCAAACTCTATTTCTTAATAGCTGACTGAAAGACATTTGGACATATTGGATTTTATTTTAGAGGAAAAAGGGTGGTAAATAAAAAACAAAAGTATTTTCATTTGCAAACAAAATGTAAAATCCACATAGCATTTCCTTTCCACTTTACCATTGTGAAAGACCATGCATCAATGTGAAATAACAAAAATGCAAACTGTGTGAATACTTTTCCAAGCCAGTGCATATTTAAGGAGAACATCGGTCGTTACATCTACTAGCATTAGTAATTCACTCGATAAGTTTTAAGGATGAAATGCAAGTCGTTGATCGGAGCTTATCTGAGTGCACACAAGAAAAAAAAAAAAAAAAAGAGAGTTTAGACTGAGAAGTGTCACTCCCCCTAAAAGTAGAGAGAAGGATTAGAGGAATTCCTCAGTATCAGGTGACACATGTTCGTGCAGAGCTGTGAGAAATCCACAGCTTGATCAGGTTCTTTTAAGCAGCTGCTGTAACCACAAACTAACCTTTTTATTGACTCAGCAGTTTGCAATTAGCCCCGAATCTAAGAACTGCTGGACGAACTTGTTTCTGAAAAATCCAAATCATCAATCAGTCCAATTCATCAGCTGGGACAATCAGATAATGCAATGCAAGGAGACAAAGGTGATGTCCACATTGACACATGCCTTTACTGCTTCCTTAATCTAATTAAGGCAAATAAACTTATAACAGATCTCCTCTGTGACCAAACCACCAGTGAGGACGCTAATTTGCTTTCCTTGTTGTGGCTCCAAAAACAGATAATACTGTTTTATTACACAAAGGTCACCGGGGAAATTAACTTCTGGGGCCAGCAAATAAAAGAAAGGCCCCAGCACTCAGAATAACAAGTACACACTGATTACATTCAATCACGAGAGTCCCCATTTAGGACGAGACTCTGACCTTTCTGGCATCTCGTTCGCAATATAAGATATGTAAACGGCAAGTTGAGGCCGCTTGAATGGGACCGTCCTCGTGTTGTATTGCGGAGACAATCCAGCAAGGCAGATCACCTGTTCGACAGAAGAAGTTTGATCTCAACAGCTGGATACAAATTCATGACCAGGTTCAGAGAATTGGATTGATGAAAACTTAGGTGAATTCCCAATGAATGAAAACTTTTAGTTAAAGACCAAACTCTGGTTTGGAAATCTTTTCAAGAAATCAAATCAAGCAATCATCTGCTGATAATCTACATTCAGTTCTTGTATTGTTTATCGTTTCAGGTCCTCCAACAAGCACCAAACTGGATGTTTCTTTTATTATACACTTTCATTTCATTTCGCTCCCCTCTTGCCAGTGCAGTTAGTCACTGCCAACCCTCCTTGTTCATGATTGATGTTTACAGGTCATAGCAATGCTCTTAACTCATTACTTAGAAAGGGAAAGATGGGAGCACTTGCTGGAGTGAGATATTGCCGAGGAACACAGGGAGCTGCTTCAATGAAGAGACAGGGAAACTTAGCGTCAGTGTGATAATGGCCGCTGAACTATTGCATGTTTCAATCAATGGAGACAGAAGTAAATAAAAAACCAGAGGGGGAAGATTCACCGGCATCGATCCCGCCTCAACACAGACCTTGCGGACAATCTATGGTTTGGGCCGGTGATGCTCCCAGTCATCCACAAAATCAATGAAACCCATCCTTTCAATAGCATCCAATTATTAGCACAAAGTAAAGTCAGCCTGCAAAGATAAATCAGAAAACTTTATAGAAAAACGACACAGACGAGACAAATGCTAATTGGAATGTGACTAATGGGTGATCCTAAAACAATACTATTAAAATCAACAACTCTCTGTCCAGAGGTTATGTATCAACAATACTAGTCTGACAGAATAAAAAATGTTGCACGTTACTGTATTTTGTACAGAAAAATTTACTTTTTGTAATATTTTTTGCAGTACTTCAAGTTTTTGGCTTCTTCCAACAAAAAGAAAACCTTTATGTAAACAGAATAAATCATCAATGTATTTAGAATTTTACCTGGCCAAGTAAAATACAATTTTTATATGCATCAGCAAACTCAATGAAGAAAGATCACAGGCCAGGATTTCACTGCAGGAGGTTCTTGCTCTAAAGCATCAATGCTAACAGCTACGCCACAGTTCACACTGATATCTACTTTTTGTTCCATCTAACCTTAAATCTGAATGATTTTTTTAAGCAAGGAAAAAAAGCCCACACTGCCAGTTTATTTTAACAAAAAAAAACAAAAAAAACTGTGGCACAGTTATTGGCATCTACAATTTAAAATTCATTACAGAAAGAATCCATCCAGGAAGTATCTCTTATTTAAACTTTATTTATATGTTGTAAAGAGTTTCCATGATTTCTGTTTTCATGGAGTGAAGCTTGTTGTGACAGAGGGGCCTCAGCGCTTCAACACAAAAAAGACAAGAGAACAGGCCATTTATGCATAAGTAGCTTGTTTGCACACTTCGATATTGAGCTGAAGACAAGAAAAAAAGGAAGTAACTTTTTGAGCAGATGATTTAACCTCGGGAGCCTTGGTGTGAGCCTGTCAGGCCACTCCAGCCCTTCCAGAGCTCTACTTGTGGTGTGACTCACAGCTGCTGATGTTTAACGTTTCCTTCGTCTGGCCTCTGAGCAATAATGCTCATTAATTTCCCATCATAGTTTGTGTTAATTAAAAAAGCTACACGTCTAATTGCCGTTTAATGTAATGATGCTAAATCTCATGTTCATGTGTTCGGCTCCACCCATCAGCAGCTCGTTACTCGGACTTGCCGGGTTTAATCAGATGGAGAAGGAAGACTCGTCTCTAATTATCTGCTCCGCTTCATCATTTAATCTTCCTGAAAAAAGCTCTTCACATGTGCTGCAGCCTTAACTCATAATACATCTTCGCTGAAACAAGCAGCTTGGCCAGAAAACTGCTCCACCAATGTAATTATTTATGTGAATATCAGTTTATTGAAATTTCAGAGAGAATGACTAATTGCTTCATATACTTTGAAAATGATTTTTTTTCTCTTTTCTTACAAAAACTGTGAAGCACTGAGACAGGGGATAGCATATAATGATTTCATTGTTAATATTAAAAACTTATAGTACTACACAAATAAATGTAAGTTACAATTAAACTTCAGATGCACAAATTCAGAAAAATGTTGCATTGCAAGGGCAAAGCTACAGCTAACTTGCTTCCTTTCTGTTTTGACTTGTTTATAATTTAGTTCTTGACATGTTTTATTTGCTCTTCCAATTATCTATGTGTGGATGAAACTTACAGAAAGAGTTTGGTAAATAGTGTTTTGCTTTGAGCGTTTTTCTTATTGATGAGAATAAGAAAAACTAAGCACCTTTTCAGAGGAAGGTGCTTAGATGGAGCTCAGGCCTTTTACAATCACTTTTGGTTGAGCTTTAGCTGTTCATCCACTAAAAATAAGATGTGTAGTTGGTTAAAACTGACACAATGATTGTTTGTTCTTTAACTAAGCTAAAGCTACAGTCTTTGTCCAGTAACAACTTTGATTGTATATGTGCATATGTACCATCCAATATTTTTATACATGCAAAACCCTCTCTCTCTGTCTCTCTCTCTCTCTTTCTTTCTCTTTTTATTAACCTAGAAAGTACTCCAAAATCAGTTCATCTGATAAGCCAGGTTCTGCTGGAGGTTACTCCATGTTAAAGGTGAGTTTTTCCTCTCCACTGTCACTATATGCATGTCTGGTAAGAGTGATTGCTCTAAAGTCAACGACCACGCAAGCAATTGTTCACTCTACATGCCTGTCCAGAAAGAATGGATGCTGCAAGTCAAGAGATCAATGCAGCTGCTAAAG
Organism: Poeciliopsis retropinna; assembly: GCA_010277075.1. Classification (NCBI taxonomy): domain Eukaryota; kingdom Metazoa; phylum Chordata; class Actinopteri; order Cyprinodontiformes; family Poeciliidae; genus Poeciliopsis; species Poeciliopsis retropinna. Next base: position 15,582,589 of record VMRM01000007.1, on the reverse strand, counting down.
GTTTCCACAGATAGAGTACTTTTTGAACTAATTTGGATAATTAACTGAGCTCAGTGCAATATTTTTTGATAACTAGGATTAATTGGGATGTATGTGGGATTCAATTTGTAAAGTGCCTCAGGTGACATTTGCTGTGAACTGATGCTAATTTGTGAGTTCACTTTAAAGGTAATTTGTCACATCACATTTAGTCTGTTTTTTGTTGTTTTTTTGTTGTTGTTTTTTTTTACTGTCTTCAAATATGTATACTTTATAAGTCAGTTTTTTATATGTTTTATAATACGTCAAATTTGAATCATTTTACAACAAATTCTCTAACAGTCTGAAACCAAGAGCACAAGGAGTTTTTTTTTTCTCTCCATTGCCTGAAGGGCAACTGCAGTGCACATGCTTGCACCATGGAGGGAGGGCATGAAAGAAATCTGATTAAACAATTAGTGTCAATTAGCCCCAACCAAATCATTCTGCAAACAATTGGTCTCTAGTGCCCAGCTTAATTACAGGCGACTTTCAACTCCTTATCAGAAGCCACGTCGTCCATGATTCATGTCCGACTCGCGACTGTCCCTCAAGCACCATCAATTACCCACAAATAAAACAAAACACAAGGAGAGAGAGGAAAAAAAAGAGGAACTGAAGGAAACCAGAGCACAGGCTCCCAGGTCTGATCAGCATACCTCTGTGTTCCTACAATGATACAAAATACCTGCCTTATATTTGCCAAGACATGTTGATAATTCTCAAAAAAAAAAAAATTGGGAAAATATTCTGTGGACTGACGTGTCAAAAGCCGGACTGTTTTTGGATGGTATTTATTTTATGTCATCTGGTGTAAAACTAACATTATTTTGAAAAAATAAATAAACATTATACATTCAGGCAAACATACATTCAGTTCTCTACCAAAAACTCCTGGAGGAGAATGTCTACTTATCAGTTTGGGACTTTTAGTACATCAGGAAGTTCACCTACAGCATAGATCCAAACTCAAACGTTTGCTGTGGCCCAGTCAAGATTTGAACATAAATCCAATAGGGATGCTGCAGCTTTGTCTTAAATAGGTTATTGTTGCCGTAGAATCCTCAAGGGTGACTGAATTAAAACATTTATGCAAAGAATATTGGGTTAAAATTCGTCCACAGGAAGTTAGTTAGCAGGTTGAGGTAGTTGGTTTGGTTAGCTGTGAAAATCAGAAAAAAAAAACCCAAAAAACAGTGCAAACATACTTTTTCACGTCACTGTATATTGTCACCTGGCAAATAAAAGTTTAATTAGATTTCCTCTTTTGTTGGATATCCTGTGATAAACCATTTTAACATGAAGTTTGAGGTGTGCCAGCGGAAACCCGTCTTGAAATGTGAGGTTAGAGATTTTAATACACAAACACTCACACACATCCCTAATGCACAGAACGTGTGGAGAACGACAGCAGGCACTATGACATGTTAAATTACCCCAGTGATGTATAGCTTAATGAACCCCTTGTGTTGATCACGCTCCACATTAATCAACAGCCATGAACAGATTCCCTTATTTTCTCAATGCTGCCCTGATAAACTGCAATTTCATTTAACCTTGGACAGCAACTTTAATAGCTTCCACAGGACAACTGTCAATACTTCCCTGGGTATACTGTGATTAAATTGCAAGGCGAGAAGTGTGCCCAGGCTCTCTGCTCATCCTGTGCACCCCAAAGCCCCCACCCACCGCCCCCCTTTCTGCTTCAACCTGCCCCCGACGACTTTGTTATCTTAAATCACTACTTGTATTTTCACACCTGGTGGAATCACTTCAAATCACGTACAAACTTGGTTACAAAAACACAAACTTCTATGCAATTTATAAAACATCGCGCTTGCAGCCTCTGCTATTTCCATCACATCTGCCACCTGTTTTGAAGTTTGTTGTTGACTATGAGCTGAGTGGACAGGATAAAACGAGACAGTGACAGGGAGTGACCTGAGGCCTGTCATAATGATTTTCCATGATATCCTCCACCCTTGTCAATTTGGCATAAATTACCAGCCATGAAAGGCCTGCTGGCTGATTAAAACCAATTGTCTGGGTAGGAAAGGACAAGGCAACCTCTTTATTATATGATAAACTAAGTTAATGGAAGAAGACAATCTCCCCTCAGGGAAATCGGATGGACTCTTAATTAAAGCATTGTGTTTTCTCTACAAGACGGGGAGATTTTTCCATCATTTTTGCATGCAACAGAGTGAAAACTTTAAGAAACAAAAATGTGATAATCCGAGGCAACCCCGCCAAGAAGAGCAAATACATTCTTCCTGTGTGAATACCTGACAAGCAAGCAATGAAAGAACAAGGATTTTTCATTAGACAAATTAAATCACCCTAAACAAATGATGCAAGCATGTGTTTTTAACAGATTTGTTTGTGAAAATCAAACTTGTGGCGCTTCGTAATTATGCTTGAACACTTTATCACTTCCAGAGAACATGTTTCATTATCACATCAGCAGCAGGAAAAAAAGCAGAGAAAAACCATCATTGTTTCGACTTTGACTGCGAGCAAAGAGCAAAGCAAGTTTGCCTCTCTCTCAATGACATAACAGCGCAAGCAAACATTTCTCTGTTCCTCGATGCTCGTTGGCTTCCTCCACCCACACTTGAGTGGTGACAGGCATACACCCACACTTCCATTATTATCCAACACAACAAGAATGCCTCCAGGAGGATAATTACTGAAACTCGAAGAGCCGGGGCTAATCCTAAGTACTTCACTTTGTATGACGGCCTTGCTCGCCTTGTCTCTTAGTCTGCCGCTCACACTGACAAAGTGCAACGCCGGGCTGAGAGTCAACAAGAAGACCCCACGGCCCACGGATGCAACAGTCAAGCCAAAATACGCCATTATCTTGATTTGTTATAAAGAGCTTGAGCCTGAAACATACTTATCTATAACCTCAGGCAACTAAACAAGCAGTCAGAGACAATGCATTATAAAGATCCTTTTTCATAACCTATAAAGGGAGTATTGTGGTAATGAAGAGAAGATGAAGTATAAAAGGAGCTAATAGTATTTATATTCAACTTTTTGTCAATGTACCACTATGCATGCTGTATACTATTTGGATTTTATGTGACAGACCAACGTAAAAAGACAAAAAAAAATTACATCTGCTTGTCTTTTGTAGAATGTCTCTATCTGTTTTACACATCCAGCCATTTCTGTCTAATATTCTCAAAATAAAACTCAGTCAGACTGGATTAAGGGTTTCTTTATAGATCTGGACTTTGACTGGACCATTCTAATATATGAATGTAGCTTATTCTAGAACCTTGCAAAAGTTCTAGAATAAGAACCTTTGCATCTAAAAGAGATGAACACAAGGGCATCTGAGTATAGTCTGCATCTTGGTCCTGCCTGAAGGTGAACTTCCACCCCAATGTCGTTTGGTTTTGCATGAAAGCTTAAGCAGTCAAGTTTGGTCTCCTGTGATTAGACCACCCTCTGTTACATATTTGTTACAGTCTCAATGGGAGAGTATTTGTCCAGCAATTTTGAAGGTTATAGGTTAAGTTCAAGCTTCCTCCTCTCACATGTCTTAACCCCAAGTTTTCCACCAGTCTGTGTCCTGGTGTATTAATGTGTGAGTGCAAATGTGTGAAGGAGTCTGTTCAAAGTGTTTTGAGTGGCCACAATGGCAGGAGAGGCGTTGTGTAAACATAGTTCATTTCTTCTGCTTTGCATTTGGTAAACAAAATTTCCCTTTGCTTTTTTCCAGCAATCACTTTCTTCTAGCCTATTTTCTCTAAAACTGGAAAATGTGATCCATGAATGCCTGCTGCTCCTCCAGTGTCATCTCTTAACAGACTCTTAATAATGCCCTCCTTGCCTTTTTGAAGGGCCACCATGTTTTGGGAAATTTGAAGCGCTACTGTACTCTTTCCGTTTTCAGATGACGGATTGAGATGATTAAGATGAGATGTTCAAAGTTTAGGATGTTGTTGTTTTCTACCCTAACCTCACTTTACACTACTCCACAGCTTTATCCCTGAACTGTCTGCAGCATCCCTAGGTGTTCATTATCCTGTTCTGTCCCTCCAGCAACCTCTGAGGCCTTCACACAACAGTTGTATTATTATTTTAAAAAATTAGTTGATTCTGAATGGAATTGGTTGCAGGAAAGCATATCAAGCTAAAAGAGATGAACACAAGGGCATATACCTTGCTGTGTAGCTTTTTATAAATGAAGATTTGAAAACCATCAATGCACTTCCTTTCACTTAATCATTCTGCACTGATTTGTTGTTTTTTTTTTAATATCACATGAACTCCTACAAAATATTCACCGAAGTATGTTGTTGCGATGTGACAATACCTTAAAATTTCCAAGGGATGTACATATTTCTGCTGTCAAACCTACCTTGACTGATGGCTGTTTAGACGGATCATTAACAGTCTTTCCTGACATATTCCCGTGAAAAGACCCATCACACAGCACCCACTGTAATTCTGAAGATCTTTGATATTTAACATACAATTATCCTAATATAGGGGGAGAAATTATGCCCATCTGCACCACCACTGTCATGGTTGCCGTGTAAACCATCAACATGGCCGCTGTGAACAAAGAAGCTACTGCCAGGGGTTGTCAGACATAACAAGAAACTTTAAATTAAATCCTTTAAACAGCCTCAAGAGGGTAACAAGCTGGTGTTTGGTTTTTTTTTGTTTGTTTGTTTGTTTTTTTATGACAATATTTTAAATTTTAATTTTGACCTGTGGGAGGCAATGATCAGTTTGTGCAGTTTGATTTGGCTTAAAGTTGAAAGGCAGGAAAAAGTTTTTCACCGGCTGGGTCTATTCATTTCAGGAGGACGGTGCGGGATGGGGTGGGGACCAGAGCCTCCCTGTTCTGCCACACAAAGCAAGGAACAGCTGGCTGATCGATACCCGACAAAGGCTCAGAGGTTAGAGCAGTCAAAAGATTGTTAACTAGCCAATTTATTTGCCAGACGTTTATATCATTGCTTATGGTTCAGTGCACCCCTTCAGCGCGGCCGTGCTGTCCACCTGTGCTTGGAACAGTTTCAGAGCCTCTTCAGACGCTCTCGTGACCTCATGGGCAGCTAAACACAGAGAGACAGAAAAAGATACAAGTGGATACAACTGACTGGACTGTAAGTGTAGATTCCCTGCAAGTGCATGTGTATCTACGATGCGTTTATGTGAACACAACACAAGCCACCCCAGGGCCTGTACCACATGGCTCTGCAGTCAGCGCTCATGGCTGGCTCATGTTGTGAGATGGCCCAACAGGCTGGCAGAGAGGGGAGACCCTTTCTGTGGCTCACCCAGGCGGAGAGAGGGGCTTCCTGCACATCTTTTGTCACACCATTTGGGCCCTTGTGTCTGAGGCTGCCCTGTGCCTCCGGACCCACTTGGCAGCCGTTCCACAGACGGACATCTGCTCTCTGCAACCTCCTGGCGAAAAGAGAAAACAACAACATGCAAACCCTGCTCCACTCTGACTATTTGCAGCGCATTGAAAAAGTATCTAGACCCTAAAAAATGTGTTGCATTGTCTTCGATTGCAACCCCAAACTTCAGTGAATTGTATGTAACAAACTAACACACAGAAGGGTATAACAGTGAAGGCAAACTAAATATGCTCTTCAATTTTATTTATTTATTTTTTTTCCCCAAATCAAATCTGCATTTGTGCTCATCCCTCTTTACTCAGCCGCCCTTAAATAAAAACCTGTGCAAATCACGGATTTAAAAGCCTCGTTAGCAAACAAAATACACCCCATTTAATATCAGTAATCAATCTCAGGTGCTTTTTGGAGCAAACACATAGAAGATCTTGCCACAGTCAGATGAAACCGCTGTGTAGCTGTTTTTTTGGGGGGGGTTTTCAGCAAGCAAAACGCTCTGAGCGCATGGTGAAATATTAATGCCAAGCAGCATACATACTGTGAAGCATGACGGTGGCAGCATCATGCTCAGTGAAAAATTATGGGTTGTTCAGGAGACCTATCTATCTATCTATCTATCTATCTATCTATCTATCTATCTATCTATCTATCTATCTATCTATCTATCTATCTATCTATCTATCTATCTATCTATCTATCTATCATATTTTCTTTGTTTTATTAAACAGACTGTATTAACTTTCTATTTGTCATGTATTGTATTTATGTATTTGTATTGGTATTTCTGCACTATAAAAAAAGAAGTTCTTGACAGATTCAGATTACGAAGCTTCTTTGAAAATCTTCACGAGGAAAAAATGGTATATTCAGCTCTTCATCCATGGCCATGACTTCTTCTTCTATCCTCTCTCTCTCCCTCTCTCCCTCTCTGTCTCTCTTAGCTGCGGAGTGATTCTCCAGCACGCAATATTGAACAGACTTTGTTCGTGCTCAGCGGCCCAGAATAACTCGGTCATTATGGTCGCGAAAGGGACAGGTTTTGAGTTTGATTTCATGATGGTAATATAGCCCCTGCATGCGCGCAAAAGGAGAAAGCCCTTCAATGGGGACATCTGTTCAAGTGCGGCTTACAGTTACAGCCGTGCGCGTAGAAAGGGGAACAACCTGTGCGCGCCAGATGAGCTGAAAAGCGACTCCTGCTGAAACGCAACAGGCGACACAAGAAGTTTTGATGCACGTGTTGATAAAGAATAAATTGCAAACCTTACTTTATCTAATCTGTGCGTATATTGGGCAGCTATGTGGCTTCAGCCGCTTTGTTGCCTGTCCGGGGTTATCGCAGTGACCCCTGACATCACTCTTTATTGTTAATTCGCTTCGTAATTTGTCACCAGCGGCCAAACGTGTGAGCCGTGGCGCGAACGTCGCTCTCCAAAATGCGCGAAACCACAAAGTGTCGGAAAGTGTCGATTTCTTAAAAGAAAACCAACTATAAATAAATAAGCAAATAAAATAAAACGAATGATTTTGTCGATATGGGATTCATTGGAAAAAAAAATTCTGAATATAAATTTTGGTATACGAGTTCAGGACTATGAGGAAGAAACTGGGTTCAGCTCAATTCCCCCCACCCCGCTGAGTTATTCCTAATTGAATTGCCAGTGTAACATTTATCTGGCACCGTTTCACGATCACACCGGAGAGCAGGAGATGCTGGTGTTTTTTCCTCCGCCTGACAGCCAACGTCGAGGGTCAATCAATGCGCAGCAAGGGAGCGGTGGACCGCGGTATGTAGGTTTTATTTCTCGCCATCACTTTTTATTCGCGGCCAACGCTGGGACAGATTATTCGCCGCTTGATTTTTATACCTTGGCTTAGTTTTGCAAAAAATATAAATAAATAAATAAATAAATAAATAAATAAATAAATAAATAAATAAATCTCAGTTTGATGTAGCTAATTTATGGTAATAAAACAAGATCTATTTTTACTGAGTCAGAATATACATGTAATTGTATGCAAATCAGTCTCGTTTCCCTTGTATTTAATTTCGCTTGTTGTAAATGTTGGGAACTGTGTCTAACGTTTGAAAAGGTTTGCAATTAAACAAGATGCGTAATCCAAAAAGATCAAGTCGTTCAGGTGGTTTCGCATCAGACACAGTCTTTACATTCTGGACTTCATGTTTTTCTCACACCTAAAGGAAATCCAGGGTGAACCCAACGCACAAAAAGAAAAAGAAAAAAAAAAACAGCGGGTTGTCCAGTCCTAGAAACATAGGAATTAATCAGATTGTCCATCTATCACGCTGCGCAATAAAGGAAGCGACACGGGTTAGGGCAGATGATGTGATGAATAATCCCTGGTCGTTTTAATTAACTTTTCCCTGTCCCGTAATGACCAAGCTGGTCAACAGACCCGGTCAATAAGCATGTTAATATCAAACAAATAAAACTGCGGATGATTAAAAACCTCCCGCGTTATTAAATTTGAAATTCAAATGAAATTTATGCCCCCAGCTCACACTGCATGCTAATGACTACAAACGCGCGTCGCCTTCAAGATCTTATTATGTAACACGAGCTTCTTATAGTTTTTCATTATTATTTTTAACCAAATGTCAGTGGAGAAAGTGATGGACCAATTTAATTTAGCAGGATTGTTCTATTTTTAGGCACAGATTTGAGTCACTTATTCTAACAAATTCCTAAAACCAAAACCCGTCTTGGAATTAAAAAGAAAAAATATATACATTTTTTTTTATTTTTATTTTTACTTCTAATGGTTGTAAATCTTCTAAAGTCAACCACGCCGACCTCTCATCTTCTTCATCTGCTGCTTCAGATGAACATGGTTTATAACGAAATGAATAATCTCCCACAACACACACACACGCACGCAAACGCGCGCACCACCCCGGAATGCACCGTCTATAACAATTTTAATCAAAACTGTCAAGGTAATTGGACACAATTACAGTGATGTGAAAGTTTGAGACGATGCAATATAAGTGCACGAGCAGAACAATGCAGCCTTTATATCTTCTGTAATGCCCTGTGTATATTAAGTCTATAGAAGTTAAAACATGCAAATTCCCCTGTGAGGCAGAGTAATTGTATGATTTCAATAATAATAATAATAAAAATAGAATAGAGTAAAAGATCCAAAACAACTTTAGACTTGCTTGGATTGAAGCAAACAAATGGCCTTCCTGACAACCTTCTGTTGGTGAAAAGGGAAAATCTACAACTTTCTTCTGAGGATGATCTTAATTTCAAAATAGAGACTTTCAACCTTATTTTCTACCCTGATTAAAAGAAATTCGTACAGTAAAAGAATTAAAACAGATTCAAAAATGTGTCGACATTTTATTCGAAAAGTTTAATTAATATTTCTGAGTAGAAATTATATCAGTTGACAGCTAAGAGACACTAAGCTTAATTGGGTAAATTTTGAGGAGTCACTGTGGTCATTTTGATCACCTGGTTTGTTTCCCATTAAAACTAAACAAACATAAGAACTCGGTTGTTATTATTGCACAAAAATTTTACAGAAATCGTAAAAAAGAGCAAATAAATCTAGACCATGAAGGCATGTAGATCTTATCCCTAACTACCACTGCTAAGATGTCCTCCTGAGTAACAAGGATTGGATCAGGTTTATGAAGTTTGACTTGTTAGGAAATTTGAGTTCAGCCTTAGCACTGTCACTAAAATAGTTAAAGCAATAAAATGTTTCCAAAAAATGTGAACGTCTGAAACTTCTATTCCAAGAAATCAGAATATAACACCCTTTTTACGTGGAAAAGAACAGTTCAAGATGTAATGTTCCCCAGCAAGAACTGCCTCCAGGTTACTGATGTCACTAGCAGGTTTGGCTTTAGCATTAGCACTGTCATCAAACTAATAAATGAAATGCCTTTGAAACAGCACATTTAGAAACTGATGTGAAAAAGTAGCACCTAATCTTTACTTATGAAAACTGCAACTTAGATGTCGTTGACAAAAAAATACTTCAAGATGTTTAGTTTAGAGTTTCTGACTTCAACATAATCGATGTCACTAAACTAGTTAAAAGCTGGAAAACAAATCTAAATTGTTACTCCAACACCAAAGTTCTCTGAATCACAAACATTTTTGAAAGTTTGTAATTTTTACTACAATAATATATTTGTTCATTGTGCAAAAAATAGAAAGACATCATCATCATTTTACTATCTTCTGGCTGGACTGACTGAACTGAATAGTCCAACATCTTCAGCTATATTCATATGAAAATATTTGTTTAATATATTTGTCACCAAAATAAAGTGCTTCATCTTGTTAGAATTTAACCAATATACAAATTATTATTTTTGGTTAACAATGTAATTATATTAATGACTAAAACTTTATACGTTCCAAAACTCATCTTTAAAGTGTAGTTTTTAAGCTCATGTTGACAGTTATCATTTAATTCCATTGGTTTAAATACTCCTATTACTTCCTCTAAGTCAGACTAAGGAAAAGAAAAAGAAAAAAAAAACAATACCACATGACATCTTTCTGTTTTTCAGAAATGCTAGAATTTAAGTTCTTGAACATTACAAACTATTTGATTTAATCTCTTTTTAATAGCTAAAATCAAATGTAACAGAGTTCATTTTTATAGTGTGAACTGTCACTTTTTTTTTTTTTTTGCATGCTGGCTTCAGTATGGCTTCATATGGCCTGTTGCCTAACTCCGCGGGCATGTTTGATTGACCCCATATCATGATCACTCCTCCTTTTTTCCAAATTTATGTTATGAGATCTGTTCTGTAAATTTTCAATAAGCGCGGCTCCCCCTCCCTCAATTCCTCCTTTCTAATTCGCTCTCATTTAACTTTGCCTTCCTTCCGCTGTCTTTTATTATGGCGGGGGTGGGTTGGAGGGTGGGAGAGCTGTCTGGGCAAGGGGAGGGAGGGGGCTCTTCTGTCGATGACCTCACGGTTAGGATGTGGCAGTGCGGCGGGGAAGGGGGCAGCTGATTGGTCGCCCGTGTCACACAGCGCCACTTCAAAGCCAGAGAGGAGCCTACAATTGTGGAAGAATGGGCGGAACGCATCATTGTATTGCACACCTCTAAAAAAAAAAAAAAAAAAAAAAAAGTAGAAGAAGAAGGAGGAAAAAAAAAGCTGCGCTCCTGATTCATAAATATAAAAAGATCCTCTGAGGAGGGCAGTGTTTTTGTGTGATGGCAACTTCACTTCTAGGGGTGAGTCGAAAAAAGGGACTTTCTTTCTGCTTTTAATTAGTTCTTGTCATTGTCCTGCCGTTTGGAGGGGGATTAAACTTACTGCGGCAGAGCCAGTGCGGTGGTTGTACTTTCAGCAGCAAGTTCGTGGAAGTTCGCTTTATAGGGCTAAACAAAAAACACGCATGGTTTCGCTCGTGTTCAGGTTGGAATTTGTCTGCACTTTGACGTTGTTCTCGATCAGGTAGGAAGCGATGAGAATCTTAGACTAGAACTTTGAGCAAACCGCTGCCAAATATGGAAAATCATTTCAGACATTGGGAGCAGTTCTTTTTCTGACATATTGCCATCAACATCTGCGTTTAACCTGCTAAAGTTTTAAACTTTGCACAGGGTGACTTAAGATTTTTCTTTTTGTGTGTGTGTGTGTGTGTGTGTGCGCGCGCTTTTAGGAGGAGCCCAGGTTAGGATCGACTCCTTTAGCCATGTTGGCTGCAACATGCAACAAAATAGGGAGTCCGAGCCCATCACCGTCTGCTATATCGGATAATTCCTCGTCTTTTGGGAAGGGCTTCCACCCGTGGAAGAGAGCCGCGGCCAGCAGCTGCAGCCTCGGCTCTGGCCTGTCCAGCTTCGGGGTGTCCCGGAACGGATCCGGCATTGCCTCGGACTCTTTCGGCAACAACGGCTCCAGCGGTTCCAGTGCCTTCTCTCTCACGTCTGGGACGTCGTCCGGCTCCCATTTCGGAAACGACTACTCCGTTTTCCAAGCCTCGGGCAATTCTCAAGAGTCCAGCCACCAGCCGGTCTTCATCTCCAAGGTGCACACTTCGGTGGACAGCCTGCAAGGCATTTATCCGAGGATGAGCGTTGCGCACCCGTACGAGTCCTGGTTCAAGTCATCTCACCCCGGTATCCCGGCGGGAGAGGTCGGCACCACCGGAGCTTCTGCCTGGTGGGACGTGGGAGCAGCGGGATGGATTGACGTTCAGAACCCGAATGGAGCGGCACTCCAGTCGTCCTTACACTCCGGTGGACTGCAGACCTCCTTACACTCTCCCCTCGGAGGATATAATTCTGACTACTCCAGTTTGAGTCACTCTGCTTTCAGCACGAGCCCCTCTCCACACCTGTTGACAACCGGCCAACACCTGATGGACGGTTTCAAGCCGGTATTACCCTCTTATCCGGACACGAGCCCCTCGCCGCTAACTGGAGCAGGTGGGACTATGCTCTCCGGGGGCCCCACTGCAGCATTGGCGGGCTCCCCCAGGTCCTCCGCTCGACGGTACTCGGGTAGAGCCACCTGCGACTGCCCGAACTGCCAAGAGGCGGAGAGACTGGGACCGGCGGGCGCCAGCCTGCGGCGGAAAGGCCTGCACAGCTGCCACATCCCCGGCTGCGGGAAGGTGTACGGCAAAACGTCGCACCTGAAGGCACACCTGCGGTGGCACACCGGCGAGAGGCCGTTCGTGTGCAACTGGCTGTTCTGCGGGAAGAGGTTCACGCGCTCCGACGAGCTTCAGAGGCACTTGCGCACGCACACCGGCGAGAAGCGCTTCGCGTGTCCGGTGTGCAACAAGAGGTTCATGCGCAGCGACCACCTGAGCAAGCACGTAAAGACTCACAGCGCCGGGGGGTCCGCTGGCTCCGGCTCCGGAGGTAGCGGGGGGAAGAGAGGGAGCGACACCGACAGCGAGCACAGCGCGCCGGGGAGCCCTCCGTGCCACTCCCCCGACTTGTTGCACCCACCTGAATCCACCCAGGGAGTGGGCATGAATGGCCTCTAAAACTACATCATGTTAGGTAAAATAAAATTGAAGAAGAAAAAGGCAAACGAGTGGACATACTTCAGTGTATGCGATCAGCTCTTTCCTGACTGTTGTCAATTAAGTGTTTAAGTCTGCAAACTGCTTCATTTCAACTGTGCCATCAAAAGCGTCAAAATTAGTGACTTCAGGCGTGAAAGTGGAAAGAATTTCTCTTATTTCTCAGTATGACATGGAAAAAAAACGCTTTGAAATACGGAGATACGGAGGCTCCTTTGAAATAAAGTTGCGCTCCTGTCAAAACTGTCCTAAAAAAAAAAAAAAAAAAACCAAACACTGGCACTTTAATATCGAGCAAAAATGTGTGTGTGTGTGTGTTGTTTTTTTTTTTTTTCTTTTCTTCTTTGCCACTGCTCGGTTGGAACAAATATATTCAGATTTCGTGTAGAATGGTGAAATTATGAACATTTTCCTCTGTTTAACATGTTCACTCAACAGCCTGCAGATTAGTGCGCTACGTTTTCTAGGCCAGTAAACGGTAACTTACACTTTACTCTGCTGCAGAAATGTTCTGTACATAAATGTAGGTTAGAATAATTACAGCCCAAATGTAAAGGTGAGCAATGTATTTGTCCAGGAGACGATTTTTTTGTATAGGTATTTCTAGTTGTATATGGACTCTAGTAAATATTTGAGAAAAAAAAAATATACGGATATGTAATTGGATTTTTTTTTTTTTTGATCTGGTATGAAATGTATTTGTCGGGAAATATTTAACCACGTTTTTTTCCTTATTTGTATTTTGTTTTATTTGTTTTTTTGTTTGTTTTTTTTTTTTCTTGTATTTAGGGGATCTCTCATTAGGCGCACTTTGAATTTATTTGTATGGTTTGAAAATCATTTCCTTTTTACCCGCTCGTTTAATTTAAGTAAGCATGTTGTAAAGTGATATTTTATTTTACAATGATGATTTTCTCTTTTTCTCTCGCTCTCTTTCTCTCACTGAGAATGGCTTTTTATGTGAGCCACTCAATAAAGTCAGTATGAATTCAGAAGCAACTTTATCGACTCAGTTCTCGTTTTTCCATTGTTGAGTCGATAAAATCAATTTGTTCTAAAAAGAAGACTGCAGAATGACATTTTAAATGTGCAAATATTAACGTTGAACTATTGTATGTATCAGATTTTTGTTTTTGATTTGCTCAAACCGAAACAGGAAAAGTTCTGCAGCGGAAAAACAATTATTTGACTTCTGAGGAGGAAGTAAATACTTGGCTTCTATTCAATATTTTGAATTAGACAGAAAATGATTTTCTGCGCAATTATTCGAATTAGACAGAAATTAATCGGTTCTCAACTTTTAATCGGCTCACTATAAAAAATGCGAAAAAACAAGGTTTTGCCACTTTAAAATCAAAAATCTGTATTTAATCATGCATTTTGCTCTTATTATAATTGCTCTCTTTGTTACATTTTCTCTTTTTTTCTGGAACATGTTTTTTCAAGCGCTCATCAGATTAAAAAAACCCAAAAAACATTCAATCACATTCAGCTGCCAGCAACTATGGAGGAGGTTTTAGTTTTAATGATTAAATATTTAAATCATTTAACACAGCCTATATCTTTCAAAAACCTCACATGAAGAATTTACTAACAACGTATTCTTTTTTTCTTAATTGTTATTAACCCAAAGCTATAAACTCTAGTAAATCCACCATCTTTTTAGAGAAGGACACGGTCTCTTGATAAATGAGGAAGATGCATTTGGCCAATTTGATTATTTTATGCTGTGTGGTACTCTGGTTTATTTACAATGCAAAATTAGAGGTGTGTTCAAAACTCTCATTTTTTTTATTTAGTATGATTTCTATTGTCTATCGTAACCTTTATAAGAGATGTCTCCTGTTTGAATACGATGGTTTTGTTGTTCCTGGATTTAATAAAATCCACAACGCGGATGTTCACTGGACGCAACATCCCTAATTTAAACTGTAAAAACATATCTGCAGTGAAGTATACTCTTGTAAACAATTATGGGTTGTTGGTTTTTTTTTTTTTTTTTTTTTTTACTTATTGGGTCAAATATTGTTTTTGAATCTTTAGTCTTACAGTGAAGAGTGAAATAGTGTCAGTATCCTTCAAACTTATGCTTTCGGCGGCTTCCCATCTACACATTTGCAGCGCCATCTAGCGTTGTCTAACCCGTCAGTCTGTCCGTCGTGCATTGATCATTGTGTGGAACGCAAAAGAGAAACTTTGAAGAGGGGAAGTGTTTTGTGAAATCCCTGCATCGTAGTAACTTTTGATCAACTTTTTTGCAATGCAAGCTGAGACAGTGTTAGTTGAAAGTAACAGTTTTGATTTAAATACATTTCAGGCCGAAGCCCTGTTCTGAGCAGCAGTTGGTCTTGTTTGGCACTGTGGTTGGTTGTCACACATGTCAAGGTTTCAAAACAGGCATGAAGTGTGAAATATGTTCCCTGCTCTTTTTCTAACTTTGATTATTGAGCCACCATTAAGGCAAAACTAAATCATCTACTTCTCACACATTAAATAATTCACAGCAATTTGCTAATCTTGTTCAAATTTGTCATTCAAAGTTGTATACATTTCTACGTGAAAAGAAAGGCCACAAATGATAATAAAACAATTGTAATGATTTTGTGAAGTTCTTGTTGATAGCTACAGGGGCAACCGATCCTGATGCGAAGCTATTTGTCACTGCTGCTGGGTGTTTACTCTTTGACGTAATTAACAACAATAACAAAAAAAACAAAAAACAAATCCCAATTTTGAGCCGCCACAGTAAGATTTGATTTAATAAAGTGAAGCCTAGTGTACGATGACTAAGTGATGGACAATTAATGCAAAAGTAGGTAACAATCCAACCTTGGTCCTCCCCTAAATCTTGTGGCGCAATCCAGCTCTTTTAGCTGCTAAAAATCTGTAATTAAAATGACTATTTCTGGTTCTTTTAGAACAGTTACTCAGACTGTTTCCATATTTAACTTTTTCTCTCATATTACTTTGAAATACTTAATAATTTAGCAATGAAAGACAGTAAACATAATATTACCAGATATTGATCAGTATTTCTTCTTATCAGCAACATCACAAAAAAAACTGAAAAACAGAATGCTTTAAATTTGAATAAGTTTCTTCAGATTTTTCTTTGTCGGTCTTGTATTGTGATGCACAAGCTTATGAAAAAAACAAGCACAACGGTTTTGTTCTGGATCTCTTTAGAGAAAGCGAGTGATTCTGAGATTTAAATCAAAGAAGTTCATTTTTGGCCCATTATATGTCTGAGGGCGAGGGTTTATATATATAGAGAAATATGCCAATCTGGCATCATACAAAATTACCTTCTACCTGTATACAAATTAATTTAAAAAATCTATGAAGCAGTTTTTAAATACAAAAGAAAAATTCAGATAATGAAACAAAAAATTGTTTATTTCCATCCAAATATGACAAAAAAAACAGATTTTCCTCCCTTACTTGAATAGATTTTATTAAATTTCTTCCTATTCATTTAAAAAGAGTTTCCCTTCAAAAGTAAAAGACAGGAAAGAAAACAAAAATAAATTAAGCTGAAAGCGGTTTAAATAAAAAAACAACACACACAAACAGAGAAAATGATCAGATTTAATCTGAAGACTCATTTACCCCGCATGCTGTGTTTGCTGCGCTGTGTTGTTGCATTATTATCACCTTCCCAGACTGTTGTGGTATCAGTTGGTCCTCAGAGGAACGTCCAACCACAGGCCTGATTTAAATTAAGATGGCCTCAGTGCCCGAGTGTCAGGAAAAGGAAGGAAAACAGCCAAGTGGGGATGGGGAGACCACAAGAAATACCTCACAGCTTTGATTCAGTCTCTTGGAAAACAGGATGGTTATAAAGCCAAACTGGATGAAAGCCTTCGTGACTTTAATGATGTATCCTGTTGAATAAAGCTTCAGCTGAATCTCATGATACGGTGCACCTTTTTTTTTTTTTAATCCCCGTGGAGTTCTTGTACACCTCTCTCCGATGACGCATCTGGGGCCAATTTTGTGGTTTGAACCGCCAACCACACTGTCATCAAGCCAGCGAGTCTCCTGGGAAAGGCAGTTGGATACGTTCCAGAGGTTAGTCCAAATAATTAACTGTAAATTCAGCAAGACTGCCAAGGCTGTGTTTGTACTGGATGTTGTACAGTTCAAAATTAATTTACATGACAGCCGTGAGTGGAATATAACCTCAGAGTGAAAGGCTCCTAACATGGATTTAACAACATTATTTCATGACTCAATAAAACAAATATTAGGCCACTCCAGCTTCAAGTGTATAAATTTTAAAATAAAAATATAAAAAACCACTTTAACCAGAGATAAATTAAATCTTTTTTTTTTTTACCTATATGAAAATAAATAGCCTTCAAACTTCTACCCAGATAATAAAAAAATGTCACTTTTGTGAAAGGAAACAGGGTCAAAATGAAAGTAAAAATAAAAGCCTACGCTATGCAAAATTCCTATGCAAAGGTTATTCATGGTCCCAACCACACATATTAAACTCAGCAGGTAGGTTAACCACTTCTCTCAGAGTGCCACTAGCAAACAGCAGCATGTCAAGAATTGCTGGCCATACAGCAGCACAGCCTGTCTTCTTCTTCAGATATAAATTAGCACATTTGGTAAGCCTTCAGGGGAATATATATATATAAAGAAAAAAAAACTTCAGTCCTGAACAACATTTTCAGTCACAAATGCTTGGCTTAATAGAAGATGCAGATAAGTTTGGAAACCAAATGCAATTGCGCCTCAAAAGATGTATGCACTGGAAGAACAGTGAAATGGCGCCATCAAGCGGTTGCTGTGCGTAACTAACATTCTTTACTTCCATGAGCGATTACCAGGACATGCAAATATCCCTGAGAGTAAAATAAAACCCACAAAACATTATATTTGTGAATAAACAAATATACTAAGTTAATTTAAAAAAAAAACATAACTCACAACAATAGTACTGTGGTTTATCCTAATTTTTTAGAGAACACTGTACAAACAGCAGCACTGATTAATATGCAGCAATAAAAGAAATAAGTTTGAAAAGTTTTTGTGTTTTTTTCAGTATCGCAGGACTTAGACAAAAACAGTTTTCTTCAGACAGCGGAGTAATAACTTGAAAGGAGATAATCTACTTAGAAATACTTAACTTAAGAACCTTATGGCTTAAGAACTGCTTATGGTTGAACAAGGCTTTCACTTCTAGACAATACAAAAAACTGAAACCTGGATATTTGAGGATTTTTCACTCTTATAAAGGCCAAGCCCTGTTTACAATCAATGTAGCACAGAGTATACTAAACCCTGTAGTGAGATGAAATGTATCTGTTTTGTTACTGAAACAGTTTCTGGCTGTGATAAAGGGAGCTGAAAATCTGTTCAATTCTAACAATAACTTAATAGCTAAAGCCAAGCGGGACAGGAGTTTCTACGCTTGGATAATTTACTTCAAACAGCAGAAAACTAACCCAGTAGGTGTAGGCTAAATGTCTGTGGGACCTGACAGAGAACAACGTTCCGGTTACAAGCTTATCACCAATTTCTTGCTCTTGTCGAAACTGAAGGGAACTCGCAGTTTCAGCTCGCAGTTTCAGGTGTTCGTGGACGTAAACACGGTGTTGCACTCTGGGTAATGCAGTCACCGCACGAGGAAAGCCACTCCTTCGCATATGCGTTCCTGTAATTACTGAAACTTCCAGTCCCAAAATGCTCTCTGCGCGTGAGAGCAAACAGAGCCGAGGAGGGGCTGGCGACCTTCTTTGAAGCTCAGAGTTAATGAGAGGAGACATCTCTTTAAGCGAATAAACATCTGGTGTTGGCGGTAAGATTCAGCTTTTTTCATTATTATTATTATTATTATTACAAGTAAATGTGATTTTTTCCCCCTTTTTTCTTTGGAGTTGAATAATAGGAAGCGTGGGTTTTAATGGCAGGCTTTATTAATCTGTAACTACTCAGTGGGTTGTTTGCCTGCTCAGACTTTAACAGTGATATTTAGTGTTTGTTCCTAATTGGAATGTACAGTAATTATGTTCTAACTTTTTATTTGTCATATAATGTAGCAAGCAAAAATATGTTGATGGTCACATTCGCTGGATTATTTATTTTCGAAGAAACGTGGTTCTGTCAGTCTTTCCCCAGTAGTTCCAATGCTCTTTGGAGCTCAATGTGAAGCAACCTCTGTGTCCTCTGCTCAACAAGACCGACCTGTTTTTGTGCATTGATGTAAGAAAACACATCATTAATGACTGACTCACTGTGCCAAGTGTTCAAAAGGCTGTCATTTTACACAAGCGAGTGAAGAGCTCAGGCTTTATTCTAGGGTTTGAAACACTTTCCTACTAGACAAACAGAGAGGAACATCTGAGAATTTAACAATAACTTTAGTCAGAAGGAAAATATTTTAAAGCCTATAGACAAGCAAAGAGCCGGTAAGCAAGCCCAACTGACTTTCAATTGATTATTATTGTTGATATGATCCTACTTGAATCAAGGATAATATCAAGTATATACAAAAAAAAAAAAAAGAAAGAAAAATTCCCTTCTCACCCACCACGGGTGGTTCTTATCCTCTGAGCTTGGGTCCTCTTCCAGAGGCCTGGGAGCTTGAGGGTTCTGCACAGTATCTTTGCTGTGCCTAGAACTGCACATTTCTGGACTGAGATGTCTGATGTTGTTCCTGGGATCTGTTGTAGCCACTGCTCCAGTTTGGGGGTGACTGCCCCAAGGGCCCCGATGACCACAGGCACCACTGTGGTCTTCACCTTCCAGGCCCTCTCCAGTTCCTCCCTGAGGCCCTGGTATTTCTCCAGTTTCTCGTGCTCCTTTTTCCTGATGTTGCAGTCACTCGGTATTGCTACATCCACCACAACGGCTTTCCTCTGTTGTTTATCCGCTACGACAATGTCCGGTTGGTTCGACCTTACCATTTTGTCTGTCTGGATCTGGAAGTCCCACAGGATCTTAGCTCGGCCATTTTCCACCACCTTTGGGGGTGTTCCCCACTTTGATCTCGGGGCTTCCAGTCCATATTCTGCACAGATGTTTCTGTACACTATGCCTGCCACTTGGTTATGTCGTTCCATGTACTCTTTTCCTGCCAGTATCTTGCACCCTGTTGTTATGTGCTGGACTGTCTCAGGGGCCTCCTTGCACAACCTACACCTTGGGTCTTGTCTGGTGTGGTAGATCTGGGCCTCTATTGCTCTGGTTTTTATGGCCTGTTCCTGGGCGGCCAGGATGAGGGCCTCTGTGCTGTCATTGAGTCCAGCTTTTTCCAGCCATGGGTAGGGCTTTCTGATATCAGCCACTTCAGTTATTTGCTGGTGGTACATCCCATGTAGGGGTTTGTCCTCCCATGATGGTACCTCCAGCATCTCAACTTCTGTTCTCCATTGTCTGAGACATTCACTGAGCACATTGTCTGATGAGGCTTTGTCCCTGATGTATCTATGGATCTTGGATGTTTCATCCTGGACAGTGGTTCTCACACTCACTAGTCCTCTGCCTCCTTCCTTGCGGCTCGTGTACAGTCTCAGGGTGCTGGATTTGGGGTGGAACCCTCCATGCATTGTTAGTAATTTTCGTGTCTTAACATCTGTGGCCTGTATCTCCTCCTTTGGCCAGCTAATTATTCCTGCAGGGTATCTGATTACTGGCGAGGCATAGCTGTTTATTGCCTGGATCTTGTTCTTGCCATTGAGCTGGCTTCTCAGGACTTGCCTTATTCGTTGGAGGTATTTGGCTGTGGCTGTTTTCCTTGTGACCTCATCGAGGCTGCCATTTGCTTGTGGTATTCCCAGGTACTTGTAACTGTCCTCTATGTCTGCTATTGTTCCTTCTGGGAGTGAGACCCCTACCGTGCGAATGACCTTCCCTCTCTTTGTGACCATCCGACCACACTTCTCTAGTCCGAATAATCCCAATGTCTGTGCTGTAGATCCTGGTGGTGTGGATCAGTGAGTCGATGTCTCGCTCACTCTTGGCGTACAGCTTGATGTCATCCATGTAGAGGAGGTGACTGATGTTGGCTCCATTCTTTAGTCGGTATCCGTAGCCAGTCTTGTTGATGATTTGGCTGAGGGGGTTCAGGCCTATGCAGAACAGCAGTGGGGACAGAGCATCTCCTTGGTATATGCCACATTTGATGGACACTTGTGCAAGTGGTTTGTAGTTGGCTTCAAGGGTGGTTTTCCACAGCCCCATCGAGTTTGCAATGAAGGCTCTCAGGGTCCTGTTAATGTTGTACATCTCTAAGCATTCAATGATCCAAGTGTGTGGCATTGAGTATAGGCTTTCTTGTAATCTATCCAAGCTGTGCACAGGTTGGTGTGTCGGGTTTTGCAGTCTCGGGCAACTGTGTGGTCTACAAGGAGTTGGTGTTTGGCTCCTCTGCTATTTACGCCAATGCCCTTCTGTGCCGTGCTCATGTATTTATCCATGTCTCTGCTTATCTTAGCCGCTATGATGCCTGATATGAGCTTCCAGGTTGTGGAGAGACAGGTTATTGGTCGTTAGTTGGGTGGGACTGAGCCCTTTGATGGGTCCTTCTGGATCAGGATTGTGCGCCCTTCAGTTAACCATTCAGGGTGAGTCCCATTTTGTAGCAGCTGGTTCATTTGGGCTGCCAGTCGCTCATGGAGGGCAGTGAGCTTCTTTAGCCAGTAGGCATGGATCATGTCAGGCCCTGGTGCTGTCCAGTTTTTCATACCTGAGACTCTTTCTTGGACATCTGCCACAGTGATGGTTACCGGGGCTTGCTCAGGGAGGTTGCTATGGTCATCTCGTAGAGAGATCAGCCACTGTGCATTGCTGTTGTGGGACGCCTCCCTTTCCCATATGCCTTTCCAGTATTGTTCAGTCTCCAGCCTTGGTGGGTCTGCTCTGTTGTTATTACCCTGCCATTGAGAGTACACTTTAGCTGGTTGGGTGGAGAAGAGCCGGTTTATCCTTCTGGCTTCATTCTCCCTTGTGTATTTCTTTAGGCGACTGGCTCTGATAGTTGGCTCACTTCCCTCCTTGTCACCTTGATTTTGGTCTCTAGCCATCTTTTCCATGGTGGGTACTGACTCTCATGGTTGCTCTTATAGCCAAGCAGCTCAAGGATCACTGATGCTGAGTTGTAAATCAGCTCATTGGTTTCCGTTATGGTGTTGTTAGGGATCGTTCTCAATGCTGCATTCACATCTTCAATGAGGCTTTCTGATGGTACTTCACTCGGCCATTGTAATTGGCGCCGAGGAGGTCTGGTTGTCATTCGTGCCATGATCCTATCTCTCAGGTCAGCTACAGCTTTATTCAGCTCCGATTCCTTCATTGTGGCTGCATACTCCCTCTCTGAGCGGGGACTTGTAGTTAAGCCCCGCCCATCCTGACATCCAGGTTCCTCCTCTTTGCCGATAGCATTTGTGTTGTACCTCGTCAATCTCAAGTTGTGACAGCAATTGCCATTTGCGGATGTTGGAACACTGAGCTACTAGTTGTTTAGCACTTAGTGTAGACTGGGGATGTCGAAGTAACCATTCCTCCCTCAGTCTTTGCATATAGCCTCTCCGATTAAGGGCTACTTGAGTAGTAGCATTCCAACAGATCCAAATTTTCACCTCTCGCCCATTGCCGTCTTGTTCCAGTATCCATTTATCGTCAAGGTGCTCTGGTTCCCCAACACCTGACGCAGACCTTGTTTGGCCGGGCGACGTCTGAGCCGGCATGTTTCCTTGCTTCTCAATGTCTCTCATGGTCTGGGACCATGAGAGACATTGTCTGAGACCATGAGACCATGAGAGACACTGATGAGGCAATGTGTCTTTTTCTGAAGGCATTTCAAATCTTTTCCTTTGAGTTTGGCTAGTTTTTCTATGATTATTTGTTCAGTACTTGATAACAGATTTTGAACTGTGTTCTTTAGATAAGGGGTGGGGTGTGGGGTAAATCAAGAGGTAATAGCCTGAAGCCTGTCTAAATGTTCTGTCATTGAGAGAAGAGACAAAAACCTGTCACAGCCTCATGACCTGAAAATTTTACCATCCTTTTGGTTAAGCATCCAATGAATGCAATGTTTTTTTCCGATAACTGTCATGATGTAGTTAGTTGAGGGACCCAATTGCAGCAGGCTTGAAATGTTGAGTTGTGTGGAATATTTAGTAAGAAAAAGAACAACAACAAAAAACTCACAAGAAAACAAGGAACCCCAAAAGGAACATGAACCATAAATCCAGGGAGAGAAGACGAGAAAATAAACTGAAGTAGGATGAGAGAATCTGGCGAGGAGTGACTGACGATGACAGTCTTACATACTGGGCAGGTTGAATGCTCAACAAAAGATCTGGGCTGATTAACTAACTGATTGCAGGTGTGAGGGAGAGAGAACGTGGCAGACGGGATGAGGGAGAGTGCACAGGGGACCAGGAAATAATTCCAACAGTCAAGAATAACTAAAGAAATTTAATAAAACTAGAGTAACAAAGAATAACCATAAATAGAAACACTTAAGAAGTACTGATCTAAAGGAAAACAAGAACAAGACAAATCTGAAGAAAATAAGAATGAAACACAAGGTAATAATGCAACTAGAATGAAATCAAACTACCAAAACAACTCAAAAATCTGGAATCCTAACAATAATAGCTCTTTAGGCTAAGAATAAAATCTTATTACAGGCCTGTCAAACTGTATTTTGTTTAGTAATGTCTACAAATTACAACAAATTAGCACCTTCTCTATTGTCACCAACCAGTTAATGTCTGTTTTGACTGTGTCTTTGTGACAATTTGCTGGTAACAGAGTTCCTTAAAACCTCAACAGTGTTGTCTGATATGAATCGACTGGACTGACTGGAGAAACCTTTTCAGTGAATGGGTTATTCATAAATTAGACTAAGACATTTTAAACAAACAAAATACATTTTTGTTCTGATCATTGTTTTTTTGCTGAATTAAAAATGTGCTTAAAAGCACCAGTATCGCAAATAAAACATTCTGAAAAACCCGTAGAACGCTTGAGAAAATATTGATAAAGATTACATCAAAAAATTACAAGGAAACCAGAGTTTTTGAAAGTATGAAGATGAAGGAAATAGATATGAATCAAAACAGTTGTACTGCATAACTAAAAGAAATGTGGGGAGACAAATAAGGTAATCTTTTCTGTCAAATAAGAAAATGTTCACTGTTTGTAAAATATACCACCTATTGCTTAGGATTTTAAAGTCACTTTGTCTTTTTTGGAAGTTCTTTTAGAGAAATGCCAGAGAAATACTAGGGTTTCCTTTTTAGCATGGAGTAGCACACTGACTCCCAAGATACAAGCTAAAAACAATCTTTCAGAAAAACATGCTCACGCCTGAAAGCTGTCTTGTTATTTTTCTTTGTTTTCTCAAATTTTGTATTCCACATAGGAAACATATATTTGTGTCTTGCCAGACTAACTGTCTGGACAAACATTAAGTTAATGTAGTTCTCCTGTTTACAGATGACAACATGGCAGCTGAAAAGAAGATGTCATTTCGCCGGGTTGGAAGTATGATGAGGTGTAGATCTGAGGGCACATTAATTGATCTCAGTGATGATACGCCATCCAGTGATAAATTGAATGGTAAATATCTAGACAAAAATACTCAAAGATGTTTCAATATCCTAAAAGATGTACTGACCAAGCTCTCCTGTCTTAAAGGTGGCTTTGTACCAGGAAGAACACAGACATCAGATTGGCAGTTTTCACATCCAGAAAAATCAGTGTCCTCTCAATCCAAAAACCCTTTTTGGAAAAATCTATCGAGATCCAATCCATTCCTTGATGATATTGTTCACAGTAAACCAACTTCCAATGGATCAGAAGTAAAAACAGGAGGAACAGCACATCCAGATGATGGTAATGATGATGGCACAAGCATATCTTCTGATGAAGACAGCATTGGGAACTTTAGTGTGAACAGACACAAAACCAGCAACCAGTCTGGGAGATGGAGGAGCGCTTCAGACATTCTCAGTGATCTGGAGAAAAAGGGGCCAACATTTAGGAACAACTCCAGACCACCTGGACCTGTGCTGAACCCAGACTTTGAGTGGCTGAAGAATGACAGAGAGGCCTATAAGATGGCCTGGCTGAGCCACCGGCAGCTGACCCGCTCCTGCCTGGACTTAAATGTGATGAGCCAGAGCCCTGGGTGGGCCCAGACCCAGGCTACACATTTTCAGGTTATTAGTAAGATCAACCACAGTGGAGGCTTAGTACAGTTAACCGAATCCAAAATTAGCATCCATGTCCCACAAGGGCACGTTTTGCCCGGAGAAGTTCAGGAAGTGACCCTGAAAGCTATGCTGGACTCTCCTCCTTGCCTCAACAATAACTGCATGACAACCATGAGCCCACTTCTCGAGGTGCTTCTTAGTAACATCAACACAAAGGAGTGCTTGTCCTTGGAGATGAAACTCTCAGGGGAGGTAAAGGACAACCCGGAAAGTCAGGTGATGACCACTGTGTTTGGAATGGTGTCTAACAAACGACAGGGCCCATACACCAAAATGAATGACTGTTACGTTGACAAGAACTTGATTCGGATGAAACTCCAGGATCTGAAGACGCATTTTTTTGTGATAGCAGTGGCAGAGGCCTCTGCTCTCCAGCCACCCACCACATCAGTTTGGGATTACCTCAGTCGACAAATCACTGTTGCGGTCTACGGCCCAAGGTTCATCCATCCATCATTTAAGGCTGTAATAGTCGTCTGCTGTCATGAAGATGTTCCTCTTAAGCTTCCTTTCTCAGATGTATGCAAAGGTAATAAAAACCTGCCCCCACTTGTGCTGCAACTTTGGGGGAAACACTCATTCAAACCAGATATGTTGAAGGACTTTACTGTAGGGGTGGATGTTAAGGGATCAAACTTTGTTATCAACTCTGAGGACAAAGTGAAACAAGTCAGGCAAAGTCGGCTCAAGATCGGGACAGTTTTGCATCTACCAGTGTCAATATCTTGCCCTAGGAAAGCAGAGATGACTCCTTTTCAGTTAGACATGCAAGTGATAGAATCGAATTCGTCATCAACATCAGCCGACTTTCAGGTTTCTTCCCCTCCTGCACCACCCATCAGGTCAGAGAAGAGGCAACCAAAGAATGTGGGAAGAAAGATTGATATTGGAAAAACATTTTCCATTCCAGAGGAAAGCGTTTCGGATTTACCCAAATTCAAAGACATTCCACTGACTCTGCAGTGGTACGGGGTAGCCCTAAAGACAGTGTTACGTCAGCCACGCGTAGAATATCTCCTGGAGTATTTTAAGGGTGAAACTGTGGCTCTGCTTTCTAGAGAGACTGTCAGGTCAGTCGGTAATTTGAAGGTGAAGGAATGGTACATCGGATCCCTCAGAGGCAGAATTGGCTTGGTCCACTGCAGAAACATCAAACTCATAGCAGTGGACCAGGTGATGGACTTCAGTGATGCACAAGTCACCACAGCAGTTCTTTTAAACAACATGACACTGCCCTTCAGGAAGCTCACGTACATGTATTCTGCCATCCAGACATTGGTCACACAGCACATCACAAGCTGGAGAGGTTTCGCAGATGCTTTAGAGTACAAAAACGAGCCTCTGGAAACAATTAAGAGAAGATATGCCAAAACTGATGCTGACAAGGTGGCTTGTGTTCTGGAAAAGCTGAAGGAGGACTGCCACAGTGAGAAGTCAAGGAAAAAGTTCCTGCATGACCTAATGGTGGTACGTGCATGAAAAGGGCTTTCAGTCAAATGTATCAAACTCATGTCTGTCCATGCTGTGTTGGTAAATCCTTTCTGTGCACTTGTAAAAATATTGTTTGTGTTTTGTTTGTTTTTTTTTTCATCATCATCAAGGGGCTACTGAAGATGAACAATGTGAATCTAGTGGCTCAGCTCATTCAGAATACAGTCATTCTGTCGACGGCTGTGGAGCTGGGGATTCGATGGCGGGAGCTTGCAGAGAAGTTGGGAAAACTAACCAGTGCTCAGATAGCTGCTTATGAAGCTCCTCACCGAGGGAAGGACGATGAAGTCAGTCAGCAGGTCAGTTTAACAGTTAGTAAATGAGCATTATTCTTTCCTGGATTTGTCATGTATCACCTACGTGTACATCTCAATAAACAAAAACATGAGAAGTTAATCTGTATCAATAATTAAATTCAGGTTTCTACAACTTATTATACCAAGGTACATCTCTGGGCTTTGATTTAGCCATTTTTTCATTAATTCTCAGCCAATGCTTGGTAGATTTATTGGCATGGTTTTAGGTTATTGTCTGGTTTAAAGATTCAGTTTTTGCCTCAGCTTACTTTTTTTTTTTTTTTTTTTTTTCACAGATAGTCTGACATTTTTTTCTGTTTCATGATTGACTCATCCTTGCATTAGGATGGATGTTTCTTTTACTTCAAAACAAATTAGATCATTTTTAACATTAACATTTCTGATCACTTTTACCTCTTAAATCGTGCTCTTTGACAGTCCATGTGGAAGCCTGCCTATGACTTCCTGTACTCCTGGAGCCTTCGTTATGGAGACAGCCACAAGGACATGATCCAAGAGCTTCACCTGGCCCTGGATAAAATGAAAAACCCTGTCACCAGGCAGTGGAGGCATCTGACCGGTGTGCTCATCACGGTGAACTGCTTAGACATCTTTCAAGAAACAGCTTTCCCAGAATCCTAAGTGTTTCACACTGTTGTGCTGAAGCAGGCTTTGTGTGAAAAGCACGAAACATGTTACGTACTGACATCTTTACTTAAGACACAAAACTCTCAGAGAATTTCACTTTAGCTGAAAATTCTCTGAAACACCATAACTAACACGTCCCGGCAGGCAGTGATTTAAAAGTGTTGAAGATGTCTGTGCAAATGACAAATATGTGCAGAAGAAATTGTAATTTTGCTTGTGTTTATGATGTCAGTAGTGACTTACTGATACCCTAGATATTAATAATTTAAACTGGTGTAGGACCCTTTGTGTTATTTTCTTTTTTATATACATAGCAGAAATTTCTCTGCAAACCTTTTCCCATTCAAAGTGCACTTTCTTTCTACAAATCTTCAATGATTAAACAGCAGATTCAGAAACATCATTTTAACCCACCTCATTTGATATTATTCATACATCAAATCAATAGTGTAATCTTTTGATTTTTAAATTATGTAATTTTTAAAATCAAATTAAAATTGATTTTAATTTGATTTTTGTAACAAAAGTTACAAAAGTGTAACTTTTGTTGCACTTCTGGACATGTTTTTTTTGTTTGTTTGTTTTTTTAAATACATTTTACATAAGTATACTGTAAAAAACAAAGAAAAAAAATGTTCCTAAATGTCATGTGGGCGTACAGCATTGGGAGTCTGAATTTCTTTTTTTTTTCCAGTTTGTGGTGAAAATAAGGCTGTTTTACCAAAGGAAAAGTTACATAAGATGCTTAAACAAAAGAAGGTGTCTTCTATGTGTTATAGACTGCTTTTTTGCATATTTGTGTTATTTTTTACTATAAAATTTTAGATAAGTAGGAATATTATAATTTCATAAAGGAAATAAACAACACAGTGGCTGTATCTTTATTTAATTAAGTTCGTCCTAAACAATACTGTGATCTAATGTAATGTGCACACAAAACGACTTTTATGTCCATCATTCCCAGATGGGGTAGTGGATATGAAATGAGAATACATATATTAAAAATGCCTTGCAATTGTGTCACCATGATATTAATTTATAATAATACATAAAACTATGAAGAACGTCCTGTCTATATTGGTTGTAGGACCAATTTTTAATTTAACAACAAATAGAACTTTTAAAAAATCAAGAATGATCACTATATTAAAAATAGGTCTACAATAAAAATTGGATTACAAAACCTTTGAATGAAATAGGGTGAAATGTGGAGCTAGAAAACTTCTGAGACATTTCTTTTTCAGGTGCAGTGAGGCAGTAAATATTTTGACTAATGCAATGCGACTGGCTTTGTTTGGAGCCCTTTTTATAGCAGCGGCAGCAATTGGAGAGTGCAACAGTTATCTATAATGAATATTGTAATATTGAGAGTTTGCATGCTTTCATTCTGGCTGGTGTCCATAGGTGTGTGGGTGTGTGTGTGTGTGTGTGTGTGTGTGTGTGTGTGTGGGGGTGTGTGTGTGTGTGTGTGTGTGTAACTGTGACTATATCTCTTTTAAAAGGTCCACATGGCAAAAATATCCTACGGGCTAATGAAAGAAGCTGGATTCAACTTTAACAATTAATTTCTGAAAACATGAGAAAAACAGCAGAACCAGGCAATGAGCAAGAATCTGGAAAGATGGTTTTATTGTAAAATTCTGTTCCGTCAATTAGATATATTGTGCTAATTTTACATCATTCTTTATTCATATTCTGGGCTTTATTGAAGTAAAACAGATTAAACATCCAAGTCCTTTTCATAATGAGGATGACAGATATAGTGACAACCGCAAAAATAAAGCTGCTCTGTCTAATAAATTAATAATAAATAAATTAATAATTATTTATTATTAATAAATAATCAATAATTATTTATTATTAATAAACAATAAATTATTATTATAATAATAAATATATTATTTATTATTATAATAAATAATAATCCTGGTCAAATTCAAGATAAACTAAGTATCTTGCATCACTGACAAAACCTCGAAATATTTCCTATACCATCAGAGATTGAACAGTTGAGAATAGATTAAAAGGCACACTCTTCCTCTAACATATTTACTTACATTAATTAAAAAAGTCTGACAAGTTTTCTAACATAAACATTTACACTTACATCAAATATTTTTTTAAAAATTTTTTTGGCTCCCTAGCGTGAACAACATAAAAGCTGAAAGTTATTTGGAATCTAAAGAAAACCTATATTGCTTTTAGACAATTATTTTTGCAACAATTCTATCTAAATCCACAAAATAGACTGAGGACATTTACTCCACTGGGTGGCGCAATTGCATTGTGCAAGATGGCAGAAATTAAGGCCCGTTAGTTTCTGTCACATGTCAAGAATCAAAACATTTCACTTCAGAAACAAATAAAGGCTTCTGGAATGCTATGACATTATTAAATTTGTATTATTTTATTTTATTTTATTTTATTTTATACTGGGGTTTCCAAAGTATATAAATATTTATGAATAAATACCAACATAATTTTGAATCTAGCTTATTGAGCATTTTGCATCACACTTATATTAGTAAAATGATATGAAATATCTAGTTAGTGCACATCAGTGCTGCTATGAGTGAGAATGCTCAAATTTTACCTCTAGTTTCAGAAACCCACAGTCACAAGGGTCCATCTACAAATCACTATTATGAACAGAAGCATTCCTCTGTCCTCTAGGGTATATAGAACTTCATTTGGTTTGCCTTCATGATATATGTTTAGGCCAAGAAGTCATTTAGTGCTTAATTTATTAGCCTGCTGATTTATGCCTGCTGCTGCAAACATGCTAAAGGTGGTATCTCCCAGCCCCACTTTAGCTCCGCTCGTTATTCCATCCTCTAGCACTTTCAAAATGCACTCTAATAATCTGGTTATAGATGATGTGAATGTGGAGAAAGTATAGCAGTGAGGAGAAAAAAAAACAAAACAAAAGCTTTTTCGTTTTTGTTTCTGCACTTCATTTGTCGC
This sequence comes from Poeciliopsis retropinna, assembly GCA_010277075.1. NCBI lineage: Eukaryota > Metazoa > Chordata > Actinopteri > Cyprinodontiformes > Poeciliidae > Poeciliopsis > Poeciliopsis retropinna. Next base: position 15,552,500 of record VMRM01000007.1, on the reverse strand, counting down.
TGTTGCTTCAGTGAGTCTGAGGAGAATTGAATGCAGAGAATGTTGAAAATGTCTCAACTTGGAGCTCAATTTATTTAGAAACATTAAGCCTGGTCACGACTACGCACCAACAGAAGGAATCTTGACATGGGTTTAGTTGTCTTCGCATCAGTACAAAGCATTGTGACTCATCTGTCCTTGTTCAGAGGAGAAGCTCTTTAAAACATAATTTCAGGATCAGTTGCATTTACAATGCCAAGGCGAGCCTGTAAAATAAAATCCAGGCTTCTAATGTAATGTCAGGACTGGTCACAAAAAACGATAGAGGCAGCTGGAGTTTGGTAACCCTGCAGGGATTCATAATTTCCACTTTACACAAGAATTTGTTTGTGTGTTGCAGGTTATAGGGTGTTGATTGTTGCCCGGAGATCAGTGCTTTTCTTATGACTACCAGCCTGCATGGAGCCTCTCCCCATGGCCACCGCTGGGAATGAGGAAGTTCTTTACAGAATGACTCACAGAGATGGAGAGAGAGAGAGAGAAAAAACAACTTGCAGCATTTGGCAGCAGCATAGAGAGAGTTTGTGAGTAATAGGCCATCCACATCCTTGGACACCTCACTTTACTCGCACTCTCTTTTTCCATTAGCCAGCCTCAAATTATCTGACTTTTGGAATAGTGGAACTCAGCGGTTATAAAGATTTTAGACAATTAAAAGACACGTACGAGTGCTTTTTCACTTCTTACGCCATCGGAACCTTCAAAAAGTTTTAATTTACCAACAAAATTTTACATTCACATGGGCTGATGACGCATGTACAGTAGTTTTTTTTTTTTTTTTTAAGTTTTGTTTTTGATAGTTGAATTATTTATTGTTGTTCAAGTTATTCAAAATAATCTTATGGTATCAAATTTTGTTTGGTGAACCTGACCTGTGGGTACAGATCTAATATATCTACAATGACAAAGTTTATGTCCTGCTATTTTTGTATTTTATTATGTTATGTTCAAAACAGTGAGCTTTATGTGGGTCTAAATGCTGAAAGTGTTTTGTTTTGGTCTTATACCGTACCAAACAATGGCCTGATCATCTTGGAATGAAAGCTCAGTTTGCTATCCACAGTTTCTGATTGGCCCCAAGTTCTGAAATAATTACTATCTGACTTTCTTGGAAAATAAGGTAAAGTTCTACTTTAAGCTCTTTTTTTTTTCAGCTGTTAGGAGAGAATGTGCTGGTGTGATTTGGATCATTGTCTTGCTGCATTACCTAATAATGCTTGAGTTTAAGGTCTTAAACAGATGGCTGGAGATTCTCCTTTAGGATTTTCTTTTCTGCTTGTCGATAATGATTTTTATCAAGTTCTGTAGGCCCCGAAAAAGCAAAGACGCAACCACCAGGGTTGACTGTTGGCATGATGTAGTTTCTCCACCCATTAGGCTCACCAGGAGTGCTGGTGTCCATCTCCAGCAGTCAATGGTCGCTGGAGGGACGTTTCACCGGTCTATTGCAGGGCAACATTGAGAAACAACCGTGCCTAAAGAAAATTCAGAGACTCAATCAACCGGACAGCCATGTGTTTGGGCTGTGTGAGTACCTGGAAAGAACCCATGCAAGCACAGGGAGAACATGCAGAAAGACCCTTGTCCTGGGATCAAACCTATGACCTTCTTGCTGCAAGGCAACAGCGCTTCCAACTGCATCACTCATGATGTACTTTCTCCTGTTATATTATTATATGACATATTACAGGATACACATGCTCCAAAAAAGTTACAAGTTTCTCTTATCAGTCCACAGAAGAGCTTGGTTACTGTCACAATGTTTTTTGATAAACATGAGTCAGGTGTTAAGGTTTTTGTGGTCAACAGTGATCTTTGCCTTTCCCCTGGATGCGTATTTTGCTCTGTGTCTTTCCTCTTCATTTCATCTTTAACACCATTCTCAACTGAGACATGAGACCCGTAGTGCTTTATATGTTGTTCTCTCTCCCAAAGCTTTCGATTTTTGAGATATGGGTGTAAAAGAGCTGCATTTTGTGATATGTCAGCCTACTTCTTGCTGTTAAGGAGGTTCTATTCAAGTGATTTATTGATTTTAAACATCTGGCAGTAATTTCTTCTGAATGTGACTTGTGAACATGAATCAAATGATGTGACGAATCACAGTTAATTTTTGATTTTACAAGAGGGGCAACTATGCATTCACGTGGGGCCAGGATGGTTGTGATAGCTTTTTCCCTTTATAAATTAAGTCATCATTTCAAAATTAGTTTTTCTCATTTACCCAATTTGTCTTTGTCAAATGCAAACATTTATTTGATCATCACACAAACGTAAATGCAACAAAGGAAACAAAACCAGCAGAAATATGGCATAGGTTTTTCTGGCACTGTGTTAGAAACCAATGGAAACCAATTTTTTGACAGTTTTAGGATAAATATACTTGACTAGTTTTTGTTATATAGCTTGGAAAGACCCTGCAATTGTTGATTTGACAATGGCCCTTATCCCAGTCTTAGGAAGTGGTAGTGTAGATAAAAGGGTAAGTAGACATTTGTGTGTCATTAAACAAAACTGAACTCTTTCATTTGTGAAATAGACAAAAATAACGAAATCTTCAAAGAATAAACCTGACGGTTGCCTAAAGAGTTTGCAGTTCCTGATTTGACTATGTAGCATCGTATTTTACCGCTGCTAAGTCAGGTGTGAATTGTCTTGAATTTAATTTAGTGCAATGGTTCCCAAATGGAAAATACAACTAATTCAAATAGAAATTTGAGCTGAGTGAAAAGAAAAAAGACAAACTGTTTGTGAGATAATTAATGGGGTTAGGAAAGAAGTAAAAACAAAGTTTAGATCTGCACAAGTGTTTTTCTTGACTCAAACAATATTTGAATCTGACTGGATCACAGGGGGGACCAGACCTGCTAGCATTTATTAATCTATCAAACCTTACTTGTGAAACGCTCTGTGGTTACTGCAGTCCAGTCAACTTTAAGAACAACTGACAAGTTAATAGACCCAAAGTCTCTCTGAAATTTAAAGTATTCCAAGGACTCATGACAAGCCACATCCTGAAAGAGATCATATTGGCCAATCAAGTGTGTGAAAATACAATATTTGGACAGTTTATGAGCTATAGATGCTTTCTGAGATCTTCTGTTGCAAAAAAACTTAAGGTCTCCATAAAATGCAGCACTTTAATCTGGGCTGAGTATCAATGATTTTCACCATAACGACTGCTGCTTAATCCTATATTATGGGCGTATGCTTTTGGAAGTTTCCAGCAGATGGTAAAAACAGGCAAACGCTGCAGGTGTCCACACTTTCTGGCAACGACTCTGTGAAAGGCGTAAGCCCTCCATGTCTGGACAAAACTTCACCATCCATTGAGAATGAAGCTGGTCAAATCTTTTGGTCGTGCGGAAGAGTAAAACGGGCAATTCGTTGGATGGTGATGATCAGACCCCTTCCAATTGGATTGAGAAAAACTACAGATCTGCGGAGGTCTGAGATGCGGTGCGGTGATAAATCTGTCAGAGAAGAGTGTCTCTTTGGTTTATTTCTGTCGACCGAGGGGGAGAACAGGCAGGGCTGCAGGTTTTCCATTCCAAAAACAACAGAGCTGCAGAGGTAGGCTCATTGTGTCGTGACTGATTGCTCTGACTGTAGGAAGAGGAGGAGGAGGAGGATGCTTCAAACTGACACTCAGGGAGGAGTAAAGGTGAACCAAAATGTGGGGGAGATGGGAACACAGCTGCGGTTCAGAGGAGAGGTAGTTTGTATGCGACATGTCATTTAGCTGTGACTTCCTGTAAAAAGGTCCGACTATTTATCCATCCACCCATCTATCTATTGGATGATGTGTGATCGGTGTGTGATCGATCCATGAGCGGCCCATGTGATGCTTTTCACTCGTCCTCTGTTGTTTTTGGCTGCAGATTGGGGTCTACTATGTCTCCTCTGCCCTCATCGCTCCCCAGGTACTCCATTCCCCACCCCCACACCTCTGCCCATTATTCCCTCAAACACTATTCATCCTCATGTGCAGCTGCAGCACTCTGTTTGACCTCCTCTCTCCTCAAGGAGTCCTTATTAACAGGGTCTGTGGTGGGAGTCCTCCCAGCACGTGTGGTTGGAGTGACGAAGCACACTGGACTACCGTTGTCAAGCCCATCATGAAGTCTGCTGTTATGTAGCAAGGCACGCTTTAGCAGAGTTTTGTCACAGATGCAAATAGATAACTAGTCATGTATTAATTTTCTTTTTCTTGTTAACATTTTTGGCTGAGATCATGGCCAATGTTTTTCCTGAAACCTCTGTCTTAAGAAATTTGAATTAGTGTTGTAGAAAATGAACGTTTTTCTGCCATTGTCTCAGTAATTGTTTATCTTCAGGGAATGTCTAATTGTGGATGTTATCCTTCAAAAACATGCTGTCAAATGACCATAGGTCACAATAAAAACGAAAACAGAGCTTCACTTTTTGCTTTAACTTATTCTTCACCAGGAGCAGTGTCCATATAAGTGCAGATGAAGCCCTAATCCATAATCTAGACAGAGTAGTCTATATTTACTACTGAGAATTGGAATTACATTTATACTTTGTCCCTCTGGTATTGCTGGAGGCATAGATAGCAGATGAAATTATGGCGGGGCTAAGAGGTTCAAATAGATGCATCTCATGAAATGATGTAAGTTTGAAGATATCAGAAGATAATAATTTTACAAAATGTTCAAAGATATCAAATAACGTAGGTCATCCAAAGATCAAACAGCCTCCCCTGGTGGTCACAAACAAAAGACACTTCACATGTTTATTTTTGTTATTGTATGCTTTAATATCTTTAAAATGACAGTAGCACAAATAAATAATTTACTATCACAAACGAGCTTAAACCTAGTATACCTGTTTTTTGTTGGGTTTTTTTTTTTTTTTTTTTCAGTTTTTTAAAATTGATTAATCAACATATGATGACCAACTCTTAAATTCTTAGAATCTTTAAAATGGTGCAGGCAGAAATTAAAACTTTTTCAGCACTAATATAGCAGAAACCAACAGCTTTGCAATCCTTTCTGTTCATGACAGCATCTCGTCTGGTAACATAGCAATGCCCAGCAGGTCCAGAAAGCTCAGCAGCAGCTGAGTCGACACACCTACATACATGAGGTATGTATGTCATAAATATTCTGCCACTCCTGCAATAAAGACCATAAAGGCAACATTCCACTGCCCTAAATTACAAATAACCGCAATTTCACAATCAACTTTACTATTAACAAACAAACTTTTTCGTCTACCTGATTTCTACAGCTTCGCTTATCATTTTGACTTTTTTCTTGTCATTTCGAGTTTATTGTTGATTTACCTTTTCCACAATTTTCTCATCAGTTCAGTTTTTTAAAATCATCATCAATATGTTTTCACTACTTGATTATAATAATTATAGATCATAATCAGGATCACAGGAGACCAACCATGTTCTGGTGTTTTTTTGTTTTCTTTTCTTTTTAATGTGATGAAGATTCTGCAATAAACCCTCCCAAGTGACGAACAATGAAAATCAACCATATACATTATATAGCTTTATATTTTTGTTCATATTTTTGTTGTTCAAAATGTTCATTAATGCACAATGACCCTCTTGGGCAAAAAATAATAAACATTACAAATAATCTGAAATGAACACTGACTGACAAGTGTTTCACCAATTTGATGTCACTTGCACAAAACTATGTTGATGTGTATGTTCACAAATAGAAAAACAATACATGGTTGATATTCTATATTTAGCTTAATAATGTCCCCTTGCATTTTAGAAACTAGACAGGTTATTTGTTATCAGTGACATCATTTTATTGTTCTTATTTATGACTGTTTATGACTAAAAGATTATCGGTCTTAGACTAATTAAACTAGGTTAGGGTTATCATAGGGATACTGTATAAGAGAAACAGTGTTGAATCTGTGCATTCAAAAGGTAGTAGCACCTCCTACAAAAATAATAAAGTTACTGATTGTCCATTAACACATATTTTCAGTGCATAGACAGTGTGATGGTCTCTCCTCTATAATCTGGTTGAATGTGTGTGGTCTGCTGCCTGGCATCCCATCATTCAAAGGCAATAGAAAATGTATGGTACTGAACATACATTATAGCTTCAAAAGGAGAAGAAATACTATGTCAAGTTTGCTTAGTGGAGTGAATTCTGTTTTTCTTCAATTCTTGGGTTGTGTTTTTGTTCTTTCGCATAAAATTTGGTCAGTGAAACTCTTCTTCAAACCTGTGGAGGAGGGTCTCTTGTTTGTTTTGTGTGTGTGCATGCGGTTGCCTGTGTGTCTGTAGGCGTGCCCGCACACGTGCGTGGGTGTGTGTGTGTGTGTGTGTGGCAATGCACTGCTGAGATGCCAGGTCTTCCACAGACCCTTTGTCACGCTGAGCTGCCAAGCTGTGAAAACATACTAGACGTTTGTTGGTTTCCAGCGGCTAATAAGGTGTCGTTGTGCGGCCGAGCCATCTGATGTGCCACAGAGCCATTATAATCACATGTGCACTTCTAAAAGATCTATTACTTTTTGCGCAAATGCACGTATCCGCCTGTGTGCACCGAATCAGCCCTTCATTCCTCAGAAATCTCCACTTTTCATGAGATAAGGCTGAAGGACCGAGCAGCCTTCTCTGTTTTTTCTCAGACAAAGTTAAACTGTACTCTTAACAGAAATGCCTTCTTGAGGCCACGATTAGAACCTGCAACATCAAAGTACTCGGCTTTCAAAGGCTTTCTTTTTACAGCTAACTTCAGGAGTCCTGGCTCCTGTGTGTCCAGACAGCTTTTATAAAGGACTGTTTTCATCATCACCTCCCAATTCAACACCCCAAATCCTCCTCCGCCACCACTGCACCTCCGCTATCAGGAAAATCATGTTACTCTCTCTGGATTTGTCTTGAGTGAGACATTTTGAGACTGTTATTGAGAAAAAAAATGCCCAGCTCTGGTACTTGACCTTGTTAGTCTAGAAGGGGTTGATTAGGAGCTATCTGCAGCTTCCTTTTGAAGAACGCACTTCTGTCTTTTCTCCTCCCGCTCAGTTGATCCATCTTGGTGAGCTGGCACCGGACCCGTTGTGTCTGGCTTTTTAATGGAGTGAACATGACTATTGCTGTCAATTGTGTGGGAGACTTACAGATGCGGAGGACCTCGGTTTGTTATTTCAATAGATATGAGAGGGCTGATAAAGAAAGGCCGGCCCTCCCAGGGCCTGAACTGAAAAAATAAGACGAGGTCTCTGCGGATCTGGAACTGACTCGGTGAGTGAGAGCCAGAGTCGGGTCTGCCTTGACGTGACCTCTGGGAGGGGCACCTAATGACGCCTGGGGGTCACTCCTGACTGCTGTGTCAAATTGCATGAGTCAGTCATTTACATTAGCCTTTACAATAACACCCCGTCAATGCAAAGCGATAAGAATGAAAAATGTCTTTACCAGATATTTTGCCACTGCTGCAGGAAAAGAAAAAAGCTGCTATTGTCACATGATCGTACAGTATGTGTCGTTTATCTCCTTTTGCACTTGTACTTGTTATGTCTCTGTAAGTGGCCGTTGAAGGTTTACTCTTTATTAAAGATCAACACTGGAGGAGATGTCCTGTGATGACATCATATTTTCGGGAAGCAGCTGTGTTTTCTCATGGTTACTTCAGCAGAAAATTGAATTCAGCAGAGAAATCTGCTGAAAAACATAAACCTACTGTGCACGTTTATTATAGTTAAAGACTTGTTTCTTTTAAAAGTGCCAAAAACTGGCTTTATTATATAATGTACAAATCATCTTTAACAGTTAGGTCATTGAAAGACTGCTTTTCATAAGTATTCACACCCTTTAAACTTTTTCCCCCATTGTGCGACAACTACAAACTTGAATGTGTTTTTAGGAATTTTATGTGATAGACCAAAACAGAGACGTGTCTAATTATTTTTCAAAACATTTTACAAATAAAAATCTTAAAAGTATACCTTGCATATTTATCCGGGCCCTGTGAGTCAACACTTTGGAACCCCTTTCTCCTACAGGCTTAAAATCAATTCAATATAAATGAATAAAGTTTACTTATCTAGAGACAGTACTTTTGTCCATTATTCTTTGCAAGCTCAGAATGATATCAGTGCTAGCTTTCCACCAAACATAGCCGTTATAATATTGGACAAGTTACATTTTGGTCTCAGGGGACATCAGCACCTTCTTCCACGTCTTTAGGCGAACTACTTATGGCTTTTGTTCTTGACTCTCTTCTTGTCACACTTCCATAAAACCAAGATTTATGGAGTGCATGACTGCTTGTTGTTCTGTCAGAAGATTTTCCCACCTGAGGCCTGGATCTCTGCAGCTTCGTGATTAATCGGCTTCTCTGATTAATGCTACTCTTGACATCTGGTGGAGAGTATAGGTATAAATTTATAGGTATACATTTGTAATTTGTATCTGTTTTCAAGAGCTCTATGAGACGTTCAAAAGCCTTTTCCCCAAACCCTCCTCATGAGCCCCAACCCATCTCCCCTACCAAGCAACACACTTCCTGCTGTGTTTCTAGGTCTTCATCACGCTTTGTTGACTAATACCTCTAACAAACCTCCACAAACATGTGTCCACATAGTAAACTTGATTCACTAATTGGTTTAAACTGTGCTACACTGAGGGGGATGACAGAAAAGCAGCTGGCTGAATGTGAATCCCTGGATGTGGACTTTGGTGTCACAATGTGACATAATGTAAGAAGGACTTGCACAGGAGCTAATTAGGCAGACTTCCTTATAATTATTAGAATGATAAAAGTGTGTTCTAATAATAATCAAACCATCCATTTTCTACACCCATTTATCCCTGGCAGGGTCGTGGGGGGGTTTGATTCTTATCTTCAGCAGTTGGTTGTTGAGATGCAGGTTTCACTTGGATCAACCTGTCAGTCCATTAAAGTGCAACACAGAGACACAAAAAGCAAAAAACTATATGTAAGGGCAATTCGGAAGAACCGGCAACCGAACATATTTTTAGACAGTGGAAGGATGCAAGAGAACCTGGAGAAAATGCATCCATAAAAAGAGAACTAACCAGAGCCAGGATTCCAAATCTAGGAAATGCTCAAGTAATTTGTTGAGTTTGCTTTTTTTTTTTTTTCCTGGATGAATGACAGTATTCCTGATTTCAAGAGTGAATTAATCAAAAGAACACAGTCACCAATTGTTGTACCATTGTCTTAAATGGTTCAAGTCAGTAGCGTCTTTGTTCTTCTTCTCCAGTCTGCTTATTATGATCCCAGGCAGAAATAGAAATGCTAATACAACCACCGGCATGTTTCTGGTTTAAACCTAACCTCCCTGATTACTGTTCTTTATACAACTGTACTTTTTAACAATACAACATTTGTCTAAAAGAGTTTGAGGCTTTTTCTGTCTATTTCTCATTCCACTGTGCTCCCATGGTTAAAAAAAAAAAAAATCTCTTTGGAAGGTTTTACTTAATAATCAGTCTGAAATGTTTTTTCTTACTAGCTACTTTTTTGTCAAAGTAACATTCACTGTCATCCCGACTGTTTTTTCTTATGGTCAGAGAGTTTCAAAATTGTCTTAAGTTATTGGGTGTGGTCTCTGGTAGCTGATGTATTAGGACAAAAATGGAAAATGTAACAAGAAAAACAATTTGTTAAGAACCATGTATGACCTGAGGATTCTGACAATATGTTAATGTATGTGTTTCTCTCTCTCTCTCTCTCTCTCTATATATATATATATATATATATATATATATATATATATATATATATCATCCATTTAAGGGTTTAGGTTCGGCTGGTGCTGTATTGAATAAAAATACAGGAATTTGCGATATAATATTAACCGCACATTCCTCCCTCCTTGTCTTGCACCTTGTGGCAAAGTCTAAAAAAGGGCTTTTGTAAATTTAAATCCTTAGTTGGGATTTTGGCTACTGTTGGTTACAACACAGCACATTGAAAAAGTAAAAGATGTGCACATCATATATTATATGATAGGTTTTTCTAGTGTAGTTTTGCGTTCCACCATACAAGTCAAGCGAGAAGTTTGTATTTATCCATTACGGGAGTGGATGCCTTGTGTATGCTGGGATTTTAATGCAATTTCTGAAGTGATAAAACAATGAATTAAATGATAAGGATTACATTAGTACAGAAATATTAGTACATGACCTTGGGCCCTTTTAACATATTAGCAAAGTCTGAGCCTGGTGCATTGTTGTGACTTTGTAAGGATTAAAGAAATGCATAAATTAGATTAAAGAATTGAGTATCCTTAAGAAGCAATAATTAAGTACAATTCATCCTCAAATATTTGTACTTACCAGTGCTAATGGTTACAAATTTGCTTTGCTTATGAGCCAATTTAAAAAAAAGTAGCCATTTAAAGAATGGCTACTCCTAGAATACTTCAAATGACACGTTTATGTGCAGGACTAAAACTTTGTCTCTACTTTTCATTTTAATTTAAGGCGTAGGCTCATCAATCTGTCATATAAACCTTTAGTTTAAATCTCCTGTGTTATCTGTTCTTCTGCTGAGAGCTCTCCAGATAAAAGAGAGGCCATGGTTACGCAAGTCGGCTGAAAAATCCCTTCCCTTACCTGTGTTGCTGCAGCAGGTAGAGCGTAACGAGATCAGCACCATGGACAGAGGCACAGGACAGGTGTAGTCACCTGAAACACACTCAAGCTGCTCTATTTTGTCATCTTAAACAGAGAATGTCTGCAAATTTTAAACATTAAAAGATGACATTTAGAATTTAGTTTGCAAAGAAGGAATTTTGATAAAAATTGCCAACAAGAATAAATGAGGTGAGGTGATCATCTGTTCTTGTAAAAATGTAAAAAATTGAAATCTAAATCTAAAAAAAAAAACTCAATCCACACTTAAACAAGCCTGTGCTCCCCTTAGAACAATACCTCACTCTGAGGCCTCCAACAAGATGTAAATGGATGTTTCACTGGTGTTGTGACCTCTGACCCAGAATGCCCCCCTGCTTCCTGAGCCAGATGCTGCTCCTGTGGACCACAGTCTTCTCAAACCTAAACAAAGTAATCCTCCACTAAACAAGATGGATATTGTATCACCAGCCCTGTTAATGCGACAGAGTCAAGCACACAGAGCTTCTCTTCTCTCTGCTCTGAATCAGAAAACAGGCAGTTGCTTCCACTGTGGATGTACAAACACAAATTGCATAACAATGTATTGTATGCTGCTGCATACTTTCTGTTATATTTTTGCTGAATGGAAACAAATGTTTCAGGCAAGTTATAATAAAATAAAAAAAATTTTTAAATTGCAATTTGATTATACGTTGTATTCAATGCCTTTCAAAAGTATTCATAAGCCTTGAACTGCTAAAATATAAATTTATTTTGATGAGGGGTAAGGTGATAGTCCGACAGAAATTGTGTAAATTTGTGGAAACAAGACAAGGTTTTTCTGCTTTTAATTCAATTTTAGAGTGTGGGATGAATGCAATCTTCTTCGCCAAACAGCTCAAGGTTGTTCAGATTTTACAAAAAGGATGTTTGAACAGCAATCTTTACAGTCTTTATTTTAGCTCTCACTTTATGCTTAGGGTCGTTGACCTGTTGGAATCTGAACGTCCTCGGGAGTCTAAAATCTTTTGTCTCTAATGGGTTTTCGTGATGGATTGCCCTGTAGTTAGCACCATCAATCTTCCTATCAACTCTGCTTGTCTTGCGCTGCCAGAGGAAAAGCATCGCAATGGCATGATGCTGCCAGCAGGATGTTTCACCTGGTGTTCATGGTGATGTGCAGCACATCATTTAATATATTTGCTGTGCCCCCTGAATATGGCTAGTGGAAACCATTATTGCTTATGGCTTCCATTTTTACAGTGCCTTTCTTTGGCCACTTTTTTCAGTTCTGTTTTTTCTCACTCTGTCACTTCAGGTGGATAGAGTTCATGTCTTGGTAGGTTTCAGTGGCACTGTGCTCTTTCCAGTACGCTCTAGAAAATGCTCTGTGAGAGTTCAAAGTTTTTCTTTTTTTTTTTTAAACCTAAATCTGCTTTAAACGTCTCCTCCAAATTTTTGTTGATATTTCTGATGGATCACTTGGTCTTCACAATGTTTTTTTTTTTTCTTTTCTTCGCTAAATCTACTTTAACTAACATTTGAGGCCGTCACAGAGCAGCTGTTTCATCAGCAGTATGTTCTACGCAAACATGCAAAAACCTGCATGACCATTATCCATTGGACAGTCACTGACCATCTCCACAAGGGGGACAAGACACAGAAGGTGGCAAAGAAGCTCGATGTTAAACAAAGTACTGTATGCAAGCATGCCATTAGAAAATTGAGTGAAAGAAAAAAGTGTGCTAGAAAAAAATATCCACAGGAAGCAGGAATAAATTAAGCTTTGAGATGATTGTGAATGAAACATAATTTAAGAGACTTGAAGAGATCTGGACTGGAGCTGGATTAATGGGCCGCCGCGCCCAGACTTATTCAAAACATGTTGTAAAACGGTTGTGTTCCTTGTATTACTCTGTTCCTGAATGAGGAGCAACAAAGAGTGGCCACTGAAAAAAAAGTGTCAGAAAATGAATATGTAGCCATGGCATCACTGTATTTGATTAACTTGCTAACCTAACCTCATGGAGAACCTATTGGGTGGGCTACTGTCAAGATAAGATGATTTAAAAAAAAAAAAAGAAAAGAAAAAAAAGCCAGACATCATCAACATCTCAGCAGTGCCACACCTCCCTGACACACAGCATGGATCCATTAATTCATACAAAAGATCTGACCAAGTACCCTGTGCATTTTCCGTAGCTCTGCAGTTATCCCTAGTGCTTGCCCATCCTTTTTTTTACTACACTTTTTCCTTCCACTCAACTTTCCACAAATATCTACCTAGATAGCAATATGTGAATGTCCAGCTTTGCTTGTAATACCCTTTTGTGGTTTGGCCGCAGGGTCAGCAGTCTTCACCATGATTGCACAAGACATACTATAATCTTTATTTGTTTCCTCCCCTGGTTTGATTTTCATTAGCTGTAAACCACAGTCATCTAAATGAACCTAAACAAAGGTTTGAGGCACATCACGTTGTATGGAAAGAACTCATCAAACACAAAAGATTCATTTTGTCAACTGAACTTTTGCTCTAAATTTGCATTTTTGCCACATTCAAATTTAAGTTGCATTTCTAAAAAGTTTAACAAAGAAACTTGATCTTTGTGCAGAGCTTCTCAAGCAGTTTCTCGGATGTTCCCGCCCCTCAATTCGCGTATTTCAACTTCTCAGCCAATCATGTCCTCCCAAACAACAAAAAAAGTTTACTACATGTAGCCTATAAGACGTTCTTAAGTTTCTCAACTAACAGAAGAGGGTTTTTTTTCCCCCCTCCAAGGAACCTATTTATGGATTGTTTTGCGGTGGATCTTCAGGTGGACCGTCTCCCAGGCTTCTCATGAGAGGGGAGTGAGTTCTCGGACCCCTCTCTGGCCCTACGTCTTCTCAGGTGGGAGATGTCTGAGGAAAATCTGGGGGAAGAGTCGGGAAGCTCCCCCGTCTCTCCTGCGGACAGCCTGAGCAACAGCGAGGGGGAGCCGGACAGGCAGCCGAAGAGAGGCGGCGGGAGAAAGCGGAGGACGAGCAGGAAAAGCGGGGACGACTCGGACAGCCCGACGCCGGGGAAAAGAGGGAAGAAGTCCGGCAGCAGCAGCCCGCAGTCCTTCGAGGAGCTCCAGTCGCAGCGGGTGATGGCCAACGTCCGGGAGCGACAGAGGACCCAGTCCCTGAACGAGGCGTTCGCGGCCCTGCGGAAGATTATACCCACGCTGCCCTCGGACAAGCTGAGCAAAATACAGACCCTAAAACTCGCTGCCAGGTACATCGACTTCCTCTGCCAGGTGTTGCAGAGCGACGAGCTGGACTCCAAGATGTCAAGCTGCAGCTATGTGGCTCACGAGAGGCTGAGCTACGCCTTCTCCGTGTGGAGGATGGAGGGAGCTTGGTCCATGTCTACATCTCACTAACATCTGGAGACTTTTTTTATTATTATTATTACTCTTATTTTTTTTTTCTTCATTATTTTTTTTTCTTTTTGCCCAAAATGGTACGCTTAAGTTTTGTTCTACTAATATGCATGACTCATAACTGAAAAGAAAAGTGCTGCCAACTGAAAATATTATGCAACCTAATAATCCAGTAGTTCAAAGCTTAGTTTGCCTCTCTGCAAAGTTTCATGTTGCAAATAACCCGTTATCTAACCTACAGGTGACTGCTGAATCTACTTATCAAATTCTGAAGGGACATTCTGGAGGAGTCCAATGCTGGAAACATGGGATCAACCGAACCAAAGACGACTCTGTGGCTCTGCATGCATGAGGACAACATATATATATATATATATATATATATATATATATATATATATATATATATATATATATATATATATATATATATATATATATTATGTGTGTGTGTGTGTGTGTGTGTGTGTGTGTGTGTGTGTGTGTGGAGAGGAAGAGGCCCCCATTGCTGGGGCCCCATTTTAATGAGCTTTCATGTTGTTGGCGAATGTTACAAATATAATGTCGTTTTTATTTTTATTTTTTTCTTGAGCTTGTTGAATGCATACATTTGGACTTATTTCTGTGGAGGTCAAATTAGATGGCTCACGGCTGACTTTGTGGAATTAACCTGTGCAAAAAAAAAAAGAAAGTAAAAAGAAAAAAAAAAGAAAGACAGAGAAAGAGAACTTTCAGAATGCAATTATTTATTTATTGGTGAAACCTGTTGCCTTGAGAAATAAATCCTGTGTCTGGAATGGAAAAAAGAAGTAAAAAAAAATAATAATAATAATAAACTCATTCCATTTTTTTATATTACCTTGTTTTCTGTAAATGTTTGTATATGCTTTTGCAATAAATAAAAGAGACGATGGGAAATATCACTTTGACTTTTTTCCCTCCAAGTTTTATCATATTAATTTGTATGATAATTCTCAGAAAACTGGCCTATAAATGATGAAGATTTCATGCATGCCTGATATGAAATGTGCTTACACTTGCGTACTTGCAGAAAAATGAATGGCACAGCATGAGCTGTATTGTATACATCACTGGGTTTGCACTTGGTTGCTTTAGAGTGCAAAATAGCTAGAAAGAAACCTATCTACTGTTGGCGCAGAATTTGAAAATGAAAAAAAAGCACAGATAGATTCCTCGTAACCTCTTTCTTTCTTTCTTTTTTAAAATAAAACTGATTAAATTTAGGAGGCGTTTTATTAAAGAGTTGGCAGACTGCAGCTTAAAAAATAAAACCCTAGCTTTTACAGAATTACATTTTAATCAAATATCTAAAAACGTTCCCAGTCTCTCTTCTCCTCGCTGTGTTTACAGTTGGATTAAAGTCTGTGCCTGCAGCTCTCTTTTATAAGTAAGTTATACTGAGGTCATGTCAGCCTGCTAGCGGCTGAACGTTCAGGAGCTTCACTTTATCCTGCAAGTAAGTTTTTAGCAGCACCAAGCCTCTTCTTTTTTTTTTTGGCGTGAACCTGGCGATCCGCATGCGCAACGCCCCCGACAAAACACGGCACTCCCGATTATTGTCAGTAAATAAATCTTTCAGAGCCCCACTGTTATCGCGCGGTGATTGATCTCAGCCGATCTGGGAAAAAAATGTTCCTCGCGGTCCAAATTCAAAGTGTGCGCGCGGTTGTAGGTGCGTAATTGGCTCGCGAAGGCACGTATGGAATTCCCAGATGTCTATGAAACCCAAGAAGGCCGCGAAGGTGCGCGGCGAGAAGTCTGTACGTCTGAGGCGCAAACGCAGGGGCGAGCTCACGGGTGAGGACCGGGAGGGTGGCTGGGAATTCGCCTCAGGAAAACGAACACATTCTGAGCCGTTTTTGGTGGTGTTTATAAAAGTTCATTGTTTTTTGAAAGCATTTCAATTGCAGCCTCCTCGTGCAATGTTAAAAAAAAAAAAAAAAAAAAATCGTTCCTTCCCCTTCTCTCGGAAGAGAGGAGTTGGCAACTGACACGATGCAGAGGCTCAGAATGAAACCTATTTAGAACAGATGTTAGTATTTTTTAAAAAAAAGTCACGTGAAATGAGCAGATGTTTCAGAGTGTGCAGAGGCTCGGCGGGCAGAGCACAGCTCTGCAGAGAGAGCTCCGAGCTGCTTCGCTTTCGGCCCTCTTCCTCCAGCGTTTAAAGAACCACTTTCAGTGATAATCTCAAATTTGAGATTGGGGTGGATTATATATATATATAAAAAAAAGGAAATATCTCCAGGAAACAACCCGGATCTGACCGGCTGCCTTTCCTCGGACTATAAAAGGTAAGATGAAAAAATCTGAAAGGGGAGAGAGAGAGAGAGCCTGCCGCTCCTCATGGCTGTGCGGGGACTTGCTTGTATGTTTGGCTGTAACGCAAAACGCTCAAATGAAGGACAGGATGTTTTGAAAAGAATCCAACACGAAAAGGTCCTGCTTCAGTCAAAGCAGGACCTTTGCTGCTAGTGCAGCTACTTCGGAGTGTGTGCTTGTGGGTGTGTGTGTGTGTGTGTGAGACTGTGTCTGGAAGAAGAAGGAGGCCCTAAAAGGGGGAGAGTACCCGAGAAACAGGGCAAAGATTTATCATCCAACCGTTGAGAAAAAAAAAAACAACGAATGATGGATTGAGCCTGACACATTACAGCAGAGCTGTCAAAGATGGATGTTTATATAAAAAAAATTGACAAAACTGTTGAAAAAAAAATTTATTTAGAAGAAATGTTTAAGTTCTTCTGCTTCAACCAGAAAAGCATTATTATTATTATTATTATTATTATTATTATTATTATTATTATTATTATTATTATTATTATTATTACTATTACTATTATTATCGTTGTTGTTGTTGTTGTTGTTGTTGCTGTCAAATAGCTCCTGGTGAACACCAGCACTATTTTTTTTAAATTAGTTTTTACTTGTACAAAATATTTTATTTCAACCTCAACAGTTTAATATTTTCAAGCAATTGAAAGTAGCTTGGAAATACTCTTATTTATTTATTTATTTTAGTTTGTTGGTGAATTAGAATTAAAGTGTCAATGATTGCACTGTAAATGTAAATATGCAATAAATTGCCATACATTCTGACTTGGAGTGGGCTTGGAAACAGGGATAATATAGTAGTTATTTAAGAAGTTGGGCTGCAAGACTAAAAAAAAAAAAAAAAAATGCTACTGCGGATTTAAAGCACTAAAACAGATGAGAGGCTAAACAGAGACAGACAGCGACAGTCCAAACCTGCTGAACACGTAGCTAATGTGACTGATTGCTGAGAAGGTGCATCATGTTTTAACATGAAAGACATTTTAGTTGTTTGCACAAATAGGAACCAACAAAAAAACAAATAAATAAATTATTTTAGTAAGCAATAAAACTTTCAGTGGGAATTTTGTTAGTGTACACAGAAAATTATGTCCTCGCTGAACATTGTTAATAAATAATATAAAAGTTTTTCTGTCTGCAACTCTTCCTTCAGATGTAGACAATGTTTCCTCCTGAAAGTATTTTTGAAGAGAGTCACAGCAAAAAAAAAATCAAAATTAGAACATATTTAAAAATTAATAAAATAT
The DNA here is from genome assembly GCA_010277075.1 of Poeciliopsis retropinna. NCBI lineage: Eukaryota > Metazoa > Chordata > Actinopteri > Cyprinodontiformes > Poeciliidae > Poeciliopsis > Poeciliopsis retropinna. The sequence continues at coordinate 15,534,861 of VMRM01000007.1, read as the reverse complement.
TCTATAACCTCTATAGTCATGTTCCACCATTGCTCATCTGACCTGTTCGTGCTTTTAGATTTAAACAGACCAACGTCTGATCCGATACTTTTAATTAATATATTCAGTGCTTATACGTCGCAAAATTATTGATTTGTTAAAATACATTGTTGAATAACTTTACTTTGTCATTCAATTAGGTGGCATGTGTGAGTGTCAAACACACAATAAATCTACTTTTTTTATTTATTCACAGAGGCACAGGTGTATTTCAAAGAAAAATGGGCCACACCTAATTTCTAAGCATTTGATTATGATCTGAACCCAAAAACATATTTAAAAAGATGTGCCAGTGAGTTTTCCCTGCAAAGTATTTAGCCAAGCAACAGACATTTTTTAATGATGTTGTTGTTTAGTTATTCATTTTACTTCAGACAAAGTTAAAATAATTATGTGCCTCTTTTCTTGTTCTGAAACAAGTTCTGAAGAACTTGAGAAATTGGCTTTTAAGGACGGAATTGCCTTCTCTGGTCACTGACTGTTTTTCTATACAATTTTGCTTGATTCTGATCTACCTTCAGCAGCTATTTTGAATGAATTAAGTTGCCTTTCTGTTTGTGAAACTGCTGTTTGAATAGCTAAAAAAAGGCCATGTCTTAAAGCTTGCCTTTTGTGACAACTGATTGCGCACACAAAAACAGAGTAATAAAATCTTTGGATTGTTCAGTAAAAGCAAACAAATAGTTTGGTTGCTCAGAAAAAGAATTCCCAAGTGTCAATTTAAAAGACTGCTTTTAGCCTTGCCACCACAAGCTTCTCCGAATAAATGAGTGATTTCATCTGTAACTGCACCGAGTCACAGAAAGCAGCTCACAGGCCATAAAATTGTGACACTGGGGTTCTGGTATGTGACCTAACTGAGTCCAGGGTGTCCAAATGACAGTCGCAGAGTGTGCACTTGTGCTTAGCCTTTGTTTCGCGTGATGTGTGCCACCCAGGCTGCAGAACAGACACGGATCGGTATATTTCAGAGGTATACACAATGATGTCACGAACAGGAAAGGGGCTGGAAAAAGGTTTGGCACCTTTAAGAATTGGCCAGATCTCTCCTCCCAATTGGCTCAGCAGATATGCTGCAATAATAAACAGGCAATCAGAAGGCAACGTGAGCATACACAAAGGCATTGCAAAACTTTGCAGATAATAAAAGCAGATCTTTCACTTGAGAGCGATGATTATTTGTGCTCCTCAGTTGTCCATAAATAGAGGGCCTCTTACAGGAAGTATAAACATACAGATGAAGTGGAGTCCAAAGCAGTGATTTCAAACGGTTCTGTTTATGTTCAATCAGGACGGGGTGGAACTGTAGCCTGGGTCTTAGCATGAAACACAAAGTATTGTTTCCTGTGGGAAGAAGGGAGGGTTGGAAACTGAGCTGTGCATCTCGTAAAAGTCATAAAATATAAGCATGAGTCCTTGTATTAAACGCACGGACTCATAAAAATATTAAACATTCTGTGTTATTCAAAAGTCTCTTAAATTCTAGATTATTGTCGCGGCCACAATCACCTCCGATGTGACCTTTTCACAGTTAGCCACAACAACCTTTGTTTGATAGTTTTTATGACCTTGAGGTGTTATGATCAGATGCATTTGAATGTTTGCAAATGTGTCTCACACACATTACACTTCTTTTTATTACTTCAATAACTTTTAAAATAATCCAAAATTGAGGCGTGAATAGTCCAAACTTTAAATAGTGAGTACAGCGAGTCTTTTTGTTCTGCAGAATCTCTATGTGTGTGCAAATAATAGCTAGTAACAAAGTTTTATGTGCAACAATGATTAGTTGGTTTTCCATTAACCATAAAATTGCATAAAATCAAATTGTGGAAATAAATTTGCTCGTTAGAAACATGCAAATTTAGAAAAAACTCATTTTCTGATTAAAAAAAAAAGTTTTGCGCTAGGTTAAGGCGGTCTTTTCAGCCATATTGAAGTAGATGTATTTCGCCAAATTGCAATGAAAACATAATTTTGCCTCACGTGGTCAACAGCCAAACATCACTAAAGGCATTAACCACATGAAGTAGCAGCAGGAGTTGTTTTGTTTTTTGTTTTTTCAGACAATGTGAGCTCTTAAAGCATCACACGGTTCATAAAAAGTTATTTGAATGTTTTGAATCTTCTGAAAAATTGCAGACTACCTCCGTTGTTGCCAAGATTTTTAATGATTAGTGAACAAGCTTATGCAGTGTCTTATTTAATAGAAACACTGCAATCTCAAAAATGTGTTTTTTCGACATTAGAAGAAAATAGAAAAAAGATTTGTTCACATTTGTAATAGAAATACAGTTACTGTTTGCATATTTCTTCTCTCTGAGTTCAAACAAGTGGTGTAAAATAATAATCTATTGAATCATGCGACATGGTCACATATTTTGGAAATTCCACCCGATTGGCTGCGCAGATCCGCCTGAGAGCAGCTGATTTTTTGGATTCGGGATTAGACATGAAATGAATCAGCACCACAAAAAGCCTCGTCCAGAACTTCTCAAGATTCCAGCATTGTACACTTTTCTTACCTTTGTCCAAATTTTTGTACAAAGTTTCTGCCAAGTTTTACTTGTATTTTTATATAATCGTTGATATGATCTTCATTCAACCCTCAGTCGCTTTGTTTCAGAACATGTTTTTAAAAAAAAAAAAAAAATTTTATTTGTTTCCAGAGCAATCCAAAGTTGAAAACTTTCAAAAAAATGCTGCAGCCTGAGCTGGTGAGGGCAGCTGCTGCTTCTTGACACAGCACCAACACAGCTTGGTGCTGAGTCTACTTTGTTGGCTGAGGTGTGGACAGCGAGAAGACCCAGTCTGGTTGCCTGATCGGTGACACAAAAAGTCTGGGCCACATTAAGGTGTTCTGGTTGATTTGATGAGTTGGGTTTCTGGTCTGAGAAACTGACGTTCTCGGGTGCCTGAACACTTTGAACTCCTCCGCACTTTGGTCCAATTTTCTTCCAAACCTTCCATGCCAAGCTACAGTACCTCACTAACAGGCCACAACCATCCCAAAAATCCCAGGGAGAGGTCAGAAAAAGTTTGAATAAAGTTAGCTTTGATAATGTGTGAACGAGAGAGCTCTTCCCATTAGTGGGAAGAGTTTTCTCAGTGGATTGCGAAAAGAATTATCTCTGTTTTACTTTGCCTTTATGCTTCTCTTACTAAAACAAATGAGTAGAAAACAAGTCCTCAGAAAGCCTGTTGATAATGATAGTCTTTGAGAGTGTTTTTTCAGTTTGAAAATAATTTTCATTTTTGTTAAAAATACAAAATCTCTTTGTTCCTTCTTTACTGACTGAAACATTCACTGTAATAGGTAAAGAATTCATATTTCAGACCTGAATTTGACAGGTTTTCACATAAGACTGATTCCGATGAACATAATTAAAGTGGCTCTAAATTTGCTTGATTATTACCGCAAATAAATTAGCAACTCAAAGCCTGCATGGGTTTTAATCTAAGCGGTCTTCTCTTTCACGTGAATTTAGGCAGAGCACAATCTGTCCCTTATTGAGGCAATGGAGTGAAATGTGCGGTCCCTGCAGATTGCCCCCGGCTGTATAGCAGGCCTCTAATGATGCAGCATCCCTGCTCCTGTCCCTAAAGGCGCTCAACTCCCTGGGTATTAATCCCATTGCCTTCATTAACCTGCTGGCCCACCGGCCCCGGCAGCGCTGAGAGCCAGGAGTCTAATCTCATGCTCATAATTGATGTGTTGTTACCTAGAGTTACAAAGATCTCCTTATTCCCCTCGTGTCATTTTAACTTTACTCTCATTCAGATAATTAGGCTCTTAGCAGGGAAGTGGGATCATGGGGAAGTGGGGAAACTCCAACTGGAAATCAGTGGAAAACTTTGTTCCCGGTCCATGTTGATGTTCGGTTATCAATGAACACACAGGAGAACACTGAATGATAAAGCTGCTCTATAAAAATACACACCAAAAAGGTTGCATAATAATAATATTAACAATATTTAGTTGTTTGTTAAAACATTCACCCTGCGAAACAGATAACTTCACTGGCTCAAATTCACAGCACATCTGATTCCAGCTCAAGCTGCAAAATAAAATGTTATATATTCTACGTGGCATACTTATTCTCCTTTTAGTGCATTCATAATTCTTTAACATTATTTTCCTTCAAACCGAGTTGCAACCAACAGACGATGTGTATATTTTAAATAATATGTCCCCTGGCTTTAATTTTGTGCATGAGATCTGATTTATTAAAATTTTTTTCTCTCATCCAAGGAGGAGTTTTTGGTGCTGGATGGAGACCTCTGACTCCGCTGAGCGCAACACTTCCAGGTCAGGCGACCAAAAAAATGACAAGCACGTCCTCAACTCCTGTGTGCAGTGAATGTATTGCAAAACCTGCCGACAAATGTCCACTGTACTGACTTTTATAGCTGTCATTGCTAATTAATCAAGGTGATTGTGATTGCAAATTTCTTTTTGAAAATAGCTTTCTATTTTTTTTTTTTTTTTTTTTTTACTGTTACTTCATAACTCAATGTGATTGTAAATGAGTTCGTAATACATGCATTATTGATTGCACAAACTGAACATCAATTTAAAAATGTTTAAAATAGCAGCCCAGCTCAGTGTTGAAGCAGGACATTCCCGTTGAGAAGCCTGTACGATTTATCTCCTCTATCTGCATGCTGTCAGGCTGCTGGCCTCATCCTCCTCTGTTGGCGACCTTAGTGCTAAATCAAGTTCAAAGAGGACCGCTGGTGTTTGGCAGATAGTTTTACATGAGGGGCAGGGGCAGGACCATTTGTTTGGTCAACCTCTGGCTCCCTCTTTGATTCGCAGCTATCTGTGACCCCATGGCAGAGCGGCGCCACTTAAGGCACTTCATTCAGGCACAATGCTCACTGATAAAATCAGCACCGGAACTCACTTTACTTTCAGCCGCTGATTTTCTAGCTATATTTACTGAACGTTCATATTTAGCAACTTTAAAAAGCATTCACACCCTTTGATAAGAACATCCAGACACGTCAATGTATTTCATTCTGACTCCATATTATAGATCAAGAACCTATGCGTAATTTCACTTACCAAAGAAACTCCAGCTGTGTGTAATATGATTTCCGTATAAATGCAGTTGTTCTGCGAAGGCCCCAGATGTTTGTTAGGGAACGTCAGCAACAGCAAGAAGACCAGAGAAACACAGCGTATCAGGGAGAGAGTTGAGGAGACGTTGAACGCATGGTTAGATTAAAACACAATATCTCCTGTGTTGAACAACTCAGCTCTACATTCAGTGACGGGCTGGCCGGGATGCACATCTGCCCCGATCAGCAGGGACAGAAAAGCTGTACAGAGTTTATGTGAAAATAGGCCGATAATGATTAGAGACTAGGGTGGAGATTAACCTTCACACAGAACACGTAACCAGAATGTGTTACAGCCGGAATATAATCAAGTGGTTTGGATATAAAAGCATATGACTTTTTTTTTTTTTTTTTTTTTTTTTTTTTTAAAGAAAAAAGTGCAGACCCAACTGAAAAAGAATATACTTGAAAATCTAGATGATCTACATAGTCCCCTTCTAGCACATTTTTTATGTAACAAAATTCAGAATCTTTCCATTTCACACCTAACTTTGCGTTGGTCTGTCATATAATCCAAATAACCCACACTGGCATTTGTGTTTTCCGACATACCAACATTTATTAAAGTTCAACGGTATGGATAGTTTTGAAGGGAGTGTTGGAAGTCCTCAAGGCTTCAATAACCATGTCACTTTTATGGTTTATGCCAGATTAAGTTGGTTAATATTTATAACCCGTATGAAAGAAAGAATAAAAAAAAAGTGTTCTCCCACCAAATTCTCATGTTAAAACGTTGTCCCTGTTCTGTACGCACAGCTATAACAAAGGCATCAAAAGCACCTTGAATCCGTGACGTGACAACAGCAGTTCAGTTTCCAGCCCTGTTCTGCTGTTTCTCAATCAGTCTGGTGATACAGAATATTTTCCAAAGAAATGCACGTGCCTTTCCCCTGAAGACAACTGACCAAAACTGGAAACCTGTCAGGAAAAATAGTCCTGTGTTTGCTTTGCATTGCAAGTGTGTTATCACGTTAAAAGAATAAATAATGCATTGTGATTTGATACATGTTGCTGTGGGGCAAAACTGAGGCATTAATAAAATTACATACTGATTCAAAAGAGTCACTGCCTGCTTCATAGTACTATTGATTTCACATTTGTACGCATTTTGTTTCATGAAAATGTTTTTTGTTTTTTTGTTTTTTATAGCTATAGAGCGTTACTTGATGACTTTATGCTTAAAAAATGTTATTGGAGTGTTTTTTGAAATGGTGGACATCATAAAAAAAGTAAATTCCCTCTGGTTGGGAGACTTTTTTGTAATCTACAGAAAGCTGGATCTTTTCTACTGTCCTTGGAAACAAATGTTTCAGTGATTTTTTTAAAAAAAATGTTTCCACAAAAAAAAAAAAAAGAAGAAAGAAATCTGGCCAAAGCTTTGGACTGGATGTGTTTCAATGAGTCACCTTTTTCCCAATGCACTGCTTTGCTCTCTTGTACTCTTATTTTGGTGCATTTTCCTGACCTTTAACACTTGCCCCAGAGAGATGCAAATGCCCAAAGAACATAATGGCTCCCTTCCTGTGTAAAAACCAGGCCCGTAAAGGAAGATAATTAGAGTTGTCATGACAACAGGGTCCGGCGGGCTGATGGGGCCGTGTTCGCTCGCGGAACTTCAAACGGTATCAAAGCTCCACGGGCTGGTACATGGGCTCTGGTTTGAATTACCCACTGACTTACAGCATCTCTCTTCGAATTCGAGATCAATATGGAATACCCCCCTCCTTCATCCCCTGCCTTCCAAAAAAATATCTGAAAACGGGGAAGAAACAGCCCAGTTAGTTCTGGTCCAGACATACACAGAAATCTGGGTTTCATTAGAAACAATTATCTTATCTGTTTCATCTCAATGCTGCCCCAAGGGTTGGCAGGCAGATCACTGAGCTCGGTGCAGTTTGGGAAAGCCCACAGCCAGCCAGAGGCCTGTGGATCAGGTCATTGAAACACTCCTGCCCCTGCTGCTAGTGATAAAACATTTTCATGCTTTTGTAAATAGATTTTCGTCTTTCAACCCCACAGGACACAAAAAACACAACTTTTCTTCTGTAGATGTCCAGGGAAGATGAGGAGTCAGCTGAAACGTTGTTGGCTTTGCTCTCAGGTGGAGCTGCATGAGTTCGTCTTTGCTCATTTCTCAACATATAGCTGTACTTTATCACTGACACGGACCTGGGTTATTGCAAAGTCCGGTCGACTCTGTCCAGTCTCGTGTCTTGAAACGCAGCACAGACACCTGTCAACGCCACACTGCAGCAGTCTATTCTTTACTGAGAAACATGAAAACATTTCATGTAGAAATGAAAGCAGTTCTCTGAGGTGTTGCTCATGACAAGGTGCGGTTTGAGAGAACATACATACAGTCTGTCTGGATAGATTTAGAGGAGCAAATCTTTTATGTCCTTTCATTTGTTTTGGAGCTGGAGAAAAGACACCACTTTGAATTATTAATCACCTGAGAGAGAAGAAGACAGACACATTCACTCTATTACGAGATAACAGTATTGTTCTCTTCTTGAAATTACCCATCTGAATTTCAACAAAATGAATTTAAATAATTGAGAATACATTAACATTAGAATGAAAGAAATGTTTGAGCAGGTGATGTGTTACCTGTGAATGTGCCAGCTCTAAAAGGCGACTCCAGGTAGTCCCAGAATGCAAACATGACAATGCGAGAAAAAAGTATCATAAAATGAAAACCCATAGGATTCATAGTGCTCTTGCAAAATATCCACACTGCTCTGTGCGCCAGTAGATTTTTTTTTTATAACAAAGCCAAGTGTCTTAGCCACATTACCAAGTTCCTCAACAAGTTCATTAGCATTTTAACAAGCAAACTACTCCATTTTTCTTTGGTAAACAGTTATTTGAACAACCAGAACATTAAAATGTCTGGGTGTCATAGACAATCAGTTGACACATTCATCTGAAAAAATAAATACAACAAGGTAGCAAAGGCAACACACTGTACTTTTATGATGTGGAGCAGTGTGAATGCTGCACCCCTTATGCCAATGGTAGGAGTGCCTCAAAGGCAACACTAACTAATGTCACATGACTTATTGTTCCAATATAAAATAAACAGTTTTATTTTCTCTTATTTGCACCGAACAATGATGTTTGTAACATGAAAAACTTGATGTGAGTGCAATTAATCCTGGCACCGTTAAACAATTCTCTGGGGGTGAATGAAAAATATAAACTTTGGTACTTTTTACATAAAAGCATTGTGAGATTTAAGCGAAATGAAGTCAGTAAACTTTTATTTGTGTGGCACTTTTCAGAGACATAACATAGATCCCACAAAGCCAGAACAACTAAAAACAAGAAACACATTAAGCAAAAATATAGAGAAGTAATGCTCTCTTTAGTAGTTTTAAATATATTAATTTAAACTGAATGCCCCTGTTCCAGTCATCTAACATAATAGATTAAACTGAATATTCTTTGAACCGTGGCTTTGCTGTGGCTTTGCTGTGGCTTTGTGTGATTTTCCACTTGTTTCTGAAAACCCTTTTCTCCAGAGGAAGTTGGAGCAGTTTGTCCAAATGATATAAGGAGATTTCCAACATGTTGCTCCCTGCAGTGTGCGATGTAAAAACACTCAGAGGACGATGGCGGTAAGACAGCATGATGCAGGTAATTTGATTCAAAGTGAAGAACATCTTTTGAAGAAGGATGTGGTTCCAGCAATTCATATTGACTCTTACCAGACAGAAGACCAAAGCCTTTGGCTCTTGTCAAGCCCTGCTAAAAAAGTACTAGTGAAAGCAGCTGTAGCATATTTCAGCACAAAATGTATGTTGTGTGTCTTTCAAGAAAAAAATGAGTTATAAGCGATACCTCCTATCAAATGTCAGGATATCACTGCACATGAGAGAAGAGCACTATCTGCACAACAATGCAGCAATGTTCCCAATGTTTTTGCTAAGATATAAGTAGCTAAGTTTATACAATCCATTTGTTAGCAAAGAAATATCAGGCATAAATCTCCTTCAGAACAGTTTTGCCTTAGTATATTTTAAGAAAACAGAGGGACAGCCTGGGGTAGTCTGGCAGAGTTTGGCTCAGAAAATAGCTGTTAATTTTAAGGGAAGATATCTTTTGCAGGGGTTTAATGGTGGTGATAGTAAAAAAGCAGAGAGGGGCCCTTCGGAGGACCCTGGAGCTGTAATTGAGAACCCTCCTCATCAGGGGTTAGGGATCACACAGGCAAAGACTTCCCTTCATCACAGCAGAGCCTGGAAATGCAGAGGACAGCATGGGTCAGCACAGCCGCCCTGCTGTGCGCCGTTACAATGGCAAACAACCCATAGGCTAAGCAAAACAGATGACGAATACAATAATATAAGGTATTCACATGAAGGTCAGTCTTCTGCAGTGATCTGTCTCCATTCTCAAGGCTCCATTTTCTCCAAAAGTAGGAAAAGGTTAATGTACTCTAGAGAGAAATCATTCCTGAAATCAGGACACGCTCTAGAGACTCTCTACTGAAGCCTCTGAGGGATCCCAGCCCACATCTATCGCGCTAAGATATTTTCTTTCCGGTTCTTTGTTGTGTGTACCCTGCTGATGGAATCTAGCATCCTCGTCAAGGGGAAATTTTATGACTTATTAACTGTCAACAGTTCGCAGCCTCCAAGGAGCCATTAACAGTTCTCCTGTGGTCACGCCGAAAATGCCAGTGTTTGAGTTGGACTCGAAATGTTTTTTGCCCTTCTCCACCCTGTGTACAAGGGCAGCAAAATACTTCACTTTCAGCCTTAGATCGTCGTGTCCAGATAACAATAATAATGTGTTTGCTCTGTTTTGAAAGTACAGAAGGAATTGTGTGGATTTATGGACCATGACCACAGTTTATCACAATAAAGACAATAAATGTAGAGAAAAAAAAAGTGAGGGCTAAAAGCCTTAAATATTTACATGATTGCATCATCACTACATCAATACATTGCTGTAATAATACCATTTATTTTTCAACTTTTTTTTTTTTTTTAAGTTGAGCTATACCCTAGTTATATTTGCACATGAGAAATGGTGTCAGCTGTACGACTAAATCATTTATCACCAGCCAAAAACAACTCGGATGAATAATTGAGTCCAGATGTGGTTGATTCAAACTAGATACCAGGGTTCATTTCCTGTCTGTGCTCTGTAAGACAACCTATTACACCTCCCAGGCAGCTGCCGGGCACACCGGCCCCGGCCTCAGTGTCAACACTCCTCAGGTGTCAGCACAAGAATTAAACAAAACGCAGACACCCCAGTCTAATCTTTTTAAAGAGAAAACCGAGGAACACCAAAGGACTTTTAACAATGTATTGCTATCAAAGCAGCTGACTATATCATAGAAAGCATATTGTTAACGGCTGCTGAAATAGCACGAAAACCTGCAGAGACCTCAGCCTGAATCAGTCAAGTTTAGGTTCGACTGGCACTGTGAATGGTAACTGACTAGTTGAAAGTTAAAAAGTATGATTTTTGTGAATGCGTCATGTATTCAGCCTACTAAAACATTTAGTATACCATTTCAATATTTGGATGCCGAACACAAGACAATAAATCCTATTTGCTAGATTTTTGTGAAAAATAAGATCTCAATTCTTATCCAGTCAGAGTAAAGGTTTGTCTAATTCACTCCTGGTTTGACTAGTCCATGTAATTAAGTTCTAAAGCATTTATCATTTTAAAGCATTTATTGGCATTTTATCTTTTGTGACCATTAAACAAAAAAACTTTATGTACATATAACTGCATTTTAACATCCACATAAACTGCCTGTCAAACAATTACAATTCCTGTGAAAACATGCTTGCAAGTACATTAACAAACTATAAGGAAAATTCAAAAATTTATAAATTCCGATCATTCATAATTTCCCAACTATATCCTGCAACATACTAGCTCTGTGTTACAAACTCAAAGCATATAGAGGATGCAAACAGTGACACATTTCACATAAACATGCCTGCAGTAGCAGCTCTGCTGTTTATTTTATATGCTAAAAGATCTGGGAGGCCATAAGTCTTGTTTGGCCTTAAAAACTATTCTCTTCCGGGCCTTTGGGGCCATGTGGTAACAATTACGTTCCTTGGCTCTGCCATGCAGGTGACTGACACTGGGTGACCACTCCTCAGCACCAGTGCATGTGCTAATGAACCAGTGTTTCCTGGATGTCTCTTTTATGAGAGAACCAATTCTAGTTTTTCTCCCCGAAACTTTTTTTGCAACTATTTTTGAAAAAGTCCCCGGTTTTATGACCTGGAGCATCTGTTGAGCACTTTTCAATGCTTACTTTTTAAACCATTGTCATTGTTTGTTTTTTTTTTTTGTTTTTTTTTACATTCTTTTAGAGACCTGGTTTTTCTCAGCTGTGAATTGAAACACAATTTGCAATGTGCAGGTGGGACCAAACCTTCTGTCTTTCAAACCAAGCTTTGTTTTTCCTCCTTAAAGCCAGGATCCATATTTTTTTCAGCATGAAGTGCATGCCAGTTTCAAAACAAATAAACATCAGCCGAGGAGGTTTCTGTGAAGAAAATCAATCCATGAAAGGATGTCAGAGTTGTTTGGAAGAAAAGGTAAATAGTGAAGTGGAGTGGCCTACACAGTTTAATGCAGTGTTTACTCTGTAATTAGTCTTTGCAGAATGAGATTCCTGACAGAAAGCCCTGGGACGGTGTGGCATGATAAAATAAACTACAAACAGAGCTGTTTCAAGACATCCTTCGTGGACCATAAACCAAAACGGCTTCAAGAGACCACAACCACTCTCTAATTTTCAAAATGGGTGGTCTGGATTTCCCTTCATCTTGCCGTCATCTTCTGTTCGCCCTCTTTTAATCTTATTTATTCTGCTCATTTCTTTGCATTTGTTCTCCGTGCTCTTTGTTTGTTTTTTACCTCCTGGTGTTTGTCGCTCAACTTCCTGCTCGCTCCCACCCTGGGGGAACCTGGTTGGAGATCCGACTTCAGAATCGGAGCTGATGACACAGCCAGGAGGAGGAGGCGGGGGTGACTGGAGCTCCCTCTAAACTGTGTCACTGTCCACCTGAGCAAACAGAGTATGGAGAAGCTGTGGGAGAGAGGGGGAATTGGAGGGAGGGGGAAGCTGGTAGGAAGACCAAGATCCAATTGGTGAGGGAGGACTGGCAGAGTGACAGCAAATGTACAATAACATTAGTCTTCCGCTTTGGCCCAAGTGAGTTCTCCTTCTGGACTCATCTCTGCCTCTTCGTATTATTCTTCTTTCTTCTGTTTTTTTGCACGGATCCCAGTCCAATGGAAACACATTCCTGTCATGCCTGACTGCTGTTCTCTGTTTATATTTCTCATTACAAACAGCATTACACGCATGGACAAGAACTGGACTCGGCACAAGCAAGGAGAGGGCCAGGGACCTCAGTGCTGCACCACCTCTGGTCCAGAGATGGAGTTCGGTCTGTCACGTTGTGGCAAATAGCCCCAAATCACAAACGTTAATTTTAAATGCAAAGGTCATAATTTCTAATAAGATTTTTTTTTTCTTCTTCTTTAACAGTTACAGTAATTTTTATGTCTGCAATTGAGAAATATGTTAAAAAGAAAGTAAGGCTGCTGAGTACTAGACAAAAATCTTAATCATCATTATTTTTTCCATGATTGGAATCAGCGTTGTTTTAGTCGCATTTATTCATAGAGTTTGTAAGTACACTGCATGAATTAAAGTTAAAGAGAAGACAAGAAACTGCAGCTACCAAGGCAGTCTCTCCATCACTGCTCATTCAAGAGATATTTTTCAAGGCAACAATCCGTTCTGTGATTACCATAAATAATTTCCAAATGGTGCAGATACAGACACTACGTCATCATCCATATATGACATTGCCCTTATAGTTTAGTACCTCTAAAGCCTCTTTTAGAAGTTTGAAATTATTTGGAATGTCAAAGGACACGGAGATTGTGGTTTGTTTAAAAAAAAAAAAAAATTCTGCTTTCAAAATTTTGAGTTTTTCTGGCTCTAGAATACTATAATATGCCCTTTAACCACCAACGCTTATCTCTAGGGTAAACCTGAAAGCTTTTCTTTTTGGACCAACTCGACTGTCATTGACCTTCAGGAATTCTCTGGTTGCCTTTTCCAATTGCAAAGCCTCCAAGAAACTGAACAGAAACCCTGGGAATTCTGAAAGCTTTTTCTTTTGATGTTAAGCTGTCATGAGGAACGTCAGCTCTTCTCTTGATTTGAAATGTCTTTGTTATGTTGGGTTATGACGGAACCCTCCGTTTCCAGCTAGACGATTTATGATCATGAAGTGAAGCTGCCTCACAGGATACCAGAACTTTTATGGAAAGCAGACCTCCTTCTTTCTCTCCATGTTCTCTCATCTTAATCCAAGCTTTGCTCCGGGACTTGGGTCTGGGAAACATTGACTGACACCTGACTAAGTCTATTAGAGGGAAAAGTTCAAGTTGCACCATATGAAAATGACACCAATAGAAATATCAGGTTGGAGGACGGAAGTGCATGGCCAATTGTTTCGGTAGTCATCATTGATTTCTTTCTTTCTGATCATTAGACAAGATTAATTTCATTCAACAACCAATCAAAATAAATTAAATGAGACTCCAATCTTTACCTTACATCAAAGGAAAAGGACATTTAATAGATTATACAGGAACAATGGCATGCAATGTCACCAACTTAAAACAGAGAGTCTGATGTCTGGTTCTGAAAACTCATGAGATTACGCTCTCTGCTGCAGCCAAGATATATACGATAAGAAAGAGTCAACCGTTTTGAAGATTCAATGTGGGCACTCTTTTATGCATAGATGGAGTAATTTATGGAGAACAATATTTATGTTCTCCTTTTATCTTTGCTGCACTGCACATTTTATTTATGAATCTACGTGCCGACGTGTCGAGATGATGAAATGCCGTCAAGCATCTTTCTCTTATAAAGAGTTACAGCAGTCAGTGCAGCCCAAAGACATTTTGCTGTAACTTGCTCTTTTGTAGCTCCAACACAAAGCTGCAATAGAGGTGCCTTGGAAGTGAGCATTTTAATTGGCCTTTCTTCGCAGAGCACACTTAAGCACAGAAAATAGGTGCTGTGCATTAAAATGTAAAAGGTTTTACATCAACCTTGGCATTTCCCCCAATCCACCAGAAGTATTAAACAGAAACAAACAAAATGGAAACTAAACTTGCAAAAAGAAAAAAAAAAAAAACATAAGTTTTTAAAATCCATTTTAGTGTTTCATTCAGGTGATTTATTTGAGTAGGCAACCTGCTTTGGATTGAATTTAGCTGTTTCTTGAGTAATTTCCTGGACAGTTACATTTTTATACTTGAGTAAAATATGTTGAAGTGGTGCTACTCTGCCTTGATTACAGTTTGTGGGAACTCTACCCACTTCTGCACTTTTCTAATTTACCATACTCAATCACATACATTTTAAACAACCTGCAACACACTAACGTCTGTGCCATTTAGAAAGCTGTCTCTGTACTGTTTCAACTGTGGGGAACCTTTTATCGGTTATGTTTGCCTCTGGGCCTGCTTCTCCAGTAGAACATCCTCAGCCATTAACAAACTTTGATTTATGTTCAACTATCTCCATATCAATTTAGTTTTGGTGTTTTTAAATAAGTCAAACCACAGAATTAATTTATTAGTTATTCATTTTGAAGTAGCCACAGTTTAAGCTGATTTAGAAGAAAGACAGTAAAACAGGTGTTGTTGCTTTTTTTAAATGTAAAAATAATCTAGATTGTAGATACTTGCTTTAGCAGTTTTGTATGCAACTTGAAGCAATGTTTGCAACAGTGTTAAAAAAAAAAAAAGAAAAGAAAGAAAGAACAGAAACATCGTAAGCTGTCCAACATGCGGAAACCGGCATTCGAAACAGGAATGAGAGAAAGTCTGTGAGCCACCTGTTTCTCACTCACTTCTGCTGCACTCTTGGCATAATGCAGGCTTGTTCATGGCAGATTAACACCAGGACATATGAGGTGGCACTGCCAGCTGAACTTCAAAACAAGAGCGGAGGCAATGCTGTTAATACAGCTTGTGGCATCCTGTGCATTTAAATCACATGATCCCTGTGTTAAATGGTGATTTCCCACCTTGTCCATAGAAATGCCTGGTCACGATATTCAGCACCAGCGTGGGTACAAAAAAATAAAAAATAAAAAATTCCCATCTGGTTTGGTAAGAAATTCTTACACTGCATTAGTGGTTTGTGTCATGTTCAGGCAACAGCATGCCTACGCTGTGCTTGTTCTGCTAAAACCGTGATATCGCACCACGGATCTGTCACAGAGCTGTTTCACACCCTGGCCTGGACCCAAACCAGTCACACAACATGAAATTGTGCAGCTCATTGGTTATTATGAATTCTGTTAATTACACTGTAACTCTCCGGGCATCTTTCTGACCCTGCTGACTTCTAAAACTTTCCAAACCTCAGATATAAGAAAAAGTGCATCACAGCAGTCTCATACATTAATTAAGACCATGCATGTTCATAAACATCTCCAACAAGACACAGTCTCAGATTAGATATTATGTTATGTTATTCTGATTTATCTTCAAATGGGTACCTTAGGCCATGCCACTTAATTCAAAACAACACTAAGGTTATATGGTCTACTGAATACAAATGAAAGTCTGGCTTATTTTGACTGAAGAAATTTGACTTATGACTTAGCTTTATATTTGAAAACAGTTCAAATTGCATAGACCTTATGCTTGGATCTGCCTTAAGTCTAACATCATGCATGGATTCTTATCTGGAACATCCAGAGAAATAAATAAATTAAAACAGGTAACTCAATTTTTAATGTTCAAAAACAAAAAAAAAAAGGCCTGGAGCATGACATTTAAATCAAAGTAAGTTGATTTCATGTTTCGACATGTAGTATATTCTCAGTTCAGTGGACAATGCTGTACAAAGGCAATAATGTCCTTGAAACTTTTCCAAGTTCTCACATTGCAACCATGTGTGTGATATTTTCTTTGATTGAGCGACACATAGCAGTGTCACAGTGTCTGTGAAACAGATTGGATGAAAGGATATAATTCACATCTCCTCATTAAATCTGAAGAAAGGAATCCACTCAGGATGATTCTGCCACCGCCATATTTCACAGAATAGATATTGTGGTTAGTTGGATGTCAGTGCTAGTTTTTTTTTTTTTTTTTTGCCACACACTAGGTTTTCATGTAAACCATAACTTTACAATTGTGATCTTGTGGTTATGATTTGCTAAACCATGGGCTTCATCACATACTGCGACAAACATAAATGCAAGTCACATTTTGTAGATTTTTGTTCATAAAAAATGTCTAAAAGAGCATATTATTTTCTGCTTGCACTATTGCTACAAAACCCTCTTCTAAATTAATTAAAGCTTAAATAAGTTGAAAGGGTGTAAATACTGTTCTTGTACTTTTACACTGTAATTGAATGAAAAGGGTTATTTGGAAAGTGCAGGAGAGGAAACATGACCTCGAGATTTTCTTTGCTTTTCCAACCCGCTCTGACCTGCTACTCAGTTGCCCTACCACATGTCCTGATCCCCACACAGATGTTTTCCTCTGGGATTATCCCATGATATGGCATGTAGTACAACAGACAGTGATCCCCTTTTAGCAAATATGGCTCCCGAGGGCCTTTTCAGGGGCCCCTCGTTTTCTATTTTCTCACTATAAAGTGATAATGAGTTGATTTTTCAGTTTTCTTTAGGAAATATTGCGCTATTGCATTTTTCCTTTGGGTTGTGTTTTATCACCACTCTTAGACCTATACGGGTTACAACCATATTTGTTCGGTGATTTGTTAAAATTCTTATTCGGAGGTTATAATTTGTTTTAGTTTTGATTAGTTTTTAAATACTAAGGCTACAAGGTGTCTCGCTTGAGCCATTACTGCTGCCTCTTTGTGTTTCCCTGATGACTGCTTCCCAAGTTTCTGCCCTTGTTTTGCCATAAGACTAACCTCAGTGGTCCACAGTCATAAACCACTAATTGCAACATTTTAGAAGATCTGAGCTTGAGCTCGAAAGGGTCTTTCAATGTGAGCTTAAAGAAAAAAAACCCAAATAACGAGCCCTCGGGGTGTCATTTTGCCTTATGTTGCAGTGGAGCAACAATTACACATCCAGTCCAACTAGCTGCAGAGTGTCAGACTAGAGTTTTATTGGCTCTTCTATTGGGCAGTGTGCAGGAGGAAGACGCATGAAAAAAAAAAAAAAAAGTCAGGTTACAGATACTGAAGAAGAGATTCTGGGGATGCAGCGCCCCTTCAATGGGACTTGTCCCTCAGTGACTTAGAGTCACTGTGTTTCCTCAGTATCACCTATCAGTCAAGTCAATCAGTGGCTGACATAAAGCAACTGTTTAAGCTGAAAGCTTTGAGCACAGCAGGCAGAAATCTCCCCTGGGTCTCTTATCTCATTAAACTTGAAAAGGATATTAATCCTGGAAAAGCCAAGCTCGCAACATGGATGGAAAAAAAAAAAAAAAAGAGGAAGAATGGTGGTATTATCAAAATAATCAGTGCTGTGTTCAAAATGTGCACTTTATTTTATTTATTTATTTTTTAAAAAGTTGTGAGTAAGATTGACTTACATGACAATTATTGAACAAATTGATAAAAAATCATTACCCTAATCCTTTAACATATTGTAACATTATCAATACAAACCTCCTTGTGCTTTATTTGGATTTGTTTGTGATAGAACAAAACAAAATACTACATAATTATGCAGCGGAACAAGGAGAATACAATGGTACATATCTGAAAAAAGGATGCCACACGATCTTACCCAGATCCCTTTACTGTGGTACCCCAAATGAAATCCAATGTAATCAGTCATCTTGTTTGTAAATCGAGTGCAAAGGTGGGTAATGTAACATCGGTCTAAATGCAGTTGTTCTCTGGAGGCTTTACTGGTTTGTTAGTGAACATTAGTGAGCAAACAGCTTCATGAAGACCAAAGAGGACAGCATGCAGATGTGTTGGAACAGCTGAAAAACTAAAAGTAGCTCAACAGCTGAAAACTAAAAGACTTTTTTTTTTCTTTTTGTTTTTGACATATATGTCTGCTAAACAGAAAGAGCAGGCCCCAATCAGAGAGGTGGCCCACTGTGGAGGAGCTGCTCAGATCTACAGCTCAGGTGGGAGAATTTGTTAAACAGAAAGCAAATATTTGGGCATTTATTTGGCATTTAGGGAAGTTAGATGTCAAAAAAGGCATTGATGAAAAAAAAGTAAAAAGAACATCAAAAGTCTCATTTAATGTTTGACACAAACCATGAACTACACAAATGTGTTCGCAAATGGACAAAACATCACTTTTTTTAAAAAAAATTTACTTTGTAGCGCTTATGAAAATTGTGAAAAAATAACTCAACACACCATTTAAAAACAAGCATAAATTCTTGTACCGACACATTCACTGTGAATTGAATTTTGTTAGATTGACGAAGATGGACAAAAAAATGTTGTGTTTAATGTAAAAAAAAGTTGTCAGAGACATACTCTAGTAGTGCAAAAGGAGATTCAACAAAAAATAAATAAATAAATAATAATAATCATAAATTACTCAATGGGGCTCAAAACAAATACACAGCACAGTTTTCTGTTTCTTATTTGCAAACGTTATCTCAGATCTTTTATTATTTTCTATTCACTTCACAGTTATCACTAGCAAATTAAAGAAAATAAACTTTGTAATTGTTACGTTGACAAAATATTAAGCACTTCTAAGAGGTATGCATAATTTTCCACGGTATTGTAATTATAGGTCACATTGTTTTACAAGATAAAATTGGCACATATGTATCAAGATGATAAAGCATTTGACTTAATGTTCTATCATCAAATGTGATAGACATGAAAGAAAGAAACTTGGTCTTCAAAAAACAGAGATAAAAATACATTAAGCAAAGGCCCATTTCCATAATTTAAGCTGACACCCAGCTTTTTTCCCACATTATTTTTCAGAGGCATACATTTCCCTAAAGCACACACAAAATGGTGTCCCATTTTACTACCAGAGCTGCACAATCCCACACCTCGACTAAGGTTAGCACATGGAAAGAAAAACACAGAGTTCTACAGCGAGATGCCAGACTCTGTGAATCCTGACAGGCACCAAAAGAGAGCTGGAAGTTTTCCTCCATGTTCTCCATCATACTCAGCCTTGGTGGGCGACACTCAAAAATGTTCACCTGACAAACGACTTCCTCGTTTTCCTTAAATAGCGAAGTTTGTGCACATTTATGTGTGTCACACTCCAATATAAGCAAGACGATGACAGGTTAAACTACATGGATGTGCTAAAAGTTACCATCGGGTTAATCCCTTCAAATTAGCTACGCAGGATTCATAAAGCTGGCCACTACTTCCAGAGGAACTGAAAATGGGTAAAAGTATGTGACACATGAAACAAATAAACCCACAAATGACTTCTGTTATTAAAGAGGTCAAAAAGCAGGGAGACAAATATTTTTACCATATGGGAGGTTTTGGGGTTCACAGCCTATTTCCAGCGGTCAGAACAATCATCCACACACACACACACACTCTAATTTAGAGAGACTATTTACTTTCACACTTATGTTTCTGGTCTGTGGGAAAAAGTCGGAGTACCCAGAGAAAGCCCATACATGCACTTAGAGAAAATGCAAAGTTCACCCAAAAACACTCGGGAACGGGTTTCGAACCATTAACTTTCTCATGATTGAAATCCGATTAGTCTTTATATTTAAATCATCGCAAACATTAACTTACAGATCATTGTGGGGTTTTTTTTGTTTTGTTTTTTTGGTTTTTTTT
Organism: Poeciliopsis retropinna; assembly: GCA_010277075.1. Classification (NCBI taxonomy): domain Eukaryota; kingdom Metazoa; phylum Chordata; class Actinopteri; order Cyprinodontiformes; family Poeciliidae; genus Poeciliopsis; species Poeciliopsis retropinna. The sequence continues at coordinate 15,514,871 of VMRM01000007.1, read as the reverse complement.
AAACCTACCTTGACATTTTTTGGTTTTCGACCTAAAAATTTCAAGTTCTGCCAAAGCGGAATACTGAAATAAAATTCACTTCTTACATTTGGTTTTGGCGTGTCCAACCAGGGCTATTAGCTCCTGACCAACCCCATCCTTCCCACAGCTGGCCAGCCCTTTTGAAACCTTTGGCATGTGCCCTTGCTTGGACCTAAGACTATCTGTAGCTTCAAAATAAAGCTTAGAGATCAAGCTTAGAAACAAAAAAAAAACAAAAAATGCAAATCATCTCAACTTTTCTCGGTCAGCAACTCCATCGACAGGTGCGTTACGTTCCCACCTGACTGAGCGACACTGTGTTTAGACAGCTGGCCTGAGTAAACAGGGAACTTTGCTGGGTCAGGGTGACCACAGCTGCTTGGTGAATTTATGGTGTCTACTGGAGCAGATATATTATTATAAATGTGGTTTTGATCTGAATTTACAATTTACGATCCTTCACATTTCCTTCTTGATTTGCTAAAGTTTTGAAACGGTCTGAAAAAGTAAGGCAGGTGTCATAAACTCCGTGTTTAACTTTTTGACCAGTAGAAGGGGAAAAATGTGTAAATTAGAAGCTGGACCCCAGAAAGAGTGTTTTCTTTTATTGGTAAATGGAACACATGAACAGAAATAATGTTGTTCAACTTCAAAATGTAACGTTGTCATTGCACATATTCTAAAGACAGAAACAACGTTTTCGGAACGACTTGCTTGTGCAAGGATTTACATAATATAGGCTGGAGCTGAAACCCGATTTCTACATTACGCAACAGTAAAACATTTAACCTTTTTGTCTCATGGTCTGAAACCATCTGATTTGATGTCAGTAAGTGAGAAACAAGGTTTGTATGAACACAGAAAGTTTAGAAGGGTGGTTTTCAACTGTTCTTAAAAGCAAAACTCAGGGTAGAGAAGAGCATGGAAGCTGAAAGCAACGGTGGCATCTCTGGTCATCAGTAATCCGCAGACTGAAAAAATGCACCTGTTAGAAATGTAAAATCTTTGTGAATTAGTTTTGATTAAGAATAAGCAAGTCACCTGATAACGCTGCAGGCTTTTATTTTGAAGAATCGAGGTAGGTCACACTCTCAAGTGTCCAATCGATCGACTGGACACTTGACAGTTCTTGGAGAAATTCTGTGTGTCTAAGCGTGTGTCTTGTGAATGTTTGTGAATGTGACTTTTTAGTCTTTAGTGCTGGCACTACATGCAGACTGGTTTTACCAGTATTCTGTTGTTGATTCAGGAACTGCTGCTTTTGCATCCTGAATGGTTGAGCAGGAAGCTCTACTTCTGCTTCTGGATGTGACTCAGGGTCAAAGATGTACCACTGTACAGCCGCGCATATGTTTGCAGCCAAGTGTATAAAGTGACAGTGTAAACACTGAGTTGGAGGTCGGCAACTTATTTGCATAAACCTGTCAGCTCTTTCTGAAAGGAGCTCGGAAGAGGCAGGTGAAATCTCAATATCTGACAATGATTTTGTGTAAAATAAATATTAAATAAACATCTTTTGCATAGCCTATAGACATATTCTAACTAAAACAAAGCACATTAGGTGCCCTTCAAAATAAAATGCATAATTGCTACAGTAATTTTGCAAGGCATGTACAAGAAAATTTACTCACAATGTGGGCTGACAAAATCCCCCAGGAGAACCACAGCAAGTGTTGTCCTTCTGTTCCAACCTTCTTCTGATATGTCACTGAACTAAAATTGAAAGCGAGGAGTTATTCACAGATACCTGTGGTCCCTAACCCCCACAAATACCGAGTCTCCAGTGTATTTACAAAATGCAAATTCACTGGAATGCAAATACATTCTTTGTGAATGTACTCATTTAGTTTCAATATGCTTTCTTATTTTCTTTGTATTTAGTAGAATAGCTGTACGCTGAGGGTCATTGTCTATTTAGAAGACTTGCTTGGTTCCAAGCTTTAACTGCCTGATGTTTTGAGATGGTACCTCTGTATTTTCACATAATCTTTTTTCCATGCATGCTGGGTAGTGCAAAAACCATCTCCTTATGCACAATTTTTTCATAGACCCAAACTTTTGTATATGAAAAATATGTTTCTTTGTCTCCTTGCCCCAACCATTCCTGTATTTTTTCCCTATGTGTGAACACTGCATGACAATAAGTCTTTGTTTCATGGTTCTGTAGGTGATATAATTCAGTTCTCTCCAAGTAATGGAAGTAAGCAAGTTGGCTGAATTCTTTGTTATTTCCTTACACCTTTCAAAAAGTGCTTGTTTGCTTTTACAACTGGCTCCGTGGGAAGCAGGGGAGGGGCGGTGCAGATGGATTTGGGCTTCGTTATTTTTTCTCTGCCTTTGTAACAGCTCATTTAAAATCACAAGAGCCTGAAGACCAAGACAGATGGGGCCTACTTAAGAAAGAGTCAGTGTCTAATTCAAGTAAAATACTTCCTAATATGAGGTAACTCGACACCTTTGTGAAAACGCTGTGGGCACTCCGATTGAAAAGTTTTCGAGATCAGTTGACCAGTTTTGGATATCTGTTGCACTTTACATAAAATCCTGAACAACTGCACACGATCTCTAATCCTTTATGCAGCATCAGCAAATATTTCCAGATTTGAGTATGCATCAGTAACATTGGATATTGACTGAACTACGCTGGCTTCACAAACTAAGCTCACTGTGAAATTGCTTAAGCTTGGTTTAAAAGTATTCATGCAAAGTAATATATCACAAGCTCGCAGCTCACCTTATCTGCTCCGCTGCTACACTTTCACATGAAGCTGTGCCCGTTCACATCAAAAGAAACGTTTTAAAGTCCCTTAAGCTCCCTTTGAAGGGTCACATTTAGATCCTCCTGAAAATAAACAGCTGGGTGGTGGAAGGTATTGTGGGAAAAGCAAGTTGATACGATGATTCAAACAGTCCGTCAGAGTTGTTTATTCAAATTTATCTAGGATGCCACTTTGAATTTTTTATTTTTATTTTTTCAAGGGAACTTGTTCGGAGGTCCCTTGCTTGCTTTGTTCCTTCATTTAGCATCATCATTAGAAAATAAATAAATAAATCAAACAGCAAGAATCTCAGAGGTAATTTAACTTTATTTTTTTTTTTTTAGAAAAAAAAAAAGGTTTATCACGCAAGGCAACAAAGAGGAAAACAAAATGCAAACTGCTATGAACAGACCACAGAACCCCCCCACCCCCTCAACCCCATTCACCTCCGTTCACCCACCCACTGGCAGTGAAGGGGGTCGGGGGGGGGGTTCTCATTATAACCAAATCAAAGGAGTGGGAGAACAAGAGTCGCATTGTTCTGATTGTGTTTACTTACACTAAAAACATTAAAAACGGACAATCTGACTGTGCAGCATAAGACGGACAGTTTTGATTTCTCACATGAATCCAAACACTGGAACCTTGGAGTAGGATTTTTTTTTTTTTTTTTTCCTTTTTTTTTTTTTTTTTTTTTTACATTTAGTCGACAGTAGTACTAACAAAACAGGAAGGTTCATGACTCTGCAATACATTGGACAGATCACTTTAAGACAGACTATACAGGTTGCAATGGGCACTTTCTGGGGGAAAATAAAATAAAGGTCCCATCCATGTTTTTTTTTTCCTTAAGTAACATCAACCCTGTGTGTTGAGGTAAGCAGGCCGCAGGGGAATATGAAGGAAGCGATTCCCTTTTTAAAAAAAAGGAGTCCCTTAACCATATCCCCACTCACTTTGTAATTCGTCTTGACAGTAAATCAATTCTCGAGCCTGGCCCCTTGGACTCCTCCGACACTAGGTCCTCCTCTCTCAGCATTCCTGCACACATGAATCAACTCCTGGCTTCTTGAAGGCATTTCCTGCCCGACCCTCTCTCTTTCTCCCTTTCTCCCTGTCTGACTCCTCTGCTGAAAGCTGGGCAGGAACTCTGTTAAGCTTTGATTTTGGACCCAGAGAGGAGGAGGAGGAGTAGAAGGAGGAGGGCAGGGAGAAAAGGAGAAGAACTCGAACTAATGCAGGGCTCTGGCTCTGCGATCATTCCAAGGCGGGATGGGATGGAGACCAGGGGTGTGTGAAGGAGATGCCTGCACACCCAAGCCAGGATTTAGTGCTTTATCCTTCAAATTGCAATATGAGTTTCTGCCCTGTTAGGATTGAAATGTGCATTCTCTCTAAGACAGATATTCCACATTTCCGTTGTGGGAACAATGAACAGTGAATGTTGTCACAGGTTTTCATGAAAATAAAATAAAATAATAATAATAATTAAAAAAAAAAGATTTAGCTTCCAGAACAAAGAGCAAAGACTGATAATATTTGAATATTTTATGGAAAAATGTACAGAATGGAGGCTCATTGAAGCTGTACATCTGCTAATGCTTCCCTCTACAAATCATCTTTGACGCTAAATCCACAGTATATGTACATAAAGGTTTGTTGAACAGACTCCAGGTGACCAAAGCGGCTCTTAAAAAGAAAGATCTAAAGTGTCTTCATATTTACAACCAAGGAAACATACATATTTTACAGCGATCACAACACAAAGACCACAAACAGTCTTAACAGTTTAGGATGAGTGAGGCTGCAGCTGAGTGAGAAGAGGTCATATGTTGTGACAGAGCTGGTCTACCGTGCAATGTCTGACATGTACGCAAGCGTGCAAGTGTGGATGTTTGTGATCGTTGTGAGCGGGTGATATCGACTCCATCCATTCCCTCAGATCATGGCTCTTATCACCAGTCTCCCTTTGACCTGGTGGAGATAGGTACTCTGTTTGGATTCTAGGCGCCGATTAGTCAGGGCCTCATCCTCGCTATCAGCTGGCTCCTCCTTGACCTTGATGACCCCACAGTGAGCATCTGGGAGCTCGCCGCTCGAGCTGCCGCTGCTGCTGCTGCTTAGTGTGTGCTTCCGAATGACTCCTCCAGGGGGCAGCCTGTCCTCCTGCATGCTCTCCGTCTCCTCTCTAGGTTGCTGCTCCTCCTGCTCCTCCTCTGATTCCTGCAGGTGTGTGCTGGGCTGACGCAACTGCTCAATGGACTTGGATAACAGCTGCAAAACACATTGGCTTGATGTTAATGCCGACATCCTGCATCCATACACATATAGTTAAATGAACCTTTTTAAAGCAGCCCTATTTGTAAATGAAAGCGAAATCCAATCCCTCACAGACTTTGTAACCACATAGAGAACTAATCTAATATACAATGATGAAGAAGTATCTATATCCACAGAACCTTTTCACATCTGGTCACTTTATAACCGAAACTTTAATTTGTTTCGTCCTCTTTACTGAAGTAAAGAGCCAAGAGTTAAACTTTCTGTGAGGTTTACTGGACCAGAAATGTAGAACAGCATCAGTGCCTTCCTTCGTCAGTAATAATCAGAATAAACAGCTTGTATAGGTTTTGTTTTACTTGTTTTAAGTATTAGATTTTATAATAGCAGAAAAGAGCATTTTTAATAGGTTAGCATCAGAGGATTTAATGCATAATTCCTTATGAAAACTGTTCAAGTTGCATAACTATAAACAATCCATAGTAACATGGAGAAATTTAACTGTCAGATATCAGCTTGTGTTTTTCTTTTTTGTATGTTATATATTACCAGAAAGTAGAGATATTGTTTGATGCCATTCTTCTTTATGCTTCTGTATTAATCTGACTGCATTGTATTAAAAATAGGATCACTTAGGAATGAATGTTAGTAAATTATCATTATGGCTTTATTAAGCTATAATATTGCATTGATCTGATTGCCTATTTCTTTACATAAATTTGATCTTGTTGTTTTCTTGCAAAGTGCCTAGAGAAGACATTTTGTTATTAATTTGTGCTATGTAAATAAACAGAATTTAATTGAATTGAATTATTTGCTTTCTCAGCCTTTGCAGATTGTTTACCCACAAGAGGGCTCCAAAGCCAGGTTGTCTTCTTCCTGTCAGCTGGTAACCAACAGCATTGCTATCTGCAGAATCTAGGCCTTTTATAAATACCCTTTCATCAATACGAATTAGCCTCTTTAGCATTGCATTAGTGAAAACCGTTTGCAACTGTTCCTAAAATCCCTAAGCTCCTGTAAATTTCCAATACAGCTCTCCCCCTCCCACCACCGCTGTTGCTAGCGTTGGAAAAATAGAAGCAATTGGAGGATGTTGAAAAACAACCGTATAAAAGCCACTGCTCGGAAATTAATTAGGGCAATGTTTCAGAGCTGCCTCTCAATAAACACTAAGGGCTCATCCCCGATTAGTGGCCATTTATAACCTTCACTTAAAGAGGATTTACTTGCAATCTCATTGGCCTGAGTGATCAGAGCCGGCCCCGTTGACATGGTTCTAAAGACACTGTTGCTGTTATTTTCAAATGAGTCAGCTTCACAGAGAGCGTTTTAAATTCACTCTTAATCGTGTTTTTAATGCACAATGAAACCGTGACATGTTAAATTTCTATTGTGCTGCTCAGTAAATGCTTCTTAAAATATTTTTAGGTATGAGCTCCTTTGTGGGTCCCATGGCTCTGTCAGGACCCAACCCTGGGACACATCATCTTGTGCGCTCACACAATGCTGCCTTTCACGCTGTCGGCCACCTCACACCAGAATAATGACAGTCTGTGTAAAGCCAGGTCACTACAGCCAACTCACAGAAACACAAATATTGCCACAGAGGAACAAAATGCATTCAAGGCTTTTTTTTTTTTTTTTTATGGGAACTAAGATGAATTAAATTTCACAGCGTTAGCATGTGAGGAGAACAGACGCCATGAGCTACGATAGCAGAATTATTGCAGAGGAAGGATTTCTTCCTCATTTGAAGTCAGGCAGAAGTTCTTCGGTTTGCAGAAATAACAGCAGGAATTTGAAGGTAGGACAGACTATGAGCCAGGTCTGCAAAGTTGAGCTGCACATACTCTATCCAATGACTAAAAATAGAACAACACTTGTGTCCTTAAAACAATTAAGGCAAATTTCCTACAAAAAACCGCGACCTCATGAGAACCAAAAATGGACGCTGAATGTTAGGGAGAGCACTGTGGGAGTCATGAAACTTGATGTTTTACCTTATTTATGTGGACTTGCTGCTGGTACTGTTTTTGTTTCTCCAAGAAATGCTGGTGCTGCTGCTGGATGACAAGTTGGGCCAGTGTGTTCTGAGGCAGAGGTGCCGACTGGGTTCTGTTCAGGGGTCTGTGTTTTGGTAGCTTAGGGCGACTGCTGGAGGGGCGATCCTTCATGACCAGAGGGGACTGAGCGTGGGAGGACATGGAGCCTTGACCTTGCCGGAAAAGAAAAACACCTTGGTAAAGTTTTCCAAAAATCATGTTGTAAACACAGGTGCACAAAATGTCTGTATTAAATCATGCATTTTATTTTGAAGGGCACCTAATATGCTTTGTTTTAAACCAGTTAGAATAGGGCTACAGGCTATAGACATCAATGAATGTATTACTTTAAAAATCCAAAATTTTGACCTGTATAAAAAAAGTATATATAGATATGTTATGGCCTACACAATCATGACATGATAGTTGTCCAGTAGACCTTATGCAAGGAGGGTCAACCACAAAAGGTCATTGTTAATGAAGCTGACTGAGTGCGGTATTGAAGCATATCGATGGAAAGTTGAGTGGAAAGAAAGTTGTGCCAAAAAAAAAACTGCACAAGCAACAGGGATAGCCGTTGCCTTGAGAGGATTATGTAGCAAAGCTCATTCAGGAGTTTAAGTTAAAAATTCCAAGACGCAGACTGCAGCTGGATATAGAGCTTCTGGGGCCACAGCAGTCAGACGTTTTGGGTCTGTTGAAAGAATTAAAGAGAACTGGGCTTCCTTATCACCTCAGCTTATGCAGTGATATATGAAAAAGGAGCCCCAACTAGTGCAAAGGGTATTCGAGACACAAAAATAGTTTTCAGTAGGCCCACAACTCTATATCAGAAAAAAAACAAAAAACTTTTTTCTTTTTATGGTCTTATTTAATTCTCCAATTTTCTGAGGAACGTCATTCTGGGATTGCGCTAACTGTACATGACAAACAACAAAATTAACTACAGTTTTAAACATATTTGCATGTTTTTATTGAATCTATATAATATTTGTCTCACATTCTGAATCTTTCAATGATATCCTAATTTATTGAACTGCACTTAATCGCACTTTTAGGTTTTTCTCTAAGGTGTGAAGAAACGAGATGCTCACTGAAATCAGGTAACAGCCTTACCGGAAGAGATGATCTTCTGCTGCCTGATTTGCTCCTTCTGGAGGAGGTGCTGGAGCAGAGCCTGGTGACTAGGGCTGACTTTTGACTCCAGGGCTGTCTGAAGTGGCACAGGGCCCAGCAGGTGCCCAGGCAACCCATGTTTGATTTCTGTCGATCTGTCATTTAAGCCCATAGCAGCCTAAAAGCAGGGAATTAAGGTAAATTAATTTAAACAATATTAACCTTTTCTACATTTTAATTTTCCACAAAGAACAATTCAGAAATTCTATTCATTGAAAATGGAGGTAACAATGAATATGAGAGTCTAACACTGGTGTGTACCTGATAAATATTTTGTGGAATGTGCCACGATGCAAAGGATGATATATCATGTGTCAAGCTATCAGGAGTTGCACTTGAGAACTGTGGGGCTTTTTAAAAGCTGTGATTAATGAGGTAGCAAGGGAGGATAAGAGCATGCTTGACACAAGACACTGCAGCACAATATTTATCTAAGCCCAATAAAATCATTTGGGGCCACAGGTCAGTGACCCTGTGGTCATAAAGAGAGTCCAGAAAGCCACTGACGGCAGGTTTTGAAGCTCCCACACTGAGATGAATACCTCACATCCACAAAAGGGCCACGGTATCACACACTGTGAAATATCATGCAGGAAGGTCCCCGATATTTGTACTCACACTAATTGTTGTGGATGTAGTAGAGAGCCCCAAGGAGATGTTGGGTAAGGATGGAGATGTGTACAAGCTCAGCATGGACACGGAGCCCTCAGGTCGGAATAATCTTGGCTGGGAAGGCCACCTCTACATCAAACAGGCAGAAGAGAGAGAGAGAGACAGATTTAAGTAGATGGACAGATCTTAAGATTGCACTGAAGGCAGTTTCAAAAGGAAACAAGATAAGTGGCATGGATATAAATGTGCTATGACTGAAGAAAGCCCATTTTTCTGCAAGTATTTTTGATGGCAGTAAAGGTTTTTCAGACCCTCGCAGAATTAAACCAAACTTGATTTACAAATTAATGTTTCTGCAGGTTTCTATACCCAAAGTGCAGCCCTCGGTTTCTCAGATTCCCAGTCCCCACCTTCAGGCTACTCTCTCAGAGAACATCAGCACTGGGGTATACTTCCTGTACCCAGCAGAGCAGCGGAGCAGCATGTGGTTTTGGAACAGCCATGTTTATCCTTCCAACCCCTACCAGTATTTAGTGACCTGTATGTGGATATCCGGCCCGTATTTGACCCAAGGGACTCTTTCTCTCTGAAAAAGGATACCTAATGTAACGGTGCACAAACACTCCTTGCTTTTGCAACAAGCATGGGGTCCACGGGGATCCCTGCAGTCCACCAATGACTTTCATGAGAGCCTCGACTTGGGCCTATACAATAGCAATCCTGCATGTTTATGTTGTTAGCGTGTGGGTGTCTTTTGGCTACCAGCGCCTGGGATATCAATTAAAATCCTCGGTTTGAATGTTTCCCCAAGCCTCAACCTTCAACCAGGTCGTCTCTCCCTCCTCTGTGTCACTGGAGGTCCCTCGGAGAATAAACAGCAATGTGAAGGCAAACCCAGCTGCTCTGTTAGGATCGCTCGGAGATGTGTCATATCTGTCAAATATCATAACGGCCAGTACTGAGAACTGAGTCTAAGGCGAGTTCCAGTCCGTAACTTAGCCAGGAATCAGAGCAGCAGTCTGAATCCTATGAAAAGACAATGCATCCGGTGACTTTCTAAAGAAGTTTGTCCAATATGGATTTTTTTTCTCACTAAAAGAGGTATTGAACTAAAATGTATTTTTGCACAATTTCAGAGAAAAATAGTGCAAAAGTAGTAAAAAAGTTTTTTAAAATGTTTTTAGCATCTTTAATACTGATACCTATGTGGCCAGGACTGTATTTAAGTATCAGCAGCTGCAACTGTTACTGTTTAATTTTACATATACCATCAAATTTATGAAGGCAAATAGGGGAAAAAGGTCATGTTGGCTGAGTTGTGCCTCTTTAACGTCATCATGGAGATCATCATCAGTGAAGTGTAACAAGCAGAGGACAGCTGTCCACTTTTATGGCTGCAATAACCGAATGTTTTATGCCATGTTCAAAACAATTAACCAATCTTTGTGCACACAGTGTATACACATACCTCAGTTTTTGTTGTCGTAGGCAGAGAGGAGGGTCCATTTTCAGCCCCCAAGGCACTAGAGGCCCCTATGGGAGAGCTGGGGCCAGACCCAGGGGCGCTGTTAGTTGGCGCTGAATCTATGAAACATCAATAGTTTGCATCGTCACACTCTGAGCTGTGTTCAATTATCTAAACAAGTACATAAAAACAACTAATGTAACTTTAATCTGACATGACACAGAATACAAAAAAACATATTTGTGTATTGGCTGCTTCAGTGACTGAGTGAGGCATACCCATAAGCTCTAAAGCCCTCTTTTTGTAAGGAGTAATAATGTTTCCGTCTCTTCTCTTCAGCATTGGACTGCTTCTCCTCTCTGCCACCTTCTGCTTCAGTCTGGATCGTACCTTCAGATTTGGCTCAGATGCTGCAAGACAAAAAAGGACAGGCATTCTGTATAGCATCCAAGTCACACAACTCTGTAAAGAGAATCAAACCTTCCAGTAAAACATGATTGTTTCTCTGCATTGTGCCAGAGTCAGACTGTACAATCCTTTCCACTCCCACAGTTATCAATCCAAAAACAAAAGGAGAAATAACGGCAGTGCTGCCATGTTTTGACATGCTACCATTTCAGTGTCCAGCTACGTTTTGAATGAGTCAGGATTGGACCCATTTCCACATCATCTGGACTACATTAGGTCGAGCAACACACAGGCTCAAAGTAAAGAGTCTGCTACCTGCCGCCCTGGTGACCAGAGCCTGATACAGTAGCAACAGTTAAACTAACACAAAAACATGGCAGATGTTTCAGGCTTCCTCCACATCCCCCGTCGCCCTAATGCAAACCAGAGGTAGGACCAAATGCATCAAGTCCGAACACACGGCTGACCGCGTCATAATGCTAATGCAATATCTGTCACAATAGACACGTTGGATAAAGAGTTTCAATCTGGTTTTTATGATGGAAACTTGAGTGAATATTGGCATGTTGTCATATTTAGGATAATCTAATCATTTTAAAACCTCAATTTAAACAGTGTTGAATTTCTTTCAGCAGAAATTCAGTCCAAGACAGACTTTCTGGCCTTGTCGTTTATTATTTATTTATTGATTATTAACTACTACTATAAAATCAGTAACTGTTACATCAGATAAGATCTTGCCGAAATTAATCAACAACTAACACTGATTTATGAAGCACTTCATAAAAGTATTCATACCCGTCAAACTATTTTGCGTTTTCTCACATTATAACCGCAAACAAGAATATGTATTAAGTGCGACCAACACAATTTAATGCACAATTGTGAAAACTAGTATACAGTTTTTCTTTAGTCTGAAACTCCTAAATGCAATCCAGTGCAACCATTTGTCTTCAGAAGTCAATGAAGTTCACCTGTAATTTCACCTCCGTATGAACACCAAAAATTTGGGAACATACAGCTTCATGAAGGCCGAGGTCAGGGAAAAAGTTGTGAAGAAGCTTAAGTGTGGGTTAGGAAATAAAACATCTAAAGCTTTGAAAATCATGTGAGCAAAATGAGTAAAATGCTTGCTCAATCACTTTCTCACAAGTCTCTATCACTTGAAGAGACCATCCAAACCATGAAACGTCCAGAAGAGTTTTTCGAGTTGGTGAGAAGTTGGAGGTAGCTAAATGTAAGGGAACAAATACAAGAGCTGCAACATACTTAGAATTGGGACAGAGGTTCCCCTTGGTGAAGGAAAACAAACCTTAATATACATTTACACCTGCTATAATTTAGAACAAAACAACATCTTATTTGAAAGGGACATGATTGCAGGTTGAATAAAAACAAAGTTTTAAATTTTGCAAGAATTAATTGGCATACAAATAAAATTGAAAGTGCTTATGTTCGCCTGGTAAACCATACTCCTGTTCAGTCATCTGGTTATGTCTCAAGAATAGAAGATTTCCAAATGAAATCCCACAGCTACTTTCACATACTCAAATGACATGCAGAATAGATAAGTTGCTTTTTTTTGTGACTGAAAGCCAAAGCAGAGAGATGTATTACAGTTATGTAAACCCTTCAGTTACACAATAGCCAACCTGTTTCAATTATTTAACTCTGATCAATAATTAAATAGGCCTTTCTTGTTTGTACATCATACGGTTACACATAGGAAAGTGCAACTACGATGTGGAAACACTGCAGGGAGGAGGAGGAGGGCGATCGCGATGGCAGGGGGGCAAGGCAAAGCGAGTGGGTCGCACGCTGCTATTTTTGGCGTTTGTCAAAAGCAGCAAAACCGTCTTCCCTAATACAGACCTCTAATCCTGTGGGTGTGAGGTAGAATAATAATAATAAAAAAAAAAGAGAGAGAGAGAGCGCGAGGGCGGAAGAAAGGAGGCAGCAGAGATAAATGGAGAGAAATCGCTGTTGGGAGTCATATGAATTTGCTTCACGCCCTGCCGCCTTGATTGCTTTCTATTTTTACACGCCGCTGCCACCAAGCTATGCATCCCAATTGGTCGCCACGGGAACGCAGACAGCAGCGCATGAACAAACACTTTTTTATATGTCTCTATGGAGAAATAATCAAATAAAAATACATTGACGCATGGTGGGTGCAACAGGAGGCTACAGCAAAGCGTGTACGCCGAACACCTGGGTCACTTCTGCAATAAAGCCTCATCTCACACAAGAAATACTACAATATGTTGCAATCATAAATCAGTGTCATTAATGGACCGCCTATCTGTAGTTAATCAGATGTCTAGCCCGCCATCTCTATTAGTGATTCTTTATTAAAGCTGGGATCTGGGCAGATGGCTCTCTGCAAATTTAGTTTTCTGTACAACAGAACACCAGCTGAGTATTTTGCTGACATCAATTTTTTAACTAATGCTGAATAGTTTAAAAATAATGCTGCTCTGTATTTTTACAGACATAAGCTTAATAACTTATGTCTGTCTCAAAGAGACTGTAACTCTCTTTGAGTTAAAACAGTTTAAAAACTTATTTTGAGTCAGTTACTTAGGAATGCTTTTGTTTATTTAGTAATCCCATTAAATGTGACCTACAAAAAAGGATGAACCGGTGTCATGTCTAAACATAAACAACTTAGCCAGGAATCCAGTTTAAACTGGATCAGGAAGTATCTTTATATCAGTAATCAGGGGCAAGCAGAACTTGTCAGAGAAACTGTTTGACAGACATATGCATCTCTCTTTAGTACAAATATGTGTATGTATCCTCACAGTGCAAACAGATATCAACTGTGTAACAACATTTGTATTGGTAACATAATTCTTGGTTTAAAATACAGTTTTTTGCTCTCCAAGTATGCATATATATTTTTTCCATTGTATGTGTTAGAATAAATTGAACAGTCTCCTCCTAATTTAGCCTCTGCTTGACAGCAAATATATGACAAGTTAGTCTTTTATATAAAGTCTTTTATATATGTTAGCGGTTAGCATCCTTCCTTTCAGAAATATAGCATTGATTTTCACTGCTATGGTGATAACACTTTGCATTTTTGTTTTTTTCAATCAAATCAGGTTATTCGGTCCAGTTACTCACCCTCCAATCAGGTCTTGGCAATACAGCAACAATGGATGACACGAAGAATACTCTATTGCAATAACAAAAGCAGAGGATATTGTTCTCGCCAACCAAATAATAATTTTGAATACGTAGTATCTCCGAATATTAGATTTAAATAACAATGATTGGCTTTGAACTGAACTGAATTAATTGATTGAGAATAGGAGTTTTTTATGTCCTCAATCAGTTATTGTCTACAAAAGTATCACTGGTCTACAAGGACCTAATTTGTGACAAAGACACCCCCAGTCCACCTCTCAATAGTTTAAAAAACATGTTGGTCTCTACAAAAATACTCATACAAGTATATAAGATAAGATATAAAATATTAAACATACATTTTTAACATACAGTCTAATGCTTTCTGGTTTTACAGTTTTACCTTTGTAGGACTATTTTGGAAAATCTGTCCCACACCTGCTGAATACACACTTCTGGTAAGTGGGTCAAGACCAGAGTAGAGCAGGGTGGGGTGTGTTGGGGAGATGCAGCTTTTACTGCCCGGCCACAACTATTCTTACCACAGACTATCACGTGCTGTCAGCCGAGTCTATTCTAATTCCAGGAATTGAAACAAAGAGAATATAAGCAAAGGTAACATGTAAATCACGTGGCAGTCTTTAAACTGCTTTTTGGGTGCTTGAGAGAAACACAAGAGTGTCGGTAACGCTTTGCGTTTGTAGGGATTATGAGGCTATAAGTACATAGGGCCCTTAACAGAAGAAATCAAAGCAAGTATCATGGTTAGCATGCAATTTAAAGCAATAATTGACTACCAGATCAGAACATACCACCTAAACAGATTGATTTAAGGTGAATCGTCATTAAAACTATAAATGTTTTGTAATTTTTTAGGGACAAATAACATATTTTGAAAGCTTCACCTCATTGTGAATCTCAAAGTCATACAGGAAAAGTTTGAATTTGAGTGGTGAAGCAGTGGGGAGTCTGGCACGGAGCGTTCTAAGTCACCTCTACTTTGTTTTAAGAGAGCTGTCTTTTCTTAAACAAACAGTCCTGTCAGGGTTCATCCTGCCTGTGCAAGCTTTAAGTCTGCAACACCTGCCAATCAGTTATCTGCGACAACCAATGGTTCGGGGAACAAAACTACCTTTGTGTGTGTCCCCTCTCTCGTGTGCCAAACTCTCAGAAGACTTTAATAAAGATCGACAGGAAGTGGGGGAGGATGGCCCTGAGCAGGAAATGACCACATATAGATTCAGGAATCTATATCCACAGAGTTAAAGCAGTTTTGTCAGTGCACAGGATTAAGGCAGAGAAACCAAGTTTCTAATGATAAATTAACATTTAAATTCTTCACTTCTAAGATTTGTCTCTTAACTCTAGTCAAATTAAAACTAGACAACATGACTTTTTATTTGGGGAAAAATGTGTTGTGAATCCCAAAGTTAGTTTTAAAGGACATTTATAGGTATTTTAGATGAGAAACTCATGTGTTGTGAACATATTACAAAGACCAAACGTAATCTTTTAAAATTTATAATTACCTTTTTAGATTATTTTCTGATGCGCTGTGACATTATTTTACTATATGTAATTCCTCTGCTTGATATTCAAATTGTGCACACATGCAAAATGATATGCCTGCAGGTCATTAACTGGGGACATAGAGGATGAGAAAACATATCGTATTTGGTGATCTCATGGCCAAATTATGAAGCTTTTGCTTCTGCAAACCTTTACACCCATAAAACAAAATCTGAACGACTGAGCAAAAACAATCATTCTTATTTCCACGTTAATCCCCAGAGAACTCCCTTCAACTTTAAACCAACAAACCTGAGCTCTTTTCTGGTGGAAATTTTATATTTATATTTTTAAAGTGGTTTTGAGGCACCATCTCTCAGGAGGAATTATTCTGCCTAAATTATCCAATTTAGCTATGGACTACTTCAAAGCACCTTTGAGCTGTGGTTGATCATTAACATAGGGACATTAGCATGGCAGCTTATTAACACCAGTACTGGAGACTTAACAAGATCTCCTGACATAAGATTTCTTGTCGAAGCGCAGTCTGTCTAAAGTAACACTATCCACTGTGTCCGTCTGTGTCTGTGTTTAACTGTTTAGTGAAATAAGTCAAGGCTATTGTTATGGGCTTATGCCTTAAGCTTAATACCGTTTTGTGCCAAGTTTGAGACTTTTATTTTGAAGTAAGAAAGGAAGTAGCTCTTAGGTTGCACTATTCACCTGACAGAGTCGACAAAAAATGCATTAAAAAAGGGTCATCATCACTTTGAAATTATTTGTGTGGAAAGATGTAGGAACAAGGATAACTACTTATTATTACATAATCAGATATGACACATTAATGTTTTTCTGAACTTGACATAGTTGCATTATACTGACCCTAATAAGGCCTCAACATAAGTGTAAAAACATCTTTCTTGAATTGACAGTAAAACATATCAAGTCTTTCAAGCTTTTAATTTTTCAGAAACCAATTCTGAAAATTGTGTATGTTGAGGACATTTATGTATTAAGATTTTCATCTTGGTGTTGTGTTCATGTGTAGATTAGCAAACCTGTCTTCCTCAAGGGGAAGTCGTCCTTGCTCTCGATAGGTGACGGCAGAGCGTACTGGCAGGTGGGTGATGTGCCCCCAAGTGGTGGAGAGCTTTGGTCCAGGGATGCGTGGTGTGAAGACCTGTTAAAAATAAATAAAGAAACTTTCAAAAAGGCACAAAATGTGATAAAATATTCAACTTCTCCCCAAAAAGTAATACAAGTCACTTACGTGTACCAGAGTTTGGGATGTTGGATGAAAGAGTGATTGGCTCCATTAGTGACTGGATCCTTTGCAGATTTGTTCAACAGAAACTCTTGGAGTTTCTGCTTCACCTCTGTGCTGGCCACTGCACCTGTGAGACCAAAAGGCAGAACCAAAGGGATTGGGGTTACCCTAACTTGTAAATGCCTGGACCATCACGCTCGATGCACATATATACATACAAAAGTAATTTCCCTGCATCCTAATTTAAAAACAGCAAGACCATATCAAAATTTCCCCCAACAACTCCTGTAACTGTGTATCCTCTCCTCAAAGAAGAAGGCCACTTATGTAGGAAGATCTCCCCCTAGTGGTCAAAGAGGACAATAATGTTGCTGCATATGTGATCCTGCAGTGAGTTTCTTCCCCATAAGATGGTTAGAGTTGCAGAGAACAGCTTCACATTACCTGACTTGGCAAAGTCATAAATCCTGTCTATTATTAACTTTGAGGTAAAAACAGCAATGAAATGTTATACCTGGCACTATTTTTATCATGCTATTGGAATACATTTCTTCTAAATTTGAGCTTTAAAGGTCACCGAAGAACTGGATGTCATCAGAGCTGTATAAGTGCCATCCATAATTACTTCTCAGAGGCCTAAAGCCAAGCCCAGAATCATGAGACAGTTTGATTTGCTGTTGAGAAATATTTTCTCCAAGAGCAAGAGACATCAAAAATTAACAGCCTGTCCTCATTATGAATGGCAATAAAATGAGTCTAATTCTTTACTGCTCACATTCAAGTCCTTCCTTTTGCAAATCTAATTGTGATTTACTTGCAACTATCAAGTCATTTTAATGAGGCCGTCTTAAACATGAGCCCTGCTTTCTTAAATTACTCGCCTACAGTGTTTAGAAGTGATTTTGCCCAAGCATGAATAAGCATTTTCCTTCACATAGTCAGTGCTGAGCATTAACTACTTAATGCAAAAAAGTACCAGCTCAAATGTTTGTAGTATCTAGTGGGGTTTTGTGAGCTAAATGCTCATATATTTTGGATTTAACAGAATTTAAAAGGTAACAGAATTAATGAGAAAAAATTGACATTTTAAATGAAGTGTCAGGGAAAGAACACTGTCCAATCAAGCATACTAGGAAAAACACCACACTATATATATATCACTATAATTTTAGGATTACGACAGAACTTGTGCTTGCTCCTGCGGGTACACTGAAGGGAACATTTATCCAGTTTATTCTATCCAGCTCTTGTATGTACATTTTTCATAAACCCCACTGATATAATGGAGTTAATGGAAAAGGTTCAGCTTTATAATTGCTTTTGTCATGGGCGGTTAATTTTGTTTTGCAAAATATTTGCCCCTGACAGAAAGGAAATTGCGACGATGACGGTGCCGAGCTCTTACTCTCTCGGGAGCGCTCCTTGCCCCTGAGGCTCAGGATGGAGACATGCTGCTCTCGTCTATGCCTCTCCAGCTCTTTTTCCTGCTGGTTCTGTTGTTGTTGTTGCTGCTGCTGCTGCTGCTCTAGACGGCGCTCCTTCTCAGCGAGTTCCTGCTGCTGCTTCATGGCCTGGAGCTCTTGCTGGAGCTGAGAAAAGCAGTGCTCGCATCAGCATGAACAGAAGTAATTGTAAAATCAAAAAAGCTTTTAAAAACTTCCGCTGTTTCTTGTTTTGCTGCAGTGAAAAACTCAACGCTCCAGCTAGATGTATTTTTATAGAATGTACTGCAAAACCTTGAGTCCTGCTGATTTGTTTTCCTTCTGCTGCACTCTTTTTATGCTGTCCTGAGATACACATTTTTGTACTGCATCTGCACTAATGTCGTGCTGTGCTGCGTTCTGTTGTTTCTGTTGTCATGCTGACCTCCATGCTACTGCTCAGTGCAATGCTAACCTTGAGATGCTCCTGAAGCTGAGCCTGGTGCTGACGGGTCAGCTTCTCGTGCTGCTTCTGAAACTCGCTGATCAGTAACTGCTTCTGGATCTGCTGCTGCTTCTGAATGAGGAGCAGCTCCTGCTGGAGCTGCCTCTCCCACAGTCCGGGGTCTGAGCCTGGCCCCAGCATCCTCAGGTCTGTGCGTAGGTCCAAAGGGGACAGGGGCTCCACAGCCAATGGCACGTCTGGCTTAATGTCGACTGCGGCACAGAGAAAGGACAAAATGTAAGATTTGTGCTGTTTTGGTATTTCAGCTGTAATTAAATGAACGGTTATACGGAAGCTAAAAAATTTGCGCATTCACTGTGAGAAAAAAAATCTTTCTCTCTCGTGATTCTAGAAAGCCTGCGATTATAATAGCATCTATAAACAAACAGTCTCACATGCGTCATTTCAGAGTCCACTGGGGGCTGTTGTGTGCACTTTGAGGCTCAGCAGACATGTGACACAAAATGTTGAAGCAGTGATTTAAAGTATTTACATAAAATCTGTTTTCCCACTGATAGAGAAATAATTGCAAAAATGTCCTCCTCCCATCTGCAACAGAACATCCTGCAGATATTTCCTTCTCTCATTAATAATGTATGACAAAAACAGGCCGTGAACCTGCATGAGTTTGTAAATTCATGTATCTGTATGGTGTTCTCATTTCTGTGCTTCAGCACAGACAATGCAGCATGTACATTGGTAAGAAGTGCCTCTCTATTATAGGTAATTGTCTGATACAAAGTGACAGGGCATCCCCTTTGGTCTCCAGTCTCTATATATAGCCAGTTCTGCGGGGTGGAAAAAAAAAATCAATGGCCAGAAAAGAACGCAAGACACAGATTTACTTCATCGCCTCCTCCACAGAGGATGATTAGTGATTGTTCAATATTTTCCATGTCCTCTCAATACTTTTTCATCTAATTCACACGACTGGTCCCATCTGCCTTCATCAGGCTGATGGGACTTATGTGGAGAGTGAAGATTTTCAATTAATTTCAAGATATGTGCCAGGACAATGTCCAGTGTCTTGGGAGTATCTTTACCTTTAGAGCTTTTTCACATCTTGAATCGTTACAATACAGTTTTCAGTATTTTTAATATATTTGAGAGAGATGCATAATAGTACAAAGGAAGGAAAATGGCACATAGGTTGGATTTCTTACAAATGTGAGAAGCAGAGCACAAGTTTGGATTTAAGCCCCTGAAGCAAGATAATGTACAAGGGATGAATTGAGAGAGAGAGAGAGAGAGATTTGCTATTTATTTTAATAACAATAAACCAATGATGTTTGTTATTCTTAAAAACTGATATTTGATGTATCTCTACGGCTGCTCCAATGAAAGTGTCAATAAATGATTTGGTTCAGTCATATGTATATGTTAATATATAAATGAACCAAATAATCCAATGAAGGGTAAGTTTATTTTAAAGCAACTTGTGTGCATGTGAAGATCAGACAGAATTCAGTGGACATTTTAGACTCAGAAAGACTGTGATGCTTCTTATTGTAGTTTTCATTGCCCCTCCCTTGTTCACCCATCTTTTGCTTCACTTGCAGCCATCTTCACATGTAAATGCTGAAACCTTTGTTTATTTTATTTTATTTGTTTTACAAAATAGATCAATCTCAGTCAGATTGGATGGGGAGCTGTTTTTAAACAGTAATTTTGAAGTCTTTACAAAGATTCACAATTGTATTTAGGTTTGGGCTTTCAGACTTTTACTAGACCATACAAGCATGTGGTTGTATTTTAATCTAAAGTCAATCGAACCTCAAAGACTGGTATCCTGCATCTTTTCAGGGTTTTTTTTTTTTTCTGCTTCTCCAGAACTTTCACATGATGTGAAGGAAATTGGACCATTTGAATTAGCTGTGTTGGAGCAGAAACATATCAAAGACTGGACAGGACTCCAGCCATTGATGACTTAAACTGAACTGCCATGATATAAACCATTCCATTCAAGCTCAGACTCTTTATCTACGGGGTCAGAGGTACGCAGGAAGCCTCAGAAGCCTGTAGAAGAAGTATGACGCAACCACCTCCACATTTCACCAGTCTCAAAAGGTTTCTCTTCCAGGATTGCTCTGTAATTTAGCTTCATCCATCTTTCCATAAACATTGACCAGCTTCTTTGTCCCACCACCATATTTCACCTTGGGGATGGTGAACTTGGGGTGATGTGTAGTGTTTTCTGGCAAGCATATCATTTTGCATTTAGGCCAATCTCTCTAATCTTCTCTTAATGTGGAGAACAATGTTTCATTTTCCATCCACATTATAATTATGAGCTATTTTGTGTTGGACTATTATGTAAAAGTACTTTGGCTAGAAAGTAACAAGTGAATGCTTTTGCAAGGCAGTGTAGTTTCTGCGGTAATTGAATCTAGCGGATAAAGGTTAGTTAGCCTAATACGATGTGATAGTCAGAGGAGCATCTGGACTGCATTCTATCTCCTTAATGGCAAAGCTGGACAAATATTAAAATCTACTTAAAATTCCAGGGGCTAGATGGAGATTTATTGAGTCCTTTCACTGGCTTAATCTTCTCAAGAGGTCACATCTGAGGGATCATCAGCAGTGCCATTACTTCACCTGTTACTGAAAGAACTAAGCCTGCATAAATTGTTACACATATGTCCATGTGAAGGCCCTGTAATAAATCTAAACAGAGGTTGTAAAAAGTGACAAAATCCACAGCAGACCTGAGCAAAAAAAAAAAAAAAAAAAAAAAAAAAAGGAGTAAAAAAAAAGCAGTGCCCCTCTGCTCTCTGATGTTGTAAAGCTCACTGGTGCTCATTTGTTTTGTCATGTTTTTTTTTACTTCTGCCACCCTTCCATGTGCATGCGCTGGTGACGATTAAAAATAGAAACATTAAAGCGAGTGGCGCAATCCCAGTCTGTGACAACCCCCCCCTCCGACAAACGCTCACTACGCACACACACACACATACACGCACTCCCCAGTATCCACCACCCTAACTTGCTGCTGCCATGGCAACGCTGGCGACGTAATTATGTCTCCCTGTTCTGCAGATATCAAGTCTCACTGCATGTCATCTCCTGCCTACAGCGTGCGATGTGGCATGTTGACTATTATATCAGCTTTTTCAGCTCTTATATAAGAAAGGAGTCCCGAGCCGGAGACAGAATGAGGGGAGACGTTAGAAAAGCCTTCAACAGCTCGGTTCTGAATCAATGGGGAGAGCGACTTAAAACATGTTCAAAAGAAGAAAAGACAAACAGAAGGGACTCCAGCGCTGTCATTTTTGCTCTGTGTGTTCTAAAAACAACTTCAATCGGTTGACAGAGAAGGGCAACAGCATGGCAGACACATCGAACAGGCACCTGTAGAACAGGCACTTCTCTCCTGACAGGGAATATTAATCTTAGCTTGTAAGTACTTGACAAAGGAGCTTTTTGTAGTGGGTGCTGTGAACCTGTGAACCACAGCACGGCTCAGGGAGCCAGAGAGCCTTAGTGCTTTTACCTAATAGACCCAAATATAGCTCCCCTACCCAAAGTGAAAAAAGAAAGATGAAAAAAAGGCATAAAATCCCTGCTGGGAGGTCTAATTAATCTCATATTTCATTCTGTATCCTGGCTATGAGTGGCATTAAGGATCTCCACTTTGATCGGCACATCAAGCGCAGCCTCCACCAGAAAATCTCCATTTAGCTAAACAGGATGGGAAAGCTTCAGTAGCCTCATATGCATATGTGTGCTAAAAGTTCGCTGTGTTGAATGATGACAGTGATGAGGAAACACACGATCCTAAATTTAAGCAAGTGCTGTTATATCAACAGTAAAGCCTTGATCTTTGATACGTGTGATTTTTAGCTTCCCTTGTCATGACTGACACTGAAACAAGGATACCGGTATGCTTAGTGGTGCATTTTTCAAACCACAAATCGCATCAGACTTGCAATACCTCCAACTAAAATCTCATTTATTAATTCAAACTGCAGCCTTAAATGACTTGAAGTGAAATCTGGTGTTCCTATATTATAAAAATACTCTACAGGCAGAGGAGAAAGCAGAACTAGCAGAAGATGAGGCTAATTTTAAATGTTTTTCTGAGCAGGGTCTTAATATAGATGACATGCAAAAGAGTGTCACAGTTGTGAGGCCACCCGCTTGATTTAACACGGGCAAAAATAAAACGCAGTGTCACATTTACATAACTTTTAGCTAATTTATGAAACTATCGCTCAATAAAAAAGTTTACACATTCTGGGACAGTGGTCCAGTCTGTGACATTGACCCCTATGGGGAACAATTCATACTGGGTGCCGCTTGATTCGTGGAAAGTGCACAGAAGGACCTGTAGGCGTTGGTAAACAAGAGATTTATGAATGACAGTTCCCAAATTTGTTTTTAGCACAGGAGGAGCAACAAGCACCCTGTACCGTGCCCAAATTCCTCTCCCAGCAGAGGTCCTGCCAGGGGGATATAGGGTGACTCATTGCCTGTGACCACACTCCCACTGCTGCATCGCACCACCAGTGTTTCCAACGTGTTTATTCCTATAACCAATCTGTCTCTCATTAGCCCTGCTGGTGCTCAGAGTGACAATCACAGCCTTAATTTAAGATGTTGGATGGCTGCCTTTTTTGCCTCAGACCACATTAGCAGGTTCCCATCCAAGAAAGAAACACACATCACGAGGGATGTTATGCTACTACTGCACGTGAGACGGTTGGAACGCAACGTTTCACTTTAACAAGTTTTTCTGTAGCTGAAGCATCAACAAGCCTCACTGAATACGACTGAATCTTAGCAAATCCTCTGAAAAGAACAAACGGGCTAAAATCATTTAAGCTCTTGAGCCTACATTAGGATCTTGTTTTATCAGTTGGATCTGCAGATATTTCTGAGAAAACTATTTCAGAGCTTAAATGGAACGGCATTTTAATATTAAACAGAGATGCATTCCTCAAGTGTTTCTTAGTCGATGTCGATTTCTCAAAACTGGGGAAGAAAATGATTTCTTAATATTTGACCTGCTGATCATTGATTAGTCACCCGAGAAAAAAGCTAATTCCAGTGTTTGATTGATAGCATCTCATTAATGTTATACAAAATTACCATCGCCTCAAACTGGTGTTTGTTAAAAGCAAAACTTAAATATGTGACTTTGAAATGTTATTGATTTGCAGCCATAGAATTACGTAAAAGTAAATATACCACATGCTGTGAAGCATCTTCATTTTCATCAGTTCAAAGTAAAGCTCACCTATCTATCTTTTGGTATTTCCTACTTAAAGCAGCACATTTCACTAAGAGTTTCTTAGCCAAATATGTGCAAATTTTCTTTTTTTTGCCACAGAGACTAAGAACACACTTGGTTATGCTGTAAACATGAATGTATGTGAGCATCTAAACTGAAATAGAGAGGGGCCGCTTATCTAAATTCCCCCGTCTGCCAGTATAAATAGAAACAGAGATACAGAAGATGTTTGAGGGCAAAAAAAAAAAATAATAAGCTGATGCTTGGGACTGCAATGTGGTGCTGGATCTCTCATTAAGTGCCTTGTTATTTTGAGCAGCTGGTATGTCTAAAGCAGGAAACAGGTCTTTATTTTTAAGACTGCAGGCTCGTCCTTGCAGCTGAGCCAGAGCTGTGGTTAGGGAGGCTGTCTGCAAACAAAGAGAGCAAAGCAGTGCCACCATGGCTCTTTGACTGAAGGAAGCCAAGCGTTCAGTTGTCTCCTGTCCTGCTGTTACCTCTAATTATTTACACAACAATAACACACAATGCAAAGTATGACAAATACGAGCAAAAAAGAGAATTAAGCATTTAGGAAATGCTTTTTACTACAGATTTTTAGGATGCTCCTTTACTTTTCAGCAGTTTTCCCGATGCTTGGGGACAGAATTTGACAAGTGTGCGGACTTGGAATCATGGTCAGGAATTCAACTAAACTAGAAAAATAATAGTTATAAAAATTCTTCATGCTTTAAATGCTATATCCAGAGTCATACCAGCTTAACTGACTTAAAATTTGCATACTCAACCAATAGTCTAGGTCACAAGTTATTTCCACAGATGTTTTTTTTTTTGTTTTTTTTTTTTTGCAGGCCGGAAGCTGAAAAGTTTTGAGACCTCTGCATGCTCGCAACATTTGCTTCACTCTGCATCATCAGTAAATTCCTAATCTATTCATTAGTGAAATGGGTCATTCTTGCCATTTTTAGCATTCCATGAACCACAGAAATCCATTCAACAGAAAAAAAAATGTCCCCTAATGTTAACAGTAGTGAACTATGCTCTTCTAAGGATGAATTTTACAACAACAGGAAAAGAAATTTAGAAATGTCTAGGGTATTTATAGCACACTACCTGAATAGGTCCAGGACATAGATGAGTGGACTTAAAAGGTTTTGCATTGTTCTTCTCTAAAATTTTTTTTTTTTGGAGAATTTTGTATGATATTTTGAGCAAAAGGGGAAATTCATTAGTTTCTCTGTTCTGTTTGACAACCCACCTGTGGATTTTTTTTTTTTTTATAGAACCTTATTGGTCCTGATGCTAATCTGAAATTGTGAGTAAGCCCCTTTCTTCTCTGATCCATTTGAAGTGTGATAAAAGGAAGGAAGAAGGATAAGAACTGTGTTTCAGACAAATACATCACAAATAAGTTATTTAACCGACAGAGGAGCTTCTTCACATGCTCTTTTCATGATAAAACAACATGAACAGAAAACTATTAGAACATTTTGATTTATGTCCTACTGCGAACAAACAGCCAGAGGAACCTAGGAAACTCACTCAGTTCTACACAGAGGCATTGTTTTTGTGCAGATAATGTTAGTCACCGTCATGTGGTTTATTCTAAAGTGGAAAGAACAAATTGAAACAGGGCAAACGGCAGAATTCTCTATTAATATCTGTTCTGAGGCGCTGATATAGCAGGAGCATGCGAGATGGAATGATAACGCGCACAGACGCCTAATCTTAGCAGGCTAATGCCATAAGCTGAAAATAACTCACCTAAGAATAGCTGACCCACAGAATAAGCAAGGAGCCTGAATTCAAGTGCTTGCGCTCTACGGGTCTTGTTTGGTTCACAAGCCGCAAGACAATAGAAAAAAAATAAATAAAAATATCTTCTTCTATAGCCCCATGTTTATAGAAAATCCATTAGGCTTCAGGTACATTCACTGGCAGTTGACACTCTATCACTCTGTCTTGTCTTAATTATCTTGAATCCACTCTATTTTCACTTTAATACTAAAACATTTATAGGCAATTTAAAAAGTAGCTGTAAAATTTAAGTGTACAGGCAGAAGCTCGTTAAACCCTTCTGCCTTGTGCCATTTCTTTTCTTTCTTTTTTTTTTATGAAGTTACGCAACTGCAGGACAATATTTTCACACAGCAAACAGTTTCAACTCTGCCACAATTTCTAAAGATACTTTTGAGTTTTCTCGGCAGTTACATAAAGAAACAGAAGAAGAAAAAAAACAAATGAAGTGTGACTCATGTCGCTCTTGAGTCAATACAGTAAATAGATGTTACTCATTCTGATGTCAGCTGTGAACTCTTCAATTCAAGTCCCGAGCCCAAAATAGAACAGCTACTTAGTTGGTGGTAAATGTCCAAAGAGAAACCTTTTAGATGTCTCTCCCCCCACACCCTGCGTTCAGTATCTCTGTAACTTCCCTTCCTGTTCCCTCAAAAGTGCACGCTGACATGGAAGCTTGCAAAGCCCGACAACACATCCCTGTCATGTTCACAGTGAGTCGTTTTCAGTGAGCCACAAGCAAGCGGGAACAGTTAACTCCATTTCTGATTCAAGTCAACGGGGACAGAAAGAGCACTTATTTTCACAACCCCGCACAGACGAGCAATCCGCACGGCGATGTATGTCAGAGAAAATACCTTGATTCGGGGGGAAAGTTTCTGCTCCGAGTGGGTCGAGATGTCTCCCACGGAAAAAGCGCACGAGAGTTGAGAGAGTGAGGCAGAGAGATGGAGCGGGTATGTGCATGGGAAAGCGCGGAGGGTGGAAGGGATTTGGGAGGAAGCAAAAGAGGAGGCAAAAGCGGGAGGACAGAGGACTCCTCAGGATGAGCGGAGACAGCGGAGCGTGAGATCACCTGAGTTGTTCATGTTGTGCATCTTGCTCTGGCTGGGGAGCCGCTGGTGTCCGACGCGCCCCTCTGTTGTGGAGAAACTTGACTCGCCCTCGTAAATCGTCTGCAGCATACTCCAGTCAGCGCTCAGGTCTCATCGCCAGCCTTGCGTTTCCTGTCACCAAGAGCCACCCCTCAGAAGCTCAGAGGGGAGGGAGAAGGGGGGGGGGGGGGGAGAGACCACGACGACGGGCGACTCTCTCCCTTCCTCTGAGGAACTACTCTGACTGTAGAGCTCGAACACACACACACACACACAAAAACAAACTACACACTCTATATCGCTCTGCGTCTGTCTCGGCAGGGCAGCTACTCTGCTTCAAGTCTGGTCCAAAACGTCAACACAGTGTTTGGAGTAAGATGGCAGCGGGTTCTGATTCTTTTATCTGCCTATATCCCCCGCGGTTCGGTCTTCTCTCCCCGCCAAAGTGTCCGGGCAGAGAGAAGAACGCAAAGCCGAGTTGCCGAGAAAGCTGTGCGCTCTGAGCACCTCGCACAGGCAAGAAATGCGAGCCGAGGAGGGAGCGAGCTTCATTTGCATGTGAATCAACAACTGCGGGGCTCACAGGTGACAGAAATAGAACAATGGCCAGCCCTGGCTAAAAATAGGTCAGGCGAGGCGCAGGGATTGGAGCAGCATTGATGCGTTTAAAAATACCACACCAAACACAGCTGTCTTCTTCAGCTCCTGCCAGAAGGCATGTCTCCTGACTCGCTCTCTGCAGATGGAGGCTTGAAACCTCTCTCTATCCCTCCTCTCTGATTTGTTGAACCAGTGTCTCTCACTCTATTTATGTCTCTGTTTTGTTCTCTCAGGTGCAAGAATAGGCTCAGCCTTTCACCCTGATGTTTCCAAAAGAAAAAAAAAAGGCACCTTCACTTTTCCATGTGCATGTTGGAAACACAGGTAAGTGATTCTCAAAAATACACACTAGTGCTGAACACAAATTCATGGTAATTTGAGCAATCTGTTGAGACAATAAATGAACAAAATGTCCCTTTGAGATGCAGCGTGTAAACTCACTGTGCTGGCTCGGGGTATGCTCTACGTTCAGTGTGTATCCAGGGCAGGACGGCGACTCAGGAAGCATGCTTTCAGCTCACCAAAGAAGCCAAGTGTAAGATGGCATTACAGCATGATCGTAATTACATAAACCCCTCAAACTGTGTCAAGAGCACCTCTTTAAGATGTGAAATCCTATTCCACAAAAAAATCCTTGACACTAATTAATGTTGTATATATATATTATATATATATATATTCTACTTTTACATTTACCAAACTTGTGTTCTGATGCTTTTCACACACATTTGTGGGTCCCCCCCTTTTTTTTTTCTTTCAATTGATATCATGAAGCAAAGATCCACATTTAATACAATCTGACTCGCTTCACTAAAAGGCCAAGTCAAATGTTCAATCTGACCACTGATGCAGGGTTGTGTTTGTGGCCAAGCAGCCTGCGCCTTTAAATTTTTTCATCTTCCTTCATAATTTGACCTGTCCCCCTGCCAGGGGCTTGGAGCCAGCGCAGCTATTTTTAGGTCTGGAGCTCTGACGACTGGAATACGAGAGACACAGAGAAGGAGTTTTTACTGTGTTGTTTCAGCTGGACAAACATTTAACCCCCTCAATCCTTTTATCGCTGCACAGCCATTAAGCCAAGAAGGAAATACTCAGCTTGTGGGCTCTATGCAGGCACAGAATAACCCTGAAGCTAAAGCATATGTGTGGTGTGATTGCTGCTATTATGCAAACAAGCACCAAAATGTGTGGTCTACGTGGATGTTGATTACCGCAAAATTCAGGAAAGCACCATAGTTTGTTTACTAAATGTAATCATGGAAAAAACTAAATCATTTAATGTCAGAGCTGACTGTTGTGCAGAACCACAAACATTTTTTGAGGAGGTGAACATTTAAGAGCCACGTCACTGTTAAACAGATCTGACAAACTCCTGATTTCCATGATTTACTTTGGGCTCTCATTCTGGCTGGGATTGTGAGAGTGATAACAAGCCCTCAAGTCTGTGGTACAGATTGCTAAAGACCCAGAGCTCCATCTGTCACATTAGCTGTCAGAGGAGGCCGGCTCTGACCCTGGGCTGGCCTTCCCATGTACTAAGGCTGAACTGCTCAAAAAGGGACACAAGACGGTCAGGGCAATATGAACAGCTATTACTATGACAGAAATTTTTGCACAGAGGTGGGGGTTTCTTGCGATGTTGCCAGGTATCACAGCATGCCAAGTTCTTTACAGAATTTGAATTTAAAACCAGCAAAGAATTTCATCTCATCATTGTCATGGTTTACAGTTCTTAATGAGAGCCCAGAGGAAATGCTAGAATGAGCTGACTTTTCTCCATCTGTGTAGAGCACGGAGGAACTTAGTAGCACCACCTCGGATGAAACTATGAAGGGCTGAGCATTTTCTTATTTATTCATAGCATCTCATGTCATGGTATCTGTCTGAATCTCAGCTCTGTTCATTAAAAAGCATTAAAGGTGAGAAGTGAATTAGCAGAGAGCAACACATGTTTCTGAGATTATATACTAGTAACAGAGAATAATAACGCCTATTCACTGCAGGTCATCTGGCATAAAATATGCAACGACAACTTTCTCTTACTTACAAGAAAAATAAATTTGGCAGTTTGGACATTTTTCTTGCCAGTATAACCACCGGCAGTCATTGCACGGTAGCTCTCTCTTTTTATAATCAATGTTTTAAAACTGCAGTAAGAAAGCTACAAGTGGTTTGTCTGCTAACCACTTGTTAGCAGACTCAGCTGCAAGACTTGCCACAAAATTGTTTTTTTAGACCAGCGATTTAAATGCTATGTGCCTGAGCACAAACAAAAAGAACTTTCATTAATTACAAAGACTTCATTATTAGTGTCAACTATAAGTAGATTCTTGAAAAGCCTCAGCCTTGCCCTGCTGCATGTTCTTCAAAAACAACACACTTCTCTTAGCTGCGATTAACCTACACTTTTTTATTTATAACTAGCTTCCTGAGGCTGATGAGGGATTGCAGGATTGGAAATAGCTCTGCCCAATAAGCAGGGTCCAGTAAACCTGCAATGTGGCAAGCCCGTTATAGCTCCTACTGCGTCACTGGCGGCCTTTGTCTGCCTTTAGTCCTATTAAAGCATTGAACGTCAGCATCCCTGTTGGAGAGCCACTCTGCTCTGCGCTCCAGGGGCCAGGACTTCACTGTCTATCACCTCCCTCATATCAAACAGAAACGCTATCTGTGTGAGTGTCTGCATATTTGCACATTGATCTTCAAACTGGAGCAGTGAATGAGCATGCATTAAAAGGAACACTATGAAGCAAAATGAGGGAATTCGTCAAAAATCCACTGCAATTAAAGCCTTTCAATGTAAAGCCTATCAGTGTACAATGCTGAAAAGAAGTATTCCCCCCTTTTGATTTATTTTGTTTTATGCATTTGTCACAGTTAAATGTTTTATGTTGTCAGGCTAATATGTTTATCAAACAAAGATAAACAGAGCGGACACTGGCAGCAGTTTTCTAATGGTGATTTCATTTTATGAAAAGAAAAAAGCCATCCAAACCAACCTGGGCCTGTATAAAAACTGAATACCCCGCGAGAGCTATAACTGGTTGCGCTTCTATTTAGAGCAACAGTTGCCTTTAAGCATTTGTGACAATTGGAAATTATTGTTTTACATCGCTGAGAAGGAATTACAACCCATTCCTCTTTGCAGAATTGCTTTCAGATCAACCACATTAAAGATGTTTTAACCATGAATCTGCATGTACAAGATCATACCACAGAATTTAATTCACTGTTGGACTTGCTGGTGTGCTTTTATACTATTGGTCCAGCTCGAGCTTCAACAATCTGATGGCAGAACATCCACCTTCAGAGTGTTCTGCTAGATCACAAAATGTATGATTCTGTCAGTTATAGCAACTTCTGGAGCAACAAAGAAGCCCCAAATCATGACACTGCCACTACCTTGTTTGACTGTTGGTAAGATATTCCTCTGAAATGCTGTGTTAGTTTTTCAGGAAGTGTAACAGGCCAAACATCATCACAAATCCCTGTCTCTTTTATCCACATAATATTTTCAAAAATGTTTTGGAGGGAAAGATGAGAGGTCCACAGAGCATAAGATGTGGTTCTAGATTATTTTGTGACCTCAAGCTCTCTTGCAATAATTTACGTAAAAAATAAAAAAAAAAACGTAAAGATGGATAGTTCTTTCTTTCGCACCACTGTATTTAAACTTCATTTTGTTACTATTGCCTCTAATCAGCTCATAAATATATAAACGTAAGAAACAGACACTTCCCCTTGTGCCACTTCCACAAACTATACTCATAACCTGGCTTACCGTGATTTTTTCCCTGCCAAATGAGCCCACACATATTACAACAATTACAGCACCAGATCCAAATCAAGTCCCAAAGTTCTCTGGCTTAATCACCATAGCACTGCAGCCTTGTGACACATTGTGCATGATGAAACCCAGCAGGGAGGCAGACTGCAGATGAAGGAGGGGAGCAGAATATAAGTGTTGCAACAGACATGAGAAGGGAACAAACGCCACGCCTTCTATCATGCTCGATCTGACCCTGAGAGCATTTTGTTCCCGTTTAAAGAGTGTGACCTGTGCGTGGGAGGGGATGAATCAGGAGTGTTTTGTTGTCTTGTGCTTAATGAACTAAAAAGCTTTTCATCTCTAGGGCTGTGGTTACGCAGATTTCATCATGCCACCTTGGGAGACGAGTGGCAGATATGATTCTGTGTAGGTGCCAATTTCTCCATCCTACCCAACGGGGGGGAAAAAATCCTTAATAATTGCAACTTCTCACGTATCGTTGTACACTCCAGCAGTCTCACTCTGTCCCCTGAGTTCAGTTTCTCTAGAGGCCACCTCACAGTTCTGAGAGCAACCAGGTGCAGAGGGGAAATCACCTTTCTACACCAATTACATCAGCTAATGATGAGTCACTGTTAGCTGCAGCGAGGATCATAGATCAATTTGTGGTGGGAAGTCACAGTCTGCACACCAAACAGAGCCCAATGTACCTGTTAAAAGCTCAGAGTGAAGCTTTGTCACTTCAAACAACCCTTTTCTCCTTTTACCTTGTGGTAAGGGCTCATAAAAGCACAAAGGCACCATAACCGATGATTTGATGGTAAAATCTAATTAGCCTGTACATCTGGGTGAGTTATGTGAGCACGTTTCCCCACTAATGATTTAGGTGCTCTTACTTTTATTGGGTTATTCTGTCTGGCATCCGGTGGAATTTCCTGCTGGACGTTTAGGGTGGTATGGGTTGCACTTAACAGGTTGGATCAAATAGCGTGAAAAGCATTAAAACGCTGTAAAATGCAGTAATGTTCAGAATTTAATCGAGAGACGTTTTCAGCAAAGTTTTGCAAAACAGCTTGTAACAGAGTTAGACGTGGACTGCATTCTGTTTCCGGTAAGGGTGCCATGAAAGAACAGAAATAAATCAATGCAAGCCAACATGCATAAACAGTCAAACAATAACAATGTGACAAAGGCAAAAAAAAAAAAAACACACATTTTCAAAGCATCCACTTATTGTGAACTGACCTTGAGTCAGTTTGCTTTCTAACTTTGAGGTCCTCGATCAAATGCCTTCATCTGCCCATGGGTTTCCTAAAAATAGATGTGTGGCACAAAGGCAGACTGTAAACAGAGGCCAGCTTTCAGTATTTCTACTGATCAATGTGCTCATCTCTGCTGGAAATCATTGATTCACTGTTTGTTTCAAATTGACCATGGACCTGTTGCACATGATGGGGTTGCATATAAACAACTCTGCCTATGTCCCAATTTGGACATGTTGTCCTTCTTTGTGGCTAATTGCTAAGGAAATCACCCAGGTTTTTCTCTTACCTTACTGAAATAGTTGCTTTAGTCAGGCCTTTCAAAATGTCATTATCATGTAGTATGTAGCTTTTACTTTATAGTTTTCTGCCCTGAATCTAGGGATGCTTGACAATGGGGAGAAATAATAATTATGGTTATTTTGGTCAAGATTGTGACCAGTGGCATAATGTGTGGTGCTCTCAAAAATGAGCTGAAAGTGTTTTTGCCAAATAGTAAAGATCACAATATGTGAGCATTGTTTCTTTATTTTATTTTATTTTATTTTTTTGTTTATTTTCATATACTTTGTGACAGATTTACATTAGTGCAACATTTCAGTACACATTCAAAAATAAGTATATTCTACACCAAAGTAAACTACAGTGCTTGAGTGTTAGTCAGTTTGCAGTAACATAGATCATAAAGATCATATTTATGATGCTTTTATTATTATTATTATTATTATTATTATTATTGAAAATCATGAACATTTATCTGTCAGTTGCACTGTCACACAGTAAGATTCAATGGACTTAATGCAGGGTTCTTCAACTCTAGAGGTTGAGGGCCCAGTGTCAAGCAATTTTTAGATCCGTCTCTGCTTCAACACACCCAAATCAAATAATTAGGTCACTAGCAGGACTGGATTCTTTAGAACTTGACTACATACTGAGGAGGTGATCCATTTGATTCAGGTGTGTTGGACCAGGGACACATCTAAAAGTTGTAGGACACAGAACCTGGATTTAACGGGCAGTTTTATGGCTCTAAGCCCATACAACTGCCCTTTGTGCACTTTGACTTTGGTGTTCTTCATTTTTGGGTCATTTCACCCCCTCCTTACTTACCATAATATTTTTTGAAGAACTCAATGGGCAATAAACCTTTGAATGTCTCAAGGGCATTGATGGTGCAGAAACAACATCCCTGTGTGGATTGATCCAGAAATGTCTTCCAAAATCTTGTCACATCTTGAAGAGAAGTGTCAATTTGAGATCTCTTTCCATGGCCCATTGGCCTTGTGCCAAACCTTTGCATAAGATAATATATCCCAATCCATGAGAAGTTGAGTAAATCAGTCATCCCTCCTATGACACATTCAAAAAATAATATCTAGAATGTAAGTGGCTTATACTTTATATACATATGAGTCTAACAAAGAGAAACAAACCAGAAGCCGCACTGAGC
Source organism: Poeciliopsis retropinna (assembly GCA_010277075.1). Taxonomy (NCBI): domain Eukaryota; kingdom Metazoa; phylum Chordata; class Actinopteri; order Cyprinodontiformes; family Poeciliidae; genus Poeciliopsis; species Poeciliopsis retropinna. The sequence continues at coordinate 15,481,069 of VMRM01000007.1, read as the reverse complement.
AAAACAGTTGTTGTCCATTGTTCATTGTTCACTGTTCACAGTTTTGTTATTGTCAAAGTGAATGTATGGGGTAAAAAAATCTTAAGCCATCTACATACTGTATAATTTTAAAACTAGCATAAGACTTGAACATGTCATACTTTGCCAGGTCGTTGTTATAAAATCTCAACAACAATGTCTTTGTGAATGAAAATGTCAAATTGTTCTATTTTTATTGGAGCAAAATCAAATGAAAAAGGCTGACAGAGACATCAGTCCAACAATAAATGGAGGTCAGGAGTGTTACTTCTCTTGTTCCTAGAGTTGGATGCTGAAAAGGAGAGGAGAATAAGAAAAGGGAGATTGCTGTCAAAGCACTCAATGAGCAAAAAAGGATACATTTTCCAATTTACTTGATGTTTTTCATATGTTGTTTTTAATCATGAGTGTCACACTGATAATCACATACAAGCTGCTGATTTGAGCTCAAGAACATAAATTTCTCCTCTACTTTTACAACTAAAGCTTTTGTCTTGGTGGCTAATAACTGCTTGGTGTGAACCCATTTTGTCTTATGAAGACAAAACGCTTATTAGATCACATCCAGATACTAGCAAATTTCAAGAGTATCTGCGGTTTACAGTCAGTTCATCCAGTCACGTTTTCTGCATTGCAAAAGTGTTGGAGGAAGCAAAATGATTTGTTTAATAATTGGAGCCAAGAGAAAATTGAAAATAGCAGTATAATTTGTTGCACAGTACCGACATCCCTGAAAAGCCTCAAGAAACAAAAAGAAGCAACTGCGTCATACAAACACAAGGCCAAGCAGACACATGTGACTCTTAGTGTAATTCAGACAAACTTAGCTGACCTTAAAAAATACCACATGGATTGAATAATAAACAAAGGATTTCTGTTCAGAGGCATTTTTCTGATTCATTCTGCTACTTAGCTTGATTATGAGTTGATAATTAAAGCATCATCTTGCCTCAAAGCTACCGTCTGAATAATCAGAACTGAATAAATATTTTTGTTATCATGATAGAGGGATTAGGTTTCTTATTTCTTTAGCAAAAATTTTTTTGAACGTTTATTTTAAACAGTTACACTACTTCCTATCAATAAAAGTAATGCTGTTAAATAAACAGCTAAAATTATAGCTACTCTGACTTCATCATTGACTTTTAAGGATGCAAACAAAACTTCATTCATGGATTTAAACGGACCTCGGAAAATAGCAGAGTGACAGGAAATCGAGTTTGCTATGGGAAGGGCGGACTGACGCTTATTGTCCGAGCCACTTCCACCTACGCCACGACCACAGAACAGCAACACTGATCTCCTCCTGTGGTGCCTCAAAGGTCTCTGAAGCAACAATACTTCTGAAAAATAGCTCTTCCTCTGATTATTAAGGCAGCCTCATGCATGCCGGGAAATGTCCCACAGTGCTCTGGCCACCTCTGTTACAATGTTAATGTCTGAACGGCTCCATATGCATACAAGCTGGAGGGTATTTTTAAACCCTTTGCAGGGGTGACCTTGATTTTCTGGATCTTTTTATGGCATCATACCCCCGACATGTTTTCCCAGCAGATAGAGACAAATTCACTATAACAAGCATATTTAAGTGCCTAAGCACAGTCTGAGAAATGCACCGCTAAGACACGTTCTATTTCTAACTAATCCACATAAGCCCCCATTTCCTGCCTATAAATAGTTCAGGGGTCATCGCACCCTTTCAGAAGGAAAATAAGTGTAGCGCTACAGTTGCTTCAATAACTGAATTATTTCTATCCTATTCTCCCTCTGCCTTAAATGTCCTGCTTGTTCCTAAATTTTACTGCTACATCCTGAATAGCGTGCTGGCACATCTATACGGAGGGTTGTATCATTAACAGGGTTATAATAATAAATCTTGCTCGAACTATCAGTTCTATCGCTCTGTGAGTTTCATCAGCTCAAATGTGCCAGAAAAATGTTCCTGTAAATAAAACAGGGATTTGTGGTACAATGTCCAAGTGGTGTCCAACTGCTGCCTTAAAGTAACAGTGCACCCTACAGGTTGACTAGAACTAGGCACGCTGCAAGAAATGGAAAGACAAATAGCGTGGCAAATAGCAAGCTTTATGTAAAGATCCAAACAAGGGAAGATGTTGCAAAAGTATTCATAACACAGAGAAGTAGAACACTTAGCAAGTACACACTGATGTAACGATATTACACACGCAAACATTTACAATGCCTTTCATACTTTGTGAACCTGAAACATAAATATAAACATAACACATAAATAAGTTGTTGGTCTTTTAATTTAAGTAATAAACTAACACAAAGTAGACACAAAGTGAAGTGAAAGAAAATTGAATCATGGTTAGATATGACAGAGAGCATTTGTGAGCATCAATTTTTGAATGCATTTAACCCTGGACTTTGATTAAGCCACCCAAAGACAATTATGCTTTGATCCAGATCCTTTTATTGTAACTCTGACTGTGTGGTCAGTTTTGTTTTTTATCTTGAGGAGGAACCCTTCTCGATAAACAACTAGAAGGGCTGTTTATCACCTTCTGGTAGTCTATACTTGTTGTCTTGGGCTTTTTCCATCAACTTTTACCCTTTTTTGTATCTCTGCTAAGGAAAAAACACCCCCACAACATGATGCTACCACCACCATGTTTCCTACTGGGTATGGTGTGTTCAGTTTCCCATTATACCAACACCTTGTTATTAAAAAGGTTTGCATGCATAAAAACATTGGATACCACATGTCCAGTTAAACCAAATTGAAAAACATCATGAATAAACTTAAATACTGTGCCATGTTACTTAACAAACAAAACCCTTAATGTGTTCAGTTCAGAGACCAGAAAACCATTGTGGAGTCAAAGTTCCCTTATGGGCTTATATGAAGCAAATTCATGAATTGTTGTAGTAAATTATTATATGCTTACTGTGGCTTGCAAAGTTTGGGTCAGGAAATAATATCCCATCATTTTTCAGAATCTGCCAAGAGCAGGATTATGCTATCACAGGAGGATTAGATATACCTTCAACTAGGGTGATCTACACCACTTTTGGACACCAAACATATTGCAATATTATTATTATTATTGTGCACACATAATATGGTGCTCTTTGTTTGGAATCTTTCAAGATCAGGCTTGAAGTGCTTTTCATGTAGGACAAAAAGTAAAGTTTGAATTTAGTCAGACCAAATTTCAACCTTCATCGACATGTTTGCTGTCTCCACTACATGGCTTGTGGAAAACTGCAAATGCCTCTAGTCGTTGGCTTACTTTCAACATTGGCTTTTTTCTTGCATTGTTACATAAACGGCAGATTCATGAAGTACATTGCTAACAGCCTGTCGAGAGATTATCTAATTTTAGATGCTGGTCTCTGTGGGTCCTCTAGAGTTATCATGGGGTTCTTGGCCACTTTTCTAACCAATGCTATCTTTTGCCAGCCTGAGAGTTTAGGCAAACCCTATATCTTGGTGATAATGGGTTGGATGCTCTGAGAGACAGTCAAATCTTATCATAGTGTTTCATAACCTAACCCTGCTTTAAATATGTCCTGAGCCTCCCAAAAAATCCCCAATCTGTCTGTTGTGTACTTTAGTTTTAATGATGCTGTTTCTTCATTAGTGAGCACCAACAAACTTTTGAGGCCTTCACAGAAAAAAATGAATTTATACTGGGAGTAATATGCGTGGTCAGTATTTGCTAACTAAGTTACTTTTGATGAAAACTGATTGAGCTGTAATTAGGAGTATTAGGGCCATGGAAATTAAATACAAATGCATGGCAGGTTTCTTTAAATATATATTTGCAAAAACACAATGAAAATCATGCATAATTTTTATTCCACTTAACAATTATGCACTAGTTTGTTGATCTCTCACATAAAATCGAGTTTAGACCCAGCTAATTGCAGTGTAAGTTGCATAGGGCTTACCAAGCTTTCTTCTCTCTTTTACAAAAAGGTGTGGAAAGCACCAGCACAAAAACTAAAACTGTTACTACTGCCTGACCTCCAAGAATATGAGTGTAAAACTCAAAGATGTTGAACAAGGTTTTGGGATTCCCGCTATTATATCAGCATTTTAAGCTTAAAAAGAGCAAGAGAGAGAAAGAATAAATACCCATGTGCAGTATTGCTTCTTTGGTCTCCTTCTGAACACATTCATTCACATCACTGTGTGCTTTAAAATACATCTAAAGGATGTGAATACAGCTTCCTTTTCAAGGTACCTGTCATTTTTCCCTTGTAAAAAGATTAAATACTTCACTCAATAATCTTTGACAAGAACTCTTTATCTTTTTGTTTCTGATGAAAAACTTTTGAAGTAAATTCCAAGACTTCTACCTCAAATGGAAATTCTTTTCTGTTTTGACAGCAAATTGGCTGGTAAAACCCTTGCACACCTATCTGGTTAATGTGGATGCCACTCTTGGATATACAGTTAGTGTGTCCAATCTCTGTGTAATCTCTGGATCCGTTTGTTCTGCACATTTCATGCTGCGCAGGAAGGGGCTGCAGCCATGACCTCCTGCTGTCCCATAAGTTAAAAGATGAGTCGAGAGGAGAGGCGAGCACCCTCAGATGAAAGGCAGCAACAAAGAGTTTAGCAAGAGCTGCAGCAGGGTTGTCTGTGTAAGGCGTGACAACTAATGGGTTTGCGAAGACTGAGGTTTATCTGGTTTTGCCATCAAAGTAAAAAAAAAAAAAAAGCTTTCTCAGTTAGAAGGCAGTTGGCATATCAACATTACATCTATCGCTTTCACTGATTTCACCTGGCAGAGTTTACAGAACCGCATCTAAACAAAGCAGATGTACCTGTGCGTAGGCTTACTGCTCAAATACACACAAAGATGAGATCAAGCCAAAAATAAAGTAGAAGGAATAGCAAGTCCAAATAATAACTGACTTAAAACAAAGAATAAAAATGTATGAAACAAAAAGAAAAAAGTACTACACTGAGAAAATTCTTATAATCTACTTGAGGTTGGAGCCTTAAAATCCTCTTTTTTTTATTCACACAAGAGTCTTTGCAAAGACTTGAATGATTCATCCTCCCAACTCAGTTTGGACAGGGAGTAAAAACAAATGCAAGTGGGGTCCCCCTAGAGAGAGAGAGGTCTACAGTGAGGTTGGATGAACAACAGTGAGAACACCAGGATAAAAACCCACTAAGGTTTCTGTGTCTCAGCTGCAAAAGCAGCCAGATGCTTCCCCTTAAGCCACAATTCTCCCTTTCACTATCTAAAATATTCCTCACACATACACCTACCTACCCACACAATTCACCACCAATCCAGGATCAAGCTCTTTCTTGCTGTTCATGAGAGCTGAATGTCCTGCAGTGCAGCTGCACTGAATATATTTGGTAAATGCAAATAAGATTGAAACCACAAAGAGAGGAAAAACACATTTAAGTTAGATTTGCTGCACCGTGGCTACATGTAGTTTGTCTGCACAGTGTCTGCCGTACAGCAACACTCATGGCGTTTAGCAGGAGCTCAAGCCAAGAGCAGCAAAATAAATAAAGGTGTGAACAAGACTCTGTTTCATTTTTAAGACTGCATGCCAAAATGAAGCCCAGAACTACTTTCTCTGTGATTCTGTTTAACCTCAAAAAGATACAGCACACACAGACAAGCCTAATAGAAACCAGGACTTTGGTGATGCATAAATGCTATTCTTTAAAATGTAAGGGAAGAAGTATTGTTATAAAACGGCAAAAGATTTGTGAGTTTCACATAACTGTGAAAACTGCACAATGTAGGAGGTTTGGATCTACTCTGCCTTGTGATAACAATTTTGCACAACGCTAGCCTGGTCATTGCCTTCCTACACAATTCTGCTCAATTCTCATCTCTTTTCAGTGTCCCATCTGAAATTTCTCCCAGTGAGTTTAACTTCTCACTGGGAGTTGAAAGCGAACAGATGAGGAGTTTTGAATAATTCTGTCAATTATGTTTATAATTATATTCTGGCATGGTTATAGTTTGACAATGGCTGCAGAGAAAGTGAGCGAGAGGCTACGCTTCCAAATATTTAATTAACATTAACAGTCATCCCGTTCAGCTCGACATTTCTCCCTTCATTGTGGTCGATGGTTGTTTACAGCGCAAGCCTTTTCCGGTAAGCTTCATAGCGTCAAACATATAATAATGCTAAACATTAGCAATCAGGTAAAATTTAAAACTTCTACAGAGTCCATGCAGGTGGGAATCATTCGTTTCTCAATAGCCAAGGGTTCAAAGCCTCTTTGCCATGCATAACATACGTTTTTACCAGGCTGGTGCAATGCATGACAAATGCATTAATGTTCTTAAAGATCGTTAGATTTTGTCATGCTGCAACCATAAACGTCAGTGATATGTATTACGATTTTATGGAACAGAACACCACAATGTAGTGAAATAGAGGGAATGGTTTACTAAATTACACATTCATATATAGCCCTCCATATATATATATCTATATCTATATCTATATCTATATATATATATATATATGTATATATATATACATCTATCTATCTAGATATATCTATATCTATATATATGATATATATATATATATATATATATATATATATATATACATCTATCTATCTATATATATATATATATCTCTCTATATATATATATATATATATACATCTATCTATCTATATATATATATATCTCTCTATATATATATATATATATATATCTATATATATATATATATATAGATATATAGATATCTATATATATATATAGATATCTATATATCTATATAGATATATATCTATATATATATATAGATATATATATATATATATGTTTTTTTCTGAAACATTACATGATAAGCCAGACTTAAAAGTTTTAGTTTGTTTAAAGTTCTCCTCTGCAAGGTTGGCCTCAGGTTGTAAAGAGACAAAAATGTAAAAAAAAGTTAAAGAGACATCAATGCCTTTGCATTATTTATTTTTATTTTTTCATTTATCCATTCCAGAAAATGTACTGCTTGGACCTTAAACCTGTTCCAAAACATTTTGTAATTATGATAATATTCCCTCCAGACTGCATCATCTTTGTAAACTCCGATGCTATGGGAATCTACGTAAGTCAGTTAAAACAAACCTTCAGACACCTTTTGTGCAGCAAAGAGTAAGGATCAAAGAGTGAGACACAGCTGAACATAGACCAGGTCTGTCTTCAGGGCATCAACATCAGCCCCTCCCCCTCCAGGCCTGCTTCACCTTCCACAAAAAACTCACTGACCCAAACCCATTTTTTCCAGTCTAAGAGAAATGTCAAGTCCAGACCTAGAAGTCATCGCTTTGAAGGGAACACAGCAGCCAAATATAGCTCGTAGCCTCCACGCCTCCTGACATACATCAAGCTCTACAGGCTCTGTGAGCTGTGGTTAAATTTGGAAAAGTGCCATGCAGTCACTTACTATTAAACATCATAACTATACAAAGAAAATTATAGCAGAGTATGCACTGTTGCCTGGAAACCTAATGCCATGTTAGGGATTCATCTTGTTTTGAAACAGAAAACACTTACAGGCCAAGCCAATAATAGATCATGGAGCACATAAAGAATAAAATGGAAGCAATTCCAGGGTGTCAACAATGATGGCTGATATAAAGCAGAGAAGCGGACTAGGAGAAATGCACATTTAAGAAAGAAAATCTCAGTAGTTCTAAAACTGAAACCACTGAAGAAATGATTACTGTTACTCATTTATCAATATGAGATGAGGAGCAGAGAGAGAGTTTATTTTTAAAAAGGGTGCAAGGCACAATTTAGCAAAGCTCACTGACTTGTTTAGATATTACAGAAATACACAAATTGCCTCTGGCCAAAAAGATGTGAATCATTTCTGTTGGGATCCGGTGAATCATTGCAAAATTTGAAAACCTAAAATATCAAATTGGAAAGAAACGAGTTGCATAAAATAAGATCAGTAGGGCTGTCAAGAAAGATAGAACTGTTGCTTTTTGTACAATCGTTTCCTAAGGCTAAATTGTTTTCCCAACTGAACTAGTGCACTGAAATTAAATGTTAAATTTTATAGTCAAGAACAAGAACATAGGTGTTGCTTACCATTTTCATGACTGACGTTGTGAGAAAATTAACTGTCTTTATTCAGTCCCACTTTTTATTTAATCTCTGTAGGGGACAGATTTTTTTTTTCCAGCAGGGTCTTCATAATATCATTAGAAATATGGCAAACACCAAGTTTAAGACAACAATATCAGCCTGCCATAGACAGCAGGGATATCATGCAGCATGCTGGCTCTGTGAACACTTCTCACCAGTTCAATAGACTTATCAGGTCCCCTGAATAATTCACAGATGCCTGCCAAAATTTGTTCTTTCGAAAACATTTTGTCTCATTAACACATTCCTTGGTACTATGAAATTATGTGTCAGGCTGAGTGTAAGGTGCTGATAAAATGACTTTCTCTCCATGACACAGCTCAGATGGTACCTGCCCCCTCAAGCCATCTGAGCGGTGTAGACATCTGTGAGCTCAACCTGCCAAGAACAAGCCTAATGTAAAAATATCAAAAAATATTCTGAAATGGAAAGACGGCTGGAGGGTCATTTGGACAAACTGCAGTGAAAAGCCTTCATGTCAAGAATGAGCTGTGTTTTTCCTCTGTCCCTGTCTAAATGAAAATGTGCACTGCCAGGTCTCGAATTTATGGGTTTTTCTGTGACTGCCCTGAGAAGCAGCTCTGAAAAGCTGTCAAGGCAAGAAACCTGTGGAAAGAGCGCTTGTTACCAGACGCCCAATATCCAGCTGCCACTTGAAAATGAGTTGCATTTGTGAGAAACATTTTTGTTGACATCACAAAGTGTCCATCAAAATTGGAAGATGTCAAAACACTGTGCTGAATAATTCATCACAACAGCTACAACCCTTAAATTATTTAGATCTAGAATAAGATAAATTCTTTATTTCTTGTTTAGAACAATATTTATAGTTCTGTGGATGTGAATGTTTAGTAAGTGCTCACTTCTTTATGCTTTTCTTTTAATTAGTCCTATCATCTTGTGATGTTTTAAAGAGGTATTGATTAATTTTAATGCATTACTTATATTCCATGGAGAAACAAACCATTTTCAGAGGAATATTTAACTCGAAGAAGGATATCACTTATTCTCATTTGTTCAGGGTTACCTTTAAAAATTCTAAGAATAGCATCATGAGGTTTTGTTGGTTGAAGTTGGGCCCAAACACAGAGACACAGAGGTGGCAAATGAATTAGAAGATTTAACGAAAACAAACTTACAAAGATAACAGGTAACCAGGTCCGGAATAAATAAAAATCCAATTAAAGAAATCAGCATTGAGAAACAAGGAGAACTAGGGAAAGTGGCGGGGTAAACGAGAGGATCCGGCAAGGAGTGGCTGTAAATGATAAGCTTTAATACTGGGAGGTTGAATGCTGAGACAAAGGATCTAGATTGATGAGTTCATGGGTGTGAGTGAAGGGAGCAGGAGGCAAACTGAGGAAAGGGAGAGAAAGAGAGTGGCACAGGAGCGGGGGAGAGAACATGTGGGAACAGGAAATAAGTCCAACTCTAAAGAATGTAACTATACTAAAGAAACATATTAAAGCTAGAGCAGCTCAAAATAACTAGAAACAGAAATAAACATAATTAGAAACATGAACTGAAGATAAACAATTTTATCATCATCTAATCAATGCATCTTCTTCCATGTGTTTATTGCATCCCCCATAGCACTTTTCCAACAACAGCTGCTCTTGTTTAGTTTCTTCAGATACCACTGAATCCTTCACAAACAACTGCACTTACAGTGGATTCCAATTTAAAAAGGATGCTGATGATGGGCCTACCAGGCAGGAGAGCTAGAGGAAGATCAAAGACGAGACTTATGGATGTAGTGAAAGAGGACATGAAGGTAGTTGGTGTGAGAGAAAAAGATGTGGAAGATACGGTTACATGGAGACTGATAACTCGCTGTGACGACCCCTAAAGGGAAAAACCAAAAGGAAAAGAAATCTATATTCACAACTTAGGTGGTTTCTGAAAGCAGTTGGTTGCACCTGATTTTGTTTAAGATGATCAAATGATAGGGAGGGGGAAACAAATGCAAGCCAGCGTTTAAACTATAAGAAATTTGAAAGCCATGTATTATTTCCTGTCCACTGCACAATTATGCACCACTTTGTGTAGTTCTATCTCACCAATAAAAGTTTATGGATCCAACAAAATGTAAATAAGTTTAATGAACAAACCATATCGTAAGAAAGGAAGTTAAAAATTGACTCCCACCACTGTAAATGGTTTTGTAAAAGCCATTGCAGTTTTATGACAACTGTGTGATGCAGCCAAGCTAATTGACAGTCTTTCCAATAAGCACTCTCCCGCCTCACTTCCCCAGTGATGAGATCATACTTCGCAAGCAGGTCTATTTATAGATCAGAGCGCCCGCGCTACAATAGCCCCCATCCATTAGCAGTCTGTAAAAGCAGAGATGATGAGGCAAATAAGTAATCGGAGAGAAAAGACATTTCCTGTGTTACGGGTGTGGGAGGGATGTCACGAACAGTGAGAGTCTGATAGAGACTGTTCCGGTCCACTTTCTCCGGCGGACTCACACTGCAGAGTGAAACGACCACCTGTTTGTCCCCAGAATCAACGGCTAAGTCAACTAATAATGTGCTGATAAAAATTAAAAATAATAACAATAATAATAGAAATTATAATAGTAGTCTATCTCGCTACCTTTAAAATTACTAACATAAGACAAACGAGCACAATAAAAGCCACATGTCATATAATAATAACCTTTAACGATGGAAAACATACCAATCTTTTTTGTGAACACACTGTTAGCACACCTGTCGCGTTGAATTTGTCGTCACATTAAAAATGAAAGGACTGCGAGTGGAGTGTTGACGGTGTACCTTGAGGAGGGCTGGATGTGATGATTGTCTGAAGTGGGATGAGGAGGACGCAGCTATAAATAGCATCCTTTGGTCTCCAGTTATAAAATCCCAGGCTTGTTGAGACACTGACAGAGTGTTTGTCTTCTTCATTTTATGGTCCCCGAATAATCTATGTTCTCCCGTCCAGCGCATCGAACTAGACATGGCAATAAGTCTTACTAGTGCTATATTGTTCTCCTACTATATGTAAACGTTTTAAATAATTAAAGGGGAACTATAAATTATACTCCAAACTTTTCCAACTGTGATAGATTCACCATAGCTACACAAAATTGCTGCATGAGAAAATTTAAGTTTATGAAAACGGTACTGTTCTAATTGTTAAAAAGCTATTGTTTGATTTTGTTGTATAACCTGAAGTTCAAAATGTGAACAGCTGCAGTGACGCACCTTCTAAAAATAACATTAGCTCCAAAAGACCATTAAAACGGGAACAGTGCCATCTAATGGTCGTACTGGCAATTGTCAGACGGGAGAAGCCGATTTGCTTGTTTTGTTCGTCAGTAAAATACAATATTTATGTCCTTGGCATGTATTGTTGTTTACGGTTATTTTATTAATTCTTGTGTTACTATTTTGAAGTGTGGGAAACATAAAATTAATTCAACTTTTGTCTTTATTCTTCAGTAACAGGCGTAAATCAACACACTTTTTCTTTTGTCAAATTAAATGCTTTAAAGTTTTTTGATTTGATCTATTTACAAATATTACAAACAAATATTTTTATTCTATTTGAATAAAAATAAATGCTATTTTTATTCAAATAGCATTTAAATAAAAATATTGTCATTTAAAAAAAAATTACTTAATGGCCAGTATGAGAGCCTTCAGGATGGAGTTTAAGAACCACAGCATTTCAGTTTGATTAATGAATGTATATTTTCAATACTGAGTTCAATGAACTCAGTCAATTGAATATTTAAGTATAAGAAGATTTAAGTATATATTTTTAAACTAATATAAGTATACATCTGTTGAAGGACAGTTAATAAAATATAAAGCAAAAGAAAATCAGAACTTCTGTAATTTGGGTTACAGTATTTTCAAATCAATATTTTCATTTTTTATTTGACAGTGGCTTATTCTTAATAATTTCTTTTTGCGATGAGAAATACACCTGAGGACTTACGAGTCATGAAGGTGACTGTGAACTTATGCTTCAGCTTTACAAGCTCCATATCCTTTGCTTCTTTGATTTTTACTAGTCTTTACATAGACTGTCTCCGTATGAAATGAAAAACATATATATTTAACACAAGTGGATCCTTTAGACATTTACATATTTGTTACTTTTTTTCTAAATTTAAAATCCTGTCAAAACAATCTACTGAAACTATTCTAAAAACAGCAACACAGCATCACAATATCACAGTATTGGTCTCTGGCATTCAAGAAAGTTCACCAAGTTCTTCCAAATCTCCTCAAACTGTTCTTCTTGTCCCCTAGTTATATAGGTTAGTCTTTGCAGCACAACACAGGATGCTGTCTCTCTTGCCCATGAATTTATTGAGGGTACATCCATCTTCCTCCAAGGTTAGGGACAGTGTACTGACCTGCAAGAGACCAAGGTCACCTAAAATAGAATGTTTTGTGTCAGTGCCTCTCGATGAATTCATTTTTTATTCCGGTAGTATAACCTCACCCAAAATATTTTTGAAAAATCCAACCTTTAATCTAACAAGTGGGATGGAAAATGGTCTGGAGGATTTTTTTTTTTTCTAAATACAAGAACTGGTGGCACAATGTTTTGCACCCTCTCTAACAATCCCTTAAAAATAAATATAAATTATAATTTAATGCTATACATTAAATTAGATGTATAGCATAGGTTATATGCTATACATACCAAGTAGTTGTTGGGAGGAGCTTCATGAATAAAGCATATTGGGTTCCACCATCATATATGTAAAGATGTGGAATTTGCTGCACGATATAGACTTTAATCAAAATTGTGTGCTTTAATCAGATGAGATTCAGGTTGAGCTATTACAAAATAAATACTCCAGCTGGGTTTGACATGACACACAAGATGACAGTGGAAAAGCACCTTATATTCACTGTCTGGTGAAAGTACTGTGATGTTGTAGGCATGCTCATCTTTAAAAGACAGTGGAAACCTTGTTGTAGAATTTGGCAACACATCTCTTTGAAATACCAGTAGATATGATATAAGAATCTGGTGAACTCTGTCAGAAACTAATGTCAGAACTATACTGTTCCAAAACACATTAGCAAATCAACACAGAAATGCTTCACCAAACACAAACTCACCTTATTTTAAGAGCCATCTTAGAACCCAGACCTAATTACTAGAAAATATGTGAGATGAACTGACAAGAAGAGAGGATAAAAAATGTGTCCAAATACTTTTGTTGTTTTTTCATAACACCTTTATATTCAACAAATTCCTAAGATGACAGGAACTTGGTAATTATGTGATGTCTGGCTGTGCACCATTTTCATGGAAGAGCAATGGGAAACCGCCAACTCAAAATTTTCCCGTCTTTGCTGCGTCCCGCAGCAGCTGGGACTGACATGGCAAAGCGACATCACTTTCATCCCAGGATCCCAACTGTCCAGCTGTGTTCTATCTCTCATCCTGACAGACGTCTGTGAGAGCCAAACATCAGAGCATCACAAGGCACTGTCCGTCATGCACATCTGTGGGTCTGTCTCTTCAAGACTTCACAGCTGTTATCAGGAAACAAAGGATCGTGTCATTTTTCAGCAGGGTGTTTGCTTTGGTAAGAAAGCTGTGAGCAATTTTAGACCTGATAAATCTGTGGCCATCAGACTCAGTGTTTTGCTGTTTAGTAAAAGCCAGGAATATTACTTCTCTCCTCATCTGTGCTTATTTTGCTCTCTTACTCCCTCTCATTGCCTCTTTCACTCTTTTAGAGCTGTAAACTGGAGTTTGGCGAAAACAGAGGGTCAGAGTGCAGTTTTTAAACCAAGGCTGGAAAGACTAAAGGCATGTACATAGCCATCTGTTTTCTTCATTTGTGCCTTTGCTCCGCTGTTCCTCCACCTCCTAATTTAATTTGCGGGAATGCAGCTCCATCACAGCCACCCCTGGTGAGACGTATTTCTGCTGGGGTTGCCGCAGCTTTTGTGGGGTTTAGTGACAGATCCAGGGGATTACCTACAGCAAAGGTGACCAGTGTGCAAGCAACGTTATCCACAAAACTCCGACAACATTTTTCCCCTCCTCTTTTCTTTTTTGTTATATCCACCACAGTGAAACGTGAGACTACTCAGAGAAGCTGGTGAACATTTCTCACATTCTTTCTGACTCTTTTTAATCACTAAATGTTGCTTTTCTTTGTGAACATACTTTATTTCCAAATTCCATATCTATTGTCAACTAGTTGTTGATGTACTTTTAAGCTCAGCACCCTGCAAGAGCAGTTTTCAAAATAGAATATTGTGCCAACTACTGAGCTCCATCCATTTTTCTATCCACTTTGACCAGATTTCCTGTTGCTGGTCATTCAAATGGCATGCCATTGTCCTCATCGTGTTTTAAAGTGAGGATGGTCAACACTGTCAGCCTCCTAAATTTGGCCAAAAAGGTCATTTGTAGTCTAATCTGACCAGATCAAACATTTGTAGATGGTTGCTGTGTTCCCTACATGGCTTGTGTCAACCTACAAACAGGACTTTGTATTTCTTTCTTTAAAACATAGTTTACTTTTTGCCAGTAAGGCCGCTCTGATGGAGTGCAGAACTTATAGTCCTTTTTTAACCGATTATCTCATTTGTCCGGTGAATCTCTGCAGCAGCTCTGGAGTCAAGAAGGAGCCCTTGGCAGCTTCTGTAAATAATGCTCTCCACTGCCTGGCCTGTCAGCTTAGGTGAAAGGTCATGTCTTTGTAAGACTCCAGTTGTACCACAATCTTTCTATTTTTGGATGATGGCTTGGACTGTGCTTTGTGAGATGTTTAAAACTTAAACATGCATTAAACACTCCGCCTACCTCATCTCTGATTTTTCCGGTGCGTTTCTTGTTCTTTATGATGCTTTGCAGCTCTGAGGCCTTCACAGAACATTTGCATTTATATTGACATTAAATACATGCATATAGAAGTAATTGAATAAGCAGGTTACTTCTGACGGCAGTTGGCTGCAATGGATTGCATTAGTTCAAAACTTTGCACTAACCTAGCTCACAAAGTCCCATTAAAAATGGTGAAGGGTTATGAAGGGCGATGGTTCTAATTTTAAAAGGTGTGGGGAAAAAACTGAGGAATATGAATACATTTGCAAGGCACCAGAACTGTAAAAATGCAAAGTTCTGCATAAAATGAATAACAGTTACACCACAGGGATAATTTGTAAATTAGCCCCTAGGAGTTTATTTGAGTTGTCTTCATTAAGTCACTATGGGTGTTCAAATACCATAGGTTGGAATTGAGTTTGCTGAAAATGGTGGCCTTGTGCCTACAACAGAAGCATTTAGTCACTGATGGCACCATAAAGAGATTTGTGTCCAGGCTTTTTTGGCACTTTTCCGTTATGTACCTCCTGTTCTTTCTGTCTGTCCTGTTTCCACTGAGTACAGGAAATTACAAACTATTTACTGCTGCTGTAGCTGCAACAATCCAAAAACAATCTAAGTGCTGAATTACACATCGTGACATCTGGGATCATTGCGCAACATTATGCAGTTTTCAAATGACATCCATTGCAACACACAGACAAACTAATTGACAAATATTAGTCAATTAGTTTGTTTTAGGTCAGTTCAATTTATTATCTTTTATGACAGGATTAACTCTGAAAAGTTATCAAAATACCCACTGGACTGAAAAATAGTTATAGACAGATTATTTACATCAAAGTCTTAATTGTAGTTGAAGACTATGCCAGTAGAGGGCAAGATTTCCTCAATTGGGAAAGCGCATACACCCCACTTAGTGCTTATTTGCAGAATACTTAACTTTCCCTGCATATTCAATATTTAATGTATATATAACTTATCTCTAGTCCTGTTTAGCTTGAATTTGTTTTTTTTATTATTATTATTATTTAAGAGGTAAACTATTCCAGTCGTCCATACATTTTAAGAGAACGTCATTTTCTCGTATTTATGTCTCATACAAGCTGCAGGATGAGTCACGCTAATGTGAGTAATAATAAATACGACTTCACTGCCCAAAAAAGCATTTTACTTTCAGCTAAAATTGGCTCTTGTTACATAACACTACAAAACGAAACAGATTTCACTCTCTTTTAAATTCTTTAAAATGTTTTCTTACAGAACACCCATAGGAGAGTTCCTAGAAACGCAAATATAATGTTGCGTCTGTCAAACGCCAGTGTTAGCAACAACCAATCATGAAGTCTCTTACTAATACGTTGCGCTCAGTTAGCCAATTGTACGCTGTCTTTTTGAGGGGGTGAAATACGGTGGCGGCAATGTTATGGAGTTTCCGCTGTCTCTCTGCTTTCATGCCATCAGCATAGGACGCTAACGCAGGAGCTAAGCTAGAGTCCAGTTAGGCCTCTATCAGAACAACGAGGGAGACGAGACCAACATTTCTTTATGAATCCACACGAGAACAGTTAAAAAAAAATCAGAAATATGGTGGTTCTCAAAATTCGAGACCAGGTAAGTCAGCTTTGTGTCAAAAATGGTTCATGTTAGCTTAGCTTCTCCCAATTTCTGCGTTTGCCAACGGAATGTTAATTCGTGGCTAGTCTCTGAAACGGAAGCATTTTAAATGCATTTCCTTAAGCAAGAAACAAAACTGAGGAGAATTGTGTGTAATAGAGTGAGTTAAGGTCCACCCAGACGTATCAGATGTAAAACCTGTTGTTAGCATCAAAAAGAGATTAGCAGTTACGAAGTTAAAACCAGCTAATGATACAGTGTTTATGCCCAGCAATTAGTCAGAGCCGACATAAAATGATGGCTACTCGTATGCAAAGTGATTAGTTAGAATACTGGGACAAAACATCAACCAAAGTGATCGTAAGTAGTTGCCTAAAGTGAACATGCTGTTGATATCAGTGGTTAAATTCCTGTAATGAAGTGTGATGTCAGGGGTTCTGTTTGACTGCTGCAACTGAATGTCTGTGACATTATTTACACTTTGGTAAGATGCGCTGCACAAATTTGTGTGGAGTAAAATTGTACTTATTATAAAAAACATTAAATAATAACTTTTTGACTGCAAGATGTGTAAGTTGTAATTCTCTTTGAATGGAACAATAACTTTATTATTGAAAGACAATGAGAGCTATGACCAGCTATGTGTCAGTTTAGTCATTTTATGTGTATTTTATCAAAAGTTAAGTTGTATTCACCACTTACTTTTGTTAACGGGTCTAGTGTGCATGTGTTTAAATGTTTTCAGAGCCATTTATTGACTTCTACTACATGAATGTCTCTAATGCAGGTGTATCCATGTGCTTAATGCTTATAATTTTAATTAGATGTCTGACATTTTAGTGGAACCAGATATAGGTCCCTTTCTGCTATGTTTAACACTTGACACCTACTTCTGAAAGTGAGAATAGCTCTCTCTGTTGCAGTTGAAGGATTTGTTTTTGCACACGGATGCTATTCTTGTCACATATGTACGTGCATGTGTCCTTTATTGTCTGTGTGCTTGAATGATCCTGTGGCTGGGGCTCCTGTTAGCCAGTGGAGTTGCCAGTGAGCTGTCTCCATGGTGATGGTATTAAGTGGCCTGGCTTCTATGTGAGGAGAGGAGGTGCATACAGGCGAGCAGCTAGAGAGGAGCGTAGAACATTTCCCGCAACACTCGTCCGGGACTGGATAACCATAAATAGCTGAATGCAGATCTTTGCTTTTGTGTGAGGAGGATTTACAATTAAATACTGCAACAGGTGGAAAAGCTTGGCAGCTATTCACCATTTCTGCTAGACAGACATTGGTGATGCTCATTATTAGAGAATTGCATGCCTTGCTTTTTTTTTTTTTTTTCAAAAAAAAAAAAAGCAGCTGCGCAAAACTTATGCAACATGTCCTGGTATTGTTGTTTGACCAGATTATTTTAAAAATGAAACCAATCTTAAATGGCTCATCTTTCATTTTGTACTGATTAGATATTTTCTCTTTGACAAGAGAAAGACATTCTCACTTGCAACCCCTTGTAAACTTCTGAAGTGATTCCTAAAACTGGCGCAGTCCCTTACAAAAGGGTGTCCCTTCATTCCTCTTGAACTTATCCACATTTTGTCACGTTACAACCACAAACTTCAAATGGACAAAATTTTTATAGCTGTTTTAATTATACTGACCATTCAAAATATCTACACCAATATGTAGATCTTTGGAAAATTTTGTGTAAATTTTGGGCTGCCTTGCCCAGGGGC
The DNA here is from genome assembly GCA_010277075.1 of Poeciliopsis retropinna. NCBI lineage: Eukaryota > Metazoa > Chordata > Actinopteri > Cyprinodontiformes > Poeciliidae > Poeciliopsis > Poeciliopsis retropinna. Next base: position 15,462,756 of record VMRM01000007.1, on the reverse strand, counting down.
AGATCGACATGCAGGCGCAACAGAGGAATGGAAACCACAACTTTCATACTGTGAGTAAGCAACTCTTCCTGTTGAGCCACAGTCGGCTTATGTGCTTGTTTAATAGGATGTAGAACATAGTAATGCATTGAAAGAGAAATTATACATAATTTGCTAAATGTTTGCAGATATCTAAAAAATATGGCTTCATAAGTATTCGGCTCTGCTTTTACCCTGACTTTTTTCAAAATAAAATCCAGTGTCAGTAGTTACCTAAAGAACTCGCTTCATTACTAAATTGAGATCATCTGTATGCAATGTAAAGTCGTGCATTAAGCTGTGAAGAAGTGTTAAACATGAAGTTATAAAGCAATTCCATAAGCCCTGGACATCTTATGGGGAGCACTGTTAAAGCTATCATCCAATAATGGACATAGAATGCTAAGAGGCCCTCGGTACATCTGGAGGGGCCGGAGAGATAAGTAAGAAGACGCTGTGTACTTCTCAAATCACAAATCGGTAGTTTATGGAAGGTCAGCAAGAAAAGCCATTGTTTCAAGAAAGCTATGAGAAATCCCTCTATGCAGTTTTCCAGAAGCCGTATACAAGAACATCTAAATTGAACTTTCTGACCTACATGCAAAACGTGACTTAACTAGCACTAACGAGATCATCCCAATGGGGAACAATGGTGGTAGCAGCTTCAATTATTCTTTTCTTCAGTCAGAACAAGGGAGTTTAGCATTGTTGATTGGAAGATGGCTGGGGTCAAATACCGGGAATCCTAGAAAAATCTATCAGTGACTGCAAAATACTTTAGACTGCAACAGAGGTTTGGCTTCCAGCAGGAAAACACACCCTAAGCATACAGCAAGAGCTGCTGTGGAATAACTTTAGATCAGCAAATCAAAGTCCAGACCTGAATCAAACTATCTGTAGCACAACTTAAAACTTGACATTTATAGATACTGTAATGTGCTTGAGGCAAAGAAGAATGGGCAAACATTTCAGTTATCTAGATGTATAAAGTTGCTGGGGACATATGCCATAAGACCTGCAGGTGTAACTGCTGTTATTTTTCTTTTCCATTAGACCTATGGTTTTGGAAGGACTGTGCATAGAAATGCATAACATGTTTTCTTCAGATTTTTAATAAAAACAGAAAATTATGTCCTGTTATGCACATTGGCCATAAATGTGGTAGTTTGTGGTTGTAGTGTGAGAAAATGTGGTAAAGTTCCAGGGGTGTGAATACTTTAACGAGGGACATTGTTTGTATCTGTAACAAACGGCTTTGTGAACCTGTATTTCTGTTTTTGAGTCACTGGCACATAAGTGGAAGTATTACAGAAATAATCTTTGTTTAGGGTTGGCTAATTCTCTTTTTACTTGCAACTTGTAGATAGTTGCTCAAGCTCTGCCATACATACTAGAAGACATGTATTCTGCATGACCTCTTCCAAACTGCATGGCTGCACTTTATATAATTGACTGGCTGGGTTGCCTGGTGAGTTAAACGAGGGAATATGTCTAAGTGAATTAATGTAAAGTACCCGCTAGAGCCTGTGTTCTTTTTTGGTTTTGTTTTTTAGCAGACACATTGCTCTGCGTTTGCTTATTATAGTTTTAATATTGTTGATTTAACAGAACTGACGGGTGGCATTCATTTAGTTTCCAACCCACAGCCGTTTGAACGTTGGAATCTTCCTTTTGTCTAAGCGCAGAAAAATGTGTTGGCCTTCTTTCAGGAAGCTGATAGTCAGTGAGTTAGTTGGCTTAAAGTCCCATCTGACAATGGACATGTTTAATTAAATTTTTTGAAATGTGGTACAGTAATGAATTCCTATACACATGCTTGATGCAATTATCTTGTTTATTATATTATGTGTTTATTCCTACACAGCCAACCTAAGTTGTGTAAAACCTATTTTTCTTTGTCTGTGTGACCTCCTGTGGAGGGCGGGGCTTACTTTGCTATTTTTAAGAAGCCAAGCCAGGTTTCACTTGATGCATAAGAGTTTGACTTTACAAAGAACTTAATTTCTTCTTCTTTTCTTTTCTTTTTCTTTTTACTGTCAGATTTTTTGCTACTTGTGATTGTGGTTGGATGTGTGTCAGATCAGCCACATGCTTTTTTTTAAATTTCTTTTGGTGAAGCTTATTTGGAGGCAAAGTGAAGAGGGGCAGTTGTGTCTAATTTGGATACTACAGACAGAGCATTCACTTAAAAGACTTGTATTCATCTCTGTGGGATGGGATTTACTTTGTTTTGCTCACAGAATGACAGTGACAATTTTAGGAATTGCCTTGTACGTAACTGCAAAAAAGGATTTCCAAGAACATACTATGAAGTGTAAAAGCGTGATCACTTTATTTACAGCTCAGTTACAAGGAGCTCTCACTGTTCTCCCTTTCTGTGTAATATGAGACGATCTGATCTGTGAGCAGATGAGTCGTGTGTGTATCGTGGTGCTTAATGATGAAGACCCTTCAAGCTACTTTTCCTGTAGCTTGAAGGTTTCAGCACCGTCTTTATAATTATTTTTTTTCTCACCTTTAACTAGCTAAAGCTGTTTGCATGGCAAATAATACCTCAAAAGTTATTACTTGCAGCTCATTTGGCTGACTTTATGTTTAGATAGTTCTAATGGTAATTTAAAATAGCGCACATGTTAAATACATTTAAAATAAGTGCTTTAATGCATTTTTAACTGTTTTTTTCACAGCCTCCTTTGCTGAAAGCCATTTTCAATGTGGACCCAGATGACGTACGCTCTCTCATATTCAAAAAAGAGGATGTGAATGTGCAGGTAATTCCAGCAGCCATTTGTATCTGCATCTATTTCTTCATATTGTTCCATAATTGAAAAAACATCTTTAAAAAAAAGGGAATTAAGTATCTCCAGTGTGTAGCTCTCCTTGGAAGGTCTTATGCAGCACTTTCTGTCAGTTGTAAACAAACCAGCACATGGTCTGACTTTACAGTTCTCACTGCATAATTTGGCTCTGCTTAGTTTATTGCACACCTCACCATTATTGTTCTGGTGGGGGTGTTGGAGCCCGAGTTTGGCTGGTGCACTTGTTTGACTGGAGTGGAATAATAAAACAAGGATTTTTTTCTTTTTCAACATGCATTTGTCTTTCATAAAACTTTTTTTTTTCTTTCACTGCCAGAGCAGAGGCAACAAGAGTGTAACCGGAGGAAAAAAGCAAATGAAGCTGTTTTGTTTCTGATTAACCACAGCAGTCTTTCTCTGTTTACTTATTACAGGATAACGAGAAGCGAACTCCGCTGCACGCTGCTGCCTATCTCGGAGATGCAGAAATTATAGAGCTACTGATTCTTTCAGGTAGGTTCCCTAATTTGATTATAAGGGATCCATTTGATCTCAAAGCATTTTTTTTAAATTTGATGTACTTTGGTTCAGTTAAACAGTATGTTCATCTTATGATGTGTAAATATTTTTAAAATATAAAATTCTGCTAAATTTTATATTTTTGCCAGGATTTTACCACCCTGGCAAATCTTATTGGTCATATGATGTTTGCATTAAACATAGTCACACGATGTTTGCATTAAACATAGTCACACGTCAAGCATAGTGGTCAAGAAGATTCTTTTTAGTAGTTAATCACATAGCCTGTCCATATTGACTGTATTTTCTTAAAATTGACAAAGTACTTCATTTTCAAATTTTTATGTTCTAAAATGTTTCCAGTATTTAAAAAGCTTTGCTTTTAAATAAGATGTAAAGATGAGCAATGTAGCGTTCCTGCATTTCTATTTTCTAGAAATAGTTTGTTGCAATTCCACAACAATTGCAACAAACTATTTGTTTATTTAAAATGAGTGTTAAAATGTTAAAATTATTAACTAAAACCTTCCAAATGCAATAACACTAAACATTTATCAATATAATTTTGAGGACTAGAATAGCGTTTTTAAAGCATTGCATTGAATATTAATAAAATAACATCATAACCAATAGCCGTTGATGACAATTTCTTTGAGATACCTACCTACTTGAGGTTTTTTCACGTTTTTTTTTTCTTCTTCTTCTTTCGTTATGACTTTAGGGAAGATCAGAATCTCTTCGCTGACCCCCTTTCCTATAGTGTTTTGGAAGAATCGGCAGGGCTGTTTTTGGTTACCGTCAGTTCATAACCTCTTGCTTTCCTTCAAAATGTCAGGAAAAGCGCTATAACTTTGTCAACAAATAGATTTATGTTGTGTGAGACTTTTGTCCAGGGATGGTGCTGAACACAGAAACTTTTTACTTTTTCCTGCTTTGCACACATATCTTTGATCACTCTGGAGGGAAGCACCTGTCCACCACCTTTAGGCCATTTGGTGATGATGCAGCAGGCAGAGTAAAAGCATTACTACAAAGACAATGCTGAGGGTTTGGCTTACACATGAAGCAGCAACATGTGAAGCTTATTTGCTTTTCATGCCCACCCTGCACATTTGTATGCAAAGTAAATGTGTTCACTACATTCACTTGCCATTCTAATGGGGATTAGCCTTTTACCACCCTGGCAAATGAATTTCAACACTGTGCTGTTTTTTAAATGTGGAACATAAAACTCCACAAAGTAAATGTTTTGTTCCTGCTTTTAGCTTCAAATAGGTTCACCCACTCTGTCCTCCTCCTTGCAGGTGCAAGAGTAAATGCCAAAGATAACAAGTGGCTGACTCCTCTGCACAGGGCTGTGGCCTCCTGCTGTGAGGTAGGCAAATATTCCTCTGGTCCTGTGTCATGCTTTCTTTTCCATTCTGCTAAACTTGTAAGCAGAATATCAACAGTAACATAAGTCTTTCCTGCAGGAGGCAGTCCAGATTTTACTGAAACACTCTGCAGACGTGAACGCCAGAGACAAGAACTGGCAGACGCCGCTTCACATCGCCGCAGCCAACAAGGCAGTTCGCTGTGCCGAAGCCCTCGTCCCCCTCCTCAGTAATGTGAATGTATCTGACCGAGCAGGCCGAACTGCTCTGCACCATGCGGCCTTCAGCGGTCACTTGGAGGTAATGTTAACCCCCAACAGAGCTGCACATGGCCTTGTTGTTTCATAACTTACTGTTCTTCTCCTATTTCCTAGAAATATGCAGCAGAAACTGGAGTTTACTTTAACTTGTCAGCCCAGGCTTGCTGTCATGTTTGTGTGTGCTTGTCTGTTAATACAACTTCCTGGTTTCCTTCTTTAGCTCACAGGAAGCCTTTCTGAGTGCCTCGTAATTGTGTAAACACAATAGATTTTGTACTGTTGAAACATAGAACAAGAGCTGCTTTTTTGACCATTTTATGATGTTGATCATAAAATGGTCAACATGTTCTTATGATCTGCTCATTTTCTGCTGTTAGCATCTGTGTCAGAGCTGCTATAGCTTTGACACAGAATTTAATAATAAATATATAAAGAGAGAGAGAGTAGTTATGTGCTGCTTATCAGTTGTTTTTTTTGTTTTTCTTTTTGTAGAAATGAATTGCGTAACAGCTGTTTTTAGAGAATTTTAATCTTTCTTCCAGGAAGTAAATTCAAGTTTATTAAAGGAACTTAGAACTTGAGTAACATTGTGACATAACCTGCTGCTTTGTTGCTGATGCATTAAAATTGACTGTTTTCATGGTTGTATTTTTTCATAACTACTGCCGTCTTTCTTTTCCAGCATATCGGTGAGAAAGATTAGGAAATAAATCAATTATTTTGGGATTGATCTACATCAGATATTAGCTGCATGTGATGTTGATAATCAGTTAAACTCTTACCCTTCCATGCACTTATAAATAATCAGGCTCTTAAAGGTGTTCCTTTAAGAGCCTGATTTTTCTACTTCTACTTCCTGTGATGGTATTCTGGAGGATTTTGATTTTTTTCTGTTGCTGCTTTTAGATGGTGAGGCTCCTACTCTCCAGAGGCGCAAACATTAATGCTTTTGACAAGAAAGATCGTCGTGCGATCCACTGGGCAGCCTATATGGGTAAAGAACTGAATTTTTCAATCGTTTAGTTCTTTTTTTTTTTCTTTGGAAAATATATTCTTGTTGCTAGAGTTTTTAAAGCTTTTTGGGAATTGATCTTGGTAGTGCGTGGGCATATTGAACCCCTTTTGTTTTGTCTTCAGGGCACATAGAGGTGGTGAAGTTACTAGCTTGTCACGGAGCTGAGGTTGCTTGCAAAGATAAGAAATCCTACACCCCCCTACATGCTGCAGCCTCTAGTGGAATGATTAGTGTTGTGAAATACCTTCTGGATTTAGGGGTGGATGTAAGTCCCACACACAAACCTCTCATCAACACGTTCTTCAGATTCTTGCTTAATGACTCTATAGTTTTTCCTATAGCTGCAGTAGCAATCTTTATGTAAACACCTTCTTATGTTCCTGTTTAGATCAATGAACCTAATGCATATGGAAACACACCCTTGCACGTGGCCTGCTACAATGGCCAAGATGTGGTTGTGAATGAGCTCATCGACTGTGGAGCTAATGTCAACCAGTTGAATGAGAAGGGATTCGCACCTCTTCATTTCACCGCCGCCTCTCGCCACGGGGCGCTCTGCCTGGAGCTGCTGGTCTGCAACGGTGCCGACGTCAATATAAAGGTAGGAGGAACTTTGCGTCAGGCAAGCCTTGTTGTGCTTTTTTTCACTGTCTATCAATACTTAAATATCTTTGATTCAAAGTGGGTGTTGCTGGTTATTCATTGGTGTTTTCTTTATTTAAACATTTACATATTGATAATCTGCCTCTTTTTTTGGGTTGTGATGTGTTACTGTAGTCAAGACTAAGGTGAAAATGTTAACTTTCAATGTCATTAGTTGCCTCCTACTCATAAGGTAATTTACTATAGATGTTGAAAGTCCTGTGATGGTGCCTCCAATGTTGTTGTGATTTCTTGCACAAAAAGGGCTAGTGGGAATGTGACATCATTTGCATTTCTTTTGTCAAGTCTACAACTATGTAACCTGTAGTGTTTATAAAAGGATCTTTTTGTTTTGTAAAATATCGTCTTCATTGTGGAGCCCAAGTCTCAAGCCCCTGACTGTTTGGAGCTCCTGAATGTACCCTGTGCCATTTAAAAACAACACTTGGCATTTGTAAACCAGAAATAATAGACAATAACATAACCTGTGAAACGTTCATCCATGACCTGTTGGCTTGAACCAAAAACACTTGTTGGTAGAAGTAAGGAAAAATATTCCCCTCTTTGATTTCAGTGTGTTTGTATTTCATCTTAGAGTAAAGATGGGAAAACTCCGCTCCACATGACGGCAATCCATGGGAGGTTTTCTAGATCTCAAGCAATCATTGAAAACGGTGAACACAAACACAATCCACTTCGTAGTTCCTTGTTGCCCTTTAGAGTTTTGCGACTAACTGCTGTTTTGTTTTTTTTCTTCCTTTTTTTCTCGTATTCCTGAAGGTGCTGAGATTGACTGTGAAGATAAAAACGGAAATACGCCACTACACATCGCAGCTCGATACGGACATGAGCTCCTCATTAACACACTCATCACAAACAAAGCCGACACAGCAAAGTAAGCAAACCTCTCTGCTGTTTTTCTGCAAGTGTTCCAACTTGTTAAAAGCTGCTTTTGCAAAGAATTTCAGAGCTCATACTGCAGATGAAGATGGGCATCTTTAACAGGTTGTCATGTCCCTGATGTAGGAGTCAATTTGCAGCTCTGTGCCTAAAAGGATGAATTACTTTGACAAGGTTAAAGAAATTTATGTGACTTTTTTTGTTTTTCAGACGAGGAATTCACGGCATGTTTCCACTGCATTTGGCTGCTCTCAGTGGCTTCTCAGACTGCTGCCGAAAGCTCCTGTCTTCAGGTTATTTTATATTAATTCTGCATGACAGGCAAACTAAAAATGGATTTCATTTTATACTTTTATAGATTAAAATTGTGGAGCATTTTTCAAAACTCTTTTACGCAACACAGGCTTTGATATTGATACTCCGGACGACTTTGGAAGGACATGTTTACATGCTGCAGCTGCTGGAGGGTGGGTATAAGAGACCTTCAAAGATGTATTAAGAAAATGACATAATTGTGATGTAATTGCATTTTAGTGATGTTATAAATATCTGCTTTCTTAGAAACCTGGAATGTCTCAATCTTCTTCTTAACACTGGGGCAGACTTTAACAGAAAAGATAATTTTGGGAGGTTAGTGGCGCTTAAAGATACGTTTGGATCTAGCATAACATTTGAATAAATATCTGATGTGTGTGAGTGTGTGTTTGTCTTCCAGGACTCCTCTCCATTATGCTGCTGCCAATTGTAACTACCAGTGTTTGTTTGCTCTGGTGGGCTCTGGAGCCGGCGTCAATGATCTGGATGAGCGGGGCTGCACTCCTCTCCACTACGCCGCTGCGTCTGACACAGACGGAAAGTCAGTAACACTTGGAAATTTCTGTATTTTTAGTTGCAAATGTCTCCATATGATTGCAAAAAAGAGGGACAAATATACATGACTAATAATTTGATGGTAGTGTCCAAAGATATACGCTACAATGTGGTTCTCTGGACTGTTTGGCTGCATTTCCAGGTGCCTGGAATATTTACTAAGAAATGATGCAAATCCAGGGATCCGGGATAGTCAAGGCTTCAATGCTGTGCACTACGCCTCCGCGTACGGACACCGTCTTTGTCTGGAGCTGGTGAGGGATCTGTACCATTTCAAATTTTGGGTTGTTTTCATTGCAGTTTAACTTATTTCCTCGTTCATCCTCTTACAGATTGCGAGTGAAACACCCTTAGATGTGGTGAGTAGTACCACAGCTTTCTCCACTGCCAATGTTTGTACTTTTCATTCATTAAAAGTAGACCACAGTTACATATTTATTGTGTTCTTCAAGAATTGCAGATTAGTGTTATAAATTCTATCTTGTAATGTGTGCAGCTAATGGAAACCTCAGGAACAGACATCCTGAATGATTCTGATGTCAGAGCTCCCATCAGCCCCCTGCACCTTGCTGTGAGTAGATTGTAATTCTTAGTGGAGTCGCTGCATTATTTAGACCAATAGATGACTGGTTGACTTTAACTTTGTAAATTCCATTAAAAACCACAATCTGTCTGGAAGCTGATAAATAACTGTACTTTATAATAGTAAAATGATGTTTATTTCCATTGCGGTTCTGTTTTAGTTCTGTTTCTAGATGAGAGTGGGTTGACCATATGGTGTTTGTTTTTAGCTTGTGATTGTGATGCAACACAGGATTGTGGGGTTTTACTGAAGCAGAGAAGCAATTTCAGTGGGGTGGGGTTTTCTCATGGTGTTGAAAGTGTGAGGAAATGTATATATAATTCAAATAGTTTTGGCAAGTATCCGTTACCTATTACAAGATCATGTACTTATATTTTGTCTAAAGTGCTCCACACCACATTGATTCAACAATGGGTGATAATGACATGTATAAACTGATGGGTTTTTAGTTCCTAGTGGAAAAAAAAAACAAAGGCTAGGTTTTTCTACATTATAGGAGAGAATTTGATGGATACTTAGCTTAAAGCTTAAAAAGCAGAGACACTCCACAGCAAACCAAGAACAATGATGAGAAAAAGCGTAAAAGCCCCTGCTTATTTTCAGCCACAGTGTGAAAAGGTGTCAGGTTCCTCGCGATGGAGAGAAATCAAACTGTGGAAGGCCAAAGGGGTCATGATTCAAATTCTTTTCCAATGCCTGTTGAGTTGAATAAAGCCCTAATAAACACAACACAGGCATTTAAAAGATAAGACACCAGTCTGTCTTAAGGCTTCCTTAAGGTATCTTCTTTGTCTTTTTTTCTGTTCAAACCAAATTAAAAGAAGTCTAGCATGAGTTACTTTAGTTTTTTGTTTTACAAAACCTGTATTTTAATTCATGCATTCAATTACACCACTTGTGTAAATCAACAATAGAAGTTCTACATTAAGCTTAATTTTTGTTCAAATATTTGAATATTTTAGTTCAGTAATACTTTAATACCACTAAGGAAAATTAGACTGGCAAAGAGACACTTGGTTAATAAAACTCCTGTAGTTTGGACTTGATTTCAGTATCAACATGACTTTTTTTTTTTTTTTTTTTTTTTTTTTTTTTTTTTCAGGCATACCATGGTCACCATCAAGCTATGGAGGTTCTGGTGCAGTCTCTGTTGGATTTGGATGTTAGAAACAGCCAGGGACGCACACCCTTAGACCTAGCTGCCTTCAAAGGCCACGTGGAATGTGTGGACGTTCTAATCAACCAGGGAGCCTCCATTTTGGTCAAAGATTTTGTCTTGAAGCGGACCCCCATACATGCTGCAGGTATGTCTCATCTGAGGAGAGAAACCTTGTGAAATATGGCATTTCTACATATTGTCTACATTTGATGTGTGACATCAAACACAATGTCACACATAATGCACATCTTTCTTTTATGCAGCTACTAATGGTCATTCAGAATGTTTGCGCTTGCTGATTGGAAATGCTGATCTTCAAAGTGTTGTAGACATTCAAGATGGAAATGGACAGTAAGTAAAGAAATGTCTTGCTCTATTTATACGTTTGTTTAAAAACAAGTGCTAACATTTTTCTCTAATGCATTCAAGGACCCCACTGATGCTGTCAGTCCTCAGTGGACACACCGACTGTGTGTATTCCCTTCTTAACAAGGGAGCCAGCGTAGAAGCCAAAGACAAGTGGGGCAGGACAGCCTTGCATAGAGGAGTAAGGAGAGCTCATAATTTTTCTACTAAATTTTTACCTTAAACATTCAAACTGCTGTTTGTATCAGCAGTTTAAAATTGCTGATACAAACACATTTAGAAAGTGGCACATGTACTTTTGCACATAGTTTTTGTCACTGACTTTATTTCCTAAATTATTTGCAATAAACAATTTAATTAAAAAAAAAAAAAAAAAAAAACTAATTTTAACTTGTTTAGGAGTTAATTTTTTTTCGTAGCTGAATGAGCTTTATTAATTCTTGATTTGTTTTCCAAGAGCACTTGAGATTTATGATAAATTATCTCAATTGCACTTTGATTTGTGAAAAAATGTACCTTTTATTTCATTTTTTTCTAAATGTTTATAATTTTGGGACAAAAGCTCCCAATTTGTACAAAAGTGAAACATGGTGCCACAAAAAAATGTTGAAGTAAACACTGAAGCGTTAAATACATGAGGAATTACGACAATAAAAGAAAATATATGTGAATATTTAACTTCCTATTGGTTACATTATCCAGATAAATGTTTTATTTTTCTGTTTGTTTTTTATTTTGGGTTTTATAATTTCATTATTGTTTTGATTTTGTCATTGCCTGTAAGTTTTCCAATTATGTTTTTAAAGCCAACCGTTCTTATGCTTTTAACATCTTTACTCATATTTTCATCATTGTATTTATGTATAAACCTTTTATTAGGGCTGTGTGATATAACATTACATTATGAGAAGTTTGAACATGTTGACACTCTTCCAAAACAGAGAAATAGAGATCTATTCTTCATAAAATATTCTGTCGTTCTATGCTGTTACACAAATGCATCAGTACAATGTTCCTCCTTTTCTTTTAACAAAGTAGCTTTTATGTAGCAGGAGTGCACTTAACCTGAGTGCTGCTGTTGGTTTCAAATAAATGTCTACTTTGCAGGAAATTATGCAGGTTTCTTTTAAAGGCCTTAAATTGAGCATGGGGTAATACAAACATCTTTGTTGATCAGAGTTTTGTATGCGTTTTTTTTAAATAAAATAATTGCTAGAAAATATATATAATTTCACTACAAATAGTCACAGATGCCAAGCTATATCTGGAATATCTCTGATACAAGCAATAGAATGAAAACCAAGGCATGATGATGAGCATCAATTGATGTCAAACAAAATATTCTGATATAATTTAGATCGTTTTGTCTCTTTAAACACTGCTTTAAGATATTGGACCCTTCAGATATTTGAGATTTTATTATTACTATCATAACTATTAAAACTGAACTGAAACCTTACTCAAACACATCTATGTGCCATTTACTTAATTGTGCTTAGAGATTTGCTTGCAGCAGAAAATCCTTCCAAACAAATCATCAATAAAAAATGTCTTCTGTCATCAGTCTGTGACCGGTCATGAAGAATGCGTGGAGGCTCTGCTTCAGCACAGCGCCAACGTCCTGGTGCGAGATTGTAAAGGGCGCACGCCGATCCACCTGGCAGCAGCTTGCGGACACATTGGGGTACTCGGAGGCCTTTTGCATGCTGCCCAATCAGTGGAAACACTGCCTGCCTTAACAGACAGCCAAGGCTACACCCCACTGCACTGGGCCTGCTACAATGGTACAGACAAGGAGGTTGAAAGACCTTTTAAACCAAGCAATCAATGAATATTGATATTCTCAAATGTATATTCCTGATGTCGTAGCATGTGTGCACTTAAATGCAAGCATGCTGCTGATGTAGCAGACGAGAATAATGGAGCACTTAAAAAAAATGCTTTTTGTTTTGTTTTTCCATTCAGTGTCTTTGTGCACCCAAATGTGAAATGTTTCTGTTTCTAAAGTGGTTATTAATTGAAGTGGTCTTTCCCACAGGTCACGATACTTGTGTGGAGGTTTTGCTTGAACTAGAGATTTTCCACAAGGCCGAAGGCAATACTTTCAGTCCCCTCCACTGTGCTGTGTAAGAGTCTGAGCTTGCTTAGGTTTCACTCAGTGTGTCAGAGAGCCCAGCTTTTAATAGATTAAACATCCAGCCGTTCTTTTCCTGCTCTCTAGAATCCGTGACAACGAAGCTGCTGCTGAGATGTTGATAGACACATTGGGCCCTGCCATTGTCAGCGCCAAAGATGGCAAAAACAGGTACTCCTGATTACAAAGATTCCAGGCTCGAGAATTTGTAAAAGGCTACTTTTTTTTTTTTTTTTGTAAAAGTGAATCTAATGTCGTTATTTTAAATTGATGTTTGTGTGCTTCATATTCAAAATGTCCTCAGGACCCCCCTGCATGCTGCTGCCTTCACCGATCATGTGGAGTGTCTACAGCTGCTGCTGAGCCACAATGCTCAGGTCAACTGCGTCGATGCTGCAGGAAAGACCCCGCTGATGATGGCTGCTGAGAATGGCCAGACCAACGCTGTCGGTATGACTGCCTCAGAACATTTAACTTGATATGAATCACGATAGATGACAAACTATGAAATATCAGATTAGACCGAGTTTGTTTTTTCTTGCGTTTCATACCCGTCTTCACACAGAGCTGCTGGTGAGCAGTGCAAAAGCAGACCTCGCGCTACAGGATGCTGTAAAGAACACTGCTCTTCATTTGGCCTGCAGTAAGGTACGGCTTGCCATCTGGTGGTAGTATTTACATTACAACTCATATTTCAGGTTTTGATTGTTTATTGCACATATATAAACATTTTGTGGCATCTCTACCACACTCTCAACAGGGACATGAAACTAGTGCCTTGTTGATATTGGAGAAGATTACAGACAGAAACCTCATAAATGCTACAAACGCCGCCTTACAGACGTATGCATAATATGAGTTCTTTATCTGTTCATACAGAGTTTTGGATACAAATACTTTCTAACGCAAACATTTTTCAATTTTGTTTAGACCGCTGCATGTGGCTGCAAGAAATGGGCTGATTGTGGTGGTGCAAGAGCTGCTTTCAAAGGGAGCCAGCGTCCTAGCAGTCGATGAAAATGGTAATTGCATTGTAGCGTAGTACATCCTTGTTTTTAATTGCGACACGGTTATTTTTGTGGTCCAGTTTTTTTACTTACTTTATAATCGTAGCTTCAGGGGAAAAAAATGATGGCTTGCTTTAGAAACAAAGTCCCAATGGAAATTTTGTATTCTGTTGAGAGCAATGTGCCTAATTTAAGAAATTAGACACTGAGCCAACTCATTAACTTGGCAGTCTATAATCATAAGTAAATATTACCCTAAATCATGCAGATGCCATTTTTATAAGTAATACTGGATCTTATTTTACTCAATGAATGTGGTACCTTTTAACAGAGATCAAGAGACAAAGAGGGATTGTATTTCTGTTGTTTTCTGTACTTTTGGACATTTTTCCTCAAAATGATTCACCCCTGACTGATTATCTGGAAGTTGGACTGGTTTTTGCCTTCAGTGACTAATTCAGTAATTGCATCAGTATGTAGAGTTTGGGGTTCATGTAGAGTGACTGCAGCCAGACATGTGGTCAGAATTTAGTATATTAATGAAATAATTCGAGAATGGACACAGTAAAACGTCTTGAAACTAGCTTGATAAAATAAAATTTGAAGGCCTTGATTTAGGTCATAAAAGATAAAGACACATTTAAAAAGGTTTGTGTTTGCTGAGAACTGTTACATTTGAAAATCCCTCGGGAGGTTTTCTTGAGGAAAATGTGCCATTTTCTTTAAAACAGGAGACTAAGCTGTTCCAGTGTCACTTTTGACTAAGGGAATATTTTGATACTTTAAGATGGTATTTGGATTTTGTATATTTGTGAATAGAGAACATTATTTTTAGTTTAGTTATTACAGGTTCAAATGACAAGTCGCATTCAGTAGAGAAGTTGGGAGGAGAAAAGACATTCTGCTGGTAAAACCATTTAACGATGCAAAGCGACTCCTGTGACCAGGATATCGCCTCCGACGGAATCAGCTGCAGGGTGAGCAGCCATCTGCCACAAGCGGTGCTGCCAGGTAACACCGACTAAATGTGACATTGGGTTGGTAGACTTTGTAGGGACCACAGACCAGGAGCCTCGTACATAAAAGAGTGCACAGTTTTCACACTAAACCTTTGCGTGCGGAATAATTTAGAAAAGTATAAAACACCTTTCCTTTATACATTAAAATTTGCAGGAGATAGGGCAGACCAGCAGCTGCGATTTGTCGCCTCCATAAATACATATGTAAATTAGCATAAATACCCGGAAGACTGCCACCACATGAAGCAATAACCATGGCAACGTCCTTGTTTGTAGCAGTATAAGTATAATAATAATTATTATTATATATATTATTTAAAAGGTGCTTTCAGGGACCATAAGGCAACCTCACAAAAATAAAAATAATACATTTTAAAGAAAGAAAAATATCCAAATAATAAAAAAAAGAAAATAAGTTACTGGCACAGAGGATGGTATTAGAATGTATAAGAAGAGGTGATCAGTAAATCAGGACTGATTTTCTAACAGTATGGTGCTGCGCAGACCTGGCATTCAGACACTTTCATTCACACAGTGCTGCACAAAAGGGAGGAAACATGCTGTAAAGCTCTGATTCTTAAGATTGAAGTGGAAAAAGTTTTAACTGTTGTGGAAATCCCACTTGAGAGAAACTCCACTTACCCCAAATTTCTGCAATTTTTTAAACCGGTAATCTGGAGTTGATTTGATTTCACTTCAATTAGCTCTGCAGCATTGTCTAATTTTTAACAGTACTGTTTTCAGAATATTTTTTGTTGTCAATTAGAAACATCCAGATAGTGCATTTGCTTGAGGAGGGAAGTCCCATTTTTTTCACTGGGTGTTCCACAGCACAGGTTACATTCAGAGCAATAAATTAATGCAGATAACTCAGCCAGATCACACCTGACGGTTGTCTAACAGAAAACTCTCATCTAGATGTGTCGGTGTGTCTGGTGTTGCTGGCAATCTTTTTCTTTCTTTCTTTTTTTTTGTAAACGTTTAATTGTTTTTTTAGGTTACACGCCTGCCTTGGCTTGTGCCCCCAACAAAGACGTTGCAGACTGCCTCGCTCTCATCCTGGCCACCATGATGCCTGTGTCCCCCTGCACCATGGCACCCACCGTCCCCTTCAGTGCCGTTAACCACTACACCACCAGCCCCTCCAAGAGCGTCACCTTCGACAGCCTGCCCGCATTGCGCGCCGAGCACAGCTCCTACTGCAGCTTCAACAACATCGGCCATCACGACGGCTTCTGCAAGGACGAGGAGCTCAATGACTCTGATTCAGAGACGTACTGAAGAGGACAGGAGAGGAATCACGCTAAATGCACAAACGCATACACTGTGTCTTAATATAGAAAAAAAAAATCAATCAATCAGTCACCCTCCACAAGCTTGGGAGGGCTTAATAGGACGCAAGCCCCCAACAGGAGCCTTAAGAGTCCCCACCAGAGAGCAAAGGAGGGACGAGGTGTAACAGGCTGGCCCATGCGCATCCCAACCTTTTCCAGCACACGGCGTCCGTTAGCCAATGCTGGAGCTCAGTAACCACTGCTTTACCAACGCTGACCTCTCCAGTGTTAAAAACTGAACTTGTTGGGCAGACGGCAGCTGTTTTAAGGCAATAACACGCTGAAAAAAAGGTGCGCTTGCACACAACAGAGAGTTAAACCGACAGGGACCAAAAGACATGGATGAATTTTAACTCTTGTTTTATCTGCGTAAATGACAAAAAAAAGAAACTTCAGGTGGTTTATTGATTAGGAAAGATAAGAGAGAAGTTTTAGTCAAAACCTGCACACTATAACCATCAGAAGGACTTTAATGTTTTGTAAGTCACACAGGGGGATCATTTATTTTTCAAGATCAAAATTTTAATACACCCATTTTAATGTCTTAAACTCATTTTCCTCTAGGAATCTGATTCACTAACCTGAGTAAATTTAAGACATTTGGTACATGCAACAGGTTAGTGTTCAGTTGATCCACCGTTCCTTTGTAAATTTACTTGTTTATCACCGTTTAGAATTTAAACAATAAATTATTTGTACACTTTTTAGTTGCTTTTTGTTTGTTTGTTTTGTGCCTTCATTAGTTACTGGAAGTATGGGTTTGTAGAGGCAGCTGTGAAAGCGTGCTTTCGGTGAGTAGGTCCACTGATCTGGCACTGAGGCATCTGTGACTCTGCTTTGCAATGAGAAACACTGTAAACCAATGACAGCATTTTGGAAAGCATTTAATTTTTTTTTTTTTTTTTTCTGCGTGACATTTTTTGTTTTCTCTAATATTAGTTTTGCTTGCTTTAACTTAAAAGAAACCACTCGCTTATACCAGAATGCAGAAAACTCAAGTTTTGTTCAAAAATATTTTAACTGGAAGTATGTACATTTGCTAGAATCAATAGAATGGGAAGGATTTTTATTTCTTTTCCTTGCTTTTTTTTTTTTTTTCTTGAAGAGGAATGAAACTAGCATGTATATAGAAATTATGACTGTGAATTCAAGATTCCAATGAGTTCTTTCAGTACTGAGATTGCTGTATATTTTATGAGTAATAAATGAGTTATTTAATAAGGAGCATTGGTCTTGTTTTTTTCAGCATTGTGTTTGATGTGACAACAGAAAAAGTTTTTTTTAAATATTGAAGATGCACCAATGAGGCTTTTAATTGGATAACAAACTAAGCTGAACTGAGCCAAATGGGCTGAATCCTAAACAAGATTCTGAATCCTCATCCAACCGCTCTGAGGGCGGATACATGCGGTCTCTCCGCTGATTGGTTTTCATCCCGGAAGCGGAACAAAAAAGGGGCGTGTCTATAGTGCTCCGCTGAGAAGTCACATCGGTTTGATCAGTAATATCCAACTAAATACACACATATATATTTAAGCTACTACTCAGGAGTCATGGACGAAGTGACAGGCGCTCAGCTCATCGCCGAGTCTCTGAAAGCTCAGGTGAGATCGGGTTCAGATGTAGCTTCGCCTCTGCAGAACTGTGTCAGAGTTCAAGTTCTGGGCTGCAAGAGTTACCAAACTTCATAGCTTCGGGCATTTGATGACTGATCTCATGTAGATTCTGCTTCTCCCTGCAGAAAGTGGAGTACATGTTTGGGATAGTCGGTGTCCCCATCATTGAAGTGGCCATGGCTGCTCAGGCTGCCGGGATCAAATATGTAGGGATGCGTAACGAGCAGGCGGTAAATGATCTGCACGCCCTCTGCTCTTTAAAGAGTGACCAAATCCTTACAGTGTAATGATTAGATCTCACAGATTGTCCTGTCACCTCATAGGCGTGCTACGCTGCATCTGCGGTTGGATACATAACAGGGAGGTAAGAGTTCTGTTTGCTGCTGCTGTGTCCCTTTTTATTGCCATCATGTTGCTACATTCCTGTTGACCTCTGACCCCAGACCTGGAGCCTGCCTGGTGGTGTCTGGACCTGGACTCATTCACTCTCTGGGTGGGATGGCAAACGCTAACATGAACTGCTGGTATTGCACCATATTGAAACTTTTCATCTTTCACTGTCACCTCTGTTGTTTTTACCCACACCCTGTTGGGAACTAACAGGGTGTTAATTTGAAAATGGAAGGACAGCATAGAGTAAGTACACAATTATAAAGTCATATAGTTTTTTTATTTTGTTTCCAAAAAATACATGATTAGTCACCTAATTATTAAATGAAGTCCATTCAAAGGTTTGTTGGAGAACATTATTGAACAAAGAACCATGAACCTATAGAAGGAAACTGAAAAGAATTGAGACAGAGGTGGGTTAATTAAACTGGAAATGGCTTTAAAACTGCTCCTTAGACACCGTCTACTCAGCATGACTAAGATTCTACTATTTTGTTAAGAAGTATGGGCAAAGTTGGTAGAGACACCCTAACAGATCTGGAGCAATAGATGGTTCTATATTTTGACTGAGAGGCTGAATGTAATCCCAACGAGACATGACCTTGAAGTTTGAGATTGTGGAATGTGAATAGGTTAAAGTTTCGGGGCTGTGAAGGCAGTGGTTTCTCTACGCAGGCCGGTGCTCGTGATCGGCGGCTCCTCGGATCGAAACCAGGAAACAGCAGGGGCCTTTCAGGAGTTTCCCCAGGTGATTCTACCTTACTGTGGGTTTTTCTTTCACTCCGAGTCTCTGCTCTGATTCCAGTTTTATTCATTCGTAGGTGGAGGCATGCCGCCTCTACAGCAAGTTTACTGCCAGGCCCAGCAGCCTGGAAGCTATCCCCTCAGTCATAGAGAAGGTGACTATGTGTGTTATTTGTTTTCACGTTAAATAGGATTCCTTAAGAGTGAATTAGATTCGATCATATTTGTTCACACATAGGCGGTCCGCACCAGCATATACGGACGCCCGGGTGCTGTTTACGTTGACATTGCAGGGGACATGGTCAATGCTAGAGTAGAGCGGGACAAAGTCAGGTTTGTTTGATTTTAATGCATCCTTTTTATTTAAATGGCCGTTCAAAGTGTAAAAGAATAGAAAAGGTAAATGGATCTCTTCTGCAGGGAAGTGTCCTGCTGTCCGCCTCCACCTTTGAGTTTGGCCACCAGCGCTGCAGTTGAAGAGGCCCTCTCTGTCCTAAAAGTAGCAAAGACACCTTTGATCATCATTGGAAAGGGTAATACAAAGAAAATATATATATTTTTCAAACTGATAGGGGTGTAACTTTTTTTTTTTTTTGTCTGTAAAGCAAAATTGGTGCAACAGAATGAGTTTGTGAAGGTGTGTGTTCTGAGCAGGAGCAGCTTACAGCAGGGCGGAGGCTGTGCTGAGGGAGTTTGTGGAGGAGAGTGGGCTCCCGTTCCTGCCCACGCCGATGGGCAAAGGAGTCCTGCCCGACGATCACCCCAGCTGTGTGGCCGCTGCCCGCTCCAGGTCGGCCACCAGCTGTAACCTAATCAAGCTCCAGAACCGAACATTTACATATTTTTTTATTATTATTTTCTACATTTTTTGCTTATATTCTGCAATGAAAGATAGATTTATTTTTTGCACATCTTTACAGAGCGTCTCCCACAAACATTAATCTAAACTTGTTATTGCTTTTACTTTCTTTTTTTTTTTTTTTTCTGTTGCAAAGAGCTCTCCTTCAAGCCGACGTCGTTCTTCTGCTCGGAGCGAGGCTGAACTGGATGCTGCATTTTGGTCTGCCACCCAGATTTAATCCTCATGTTAAAATCATTCAGGTGTGTAAATGTCGTAGCCAATATTTCACTAAACAACATTAAAAACTTGTTTGCACGATAATCTGCAAGTGCAGGCGTATCTGTACTGTAATAAACCAAACGCTTCTTCCAGGTTGACCTCTGTGCCGAGGAGATGGGGAACAACGTGAAGGCAGGTGTTGCTCTCCTGGGGGACGTTGGTGCTGTTATATCTCAGGTCTGACATGAGAGTCAGTATTTTAGCTTTCCTGCAGATGTCGACTGATTAAATAATTGCATCTTTTTTTCTTTTTTTTTCCTTCAGCTCCTGGCGTGCGTCCGCAAAGATGGCTGGAAATACCCATCTAAGACTGAGTGGTGGAGCGCACTCCGCGAGAAGGTTGCTGCTAATGCAGAAATATCAAAGGTGGGTCCGACTGCTCTAACAAATCTGCCGCTTCAAATTCTTTGCTGATATTCCTAATTGAAGCTCTTGCTTTCGCAACAGGCTCTGGCTCTGAAGGAAACATTGCCCATGAACTACTACACTGTGTTTCATCACATTTCTCAGCTGCTTCCACGCGATTGCATCATCGTCAGCGAGGGTGCTAACACTATGGACATTGGTCGCACCATGCTGAATAACTACCTACCCCGACACAGGTAAGATGTTTTATCAGCATCGAGTGGCACAGAGTGGACTGACGGAGATGATTGCACATCTGATAACTGCTCTGAAATTAGTATATAATATGTTTTTTTGATTTACTTTCTACCAGAAATGGTCGTACATGACATTTCTTTCCAACTTCATGCAATTATGTATGAAATTTGTTAAAGTGTCAAATATAAATCCCAGGATTATCCCTAACTCTAGATCTTTTAGAATGAAACTATGCACACAATGTGCAAATGTTACATTTGCAGTGAAATGTCACATTTCTGAGCACCTCTAAGATTTTTAAAAAAATAAAGTTATACCACTGTAATAAGCTTATTCCAAGGGAGTTCACATATTTTCATAAGGGTGCCAAGAAAATTGGCTGAATAAAGTCAATATAGGAGCCGGTGTAGCGTAACTGTGTTGACGTGAAGGTTGGATGCGGGCACCTTTGGAACGATGGGAGTCGGCCTTGGCTTCGCCATAGCAGCAGCTGCCGTGGAGACGACCAGGATCAAACCCCAAAGAGTCGTCTGTGTGGAGGGGGACAGTGCCTTCGGCTTCTCCGGCATGGAGGTTGAAACCATGTGCAGGTCTGTTACACAATTTCCATAATGCAGTCCTGTTAATTTTTCCAACACCAGTGGACAGGTAATTTATTTCTTTTCTTTTTTACTAGGTATAATCTGCCTGTGATCATTATTGTGGTCAATAATAACGGCATTTACAGTGGAGTAGACGCCGACACGTGGAAAGAAATGGCAAAAATGGGTGACCTTACATCTGTGTGAGTCTTTCATTAATGAGGAAGTGCAACATGTATAATCTAATTTGTATTTCTACGTGTAATCACCTTCCTATATATGTGCTCTCCTTCAGAGCGCCTCCCGTCTCCCTGTTGCCCGACGCCCGCTACGATGAGGTAATGACAGCGTTTGGAGGCCGAGGGCTTCTGGTGAGGACTGCGGAGGAGCTGCGCGGCGCCTTGCAGCTCTGCCTGACTGACTGGGAGAGACCGAGTCTGCTCAATGTGCTCATTGACCCTTCATCTGACAGAAAGCAGCAGGTACATGAACACCTCTGTAATTACATTGATCAGTCATGGTTCTGATCTGAACTGACTCAGTTTTTATGTAGTGCCTGTTGGACGTTTTCATCCCACAAACTTCAGTATATTCCTTTGAGATTTTATCTGATTGACCAACATGAATTGATGCGTGATGAAGAAGTGCAAGGAACCGTGTCTTATTTTGCTTGTTTCTTTTTACAAAAAAAAATATTTAAAAAAGGATGTGAGCATTTTATTTCTTCCCCCTTTTCTCTGCCAACCCCAAATAAAATTCAGTTCAGGTAATAGCCTTCAGAAGTTTAATTTAATAATTTACCTAATTATTAAATTAGGTAATTTAATTAAACCTAATTAAATTATTAATTAGGTTTAATAATTTACCTAATTATTAAATGATCATCCACATCAACTGACAAAGTCCAGTCAAGGAGAGTGTTCATTATTGTAGCAGCCACTCTAACAAGACACTAAACACTAGCTACGTTTATTTACACTCACAGTCGAGGTTAAACAGGATGTGCAGGGCGAATTCACGCCACCCTGTGGCCTGAGTTGGTAACTACAATAGACAGGAATATAGATGAATGCAAAACTTATGAACTCCCTTAAAGGTAAAGGTAAAGGTTTAGGTAATTTTATTTATATAGCACATTTTCAGCAACAAGGCAATACAAAGTGCTTTACAGGATTTAAAAGGAAATAATAACAAACCAAAAGAAAGAGCAAAAGAAGAAAAAGCTAATAATGTTGATCCAAAGTAAATAAACTAGATACTCATATTCAGGGTTGGTAGTTAAGTATAAGTAAGTATCCTCTGGTCTAACTCCTTTTCTGGGTTGGGAGAATAGGAGTCTAAAAAGTAGTTGCTAAGGTAGTTTTTCTGGGTTTCAAGTTCTAATCCCTGTTCTGGGTTGTTAAATAAGTGTAAGTAAGTGAGTATCTTCTGGACTTCTGGGTTGCTAGATAAGTCTAAGTATTCTCTGGACTTTCTAAATGTGCTGTAAATTCGTGAAAGTAATGAATACTCCACAGTTTCTAAGTAATAATAAAAACTAAATGTTTCTGTTTTGGAAGAATTTTTTCTGGATTCTAAGTTTGTTCTAATTCCTTTTCTGGGTTAGAGAGAAGAGAATAATAATGCATAATAATCTAAAAAAATAATCTGATATTGATCTAAATAGTGAGTACTCTATAGTTTCTAAAGAATAAACTAAAGAGTGACTAATAAACTAGAGTCTCTGGATTCCAAGTTTTTCTAATTCCTTTTCTGGGTTAAAAGTGAGTATGCCACAGTTTCTAACAAAATAAAATAAAAAAGAAGAAAGGACACTTTAGGGATCATGGCAACATTCTGTCAAAACAAAGGGCAAAGATATGAGTGAAGGCAGTGACATCATAGGGCCTTGAAACCACGGTGCTCAGCCTCCCAGCTGAAGTCCGATAAGATGTTATCGAGGAAAGTCCTTGGGAGCACTCAGCTCCACAGCTGCATGGATAACAGGAGGGGGAGAGGTGGGAAGAAGCGTTATGTTTACATATCTTCAAGGCGATTGGAAATATGCAGCCCTTCCAAGGCAACATGGGAAAAGCCAATTCAGATACAGAATATCTTAGGTCAAGTAGATTATACATTTCAATCTTCCCTAAAGTCTCTCTGATACATCTCAGTTCCCAAGTATCCATATTAGTTTAGTCGTTCCATTGAACCGAAACTAGCAACTTCTCCAAGATCAATTCCATTCCGTTATTGAGTTTTGGAGTTCCTCCTGCGAGTCTCAGCAAGGCTCACATCCAGCTTGCGTTCCTGTCCACACCAACAGTCTAAGTGTTCGCTAGTTTGGCCAAGTCTGTCACAGATTTGTCAATAAGCCAGGTATCCGCAAGCTCCAAACAGCAGAAATCCTGTTATCGTGATTTTTTTATGACAAAAACTTGCTCAGCATAATTTCTTAATGTATTTTACAAAATAAAAGAATCGACAAATGTAGTTCCCCTTTTACCATATATCCAGAGGGCACACATATTCCTAAGCAATATTTTTTAGATTTTGTTGGAAGTGAGGGAGAGCACAAGAACCTTTTGACCCTCCCAGCAGCACAACTGGCTGTCCTTAAAGGATAAAAGAGCGTGGCAGTTGAGGATTTGCATGGAGCATCAAACAGCTCGACCCTCGTCTCAACCTCCCACCGCTTTGTAGACCGAGGTCCCACCCTGAGCATTAATCCGGGCACCCCAGGTGCATAGCCGAACTGTTGCATCCCCCTCACAATCCCTTCGTCTAACTCCAAGCTGACCTTTCTATTTCAGGGATCCTGTAATTAGAAAGCACAGCCTCTCTTTGTTTATGTTGAATGTATCCATGCAACCCTCAGCAGGCAAATCTGAAGGTTGCGTCTGGTGCTGAGATTCCGCACCTGAAGAAAACCCGTTCCTTTTTCTGATGTGGGTTAGTTAAGTTGGTGTTTAGCATCTATTTATGGTTATAGAAGACAAAATTGAGTCTCAGAATAATAAAAATAAACCCCATTGGTTGGATGGATGTTATATTAGTGATAATCTAATGAATTTTGATGGTGTCTGTGTTTACAGGAGTTTCCTTGGCTCACACGCTCCAACCTTTAAGACTCAAACCTTCATCCAGAACGTCATCTGATGAGCAGTGGAAGCTTTAAAACATGAAACTGTTTTAATTTTATTGATTGTTCCTATTAAATAATTAATGTTTTATGATTCTTGCTACGTTTTAGGAGCTAACAACATTTTACAGTTCACTCAGTGAAACCTTTTTCACAATAGTTAGTATTTTCTTCTGAAAGACAAAATATGACGTGTTAAGATAATGAATATTGATGCTGTTTAACAAAATAAAATAATGCCTAAAATTATGTGACATGACTGTTGTTTGGGCAGACAAACAATAAAAGCAAATGAGGAACATAAAAGTGCTATTGATTTTTCATGGTTTTCCTCATCTTTCAGGCTAACCTTCATGTGACTGACACAACAGATGAGCCAGATAATAAAAGTGCAACTATGAAACAACTTTCAATTACACATTTATTACATACACTTTATATGCTGTCGACTAATAGGCAAGATTTTATGAAGTTAAAAAATATTTATATTAAAGTTATTGATAAATTTAAGAGATAAATTAGTATAAGTTCCAATACTGTGAAAAAGTATTTTTCTTCTTACAGACTTCTGTACTTTGCTTCTGTAACACCTAAATGTTTCAGATCAGAGATCAAACTATGTATCGAAAACTCCCTGAGTAAATACAACATGGAGCATCATTTGAAACGATGCTCCGATTGAGGAACAGACCTAGCCCAACCAGCATAGCTCTACGGAAAAAAATACAATTGCCCCCATTTTTTAAAATCTCTTTTCTTATTAACTCCACTCTTCCAAGAGGTAAAATAAACCACAACGATACCCAGAGACATACAGACCTCACTTGCTTCAGTAAAGTTTAGTGCCAAATGGCGTGAGTTTCAAAACAAAAGGAATGTGGGCCAAAAATATTGAGAAGACCTTTCTCATATTCGCCAACAAACATCTTGATAACTGCTTGGCAAAATGTCCTGTGGACTAAGAAAACAGAGGCGTTTCATTTCTGACACTACAGTGCAAACGTAAAATGCATTTTATCTTGCAAAAATAGCAGCAGTTTCTAATTGAGGTCACTCTTTCCTATGTTGTCCTATTTTCAGGATAGCAAATTGTGGATTTGTCTTTATTAAGAATCCCTACAGAGGAGTGGAAACAACAATAAGACCCCTCTACAGTAGTAGGGATCTAATATTGGCACTGAAGGCAGCTGGTGTGCTGTCTCCTGTAATTTTAGAGCACACTGATGCGGAGGAAAGATTTAATGGGTATTGGTCAGCGTACTCTCTTGTGAAGGCGTAAGGGAAACCAACGGAACGAGAGAGGGAGGGCAGAGAGGGAGAGCACGGTGAGGAGAGGAGCTGAGAGAGAAAGGCAGAGTTTCAAGGCTGCTGTGGCTCAGACGTAAAGTCGGGCAACTATCTGTGGCAGCATGACCCTTCTGGCTGTTGGACTGTGTCTGCCACTGTGGTTTTCTTTTTGCCTGGGTCAGTCCTCATTTCTGGACAGCTTCCTGTCATTCCCAGCAGGTAAGAGCTTTTAAAATCATGAGCTTGCACATAATGTGGGCTGTTGTGTGAGTGAGTTACTGCACTGGTGCATGCATTACACATGGGCTGAGGGCTTCTCGAAATACAGATTGCGAGTTTCACTGTGATCTCATCGTAATGTCGAGTTGTTTGGATTGTCCTTGTTTCCCTTGAAGTAGACTGTAAATGCCTCTATAAATAGTGAGAGGAGCTTCGGTCCGTCTGCGAGAAGCACTTCATGTCTGTGTCTGGGTGTCATGATTTGATATTTTGCACCTGTTTTCATGTTGCTTATGCTGCTTGTGCATCTTGTACCCTCTTGTAAGGTATCTACCAAAATATGTCGGCTCACTCCACACTGTTGCTTCTTTGCAGATGGATGGGCACAAGTATAAAATTAAATATTTCTTTGCTCAAGTTTACGATGAGGTCAGAAATGAGCTGTAACAGTAGGTCAAGTCATTTTTGTGAATATTCAATATCACTAAAATCAGCCATCATTTTTGCCAACCAGTTTGTGACTATTCTGCAGTAGCTATATTGCATTACAGTAAAACATTAGCCCTCACTAGTTCAATATTTAGCAGAGATAGTTTAAAAAAAAAAAACACTGGTCATGCTTCGAGTACAACTAGCAGGGCAGAAGTTCCACAAGTATGACATGGTGCTGGACTAGTAGTGCTAACTACAAGGCTTTTTGACCTCCTAGTCAGCAGGAGATTACCTAGACTAACCTAAGGGAATAATATTTTAAAATATTTCAAATACTTTTTAACATGAGGGCCAAAAGCAATGTTATAAGTCAAGCAGTAGACATTTCTTAGCCATATGAGTTTACTACGGAAATGAATTACAGTATTGCACTTGCTATATATTGGAACATTTTGAACATTTGCAGATGTGAACATTTTGAACATTCAGTCTATCAAAACATTTTGAAATGCAGTAGTTCATTAGACTGGCAAAAAAATATATATGTATAAATAAATGAATAAAGCTCCACCCATTTAACTAAGACACACTAAGGCTTAATGACAGCATTTTATCAAGTCCTTAAACTTGATACAGCATTTTAAAGGAGCAGACCTTTTTTTTTTTTTTTTTTACTATTTACAAATTATTGCACACTGGTTAACCAGTTAAGAATTTCAAATCGAGTAGCCTACTAGTCTGGCTAAAACACTTTACATAATTAACTAATGTGAAGTTAGTTATGCTTTACTAGTAGTTTCGTTCTAGACATACTACTCAAGTAGTAAGCACTTTCTAACTGCACTAGTGAACATGTGCACTATTTGACATTTTTAGTTGCATCAGCTCTGTCACATTTACAATTGGACTTCCCTTAAGTCAACCAGCATCCTTCCATTGGTCAGCCAGCTAATACATGTTTCCACCACCATTCTGCTCAAATCAGTTTCAACTAGCTGACTAACTGAAGCTAAGCTCTTCTTCTTGGCTAATTTTCTGTGTCAGTGAACAACTGCAATAAAGTACACACATTCATTAGTTGACATTTTTTGTGATCTGGACAGCAATGGTCAATTCTGTAACCAGCCAACAAGTGCTCCATTTAGGCTCTTTTTTTTTTTGACTGGCCTAATTCTTTAGACACTCTAGTTGTCTGATGTGCACATTTAACGATCACACGTTTAACACTTGACACTAGAGCCATCCATTGATTTGGTCTTGTTGTTCACTGATGCATCCAAAGCCAAGCTGAGACTTTAGTGCTACTAAGACTACTTTTTTTTTCTTTTCTTTTTTTTAACGAGTGTAAATTTGAATTAGAAGGTAAAAACAATGGTTGATTTCAAGGGTACTGAATATTTGAATAAACAGCTTGCTATTTCGACAGGTAAATAAACTTGACAGGTCAAGAGAACTTTTTAACCTCTGGCTTAATTTGATGACCGCATGTACGCTGTGCACAGCTCTCAGATCCCAGGAGCAGCAGAAGAGATTTAACCCATGCTGTTCACTGAGTCCTCCACCACCCCCGCTCTTTCCTCCACCCCCTTCACTTTGGCGCCGCTACACACTTGTGAGTCATGTGACTTTCTATTGTGGAGTATGAAGCTGTTGATATGTCCTTAGGTTACAGTCATATGGGCTGCTAGATATGTTTGACACTAGAGAGTTCTCCTGGTGTTTTGCTTATGTTGTGACAATTAAATGTAGATCTGAGTCGTTCGAAATCAAACCTCGTGTTTTACAGGAAGAAGGCGGTTCACATCATGGCAGTGAGTTTGGCCATAAGAGTAAAGGTTCTGCCTGTGTCCAGGGCCCGCCTGGCCCTGCTGGACCGCCTGGGCCTCAGGTAAAGCACCAAGCTCTAAGATTCGAGATCCTCTCGTTGACATTTCAACACATCCGACTCATCCCGCTTCACGCACTAACAGTTATGTGGCTTGGCTACAAATCACTTCATAGAAAGGAACAAAGCGTGGCGAATCGGTACTCGAGCAAAAATATTTGCCCCAATCTCCCCTCCGACTTGCTAGTTCCTGCGGAGAAGATGGGGATTTCTCTGGCCCTTACAGCACAACAGTCCATTAACGCTCCACATTTAGCTGCGACACAAATAGCCTTTTTCCACTGCCAGCCAGTGTGCCACACATCATTCTCAGAAACTGTCCGAGGAGCTGGAAAGGCGTGCTGTGTCGCGTAAAGTCCAGGGATCTCCGACGCACGCCGCGCTTTTGTTTGTGTTTTCAAGTCATGACAAATATATATGTGCAAACATTTTCATTTCTATTTGTGCTTGTGAGCCAGATCTGCGCTGCTGAGAAATTAAAGAGTTTCTGTGAGTAATAGGCAGCTTACCTCAAGTGGTTGTTGAGGCTTCTGCTTACACCACCAGATGGAGAGCAGTTCAGTCTATCAAACAGACCCAGGAGGCATTTCTCTAATCAATAGAGACCAGTCAGCCTTCAGCTAATTAAAACTGCAGCTCTGCTCTCCAAGAAGCATGTTGCCGACAGTAAAACTAATTTAGATGGCTATCTATGTGATTCATAACCAATTATTTTTGTGTTTTCTGATGATAACAAGGGTCCCCCTGGATTTCCCGGAATGAGAGGGCCTAAAGGAGAAAAAGTAAGCAGTTTATTTGATTTCCTCATCTTGTAATTATTCCTGAAAAGGCAGATTGAATTGACCTGTTGCACATGACTGAAAAATGCTTTTGGGAAGTTCATTAAGCGCCTGCTGTCCTTATCCCCTCCTCCGCATCCTGTCGTCAGGGAGAAATCGGAAGACCTGGGCAAAAGGTGAGAGTCCCCGTTAATCATGCCGTTCTCCTTGCCGCTGTAAGTGGATTTTCTCAAAAAACGACACAGAGCATCCCCTGCAAGCAAGTGCACGTCAAGGGAGGCACTGTGTGCGAGTACACAACCTTGACAGGAGACAGAGCAGACAGGCTGTCAGGATGCAAGGGATGCAGGGGCTGCTGAGGCTAAACACCTCAGTCACGCACGCTGACGTGATTCAGCGTGCGGCATCAGGATTCGGCGCTCGAGAAGAAACACATCTCCTGATCTCCAGATGAAGATCTTCAGATGAAGATCAGGAGACTCTTGTTGTTTGCTTCTTGGCAAGAGCAAGATGAGAAGTGAGCTCTAAAATGTTCCTTGTCAGTGTGGCGGAGCAGTAAGTGCAGCCCCTTACCGAGCAGGTTTGCAGCACTGCAGTGCAATTTAGCTTAGTGCTTCAGCCAGATCATTAATCATTTTATTCCCAAGAAGCAAAGACTCCCAGTTCTATATACAGCCATCATTTAATTAAAGAGAGCAAAGTGACAGTGCTTGTTAAAGCCATTCTGCCTCTGCATGTGCAGCAGGAATGGACAGATATTGCACTGTGTTGCCTGTCATCTAATGTAACATTCAGACTTCTCTCTCTCTTTCCTTCTCTCTCTCTCTCTTGGTTTTGTTCTAAACCTGTAAAACAAAGTGCCAGTAAAAGCCCTGATTTCGTAAACTCACAAAACTGATGTGTCACACCAGGGTCGGACTGGGCCTCCCGGGCTTCCTGGGCAACAGGGACCAGCAGGATGGCCGGGACCACCAGGGGACAAAGTGAGTAAGTCAGACCTCATAACGCAGACCTTACGAAACGCCATATGACCAACAGAGCACCCTGCAGAAAGTATTCATGCCTCTCGAGCTTTGTCACAGTCAAGAAGCAGCGCAGAGCGCCCGGGAGACCTGGTGGAGAGGAGGAGTTTAGAAAAGAAGCAACTAAAAGTCCCACAGTAACTCTTGAGCAGCAAACATCCACAGCTTTTGTGACCAAATTTGTTGGCAGGACAAATATTAGTCCTGCACTTCACAACACCAATCGTAATGGAAATCCAACAAGAAAAATGGTAAAGATTTGGGGGCTCTGTTCAGATGAGACCAAAATTAAATGTTTGGCTTTGGTGAAGCTTTTTTTTTTTTCTTCTTGAAACTGGGGTATGAATACTTTTGAAAGGTCGGAAATAGCAGGGACTGAAAGAACGGGGGGAAACATTTTCAACGTTTAATTGGACGTGTTTTTAAGAAGTTAACCTGCTCCACATGTTTAAACACCTTTTTTTACTCGATCAGGGTAAGAAAGGTGACCCGGGTTTGATGGGTTTGCCCGGATCTCGAGGAGCAATGGGGCCAAGGGTATGATCCACACATAAAGCATTGGTGTCAATTTTACCCTTTTTTTTTTTTTTTTACTGTTGTCTCATTATTTCAAATCTCTTTAATCCTAGGGTTTACCTGGGTACAAAGGGGAAAAGGTACCATATCATTTTACTCATTTTCACTTTGAAGTAGATAATAAACCATCTGAAGTACATTCACTGTTTCTTCTCAGGGGTCCCGAGGTGATCGTGGTGAGCTTGGACTTAGAGGAGACAAGGTGAGCATGATGCGTCAGCAGAGGTTTGAATACATGTGCTACGTGAAACACGAAGCATCTGCTGTTTTCTGCTCACAGGGCGCCATGGGTTTCCCAGGAATGCTTGGACAAAAGGCAAGTCGGGCTCAAACGAGCAGACGTTTATTCTTCGGTTTATCAGAAGTGCACGATTTGACTAGGTAAAATATTATTATCTTTAATATCCCATCGATCTCACTTGTTGCGCAGGGAGAAATGGGCCCAAAAGGAGAGCCTGGAATCTCAGGAAACAGAGGACCGACAGGCCGGCCAGGAAAGAGAGGAAAACAGGCGAGAAGATTGTGTTAAATCGTGCAGTACATTTAGAACAACATATTGGAGCTTATTTTCCCCACTTAGCCTTTTATTGACTTCCTAATCCCTGCACATCTTCACTTTGGGAGGGATTTCATGTAAACCATTAGAACAGGTTGAGAATTGCATCAACTACTGACTCAAATAGATTGCTGCACGGTTATCATATGAGCTGCATAATTCCAAAGCAAAACTTGAATTTGACATTGACATATTAAAGTTGCCTTTGTTTCAGAAACACAGTGTAAAGATTTATTGTAACCCTGCACACTTTATTTTGTCTCAGGGACAGAAAGGGGATCCTGGAAAAACTGGACCTATTGGACCTGCAGGTCCTCAGGGATCTCCCGGTCACCCCGGACCTCCTGGTTTACCTGCAGCAGGTACATGTGCGACAAGTTTCAAAATTTCTCTTGAGTTAAAACAGACACATTTCTTTGCGACTATGCAGAACTTAGATGTCAAAAGATTTTTTTTTTTTTTGTGCTATTTTTTGGCTTAAAGTTTGTCAAAGGCTGAAAGAACTCAGCAAAAGGAAAGCAGACTTTAGAGCAATGGGCCATGCATCACCAGTAGTCTTATATAGCAGTAAAGAAATGTGAGCTCCCGAGTTGAAACTGGAGGCTGTGATGATGACATCATGTGGCTAAAGTAAGTTTACACATGGCAGGCCTCCCTACAGTTTAGAAAATATTATGTCACCACATAATCAAAGTGACATTTAACTGGCGCACTAATTGAGTCTGCGTCTTGATAGATGAATCATTGATACTGTATATAATGACGTGTGGTATTTAAATCACCGTTTGTTGCCTGCACTCTCAGTTATTGATCATTTTCAGCTTGTTCAGACAACCAAACGCTGGGCTTTGATGTTTTTCTTCACCCTTAGATTTCATTTTTATCCGTCCTTTCTGTGTTTCCAGCGACGCCTTGATAATTCACGTCTTTTCTCGTTGCAGGGCTCTACATGGTTGGAGCAAAAGGGGCTCGAGGTCCACCGGGTCCTCCTGGGAACTGTGGCTGCAGCTCCCTCAGCACGTCACCGTTTGATGATTACGCCAACACAGGAAGCTATCCCAAAGTGCCTGTTGTACGGAAAACGTTGTGTTGCTATTAAAAAGATATACTGGGAATTTATATATAAGTATAATTAAAAAATTAAGCCAGTCAAATGTTTTGAAAAACTAAATTACTTAATTATGTAAAAGTGTTTAAGTTTTTCCACTATACAGACATAAAAAACTGTTTTTATTGGGATTTTATTTTGATCAACACAAAGGATTGTTGTTCTGCTGGAAGCTGAACCTCTGCTCCCGTCTCAAGTCTTCTGCGGCTGGTTTTCTTCCAGTACTATCCCACATTTAGCCATGAGTAACTTCTCTGTTCCTGCTGAAGAAAAGTAGCCCCATAATATGATGTAACCGAATGTAACCGATTTTAATAGCATACAGTTCAACAAACCAAAGCATCTGATCAGACTTGTTTGCGCTTCCGTTCCGCTTCAGATATTTGTGGTGAGTAATGAGGAAGAACTGGAGCGCCTTCACACCGACAACGCCCTCGCATTCCGAAAAGACCAGAAAACGCTCTATTTCAAAGATATCGATGGCTGGCTGCCAATCCAGGTATAACTGCATTCAGACTTTTGTGCCATCGTTTCTTTTTTTTTTAATAATTTATTCTGTTTAGGTTTTCCCTTTTTTGTTCAAGTCGCTAAAATTCTGCAAAAGACCTTTCCATTCCAGATGATGCCCTTCCAGTCCATGGAAAACGCACCTG
Organism: Poeciliopsis retropinna; assembly: GCA_010277075.1. Taxonomy (NCBI): domain Eukaryota; kingdom Metazoa; phylum Chordata; class Actinopteri; order Cyprinodontiformes; family Poeciliidae; genus Poeciliopsis; species Poeciliopsis retropinna. The sequence continues at coordinate 15,430,067 of VMRM01000007.1, read as the reverse complement.
ACGACGAAGGTTACTGTGGCGACGGGATAGTGCAGATCTCCAACGGGGAGGAGTGCGATGACCGGAACAGAGTTGTCACAGACAGCTGCGTCAGTAAGTACACGCAAAATGTTCTTCAACAGCCTCCTTAGTCCTACTTTGCTGCGCACGTAGAACCTGACCTCCACACTCCTGCTGTCTCATCTTACTGTAGAGTGTAAACATGCTTACTGTGGAGACGGATACCGCTATGAAGGGGCTGAAGAGTGTGATGGAAAAGACTTTGGATACCAAACGTGTAACTCATATCTTCCAGGGTGAGTACAAAATATACCTGTTCTAAACGGCACTGTGCAAAAGTCTAGAGCGTTGTCACTTTTTTATATTTTGGTAGAAAAGAGAGCGATTTGTTTACTTTTTTCCCTAAACTGCTCTTTTTAAGCATTTCTTTGGATTTTGCTGCTTTTTACTTGTTTTCTGTCGACATGGTGTTGATCTTCAGATGTTTGTTTGCAAAGCCACTTTACTCCCATTATGAGTCATTCAGACATAAAAAGCTCCTGATTCAAAAAAAGCATTGAGTCTACATATAGAGTGCCTCGAAAAGCATTCATTTCTCTTGATGTTTTTCACACTTACTCACTACAACCACAAACTTCCATCTGTTTTCATGCCATGTTTTTGTATTAAAGCAAAGCAAACTAGTTCATAATTAGGAAGTGGTAGGAAAATTACTTTTAAAGCTTTTTAGAGATAAAAACCTGAAGAGTGCAGGAAGCGTTTCTCCTCAGAGCAGTTACAGCTGCAAACAAAAGCAGCCAAAATCCAAAGAAAACCTAACATAGAGATACTGCTCACAGGCATTTTAAGCAATAAGAAAATTTGGCATATTCAATAAAAATACAAAGACATTAGGTAGGACTAAAAAAAAAAAACGTGAATGTGTTATAGCACTACTGTGTGAGAAAGAATAATAATGATCTTTAAGTAAACGTTTTTCTTCTGCAATTATAGGTCTTATGGTTTCCTCAAGTGCACACAGTACTGTGTTATTGACTCCACGAACTGCAAATTCTTCACTTGAGGAGGAATCTGGATTGTGCAGACGGATCCTTCGAGTAACGCCGCTCGACACGTGACAGGACTGTTTTCATGCAAACGACAAAAAAAAAACATAACGCGAAAAAAATGCCCTGTAAAAGCAAAAGACTCGGCAGGAAGAGGCAACAAATGTTCTACAGAAAAGAACAAAAAAGCTGACACATATGTTCAAATGCACACGTAACTCATCTGTTTTTCTGCGGAGACGCACTCCCGATGGCGAAGGCGTCAGAAGCGTGCAGGACAGCTGCACTCTGTCTTAACGAGCAGGACTTCGACAGGCCGCACCTGACTGGAGCCAAACCTTCTGAATGCGATGACCGCGCAGGCCCTATTAAGAGACACTGCGTTGTGTTCCAGAGAAGCAGCAGCTGGAGCAGAAGCGCATTTATCCTGACCTGGCTACTGCAACAAAAGAAACAGGAGAGAGGCAAGCGGGGCATCCAGAGATATTCTACTCCAGGGTGAATGACAGCAAACAGCTCCTGCATGAAGCTGGGCTGAACCGCGCTTAACTTATCACGACATTAGTATCCAAATTTGCCTCTGACACTGCAAGGCAATCGGACCCACTCTGCTGTTTACTTAGGTTGCCAGGACAGGACACTTAAAATACTTTTTTTTTTTTTTGTTATTATTTGTTTATTGTACCCTCTCAGTATTAAGGTGTTTTTGATCTTCAAATAAGATTGTTTCTGCAGAGATGATTCACAAGCTCTAAAAACCTCCAATGGTTGACTTAGCGTCAGCGTACATCGAAACATGACAGTTACACTCAGTCTGTAGAAATCCAAACATGAACTCAGGAACTGATGTAGCTCCACACACGTCTCACTGTGTTTCTTATTTTTTTATTTTTTTATTTTTTAAATGGCTCTGATTGTACTCTGACGCACACAGGCAACGCAAACGAAACCTTTGACACATTCAATAATGCATAATCACGTTCCTCCCCTGTGCTTCAAAGCAAAAACAAAAGATGTGAAGGCTTGAAACTGTTATTGCTCTTAATTTTCCTCATTGCACATAACCAGCTGGACTTATCTGTAGCTGCTAAAGGGGGGAGGAACTAAAAATTCCTGTCTGTTCTAAGGTCATTACTGTATCTACTCCTAATACCTCTTTATCCAGTTTTGTCTTATGAAGCAACGGAGAAACTCATTAGTATCTTTAACTGCGTACATGTAGTCTGCTGTGTGCTGAAAATAACCGTGCCGATATAAGCTGACATTTTCCATAAGCTACTGTATGAGTCCCAGTGCCAAGAAAGACTTTTTTCCGAGCTCAGACTGTTAATGCATCATGTCTGCATGCATGACGGTGGGAAATACACCAGTTTTGTCAAGCGTTGTTTTCTTAGTCACCATTCGTTGGTATAACAGGTGTCTTAAAGGAGTGCCGTGTAGCTTATTACTGTACTTATGATCAACCTTATAGTGATGAACTGTGCCATGAACTAAAGATGTAATATTGTTAGAAAACTGCTGTGACTGTCGTGTCTGTGTGTGATTCTGTGTATGCCCAACAATGCTGGAACATGCATATGGTAACGTACTGTACCATCAGGCTTCAAGAAGTCATTATTATTATTATTATTATTATTATTATTATTATTATTATTATGCACTGTGATCGGGATTTATGTTTCATTGTTCTGATATTATTTTTACAGTAGATGTGGGAAATTTTGAGGAAAGAATCCAATAAAAGATCATTTAAATGACCTCATGTGATTGAACTCAGGGAGATATTTCAGCACTAGATGTTAACTAGGTAAAAACAAAACCAGGGTTTTATCTCTGGCTACCCTGGCTGTTGCATTTTAAAGAGTGGTAAAGCCGTGAGATGGTGGCAGCATCATACTGTGGGGATGGGAAATGTCATGACCTCTCAGATTTTTCTTTTGAAAATATTAATGCTTTTTTTTTTTTATGGAACCTGAAAACACCACAAGGAAGGAATGAACAATGAAAGGATGGATGGCTACAAGACATTTTTTTAGTCTGTAATTTTCAAAATTAGAAGGTTATGTATAAAACAAATTCATATCCATATGTTGTAGAGCAAGAAAAAAAAAGTTTTTTGGCAGATGTGTGCAGCTTTTATACAGACTGGAATTAAACTGGAGCAGCTTATATATGTATAAATTGCCATATTTCTCATGTGAAACATGGGACAGGGAATAAAGTCTAGAAACTCGGATACTCTTCAATATAGTTTATCCAGAAATGAATATATTCATATATATATTACAATCCATAGTTTATAGGAGCCCTTCAAGAGAGGTTTCCAGGTAATCTGCGTGCCTCAATGGAGCCCTTCTGAGCCGAGTCTGCACCCAGGGACCAGCGCAGGGCAATAAAAGTTGAAAACGGGCAGCTGGCCAGAATTGCAACGGAGATGCTTGGGGCTGCATCTAACTGTGTAAGTATATTAACATACTGCTTCCCTTTCCCAAATCACATCAAGACAATTTGTCCACGGAGATGCCTGAGTAAAAGCTTACCTTAGCATACTCATCCCATCATGTGCAATTCCTCTGACCAGGCCAATCGCATTTATTCCCGCAGATGTCTCAGTGCTGGAACAAAAAAAATCACAAGCGCATCAAGAGGTGGTTCCACAGCGAGATAAATACAAATGCATGCCAAACCTTTTTTTTTTTTTTTTTTTTTTTTGTTTTTTTGTACTTTCAATTGTACTTCCCTTTCACTTCATAACTATGCAGTACTTTGTTTTGGTCTTACAAGTCAAGGTCAAGTAAAACACACAGGTTTATGGTTGTTGGAAACCAGGCTAGGTAATGATAAAGTGTGCTGATTTTTCAGCTGACTTTTATCAGTGCTCATTTTCCATTTTTGTACAGTTTTTATTTCGAAAGACCGTAAAAACTGGAATGGAGCATAAATTAACACACTATTATAAAAGCAAAGAAAAACAAAATTGCTCTAAAATCGGCTATATGGGCAAAATTTACCAAACATTCAAACATTTGGCAATAGAAAATGTTGGTATTTTATATTTTGTGACAAACAACAAAATATAAAATACCTTGATCCCACCAACTTCCAGGAGAAATAAAACCAAGTGATATGATGGTGACTGGCTTCTGGTCTCCATTATACTCGAAATGTGAGTTGCACTTCCTGTCTGTTATGGTTAACAAAATAAAAGCCCAAGAGGAGGCAGAGAACTTTCAAATAAAAAAAAACTTCACTCAGTCTTCCCTCCCTCTCTGGGTCATTTACGGCGCTTGAAGTTAAACTCTTACTGGCTTTACATGAACAAACTGATAAAATATCCTTCTCATTCTGGTGTAACACTACAGCTGTAGGATGAGGGGAGACCAAACATTTACTGCAGGAACGGAAAGCATGGCAGGACCCAGGCCAAGTGACAATCTCTGACCCACAGGAAGGAATCACTGGCACGCAGAGAGGAGTGTTCCTGTCAAGGACACAAAGTCTAAATACTCATTTGACACAATCATGAGAGAATACAAATTAATCACTGACACTTTCCATCGCAGCTGTGTAGACGGGCTACAACGTGACAGCATTGTTGAATACGTGTAGGTTGTAATGGCCACCACTGCAAAAAGATTAGAAAAATTATCTTAATTCCCATATTTAATTTGAAATTATGAGAAAACTTACTGCTCAACAAAACAACCGCAACTGTGATTTACAAGGCCGGAGAAGGAACCAAATTTATCTTCATCTTTCCCTCAATGAATAGTGAGGCAAGAAAGGTAGAGGAAAAAATGCAATAAATGGCATTCTGAGGTCGTGAGTTTCCACCAGAGATTCAATATACAAGCCAAATGGTTGGTTGTTTCTTTCTTACCATAAAAAAACCCAAACAAGTGGAGTTCATCCAACAGTACATGTGTGCAGTGGTGAGATCAATATTTTGAGAGTAACTTAGGGGATCTACAGGACATTCAAAAACCAGTGACCAAAGTGAGCTTTCTGATTATAAACCCTCGAAATTGGTCTGGTGTCAAACTCAGAATGTGTCAGAGCACCTCAAGTTTGCTGTGAAGTTTGATGGAGTCACACATTTCAAATTCAAATATACTCTATTGATCCCAAATGGAAATGAAACAATTTCATCCATGAAATCCCTTACATATGCCGAGAAGTGGATAAAAAGTGAATCGACTTTCAAGCATATTTTTAAACAAAGTTTCTGCAAAACTCAACCTGAGGCAAACCTCAAAGCCAGCGTCAAACTACACTCCTATCATTAGTCAGCATTTGAACAAATGCATGAGTACTGACATCACAAAGTAATGCATGCATCCAAAACGAGGTGAGAGAGAAAAGAAAATTTTAATTACTGATTAATTTCAGTGGACACAAAACCAAAAAATAAAAAAATCAGTCACTTTAGTAACTCTTAATTTATTTGGCAAAAATCCAAGCATTTGGCTTGTCTTCAGTCCAATATGGCACCGGTGTTGCTTTAATATATCAAACATGCACCATGGATCCAATATTGATCCAGAGAATGTACAGAAATCAGAGACATGTCAAATCAGATTTATTACACCATAAATATTTCAAATGCACTGAATGCATAGGCTTGCTTCAGAAGTAAACAGAAGTTATCTCGCCAACATTTCATTCTTGTGTTACGGCACTGAATAGGCAGCAGAGGCTTGCTTATGCTTCTCCTTTTTGGTCCCTTTAAACTCTTAACACTGTGGCTCAAAATGAGATGTAAAATTAAAAAAACTAATGCATCATAAAATTGTTGTTTTAGGGAAATAATTTAATTAAGAAAATTACACAAAATATGTTCACAGCCAGTGTAAGAAACAAAGAGAGAAAAAAAAAAAAAGCTAGCATGATGCAATTGAGTCAGTTCTGTAAAGCGCTATCAAATACTGGAGACTTATATTGAGTGCTGTGACACTATGACTGTTTATTTTGCCATAAGTGCTTTGTGCTATTACATGGCATCTCTTAATTTCATGAAGCCATAAAAAGCTTTTATGACATTAAAGGGTAGTAAAAGACAGCTTCCAGGGATGTTTATGAAAAATAAATACAGTGGAGTTATACACCTTAAAATCTGGCTAATGGTAAAATGCCACAACACACAAATAGAAAAATAAAAATCAGGAACAAATGGCACCTTGTACAAATATGGCTGAAGTCTGTATAACTGAAAGCCTTTTTTTTTTTTTTTCCCCAATGTCACTGGTGTCTTAAAACAGACCAGGAATATCAATTTCTTCAGTTGTTACTTTTTGCTTGTAGAAGCCCTTTGTTGGCTTAGATAATCTCTTCAAACTGTACTGCGGTGAACTTCATAAACCACCTAAAGACCTCCGGTCGCCATGACGCATGCTAACAGCACTGTCTGGCACCTTCCTTTCAGCAGTTCCGTCGCTGCTGTGAACATCGGCGAGGCTCCGTTGCCCCTGGACATCTGATGCTCTGTCCTTCAGGTTTCACACCACCTCATCAGACTCCAGACTGTATTCTTCATAAAGTTTGTCCAGAATGGTCAGCTGCTTCTCCATGGCCGGGAGGTACACTCCCAGATCCCTGTGAATGCTGCTGGTAAAGTCGCTCCTCTGCTCGTCCCCCTCTCTCGACACCAAGGCGGCAGTGAAACTCTGGTAAGTCGGGGCGGCTCGTAGAGCCAGCTGTTGAGGGGAAAAGAAAGCAGTGGCTTGGGCGTCACACTTCAAGACAGGGAACCTTTCTGAAACGGGGTGAGTGTTGACGTGTGCACAGAGTTTCAGTACATTTTACTGCACAAAAGAAACACTCAAGTTTGCAATTCCTTCTAAACAATTCTGCATGGCGGAACAGACAGATTGATGGATGGATGGAAAACTAGTTAATAATGGACAGAAGAATAATGGCGAGATGGACTAATAGTCAGATCAATCATGGATAGAGGCATCTTACCAACAAACGGATAAATTGCTGATAGTGGAAAGATGGGTGGACAAGAAAGCAGGATAAAGAGATGAATGGTACTCAAGGAGTAAACAAAGAGGAGGATGGGCAAATTGACAGATGGATAGACAGTGACAAATGGATGGACAGACACATGGATCTATGTGTGGAAAAAAGGTAGATGGACATATGGTCATGTCACAAGATCGACTGGCTTGAACCTATGAAAAGCAGCCAGAATCCACTGTCAGCTGGAGGAAACTTGACAGGCTCCTTTCCCATTGCATGTCTATTTTCACCTGACAAGGGCTTAATCATTTTTTCCTTATTCTTATCTAAACTCTTATAAAAGTAATTTTTTCCATAACAAAAATAAAGATGATAGACAGACTGATAAAAAGATGGATAATGGATAGAGAGGATAAAAACAGAGGGACTGACAGAAACAAATAATGGACAGATGGATAATTTTGACAGAGGGATGGACAGCCAAATAAAGCATAAAAAATGAAAGGATAAAGGGACAATGGGAAAACAGATGGGTAGAAAGTAATGAACAGACATTACTTTTCATAATGGGCAGACATGTTGAACTTTCAGATAATAGAAAGGAGCAAAAAGTAAAAGAAAAAAACATATATACATTTTCTACTCTCTACTTTCTTAGCATCGCTGATCTAGAAACCTAAATACTTGATACTTTTTCAGCCCCGTGTGTAAGAAACACTTACAGCAAAAACACCTCGCACCACCCATCCATGGTACTGCCTTAGAGTTTTCCCATACGCATTGTCTGGGTGAAATAAAAAATAAATTTTAAAAAAAATTAAAGAACAGCAAACACAGACATTTGAAGACCTTTGTAAATTTATGTCCTTAAACAATAGAAACACTCACTCAGTGCTGCCTGGATGTCTTTTTCTCCTGCATTGATCTCCGACAGAAACTCCTTGAGGAACTTGAGGCCTCGTCTGAGCCACAGCAGAGCCTCGGTCGCGGAGTTACGAACCTGGGCAACGCTGGTCTGCACTTCGTGCAAAACAATAGACTGCAGGGTGGGGAAGCTGTCAGGGTCGGACATCAGCTTCTGCTGAATTTTCTGTGGAGACCAGTGACAAAGTTATGCTGCCTTTCATCTGAAATGAATGCGGTATATATTATAATCCAATGACTTAACTTGTTAAAAAGTGAAGAAAAAGTACATTTATTAAACAATATTTTTTTTTTTTTTTTTTGCCAGATCACACATTTATTTACTGGATTATATGGTCACAATATTTAAAAGCACATTAAGATCCAATCGACATTTACACCAAAATTTAAACAGCAAAATCTAAACCATGGTAAGTCAGTGTAAAACAACATATTACAATAAAAAAAATAAAAATAAAAAAACGTACCTTGATATTTCCAACAAAATCCATTTTAACTGGTGCAAAAACGGTGGAGCCCAGTTTGTCTGAGAAGAGAGAGTCCAGAATAGCATCACTGTTGCTTCTGAAGTTTCACTTTTATGGTGCATTGAGTTAGTGTGAGTTAATTAAAACGAATAAAACTGATTGCAAGTTTCCAATGAAGGAGGTAGAGGTTTATCATATTACAGACTTAATGACAGTGTTACTTTCCACCCTAATTATTGTTATCCTGTTTGAGTGAGAATTCTCACTTTTTAAAAAAAAAAAAAAACAATTTTTTTTTACTCAAGATAATTTAAAATAATTTTTACTACAGTCTTACTTTTTTCTCATCTCCAAATAATCAAAAAGCATAGATTGTAGTGACCACTACATGGCTGCTTGCAATACATAATTAGATTCAGACTCAAGTGGAGTTTGATTAATATGAATAAGGTCTCCTTACACTGTGAGAACAAAGATATATTGTTGTGAGTTATGAGGCTCACTCAGCACACGGATTTATTAAGATGATGGTAAACGGACTGGACTCTATCCTTAGAGCCTTTCCTGTCTTGTTGACCACTTTAAAACATCTGTGCACAGAACTTCTCCCAGTTAATTTGGAGGATGATTCAGAATAAAATTTGAATTTAAAAGCTAGAGTTTGCCTCCTGCTTTGTTGCCAAGCAGACAGCATATGTGTTTATTTGCATACAGACAGGTTGCTGTATGTTTCCAAAATTGCAATAAACTGTCACATATGACAACAAATAAAAACATTGTAACTCATGTTCGATCACAGCCGAAATGAATGCAGGGCATGGAAGCAGAGGATGAATCTGAAACAAGTGGCATGCACACATAACAAGAGTAGAATGGGACAAGAAGTATTTTCTTATTGCAATGACCAAAACAGGCAGGTGGGTATAATGTCAAAAAGGAGCAGCAGGAAAAGCAATATGAGTAGCGACTGTAAATGACCATCCTACCTAATACAGGCACTATTGCATAGCATGAGTCCAAAAACTCTTGTGAAGGAATACCATTGTCGTCATCCAGTCTCATATCACTAAATCTAAAAAAATAAAAAAATAAAAAAATAAGACAGATTCAAAGAGGACAATATATTAAATGCAAGTTGTTTCTATTTTATTTACTCAACTCAGGACAGAAAAAGTAAAGCAAGTACAAACATCCACAAAGAAACACAACACGGAATAAAGTCTGGCAAAACCTGAGGACTACTTAGCTTCTCTGGCTACAAATAAACATATTTAGATTTTTTTTATTATAGACAGAAGAGATAATAAACACACTAGCATGCTAGTGATTAACAGAGAGCAGAATATGCTACGTATTTTCAGAGAGCAAAATAAACTCTTACAAACCGAGAAATGAGACGAGAGCCTCTCTATCATGTGACAAAGAGAGACTGCAATAATACTTAATGATAACTTTATTTAGTTAATTTTTAAATTTAATGAAGATTAATACTACTTAATTTAAACATATTAAAAGAAACTATGTGCAGATGAATTAACTGATGCAGAGCAAGTTCAGTAGCTAAATAGCTTAAGTTGTTTGGCTCTAATACTGTGGAACAGAAATGAGAGAGGCGATCCCTCATCACGCTCACGCTGTACCCTGAGACTCCTGAGAGACTGGATTTTCCTGAGCGACGTTTTCATACCTGTGACTCATCGTGTTGAAGAAAGTGTCCACCTGCTCTGTGTCCGACTCCAACGAATCGCTCGGGGTCTTGAATTGATCTTGGCTCTCTTCTTGGTCAAAAATGGTTTCCTGTTGGCATTGGAGCGCGACGCCACTCTTTTTTTCTCTTTCGCTGTCATGCTTTTCGCTTTGGTCCCTTTCGCACAGTTCTTGATCGCGTTTCTCTTGATCACATGTTTTCTCGGAATCTCCTGCTGCTGGTTGGTTGTAGTGTTCGACCTCAGCAGCCTTCTGGGTAACGTGTGCAGCAGGGAGGACTTGCTTGCTATGAATGATTGATGGCTCAAAGTCTGCATCACACAAAACAGAATACATGCATATTGTATGTTACTGGAAGAAGTTTGTGACTTTTAACATTTTACTTTATCATGACAACACTGCATACTTGTAAACATAACTGAGATGTGACTTAATTTCACATTTTACCTACATCTTAATTATTACAGAACTTTTCTTGTCATAGCAAATTCTTAAAATAGCCTGGGGAAAAAAAAGTGTTTCCAATAATCTTTCACTTATTAACATACTAAGACCCTGTGTTAAAAGGGAACATCTGCGGAATGCAAAGACGATTTTCATATCAGGAAACTCCTGCGGGTGTAAAGTAGATGGGGAACCTGACTCACCTGATGGGGGAGGATGATGATCTGCTCCGTTTGGTTCATCTGGTTCTTCGGCTCCGGAGTCGAGGCTCTGGTTGCCATGTGTACTTATTTCTCCTGAGGTTTCGGTCAAATCTTTCCACCTGGAATGCACAACAAAATACGTTATTTAGAAAACACCTGTAAAACTTTCTTTTTGTCAAAATCATAATTTTAGTTAGCAGGAACCAGAAATGAAATTTGCTTGTTAATGAGCAACCTAAAACATAAAGATCAGATTTAGACTGACTTTTATCAATCTAATGTGACTCATTAGACAAGAAAAAGAGAGCAATGTTACATAAAAGTAACAAAACAAACAAAAGAAACCTACTTTTCTCCAAGGTTTAGATTTAAATGATTGGTATGTTTAATCTGTAGGGGAAACAAAGTAGAGTTTAAAATAACTTCAGGGCTTGAAAACAGGATAGGACTATTATTATTGTACCAGTATCAGGTTGAACTGGTAAACTGGAGAGTCTTAAAGGGAAACGTACCTTCTGGGGTTTAATCGCCGCGACTGGAGGAGTTCCTGGCGGACTGTGTGTTCCTAAATCTGTAGTAAAAGTACGGTTTGCTATCTGCATGCACTCCTCCAGAGTTTTAAGGAATGTGGTGCATGTCGACTTCACCATGGTTCCAGTGTCTATACCAGTCTGAAACAACAGACAAATCAACACATTAGCACAAAGCCACCACTGATATCGCAGCACTGTTTGGTGATGCAAAATATACACACATAAGTACTTGTGATAACATGTACTTATGTTACTTCTTGATTTCTTGATCAGTGAGTGAAAGAGGTTTGATTAATTGCAGCTGAAGTGTGCGCTGCGGCCGTTTCACACAAACCAGCAGCTTCTCTAATTTCATCAGCTCAACCAAACGTTACCTCCACCGTTTCTCCCAGCTCATCATTCTCCTTGATTTTGTTGACTTGCTGCAGAAGAAGGTCACAGTACAATCGAAGCTCTGACATCTTTGTTTTTAATGCCTCCGTGTTTTCCTGAAGTTCTGTTGCGGTGCAAAAAATAGAAAGAAAAAGTGCTTCAAAAGAGAGTTTTTGCGCACGAGTTTCTCAGCATGTATGAATTCTGTTTATCTGCCACAGTAAAATAGAAACAAGAAATCTTCACAATCTGTTATGAGTTAAAGGAATGATTTTCTTTATACGTTTTTGTTTCCATGAAGCCTTAGAAAGAATCCTCAAAACCCCTTGCTTTTACGACAAGCAGATTTGGATTTTTAAAAATGCTTCTGGTCATGAAAAACATAATCATTCTGCAGAAATTAAAGAAGATCCATCTATCCCTCCTAATAAGACACGGTTGTTTAAAAATGACACCTAACAAGCTACAACCTGCATATATGATAAGCACCTGACTGCAAGACTAGCAACACCAACTAATATCAACTCTCTATACATTCAGTAATTATAGTTTTAGGTGCAACAAGCATGTCTACTTGAAAACTACCGCTAAATGTAGCTCATATTTGACAATACGATATCATAGGCAATAATATGTTAATATTGAATATTACTCAATATTTTAGATTATTTTTGTAGCAGTAATAATAGCTTTCATTTGTGTTTTAAATTAAAGCAACTATTGTAGCTTTACTAGATGTTTACAACAACATAACCACATATAACACTTTTGTGGCCAAATTAAATCATACAAATTTGTGGTTCAAACAAACAAAAAAAAAAGAAAAAAAGGATGGTAAACATTAATACTTCTGCACAGTCTTGTAGAAAACTTTAAAAACACCCAAATATTACACCCCACGTGTTACATCTTGCATCCATTTGTGCTTTCACACCTTTTTCCCTCTTGGTTCTGTTGTCAGTGAGGCAGGCTTTGGCTGTGCCCAGAGCCACCAGCCATTTCTGCCTCTCCGCTGCGTTGATGGCCCTCAGGTAAAAGTACTGCTCTCCTGGTATGATCAGGTCGAGACGTGTGGAGTCGGAGGAATGAACTGAAACATCGAAAGCAACATTTTTAGCACTACGACTAGATCAACTGCAGCTGCAATTACACGGGGGAGGGAGGAAGCTTCGCTGACCTTGGATTTCACAGACTGAAATCTTAATGCTGCCTTTGCAGCCTTTCCACGCATCTTCTTGAGAGTCGTAGTACGACAAAGTTCCTCCGTCCAGAACAAACCAGCGAGGCTGCCAGCCTGAAAACAGACACAGCAGCTCCTGTTTGATTCAAGTCATTTTAATGCAAGCATCACACAATGCTACAGAGCTTGGTCAATTTGCTTGGGGTCATTTACGTTGAGTTAGCATCAACTAATCAGTTGGCAAATCAGATTAGAATGACAGATGGAGTGGAAAGTAGTCCAACTTGCTTTGCTACCATTTAAATGTTTCTAAAACAAGAAAAACTCGGTGAACAGTTCGCGTGGCAAAGGTAGAAACAATAATCATTTTGACGCCGACTAATAAAGTCCGAAATTTAAACGATGAGTGTGGCTAACGTTAGCTTGTCGATCTCAAACTCAATTCAAGTGAGCGTCTGACGTTTAGTGCCGCTAGCTGCCCTCAAACAAGCTCCAAGTTTAAAAACATGTCCTAATTGGAATATGAACTCACCGCTGATGTAATTGGTCCACTTATACAGCATACCCTCCATTGTTTAATTACGTCTTTTTACCGTTCATTACTTGTTTATCACAAGATGTGTGGTACAGCTGATTGCAGCGACTCCATTGGGCCCAGAATGTGAATTGCGGAGCGACGTCCTTGGGTTTCCATTTAAACTACGTCAACAATAGTACGTAAACATCTTCGTGAATAAAAGTGGAACCAATCATGACGCTGCCATTATTGCTTCTGCCTACGTCAAGAGAGAGTGGAGTAATGTTATGCGTGGATCGTAAAGATTGGCGTTTAACATGACCAATGAAAACAGAGGAAATTACCAATGGGCGGAGCTATACATTTGCAACCAATAGCAGTGAAAGGGGGGCTGACAGCCAACTGTGGCTACGTTGCGTTACAGTCAGCCGGTGAATACCTCGGGTAAAAGTGATAACTTGGCGGCGAAGGAGGAGTTAACGTGTGCAATAGCATGAAAATAACCAAAAGTCACCTGCTAACATTTTTTTCTTCGGCACCTGAACAACTATTGATACCTCTAGCTAGACTACGTACTGTACAAGCCAAGGAGTCTTCTATAGCCCAAAACAAGAATCACTATATGTCAGTTTTAGAAATGTTTGTTTTCTTTTATTATTTTGTTGAATATATTTCTTTGAGGGATACATTGATGATGACTATGCTAACCAAAACATCCAATCCTTGACTTTTAAAATGTTACATGCAATTTGAAACTTCATTCTCAGTAAAGCTATCAGCAAATTGTCTTCTTTATGTCCGTCCCCAAAAGCCTGAAACTGATTCACAGAAAATTGGAACAGGTGTTCCAAATAAAAGAGTTATTTTTTGTAAAAACGACAGTGGCTTTATTGAAAATTCAGTCAAAAAAAAATACAGTAAATGTATTCAAAGAAAATGAGAGAAAATTTAAAAAGACTGATCAGCTAAATACTCTATGGTCAGTGGCGGTTGTTGCATGAATATCCTGGGTGATTCTGCCAGAAAAAAGGCAGGGAAGAAACTTTATGATCTAATCTGACTACTCTCAGGGGAAATGCGGAAGCCAACTTCTTGAAGATTTCATGTGAACAAAAGCAATTGAAAATGTGTTCAGGTGCAATTCTTTTTTTTTTATTATTATTCCAGTGCATGTGCTTTCTTTCTCATGCCACCTTGGGCATTTTATATCCCATGTAAAATAAACTGACACTGTGCATGAAGGCACAATACATGTGACAAAATGACTGATAAATTATATTTCTTATATTTTCAAATGCTTTACTTAATAAAAAGAATAAATGAGAGTGGACGTAATGTACATGTTAGTCCAGTTTAAAATGTTTAGTTTGTGATCTATGAAAACAAGTTAAATACAGGTTCTCCTCTGTGAACTAAACTCAAAAATATATTTTTCAATGGTGTACCAACCACATCCACCCAGAGGAGCAATTGCCTCGCCAACTGACAAATGATGCGCACCCTTCTACAGAAGGTTGTCTGCCACGTAAGGAATTTTAGCAGTTAAAGCTTTTTAATTCCAAGTTTTCCTCTAGCCTATTCGTGTATATTTTTGCAAAAGCTTTAACGATTGTCTTCAAACATGACGCTATTTACTCTGTGTTCCTTAATGCCATCACTGTTTGTTTTGGTCACTGGTGGAAAACTCCCAGAAGCCGATGTGAAAGTTGAGGTGATGCACAAACCTTTTCTGTGTCACCGAAAATCAAAGTATGGAGACATGCTTCTTGTTCATTACGAGGGATTCCTGGAGAGCAATGGCACTATGTTCCATTCCAGGTAAAAGACGTCAATATTCGGTGATTCTTAATGTATTATACTACCCTATTGTTCAGATGGAATTACTCAGATTTGTGAAATCTGATTAACTATTTAAATGTACAGATTTATTGAAATAATAGTCCACAATCTATTCAAAAGGCAGAGATTTATTCAGCTGCCCTCAAATTTCTCTGTTCTTGACTTTAAACTCTTGTTGATCATTTGATCCCTGGCAGCCGCCAACATGGGGACAGAAATCCAGTCTGGTTCACTCTTGGGATCCGAGAGGTGCTTAAAGGTTGGGACAAGGGTCTGCAGGATATGTGTGCTGGAGAGCGCAGGAAGCTGACGGTCCCTCCATCACTGGCATACGGAAAGGAAGGTCAAGGTATTGCAGATTCAGTGCAAAAATAATAACAATAATTTAAAAAATAAAAACATTTCATTATGCACATCTTCTTGAAAAGAGATTCATAACCGTCTTCCAAACTCATTCCCAGTGTGTTTTATTGGTATTAGACAGACACACAGGGACATCTTTTGGAAGAGGCAAGAAAATGATAGCTGGTCTGCTATTGTTTTTCTAGTTAAAACTCAGAAAAATCTTGTGGGCATCCGTATTTACACTTAAAATCCAGTGAAACCAGCTGCCTGCAGAAGTCGCTTAGCTAATAAATCATCTCTGCATAAACAAATCTCAGTATGGTTCCTGCTTTTCTGCAAGGGTATCAGAGGGTTTATCAGAGAACATTGGTGAACAAACAGCCTGGCATGGAGACCGAGGGTGGGGTTATAAAACAACATCTGAAGCTTTTTCCATCTCATGCAGTACTGTCTGATGTATCACCTGAAACAGAGTATGGCACAGCTGCAAACCTAACAAGACACCTGTCAACCTAAACAGCCAAACAACCAAGCTGTACACTTACCAGGCACTTAGAAAGCTATTGTACAGAGAAAGGCATTGGAGGATCCATATTATATGTTTGGTTTACATGCTAAACACTATGTTTGGTAGAAAACTAACATACCATTCCCAAGGTGGTAGCATCATCATGCTTTTCTTCCGTAGAAGTAGGGTAGTTGGTCAGAAGGTAAGGTAAGGTAAGGCAGTTTCATTTATAGAGCACATTTTCAGCAACAAGGCAATTCAAAGTGCTTGATGGGAAGATAGACGGAGCTAAGTACAGGGATTTGCTCGAAGAAAATCTGTTAGAGGCTGCAAAAGACCTGAGACTGGGACAGAAGTTCAAATGTTTCAATAGAATATCAATTCATCCAGTGCCACAAGAGAATGGCTTAGATCAAAGCCTGTTCATGTGCTAAAATGGCCCAGTTCAAATTCAAATCTAATTTCAATTAAGATTCTGTCAAGACTTGAAAACGTCTGTTTACAGAGGTTTTAGAGACATATAAGATAACGGTCCTTACCTTTGACAATCATTCTCTACTTGGTGTTGGTTTGTCACATCAGATGACAATAAAACACATGGAGGTGTTTGGCTGTAATGTTACAATACATGGAAAATGAAAGGAGTAGATGTTTTTGCCTGAGCAAAAACCTTCTTTGTTTACAGGTAAAATTCCTCCAAGCAGCACCTTGATCTTTGACATCGAGCTCATGGAGATCCAAAATGGTCCCAGGTCCCATGAGTCTTTCCGGGACATGGATCTTAACGACGACTGGAAACTCTCCAGGCAGGAAGTGTGTCTTTTTGACCGTCCCTTTCTGTGTCAAGACCAAACAACATTATTAGAAACTATCTTCTAATTTCTTTTCATATTTTCAGGTGAAGCATTTCTTGAAGAAGGAATTTGAGAAACATGGTTACTCGCCCAATGACACGCATCATGAAGTGATGGTTGATGACATCTTCAAAAATGAGGATGAGGACAAAGACGGCTTTATATCAGTCAGGGAATTCACCTCCATACATGATGAACTCTGAATGATGGATTCAACTTTTAAATTAGTTTTTTTTTTTTTTTTGTAGATCATCTTTGAAATTTATATAAGTTGATGTTTTAAACAAAGACTTTCATAATTTTAAAACTACATTTGACCATTATTGTCTGATGTTTTGTTTCAGGTTTTTTTTTCTCTTTTTGGACATCTTCATTTGCACATTTCATAACTTATTTTCCTTGGACACACATATATAAATGTTATACATAGTTCTTGTTGCTTTAAGATGATTAAAGATTTTTTTTTTTTTTTAATGAAATAAACTACCTTTTTTCAATGAGTTTTTTAGTAACTTGTCCCAGTCTGTAACTTTGCAGGATAACTGGTCGCTTCTGTGCATAATTACCACTAGAGGGCACTCTCGCCTTTTATTTTTACAAACGCTTTCATCTCGTTAAATCCTCCCCAACTGTAAAAAATGCACAATCCATGCTCCCCCACAGTAGCTGACTGACCTATATATTTTTTCTTCAAATTGAGAGTAAAGTCACGTAAAGCATCACTTGTTATCGGAACCATATATTATGCATGTTGGAGTACTGGGAGTTGAAGATGTTTGAAATTTTATTTGGTTTCAATCCCCATGTTAAAGATTATATTTCCTCACGTATTCCTTTGATACATTTCAATTTCAACTTTTAAAACACAAAATGCATATTCGAACCGCTTGCAAAATAAAGACTTTCAACATTTATTGACTGATGCATCTCCATCTTTATAAACATGGCACTAGAGTATGGAGATATTACGGAAAGGCACAGGATCTAAGCTGCTTGAGGTTCATGAAAACAGAGGTATGCAATTTTTATATATTTGTTAGAACTACCCATATGTGATGGCAGTATAATATGAAGTAGATAATCTTTGAAAAAATTTGGACTGGCAAAAACACTCCTCCTGGCTCTGACTATTGTTTTTGACTTGCTGACGTGCTGACCGCCTCCATGTCATGCTGCACTGAGGCGGTGATTCCTGCAAAAGGAGCCTTGATCATGTATTGAGTGCCTATTCTGTAGAGTACATGGACAGACTTTCAGTGGGCTAACTTTTCTGTTTAAAAGAAAATCTTTTGAAATTGCTTTTAATGTGATATAATTTACAGGAAACTGAATTTCTGGGCTTTCATTAGCTTTAAGACAATCAACAAAATGAACAAAAATATAAAATGCATCACTGTATATGTAATAGATCAATGTAATACCTGAGTTTCATGTAAAGAACTGAATTACTGAATGAACTTTTTGATGAAATTTTAATTTATTGAAACGCCTTTGTATCTATTGCCTTCAAATTATGTACTGAATGGCATATCATTATCAAAGTGGTTCACAGGCTTGATCCTGACCCCAAGCTCGCAACAGCTCTCGCTGTGGCTCCAAAGCAACTGCAGAGTGTAAATAACACGGCCACTAAACAGAGGCTGTTTAACATGTGGAGTAAATGTGACTTATGGCTCGAGGCTCAGTCAGGGGACTAGTCAAATCAGCAACAAGAAGCAGACTGTTTGTTTCTCGGATCAAAGGAGCCATTGAAGCATGGTACTGCTAACAGCTTCGCTTCAGTCGTCCTCTTTTCCTTTTTACCCAAATTATTTTAAACATGGAAAGCTTTGGCTGATCATTAGCTGAATATGGCTGAATAAGAAATCAGATTTTGCAACCATAAACCAACTCCAGGAGTTGGGAGATGATGCAACGGAGGAGAGAGGGGGTGCAATCTATTTTAAAGCCACAATGGTGGTTCAGCTATCAACTTATTTCTTAAGCAAGAAAATACTAACTTCTGCATTTAGAAAAATAACAACTTCCCTATTTTCATGTAGGCTCATTCTTTCAAGACATTAAGTTAAATATAAAGATATGAGGAAATGATTGTTTCATTGTTTTTTGCAATACTGCATATCTAAAAAAAAAAACCCCGATGACAGCTGACGTGCATGAGCAACACTCAACAGCTTGAGAGTTCAGATAGAAAGGTGCCTTTAAGTAGCAGGACAGGATGTGACTGTGGTGCACCTCTCTCACAAAGAGCACTACTGTTTGTTTTTATGCCTCCTTTTCCTCGTTCCTGCAGTTTATTTGGCTTCTGGCAAAATTCAACCCTTCTCACATCATGCGTGCAGGTAGAGCTGGATCAGTGGGAAAATAAAGCAGGAAGCAGAAATGGTAAACACACTGGATTTTGTTCATGGTCCTAAAAAACCCCACAGGAGTTGAACTCCAGTTCAGACACATCTTCAACTTGTCAGGCTACTTCAAACTCAAGTTTTAACCTTCTTTAATAAAACATCATTTCATAAATTACATTTGAATTGCAACTGTCACAAAAATACATTTTGATAAAATGGATCTGTAGAAAGGATTCAACAATCACATTAAACCAAGTGATAAAAGGAACATGCTTGGCAAGGGCGCCACTTTGGGCCCGACTGTGGTGGTTGTGCTCGTCATCGAGCAATGTTTTACTGGCTTAAAATAACAAAATATATATTAAAAAAAACAACAACACTACTTTACTCGAACAAATCCCCAGTAATAGTCTGCACACTCAAACTTTGCAACACTACAAACCAAAATGTGCACATAGGAGTTTGGCACATGTGTTGCACCCTTCAAAAACACAACAATGTCATCCAATCCGCACAAATGACATTTCCTGAAACTGTCTGCCTTCTTCTGATTTGTCATTTCTGTTCTGACCCTTCTGCAGGTACATCAACAAGCATTTCCAAAAACTTGTATATATAAACTATGGAGCACGAACATCTTTACAAAATAAATCTTTACACTTGATGCAAAAAAAGTGCTTTATGAATGTCTTGTTTCTTCTTCTTTTTTTTTTTTTAAGTACACGAGTTAAGTCTGACTCTATCTACATTGTATCATTCCAGTGTTCCCACAAAATGCAGTTGAGCGTAAAATTGGCTGACCTGTAAGGTTCAGATTAAACAGCACCAGGCCTTCTTCAGTTTGGATCCACACTGGTCCTACAGTGTCCTCTGCACCTTTTGCCTCCACCCTTGGTAAAGATGTTAAAGAGCCTTAAATTAACTTCACTTTGAAAATCCTACCTTTAATTTGACTTACTCAGCCTAGTCTGCCATCTGTCAAACTGTTACTATAAAATAAATGTCACCATATCATTTCTGAAACCGTGACATAAAAGGCTTCATGTGGATCCAAGTTTCATCACAGTGAGGCAGAGAAAGAAGCCAACTGTTGAGGAAGAGTAAAAACTTTTCTATTTTCTGAGTGGGGTTGCGAAGAATATTGAAATCAGGGGAGCCAATAAATGTGGTCCTGGTGATTTGGGGAAAAATAGTTAAGTCTTAATAGCGAGAGTCGTTTATTTTAAGACATCTTTAACAGGAGGTTTGGGCAATAAGTGTGGAGGGTGCTGTATATCACATGGTGCTTTCATCCTGACTGATCTACACCAGGTAGCAACAGCCTTTAAGTTATAAACTTAGGGAACAAATAACATAAAAAAAAAAAAAAAAATCAAAATACATAACTATTGCCTCATGTAAAAAAATGGTGCTCTTGGCTGAGTTTGCAAAACCCAAACTTACAGGAACAACAAAATGAACTAAATCCATCATGCCAAAAAAATAAAATAAAATAAAACACAAAGAATTTCATTTGCAGTTTGATCGCAAACATTTCAGAGTATCATTTTAATACAGTTGGCTTGACTTTCCTCTTTGACAGAATAAATAATTGTTCATCGCCTCCAATTCTGCAGCCCTTAGCCCTCAAAATAAGACATCTTCATGTTCGATCATGAGCTGCACCACCAGTTTCTGCTGCCTCATGTCATTCAGGGTTGTCAAAGCGTTCTGCTCCGGAGGCTGCATAAGAGTCGGGCCGAAGACAATCCCCAGGTTCTCTGCATTCATTAGGTTGTACTTTTCGAATGTTGTTACTCTGAAAGATACATCAAAATGACAGAGAGATTTTAATATTGAAAGGTTTCATTTCAGGGTTGATTCTCCTCAGACTGACATCTTTTCAGTATTTCCAATGTTATTACCATACAAGTAGACTTTCAAAATAGAGAGTCAGTGAGAATATTTTAAATTCTATACCTAATTCGAAAGTGCTTGTGCTGCTCTAAAGCATCCTACTTAACCAGATTAATTGGGAACAGGATTTATTTTGATTTATTTATTTGTTGTCAGCAGCGCAGCAAGTAATAAACAGCAGCTCTCTGCAGCTGGTATGGAGCAACCTTTGACTAAAAAGCAGCTGTGCATTGTGGATTGCTCACAGCTCCGGCTTTGCTAAAACAGGCTGTGTTTTAGCATGACGGTGACCCAAAACACACAGCTAATGTGGGGAATAGTTAGTGAGCCAACAGAAATATGAACTTTTTCAAGTGGAACAGCAAGTGGATTTTTGACTTGAATCTTATGGATAATCTGCGAAGGGAGCTAAACGTCAGGGTGATGTTATATTCAGAAGAGAATGAATGTATAGAAATGGCATGGCAATTATTTGTTGAAATTGTAATCAAAATAAAGTAATTATTATTTTTTATTTTTTTGGATAAAATTGGATTCTTATTATATTGTCTATATTGTATTATATTCGATAATGTGGCGTTTCCAATCAGACAGCAGCCTCTTTGTTCGCAAAAAACAACACATGAACTAACCTTTTGAGATGAGCCATCAGGTAACGTAAGGTTTCATAGTGTGCCGGGGGAAGCTGCAGCAATCCCTCATGTATCGCCTCCAGTCTGGATTCAGCATTTGGAAGTTCTGTAGGAGCCAAACGATAAGTATCAAAGCGCTGTCAGGCAGCACAGGCACAGTAATAGCATGGAAATACCATGGAGAGGATCTCTTACTTGCAGCTTGAATAAATTTGGAGTACAAGTCAAATGTAATGACTGGAATGGGAAGGTCTCTCAAGTAGAGCTTCAAAGCACCAGCAATTATGTTGATGTCTGCATAGGCACTGGCACTGATATCCGCCTTCTCACCATCTGTTGTCAAGAAGCAAACAGTGCATGCAGAGGGATCAAAGGCTGAATTTGATACAAATGAAAAATGAGTGTTCTCATTTAAACCACATAACAGCAGAAAGCGTTATTTTGTGCAGAACTTGCTGCAGAACACGCCTCTCATTTAAAGTGAAAACCCTGAGACTTAAAATGTTACAAATAGAGTTCGTGAGGAAAAGGAATTTATGATCAACAAACCTCGGTCAAAAGCAAGTCGAACATCCTCAATATGCTCTGAGAAGCCAGACACTCTGTACAGACCCTCAGATTTCATACCTGCAAGAGATGATTTATAGATGGATCTCAGTGTCAGAAAATGTCATTGGAACACAAGGATCAATGAGGTTTATTTTTATTTCAAGAAAGCACATTTACATTTTTAGTGCCTTTTGAGGAAAAAAATAATCAACAGAATAGACAGAAAGATGAAATATGTACAATTAAGCCACAATGCAATCAAATACAATAAAATAATACAATTTGGATTTCTAACAAAATGCCAGACTAACCAGACCCTTTTTCAAGTTCACTACTTGAAAAAGTGAATTAAACCCACAGAACATAAACGAAAGAGATCCCTATAAAAGAACACTATAAAATTAATCTTTAATGACAGCAGCCATAGGAGATATCACTGAACAATCTGAAAATACGGTGTGAGGAAACCACAAAAAAAAAAAGAATAGAGCACAACTCTGAGTAAAAATAGGTAGTCTGAAGTTGATTTGACAACAAATACTTTTAAGTGTCAGAAAAAAGAAGAAAATATGTACCAGAGCTCAAGCAGAAACATCTGGTCAACATTTTAATATCTTAAACCTCTAGTCACTGCTGTGGATTCTCCCATGTCCCTGCTCAATGCTTCTAGAGACTCTTCTGAGTCTCTAGATTTCAGAAGTTCAGCTATTAAAGGACATTTAAGAAAGAGATCTGTACATGCTAAGAGCAGCTTAATGCAAAGTCAATTTTTATAAAGAGGGTAATTAGCAGCATTTTTAAATGGTGGTCAAATAAGTACTGGATCATTGCTCATAAGATTTAAGTTGTTGCCTTGGCACTTACCTCTGAGTTCTATCTCTCGAATGCACATATCCACCACCATGGGTCTTGTGGTGTTATGAGCTTTGACAAGGGTGGTGAGATCACAGCTGTACACTTTCTTAATCCTGCGCAGGTCCGGCTGGCAGTCACTGGGAACTAGTTTGGAGCACTGTTTGTGTACATTCAGGCCACAATCTAGCAGAGGAGGAAAAAAACCGAGCGATAAACGCAAAGAGAAAGAGGAAGAGAGAGAGAGACAGAGATAAGCCTCTAGCAGATAGCACAATCTTTGCACTAAGCTTAAAGACAGCAGTTTGAAAAGCTTTCCCAGAGCCAGTGATAAACTGCGCTGTCAGACATCGCAGCTGCAGTTAAGCTGTCCCAGTATGCTGCGCCAAAGGTAGATAATAGCGGATATAACAGCATGGCGGGGGTGTTCTTGTTGTAGTTTTAGTCACATTGAGCCTTTTAGACAGCTGAGTGAGAGCTCTGCGGCTGCTTGAGTTACAGAAGGTAAAGATGGGCGTTTGCCTAAAATCACTCATCACAAAAAGTCTCAAAGAGGTCCCTCCTGGATTTCTAACCACAGAACGAGCGAGGCAGGAGAGGAGAATCAAAAGTAAAGGCTGGTCAGAGTGTGAGAGAGAAAAAAGAAGTTTCTCCTGTTTCCCACGACACATGAGGTGTCTGATGATGCTCGTGTTTGCTTCAGGCTTATCGGTGTGGAAAATATTGCAACAACAAACGGTCTGTTGGGTAGAGGGCAACCAAGGCCACCGGTGTAGTTTAGAGATAGTGTCCTAGCAATGAAGAAATCTCATGACCTCTGACAACCCACTATCTCCAATATAAAACCAATCACTTGGTTGTGCTGCTATATTTAAAACGATAAGAGGAGAAACCTGCAATTTTTGCTCGTTGAGAAATTGAAAGCCTGCAAGCCTTAGTAGTTCTTTTAACCTTTTACAGATACGTCAGAAACAGTTTCCTCATTATATTCATGGAAATCACAGGGCAGTGATGTAACAAAAGTGACCTGGTAAAGATATATTTTGTGATATCTATTTATCAGGAGCATCAGAACACTATATGCTTTAGGAAGAGATCAAAGTCTGAGGCTGAATATCATGATAAGGCTTTTTTTTTTTTTTTTTTTTTTTTTTTTAGTTTTCAAGCTTCCTGACAAATTATGCGCACGGTTCAGTTTGTGGAAAACATCACAATTTAATATGGCAGAAAAGAACATAAACATTATAAATTCAGAATTTCAACAGAGAAAAAAAAACTACAAGTTATGCATTATATAGAAAGAAAGGATAATGAAATGGAAAAGTTGCACAGGAGTAGTTAAGCCATATAAAAAAAATATTATCGTAAGACGTATTTAACTTCATTCATGGTCATCATTTTGGTCCTTGTTCATGTCAGGTTTTTTTTTTGCTGATTTAGATGATCCCTTTAAATACCACCTTAAATGTTCACTGAATCTCTTTTTGGTGCTTTTTACCATATTGTTTAAATGCTACTAATATTTGTTCTTTCAAGACTGAGATACGCAGTAATCTTTATAATCATGGGTATCAATGTGTAAAAATATCTTGCTTTCCTTTTCTTGAGAGTAAGTAATTTTCACGGCTCACTTGAAAGTGCTGATTACAGAGAAAAAAAAAAAAACTACACAAAAAAGGCTAAGAAAAACTATTAAAAATTATAAACGACACATCCAAGAAAGGCCAGTGTTATCTACAGACAAAACATTCAGTAATCCCACATTCATGTGTCTTAACATTACACAGCTCGAATGCTGCAGAATATATTTACCTGAGCAACGGACACCCTGGGCAATGAGGCCCCACATGAAGTTGGCACAGTACTCGCACCAGTGTGGCCCCCTGAAGGTATGTACCTGTGGTCAGAAATTTCATTATGTTACTCAGTGACCAGTTTAAACTGGGGGCCTTCCTCTCTGACATGGTAGACTGTTAAGCCAAACCACACCGGATGGAACCCCTCACCGAATGGGAGCATATGTGTATACACGAGGCAGATTAAAGGATTTATTACAATGCGTCTGGCATCTGCTGCTGGGCAATTGGATACATGCAGGCAAGCGCAGGGGCAGGCCCGAAAGTCAAAATAACAGATGTACACCCTCCCTGCACACTTAGATCACAGATAAGATCATGAAAGGAGCCACAGGCAGCCCCACATGCACATACACACACACCTACACACGCACATTGAATAGGTATCGGTGACCTAAGGAGTGCAGAGGTGCAAAAAGCATGTGGCAGGTGGTGGGTGGAAGATGGCTTCAAAGGAGAAGTGAACATAAAGGTGGCAGTCATTTTAAACTGCTAGTAAGTGAAACCACAGATAAAGTAATGCCGAAATGTTATAGCACCAAAGGCAAATTATCCTGTTGTTATCTTGACAGAAAAAAAACAAAACAAATTGCAGCACTTCAACACTCTCCATATGTTGTCACCAAATCAGAACTATGAACCAAAAATGTCTCTAAAAGCTTTCAAATCAATGTTAATCAAAGTTTTCTGCTGTTAATGGGTTGTAGTGTAGTGCATCCATTAGTTCCCCTCTGTGCATATGAGTGTCAGCTGGTTGGGTTCTCATGAAAATAGCTGCAGATGCATGGAGTCTGTGACAGAACAGGCAAATATCCAGCACAAACATGCACAGCGGATCCCAGACGTGTACACAACCCAGAAATAACATTTAAAAAACTGAGACCATGATCATTTCCAATGTCCATCTTTAATGTGACATATATCCAACAAATAATATAAAAAGTAAAATAAACAGGGTAAAATAACTTTGTTCCTTTAACCTAAAAGTTTGAAATATAAAATGTTTGCCATCAAGTCTTCTTGATGTCAAACTTGCTATGAGTTAAATTTGATGGAGCTGAAATTAAACTTCATCTATCCTAGAAAGATTTTCAAAACCCTTTATCATCAGCGATATGAATGATTACGCTTTCTTTAGCTGGAGTCATTTTGTTGCACAGAGATTACAAACAACACCATACCCACTATAAAACATGATGGTGGCAGCATGATGCTGGATGAGGGATACTTCTTCAAGTGGAATTTGTTTTTAGTGAACTACTGGGCAAAATCGTCAGCAGTTCAAAACACCAGTGAGTTTTGACTCCGAACCTTCTGATGTTTGTTAAAAGCTTTTTTTTTTTCAGCACCGCTGTTAGTCTGGTCATTCATCCAAGTCACCATCAAGATTTGTTGACGTCACCATACATTCAAATCAGCTTCAGGTGACATCATCAGAGGAAAAGTGATGTTTTGGAAAAAGTCATGGCCAGAGTCTTATTATTTACGCAGTAAAAAAGTTAAGTATTAGAATTGGAAATTATAAATAATTTATCAAGCAGATAAAAAAAATTTCCTTTTGTTTCCTCTCACAAAAATTGCTGCTTACCTTGAAGTTGTGGATCTTTTCATAGGAGCTCAGCTTCTCAGGCGTGTCTTTCAAGGCACTCCGTCGCACCACAGGTGAGGAGATCTGTGGACAGGAGGCCAGCAGTTTAATAGGCTTCCACAGCAGATTTCCCTTGCACCCAATCTTGACTCCCAGAGCCAACGCCAGCAGCTCTTGACGCTTCCTCTCCTGTCTTTTAGCCATGCGAGCAATCAGCTCCCCTTCTAAGCCCCCTCTGCTTGCTTCAGCCTCCATGCTTGACTGCTCTGGGTCCAGGAGACTGTCCAAGTCCTCTTAGGGGAGCTCTGGAAGAGGGGGTGCGAGTGCTGTGCAGCAGATGCTGCTGGCGACAGCCCAGCACACAGATACACGTACACCCCACTCTGCTCTGAAAGGAAGAGCTACTGATGAGAGTTAGCGCCGGAGTTGACTCTGCTTTTGGTCGGAGCCCAGTGGCAGCAGAGAGCAAGACGAGCAGGAGGAACAGGATTGGAAGTGGGCGGCCTAAGGGCAGGAGCGTGCCTCAGACAATGGGTCTCATTCACACACCCAGAAAGGGGAGAGAGAAAGGAGCGAGAACGGCGTTCGGGATGGATAAGAGATGTCGAGAGTGAGGTGCTGTCAGGATCGCTTCACACAGCTCAACAGTTCTCTAAAGAAGGATCAACAGTTCAGACCCAACCCCCCATGCACTGCTTTTTAGGACAGAGCTCTTTCCCATTAGAGGACTGCCTTCCGGCCACACTCCACCTCACTTAGCTGGAGTTAGTACTTTATTCGCAGGGGTTCTCAGTCAGCACAGGGTCGCTTCTAAATGGGTCACTTTGGTTGCTCGAAGACAGACTCAAGTTTATTCAAAGCCGGGTCCTTGTAACCAAAACAGATCTTGACCTCCAACTATGTCCGTCTGCTGGTGGAATTCCCCACACTGCTGTCCAGACAGGATCTCTGACTGCAGATTATTCCTGCCTGTCATGGTCTGCTGTCTGACAGAACCTACACATCCATACAATTAACTCAGATTGGAAAGGGATTACAGCAATAATCCTTGCACAAGTAATAAT
This sequence comes from Poeciliopsis retropinna, assembly GCA_010277075.1. NCBI lineage: Eukaryota > Metazoa > Chordata > Actinopteri > Cyprinodontiformes > Poeciliidae > Poeciliopsis > Poeciliopsis retropinna. The sequence goes on along the minus strand of VMRM01000007.1, from coordinate 15,402,382 downwards.
CGAGTAGTACCCAAATCCAAAAAAAAAAAAGCCCAACGAATACACATCCTCTAAGGGAGGTTTTCCCTAATTAAAATAAAGATGGACAAAGAAATGTGTTGGTGGAAGCTTTTTAGTGAATTCAGAATAAGTAAGAATTACTAGGTTGCAATAACAGCACTCCTCATTGTGCATGCTGTTACTGAGTGAAGATGACTCAAAGACAATTTAAGTGTCAGTGAGGTATTTAAGTCGAGGACTGAGAAAGAAGAAGCTATTTAAAAGAAAACCGTAGTTTCCCTGACTTGTCGAGACATGTAGGTAGAAAGAGAGAGAGACAGATTGGCAGATTAATGAAAAACTGAACATTACACAGCAAAGTGGCTGTCTTATCCGTTTGTCACACTTGGATTTGAGAGAGTTGGCAGTCATTTGGAAATGTCAGAGTTGAGATTCGAATCTATATTCTGTGGAAAAACACATGGAGACATTTGGTTAAGAGATGCTTCCCATGAAAATCGCTAATGTCGGATGGTGAACACAGTTTAATATGTCAGCTGTGTAATGCTTCCATCTATAGAAAGGTCTCATAATAAAATGGTGACTAGAAGCTAGGTTTGATGCATCTCCAGTTTAGAAGGATTTTAATGCAAAACATTTGAAAACAACCATGACGAAATAGAACTGATAGATTAGGCACAGAGACTAAATGTTCACATTTTTAATTGAGCAATTTTGTCTTGAATTATCAAAAGATCAATCATGTTCTTCTTTATAAATGTACTAGTCAGACTAGTCACCCAATCTCCCAATTGTCTTCTTAGTCTAAAATATTTGGGCTTTAAATTAAAAAACACAATTATTTTTACTCCATTTTTGACCCAAATACAATCTGGCTTTCAAGCTACCCATAAAGCAGTTGACATAGTTTTAAATAACAGAGTTTAAACTTTAAGCAATACTTTGCTACACTCTTTATATATTACAGTAGTAAAGACTCTGTAATATGGTTCACAAATTACCTCTTTTGCAAATTACAGGAAATACCTGATAGTTTTTCTAAATATTTGGGCACCTGGATCGATGAAAAAGTATTCGTTAAGACCCATAGTTAATGTTTATGTGACATGAAGGCAAAACAGTGGGTGTCTCAGAAACACACCTCAAATGCACTTCCTAACTGTGTGACATCATGTGAAAATCTAAATATTATTGTGAACCTCGACAATTCTGGTTCACTCCCGATTACAAAATACAGATGCTTCAAGGTTCCACAATACTTCCAATTGGTAACAAAGAGACTGAAGGACAACAAAATCTGAGTTTTGGAGTAGCCATCACAAAGCCGTGACCTCCATCCCATGAAAAATTTGTAGGCAGAGGTGGAAAGGTGTGTTCAAGCACAGCTTAGTGAAACCAGTTCTGTAAAGATGAATAAAATTCCAGTAAATTACTGTGAGAAGCTTGTTGAAGGATTTAAATCTCGGGTCTTATGTTTCTTTATGAAGACAGTATTCTTAGTAATGTACTTAAAGTTATTCTACAAAACAAACCCACATATTTATGAAAACAAAACCAAAATTCCTGTTCTTACTCATGAGACACGTTTCAGGTTCTTAAAAACACATGATGTCATTGTCATGATATGTAGTTGTCATACTTGTTTTTTGTGATCTGTAATAACAACATGTTTAATGTAAAAACAATGAAAGCACTGAAAATGAAGATGTTTCCTCAATGTGCTTTCTGAGGATTAAACTAAAGTAAACGAATGAAAGGCTTTCGCGCACCAGTTAGTTCTTTTTGTTTGACGGGCACACGCAAACTGACCCATAGCCGCAAGAGCGACAGGACAGGTGAGGAAATTTGTCTCTGTAGTTGACATTCTTAAACATGCCACACCAAGCAATTCCTCTCCAAAGTTATGTCTGTGGAGACAGATGAGGAATAGGCAGCTCTGAGATATTTCAGCCTTGAGAAGAGGGAGGAAGGGTGTGGGGAGGGAGACGAGGCCTGGTCCCCTTTTGTCTGCAGGCAGATGGCTGCTTGTCTCTTAAAGAAGAGCTTGGACAAAAAAGGACACAAAAGGTGGTCCACACAACAACCTCGACTTTCTTTTCAGTGGCACCACTCTTTTATTCCAGCGAGGCTTTGTGAGAGCACAGCTGAGTAGACCCAGTGGAGAACAGCACAGTCAGACAGCAGTACAAAAAAGGCCTTAACAGCAAGAAAATGACAAAAAATGGCTATACTGTGAGAATGGTAGTAAAGAGAAAATCAGATGAAATTGACACTTTTGTCCATGTTGGGAACATTCCAAACTGATCTATTTTTCTGATGTCTAAGACTGAAATAAATAACCACTTATAAAAGCCTGGAAGAGTACATTTAACTGTGGAAATTGAGGAGTATTTTTAACATTTTACAACTTAAACATCGGGCGAGAACAGGTAATTATCCCAAACTAACAAGATAATTTCTTCAATGGTATTTAAGGTACAGCCTTTTTAGAGCCACACCATCGTGGCAAGTATCATGACCACTGAAGGGCAAGAAACTCAAGAGGCTGATCTGGTCAAACGCACCTTTTAACCTCCTGCCAGCCTTTTAATTACACGAGCATTTACAGTTGCAGCATTATATAGACATCAACTTGACCCAAAGTAAACAGATTTTGACTTTACAGTGAAACTACTATGTCTGTAGGGCCTCAGGGCGTGTCTGAGTGAATGGTAAACACCAAGTTCAAAAAGCCACCACAGATGCAGGCAGTAAGCCCCGGGTCTCTCCAAACTTTGAGAAGACAGAGAACAGATTTTCTGTTTGTGACTCACAAGCAGACTGATAAAGTCTAACATCAACACAGCTGTCACTGAATTTGAATCCTAAAGTGTAAAAGCTGGCATGAGGAAGATACTGTCGGTTTTACAGACGGCGTGACAACTAACAATTTGACATTTAAAAAGACCCACATTTATTTGCAGGGTGGGAGAATATTGGAGAACAGAATCTGTAAAGTTAAAAAATATATTAAGTGAAGCATAATTTTTGCCTTTAAGAAAGCACCAGAGGTTTGAACATGTTAGAGCAGTGGTTTTAGCTACTAGCTCACTAGATTAATGCTTTTATTTTACTCAAAGTAGAAAACACTGAGATCCTGGGAATAATGACACACCCAGCTTAAAAGGTTATGACACATTTTGCAAATTTGTGACGTTATTGTCAGTAATAGCTGCCTAACCTATGTTAGACAAATGTCATTGTGCATTGAAATTGTATCCTCAGAGTGTTGAAAGCCAGTCTAAATTTGTTAAAATGTTGAGTATGTGGAGGATTAAAAAATAAATAAAAGAAGAAAAAAAAGAATCCACAACATGTAGGCAGATCTCAGATGCAAATTAGTGGGTGAGTGACTAAGTGGTGCAGTGAAGCTTTTAAGAATGGACTTAAAGGTGGAACCCGAATGATACATACACATATATCCGGGGAAAGAATGACACTGAAGGCAGGACAATCTGCAAACCAGAAGAAGCCAACAGCCCAACAAAATAATTAATCAACATCAACCAAAAGGTGACAAAGAAACTCCAAAAACAGAACATGAAAGCAGAAAGGTCAGTAGCGCACAGTCCTCGGGGAAATATAAATTTCAAAATGAAAATTTATATCCCCAAAGGAACTGAAGTTTATAGTTCTAAAAACAGAGTTAAACCAGAATGTAAAAGTTTAAAAAGAATCCAAAAACAACCCAAAATAATTTAAAGTGTAATTTAATTTTTAATTTATTTTTTTTTAAAGACAACTTATAGTGAATTGTGACTTGTATATATTTGTTTTCCCCTTCATAAAATTTTTTTTCCTTTTAAACAAGACTTATATTCCAGTTTGGCTTACTTTCCAGAAAATACAGTAATTTCTGGAGATTACTAAAACATATCAGTTGATGTTTTTTGACCCACTGTGGGCTCCCTACTTTTAAAGCCATTTGAAAAGTTATACAATTTATCTAAAAGCATTCTTATACATCTACATTCAAACTTCAGTAAATTCATTGCAGACGGGCTGATTGTTTCTCAGATTTAAAAAAAAGAAAAAAAAAAGTGATTTAGTTTTCCGAAAACAAATCAGAATTATTAGTAACCAGTTTTACTAATAATGTGCTCGTCAATACTGTTTTATTTTTATGGCTCACTGCAGAAGTCATCTCTAGGCCTTCTACAGAGAGAACAAGAAAATATGAGAAACTAAATATAATATAACCATAATCCAATCCAAATCATTCAACAATAAGTAAAGCAGTTATGATCTACTTTATCGCAGTGTATCCCAGAAAGATAGTCAAAAAAATCCTGTTACAATTCAGTTAAAATCTGTAGTATTGATAAACCATCAAAAACTTCTCTTTGCAGCAGTCCCTCTCAATAAGAAGAGTCATCCATCAGAACCAGAATCTGTATTAATGCAGCTCCAACTACTGTTGATGAAGGCTGTCGTCTGTAATCGATTGTTGCTGTATAACGAAATACGAGCCGGACGAAAAAATTCCCCAAAGCAATCAGTCAAAACTGAGAGTTACATCAAAGACATGGTGCAGGACAAAAAAAGAGGCAAGGCTAAGAAAACACAAGCATCTGTCAGTGACGAGACTAAGCCATCAATCTCTTAGGACTACAAAGACCAAAAGAGACAGTTTAAGACTGCCACCTAGTGGGGGGATATTTCCTTTCCACGAAAGGAACAGGTTTTTTTTGTTTCTTGTTGATAAATCATTCACTGTCTCCAATCAGCCAGACAGCCAAAGGAGAACAGTGTGAGATCTGTCTCACTTCAAACCATGGTATCTGATATAGATGGCAGGGAGCGCAAAGTCCCAGTCCCCTCGGTCATCATTACCTTTCAGTGTGAGCAACGAAGCATGGCAGCAGTGAGCAAGCCCAAAGGCTGTACATCTCAGTCACAGGGCAGACCGACCCCTCAGAAAAAAAAAACAAAAAAACTCACCATTCTACTGTAATGGCAAAAGTGTGTTAGCCAGATCAAAATCAGAGTGTCACACTATGTCTTAAGAAAATAAATAAAAGAAAAAGACTTTGCATTAAGAAATGAACCACCCAAAAAAATACATGAATGAAATACATACACTACCTAGCTGAGGAATATTCCTCTGCCACTTTAAATAGGCTAAACTTTAGCCTATTTATAACCAAAAACTTCACTGTATTTTGCTGGGATTTCATGTAATAAACCGACACAAGGTTGTGCATAATTGTGAAGTTGAAGTAAAAAGCATGAATGACGTTCAAAGTTTTTTGATTATAAAAATCGAAAAACTGATAATCACTGATTATCAGTGTGGTTTAGATATGAATTTTCATCGGGTCAAACTTGACAGTGTAGCTCTGGCTGGGACAATTTTCATCTAGGATTGCCTTGTATTTATCTCCAACCATCTTTCTGCTAATTTTGACCCAGCTTCTCTGCTCCTACAAAAGAAAAATAGTAGGAATATTAGAAATATGTTAGTGCTGGGATGGCGCATTTAAGGTAACGTGTAGTGTTAGTGTTGTGTCACAAACTGGATTTTGCACGCAGGTCGAGAGGTTAAGTTCAGGTCAGTTTTATGTATTACTTTCTTTCCACAAAGTAATTACGTGTTACTTTGTGTTGAAGTATTGCATGAAGTGCCAACAAAATACATTTGTGTTAGTGGTTTTCAGGTGAAGTCATGTGAAACCTTTGCAAAGTACTATACTGATTACTTGAACTGGGCTCTGTGGTGGTCTGGCGATCCATTTCAGATCTTCACCACCCTTCATTAGACCGACAGCTGGGAAAGGCTCCAGAAAACTCCTGCCTTCAGTAGGATATTGTAAATATTTAAAGAATTAGCAGATAGATGCAATAATTTTAATTAAATCATATACTACTTTGTATTTTGAAAAGCTAGCTTCTCATGAATATTTACATCTTGAGCTTTTCACCCAGTTAAACATTAATTCACAGTATAAATTGTGCAACAGATTAAAAAACTGGTGAAACTGTTTCAAGGCTCTTGTCAGATTAATATTCTACTAGTGCTGACTTGTCATAGATTAAAGGAGTTTTTCTGTCTCTCTCTCTCTGTAATCACACTAACTCCATTATGCTGATATTGGGGCTCTGTGTAAAACTGCACAATCTACTGAGACTCCTTGTTCTTTAGTGCTAAAAATTAGTCATCTCTGTAAAAGCAGAGTGTAATAGTTCTGAAGCTGGACCACTGCTGAGAATATAGGTCTTTATGTGACATGAACAGCGATCAAACTCACCCTGTCATCACTCTGGAAGGTGACCCTGCGAGGCTCCGTGCGTCCACGGTTCAGCCTGTGCACCATTTTGTCTTTGAGCAGCGACGTGTAGCCGAGGTGCTCATAGATGGGGTTGGTGGTCATTTTGGCGATGTACTCCGCCGCCTTGGTCTCGATGTAAAGGGTGATGAGGGCATCTGTCACCAAGTCATGGACGGACTCAAATCTCTTCTCCCCGACAAAGTGCTTCCCATCATAAAACAATCTGTAGTTGAGGGTCTGGTGTCCAAAGCTGGATGGAAATTCACGAACAGGTGAACAGGTGGTATAAAAGTTGAGCAGAAAGCTGATGGTGGAGTCAATGGGTTTTGTTACTGGTTTTGTGGAGGTGTTGGTACCTTAAGGCCAAGGTGTGAGTCCCTGGCTGTCTTTGGCTCTCCCTGATGAGGTACGCACCCTCTTTGCCTGCCAGCAGCTCATCTGCATATTCTCGAGATATCATCCCATAAAATCTATTAAATAAACAAAAGCAGGTTTTTGTTATCAACAACTTAAAAGATTTACATGTAAACCTGAGGGAAAAAAAACAATTACTATCTGGTAAAGGCTTTAAATGATATAGAAAAGCATTTATATCTAAAAAAAAAAAAAAGCATACTAAGACAGAAAACAATCAAGTTAAACTCACTCTCTGCCATAGTACTTGGGTCTGCTCTCCATCTGTAAACCAGAGGAAGAAATATTGGCTGCAGCAGTGTGATATGAAAGCTCAAATTAATAGCTCTGCAAATTGTTCCTTAAAGCCCGCATGAAAGATAAAGGACTTTACACCACAGGCCAGATTATCTCCATCTGGGCCCCCACGTCTGTTCACAGCTAGCAAACCATAAAGCTCAATCACAAAGTAGGGGGAGATAAATTAGAGGCCGCACTGGAAAACAGCAGGTAAAAGATGACCAGCTGGATAGAAATTAATATAAGGCATGTTAGAATAACATATCAGGGTGTGAAAGGTATCTGGAGCACAGATATATGACTGCAAGTATATATTTTTTTCTTCATTGCTATATTTTCTGGTCTTAACAGCACTGTCAAGGGGACGCTATCCGATTGAAAGTACACTGAAAGATGTATATTTTTTTCATCACCCAGAAATTCTTTCTACATTGCCGGTAGTGGCGATGCTCTAACAGAAGGACTTCTTATAATGTAAAACATAATTTTGTATTGAATTACTAGCCTGCCACTAATCTCACACAACCAGCCCTAGAGCTTTTACTCTGCTCATCAAAGTGTAGCAGCACTCAAAATAGGATGAGACACGCATCAGTTCTGCTGGGTTATACAATGGAAGATTGGCAGTTCTCTCGGTGAAGACGGTAAAAAGTGCATTAAATTTCACCAGTGTTTTGATAACACAGCGTGTTTTTTTTTTTTTTCAGCAAAATGTCTGAGTTCTTTGGATCTTTTCTTCTTTTCTAGACTGATTAAAAGGCAGCCATTGACATATTTCAGAGTCAGAAGTTCCTAGCATTTTGACAATGTGCTAATTAAATTAATCATTCAACTTCAAGTAGATAAGTAACTAAAAATGAAAAAAAAAAGAATTACACAGTGTCATGCCGCTCTTGGCTTCAACAGAGTATTGGTTAGTTGTCTCTGTGCTAAATTAACTACAGGTTGTGTATCAGTATTTTGACTTTCTCTCCATTAGCCTGAATTACCTTTTAAAGGCAAAAAACAACAAGTTATAAACACGGTTATATGATTATAAAATAATAAAATGGTTTTCTTCTTGCAGTACTTGCCAATAAAAAAATTCTGATGACAGATGCCTCTATGGCGAAATACAGCCAGATTAGATTTAGCCCTTTTAAATCCCTGGGTAGGGTGGCGGTTTGTTGGGTCACAAGCTACAGTTCCTCATTGAACAAATTGCTAAGTGGGTTAAAGGTAAGTAAGCTTACCTTTAACCCACTTAGCAATTTAGAAGTTTTTTTTTTATTATTATTGATACATTGTGTTTTGGCAGCCAGTGTGTTATTTATTTATTTGTATTTACATATTTCTCCACTTTCAACAAGGGGGTCATAAAAATATAATATAAACCCTTTAAAAGTTCAAAATGTCTGGAATTACACTGTTCAGACAGAATTTACTAAAAGAACAGGTGAGATTTTAGTTTTAGGTCAAAAACCTGATGTGCTTGACATGTACACATTAAGCTTCAATGTAAATACCTGTAAAAAAAAAAAAAGAAAATCTGTTTTTCAGCCAATAAAAGGACAACACTTAATTTTTAGAGCCGCTGCTTAAACATTCAGTCGTGAGGTGAATTCAAAGCAGCAGGGAGCCTCTCCCGACAGGTTATTATTTATGATTGGTCTGGCTTCCAGCTGCCACACTCAATCATTTTCCCAGGAATAAACTCAAGCTTCAAACCTGAAAGTAAAAGCCTAGTTTAATCTCCAGACAGAATGCAGCTCTTGTCTGGTAGACCCAGCTTGTAAAGAGAAAATAAAGAGGAGATAAACAAGGCCAGCAGGTGTTTGAGGGTCCTTTAGTGCCTAACCACATGTTCAGAGGTGACATTGGGCATTTCTTCTGACGAACACAGCAACAGATGTTACCTGCACTCTCTTCATCAGTGCTGTAACTCACTTTTTCATTAAAAACTTTCAAATTCTGTGTCTTTTTAAGCGCTCAGTTTCAAATTGCCAAAACTAGGTCAAGCCTAATTAGTATGTTTGCTGCAGTCGTTTATTACCCATCAGGTCTCCAGTAAATAAATTGTGATATTTTCCCAGGGTTTTGGACAGATGATGCAGATATTTATTCTTTTTTTTTCTACAAACTAAATCATTAACATAACATGAACTCACTCCAGCTCCCTTCAGTAGCCAGCTTTTTAACATTCACAGATGCACTGACCTCCTGAGGACATGTGATCCTCTTTGGTCTTGGAGCTTCCTGCTGGAGTTGGTACACTGTCAGATAAAACATGCATGTTAATGAAGTTTGTCTGGCCTTCTGAGCTATAAACAGCTCCATGCAGGACATAATTGCATGCAAGCAGCAGCTGTGACATCCAAAATAAACACAGTTAAACATAGTTCAGAGGAAACAAACCAAGTTTGTTTTGTGGTATTTATAGACAGAGCTATATTGAACAATTGCAAAACAATGTTTCCCAATTAATGGCTTTAAAATAACTGCTCTAAGGAAAATACGTTTTATTAGAAAATAAACTATTTGCTTACCTACTTCCACTTGTAAAAATGTGATTAAGTCTTTCGACATGTGCGAGTTTTTTTGCAGTAGCATTTCCACATTCAAAATGTTGCCAAACCCAATCTTTAATTTCAGTGCATTTTTTTATGTTGTTTTAAGCAGAATAACTAGTAGCACTATTATTGACACCGTTAATATTTAATGTAATGTTGTTTAGTAATGTTTCATTAATGATCACTTCCAGTTTTTCTGTGATGGGGGATATAAATGAATCTAATATGAAGACGACGAGGTTAGACAAGGATTCATATTCATCTTGTCACCAAATAAGCTGAGGTGGACAATAACAGAGGTAAAAAATTTTTTAAAAAAACCCTCCACAGCTCACTGTTAGAGATCTACAGCAAAGAGTGGCATTTTGGGGTCATCAAATCTCCATAACAACCACGAGATGCTATCTAAATGTCAACCAGGTGTTTGGGAGACAAGCCAGAAAAAGACCTTTTCTGTCCCGCTATTACAAACATCAAAACTGGGAGCTAGCTAAATGCTAGTGGGACTTATACTGGATCTCTGTGCTGTGGTTAGGGGAAACAAGACTGTGTTCACAGGTCTTAAAACTTAATTGAAAATGTTTTGGTAAGGTCTGTTTTTTTGAACAGTTGTTTCCGTGAGACTCCAGTGTGAACAGTCAATGACCTCAGAGCCACAAATTAAAAATAGCTTCATCAAAACGATACATGCATACTTACATAATAAGAAGAAATATTATGGAGGATATATAATGCTGTGCGCTTATTTCTCTTCTGAATGGTGTAGTAACCTTGTTGGTGCATTACATAATGAACTCATGGCTTACAAAGCCTAATGTTAAATAAAAGTATGATGTAATCTACCAGTAGGCCAAATCAACAAAGAAGTGGTTGACAAGACACAAAATGAAACTGTTTGGACCACCTCGATCTTAGGAACTAAATACTGTGCAAGATCCAGACCATCTAGATAAAATGAGCAAACAGAAAGGTCTAAAAAAGGACCCCTCCTTTTTTTATGTACGAACTGCAACTAGTTCTAGTTAAACAGAAATTTAGCAGATATTGGTAAAAGGCTTTTTACTCTATTACATATCAATTTTGAGTTCAGAAAAAAGAAATGATTGTCATACTGGCAAAGTGGATTGTACAAATTAACATCCCGGGGTGAGTTTGTTAAAAAATTGATTTTTCTTGACATGTTTGTTTTTTTTCTGCTGATTAAATATTTTGAAACAAATGGTCAGTCAGCACAGTAAGCACTACATTGTAATGCTGCAATAAACTATGAATTTATTTTAGGGCATTTAACACATCTTAACTAAGCCTGCCAATAGAATGGAGTGTGCTATGGATCAGGGTGAAGAGTGTGTAAATTACAGGACATGAGCCATTTAATGAAAATGCATTATGTGAATTAAGGCTGAATTTATAGTTGAACTTTGAACATATCTAAACGCAATCTTCCAATTTCAAAGCAGAGACATTTGACTTGGAAATGTACAAAACTATATCATACGTGTTAGATGCAATGCAGTTAAAATACTCAGGTTATGCACAAATCAGTAACGCCAAAGAGAAATATGGCACAACTCAGTGCTATTTTCAGCAAACCATAAGTCAAAATCTGTTGGAATAGAAATGAAACAATCAGTTACAAACTGTGAACTTCTGCTCAATGTTTGCACACTGTATCTTTTTCACTGAGTTTTCTATACACGAGAGATGCTGTTTTCATGAAAAACAACCAGTACTAGCTAAGAAATCACTGTGTGTGGCTCAGCTCGGCCCTCACTGCAGCAGATTCTCTTGGTGGGGGATGGAAGGCTCCTGACTGTGAACTTTCATGTTTTGTCAAGCTGATTTAAGCCAACCTGTAAGATCTGGACACCATCCACTGCTGTGACACGGACACCTCTAAAAAATACCTCAGGAGAGAACCAGAAGAATCTGATAGGAGGCTTTGGAAAAGGAGAAAAAAAATCAAATAAGCAGAACTTTATCGGCTGCAAAGACTTGACCAAACTAGTTCTAGTTAAACTGAAATTAGGTCATAAGGGTAGAAGTATCAAACATGCTCTGGGAGTTAAATAATCTCCCACATGAAAAAAAAAAACAAAAAACAAAACAACACATTGTGTACTAAAATGGGTCCTCTGACAACTCTATTTTAGCTTAGCTTGTCGGCAGGTGGAAAATCTTGTTTTTCTGGCTGCTGGTAACCTATTTTACACAGAAAATAGAAATTGGCTGCTTTGCATTTGTGTATGTGGGCGAGTGTGTCTGACTGTGCACCTTTTGTGCAGAAGAAAGAGCAGTTTCTAATTTTACTGAGAAAAACAAAACCTGACTCTTTGCAGCACAGGAAGTCAGTGTAATATATTTCTCCCCAAAATAATATATACAATGATAAATGTCAGGTTAAGAGCTTTTGCAGAAAATTAATAAATACTCACAGTATGACTTCCATATGGGAGGCTGGTAGTCATCAGGATCTGAAAAATATAAAAATAAACCAGAGTTTTTGTCATGAATATCTAGGAGTGTTTATGATACTTTTCATTAAAATCTCAATCTTCCTCTACTCCCAAGCGTATTAAATATGAGCCATTTATTATGATTATATGCCACTGGTGTTTCTCTCTATTATAATTATGCATCAGGCTTCACGCTGTGCATCTGCCTGTTGGGACGCGCAGTCTCTAATAACCGCTACAAACACAATCGATATGCGACGCACGCCTGCGTGTCTTTATGCACACCTGATCTGTATTAAACAGTGGCACGAACCTGAAAACACAACATCTCCGCTGCGATAAAAGCACAAACACAGCAATCAAAGCAGGGGAGAGGTAATTACAGCGAGACCCTCTTCTGGGAAAATGCAGTGAGTTATATTTATGTGAACACTTACGGATTACATGATGGAGTGCGCTTTTGCATTAGATTAAAGAAGGGAGGAGATGGAGTAAATGCCCCGGGGCAAGTTGCAGTTTAATGTCATGTTTTAATGACTCTTACTGCTCTAACAATACATCACCTTCTATTAGTGACAAATGCTGTTGTGTGTCGACTTACATTGACTGCTACAGCGGTAAAGACAGGATTTTAATCGTGTAGCAGCACATTTCTCAGCACAAAGTGGGACGTAGAAGACTGTGTCACTGTTCCTTACAGTCTGTTTAAAAAGAGTATGACTTTTCTGTTTTCCAAAGTGGTCGGGAAAACAACTCCTCTTCTGGGTTTCAGAAGATCTTCCAACAGTTTTATTTGGAGTTTGTCTCTCTTTTATCTGCAAAGAAGAGCAGGCCGAAATTCCTCCACAGTGAGGTAAAAGACTCATTCACAGTTACCTGGTTATCTCAAATGCTAAACAGGAACTGTTTCCATCGAGGCTGGCACAAGAAGTTATTAGGTTTTGGACGTGGCTGGTGTGTGTAGCTTTTATCTTTTAATGAATAAAATCGTTATTTGAAATCTGCTTCCTTGTGGGGGTGGCTCAGGATATCTTTTTTTTATATTTAAATGTGTTTGATCTGAAACGTTACCATGCCACCAAAAAGATCAAACAAACAAACAAACAAAACAAAAAAACAGAAACAGAAGTGCGCTATAAGAGGGCAATTTCTTTTTACACGACACTGAGTGAACAGAAACGTATTATAAGAAAACTTATTTAAAAAGTCAAGAGCACTTTGTTTTTCATTTTATTGTAGTATCAGTAGGTGGCATTGATGTAAATATTACTAAAATGAAAATTCAAAACTTGAAGATAATGACCATGGAAATGATATATGGCTTCCACTTCCAGGCCATTTAGCCCACAGATTCTTCCCACATCTGGCTCAGGACAAAGTGAACCAGATGTGGGAGAAAAATAAAACAAACAAGCACTTATTGTAGCACAGAAAGTAAAAGTTGGTATGTCTAAAGTGCAGTTTGTGTTCTCATAGAGTGACATTACTTTTTATGCTGTAATAAGGAGTTTTTAATCTAAAGTTAAAAATGTAAACCGGGTGTATAATTAAAGTCGGCAGAGTGTTTACCACTGTTTCTTTACAAAATGAAGGTTTACAATCTTACGGTCAAATGGGATGTTTTAGTTCTGTGCTTGTGTGGGTTTATTGTAGGATTCGCTGGTTGGATTTCTATTGTAAACCAACCAGGGCTCTGCTGTTAAGCAAATGTGCTTTACTTTGACTCCAACAACCACACAAACAAAATAGTCATAAAAAAAAACAAAAAAACTCTTAGGTGCTCAATTGGCATATTTCTCTTTGCAAATATCAAGGAGGAGTTGCAAATGGACACATGGTCAGAGTGGAACATCCTGGGGTAAATGGCATCATTTCCTGCCTCAACCTTATCTACTAATCATGAACAGGGCTGCCCAAGTCCATTCCTCAAGAGCTGCCACCCTGAAACCATTAAATGCCACGAAATGGCTCATCAGCATCTTTTAACTCTTCAGAGACTTGGCAACAATCTGCTTATTCGATTCAGGTGTCATGGAGATGCATCTATTGGTTGCAGTGCAATAGAGCTAAAGGACTGGACTTTGGCACCCGTGGTCTTAAAATTACCATTACCACAATTTAATATGACCTTTAAATGCAAAAATGTCTTTCTGAGGTGCTTTTGTTTGTCTGCTCTGGAATGTGTGAGAAATTTGGTAACGCAACTAAGTGTAGAAAGGAAGATCTTCTCTCGCTGGAGATAAAAAAGTTCAATCTGCATACTGAATCCCACTGTGGAAACACTGCAACACATTATGGCTGCAAAGTCGCCACCAGAACTGATGGAGCCGTCAGAGAAGATTGTTTCATATTCAATCAGATGTACTGCAGCTTGTTGCTAAGGCTTCCCAGGAGTGTTTCTATGCTTCAGGAACGAAAGAATGATCTGCAAAATCACTCAGGAAAACCACTGGAAGCAAGTCAAACAGAAAAGATAAATAAATGTTATGAGGGATCGGGGTTAGGGTCACTGTGTCACGGTGTTTCACAAGTGAATATGAACAATGAGACCAACAAAGCACTGAGGTGCTTATCATAATCACTGAAAAAGAACAGCAGTCTGTAAAATCAGCACCAGTTAGTTTTTAGGATATTCTGACTGGATTTATGTTACTTTTACAAGTAAATTTCAGATATTTTTCCACTTTCACATCACTACTTCGCACCAATAGTTCATAGCTATTTCTAAAACTTCCTAGTCATCACATTAATAGAACTTAATCAGTAAAAGCAAGAGATGTAGAGCAGTGCCACCTAACAAGGCCAGAATAAATATACGGCATTTATATGGGGACCTCTTTACCAGCAACAATGCTGTCACTCAACTGCTTTTTAGAATGCAGGTTTTTGTGAGTGAACACAATGTAATCTTCCTTTGGCCCTCTTTGGTCCAATAACATTTTCTGTGTTTTTATTTTTGTTGGATCTGAACCCAAGTGTTTATATCTGCAGTTAAGATAAAAACCCATCACTTTTGCTAAACTTCGGCTTTGTTTATCCAGACGGCATGGAAAAAAAGACCAGTGTGAATGTTTTCAAAGAAATTTGTATTTTTCAGGATTGTGTCTCTCTTCTGCAACTTTGCACCACTGACACCTATTTAAAGTGTGTTTTTTGAATTAAACACATAAGCAATTGGATTTCTGCTTTCATCATTTGATTATTTATTCACTAGAGAGACGGTATCTATTTAAAATGTGCTACGTATTGTTTCCCGGTGAATTTCTTTTCTTTTAAAACAATAAAAAAAAAATTTTTTTTAAACTCTTAAAAGACATTCTGAGACACTAGAGGTGGAGAATGTGATTCGCTGAATTTCAAGGCAAGAATTAGAATGAGGAACATTTGGACATGGCGGTGTTACTGGTGCCAGACGGGTTAGTTTGTGTATTTCAGAAATTGCTCATCTACAGTGATTTTCATGCACAAGTATCTCTGGGGTTCACAGAGAATGATCCAGTCGAGTCAAATATCCAGTGAATGCCTTGTTGATTATCCACAAAAACTGCTCATTACAACCAAGTTATGCAGAACATTATCTCTGAATGCACAGTGTTAAAGCAGATGGGCTACAATAGCCTCACTGGGTCCAACTCCTGGCAGCAAAAAACAGGAAACTGAGAATACAATTCATTTGCAAAAACATTCTCTGGTCCAATGAGTCTCAATCTGAAGTATTCAGATGGTAGATGAGAATGTGGTGAAAACAGCAGGAACACATGAATCCCACTGCCCACCTGAATATTCCCTCTAACCACGACCAGACCCTTATGCTACTTCCAAAAGGATTTCCATTTCAGAGTAAATAATCTAAAACAGTTTATTGAAGATGATCTAAATACAACAGAGCATCTTCAGCATGTGTTGAAACGAGAAATTTACATTATGACCAACAAAGCAAAACATCTGCAGCAACTGTGTGATACTGATGCATTTAAAAATGGACCAAAATTTTAGAGGACTGTTTCAGACATGCGCCATGATTAAAGAAGTGTTGAGCTATTTGCAAGGTCTACCTAGTTAGGTAGCTGGTGAGGACACTAAAACAGTGAATGTTCAGCCAAAATCCAAATAAAGACATACAGAAACCATCAGATCTGCTGATCAAGAACATTTTAATCAAATAAAGTAAAATAAGGCGGTCAGAAACATAAAAATGAAAGGGGTGGCTTAAAGCTTTCATACTAGGCTGAGGAAACTCACACTTGGCTCTATAGCTATGTGCGGTTTTGTCTGAGTGAATGCAAAAATGCATCCTGGCAGAGAACTTCTGAGCTTCTGAAATGTCTGCTGAGGTTTGAAGCTGTGAAGAGAACATGAAATGACAACTGGAAAATAACAAGAGGAGACATTATAAACCAGCATCTCCTCTTAGATACCAAAAACATACAAATTCAAGGTACTACATTTTTCTTTTCTTATTTATTGATGGGGAACAAACCATACACACTGCATTGTAAAACTGTAAAGACCTCCGTTTTTTATTTAATTTTTTTTTTTTTTTTTTACATTTTCTCACTTAAATTCAGTAATTATTTCATTCTTGTTATTTACACTTAAGCACAGTGACCTAAGCAGTATGCCGTTTAGGTGATTAATTCCACGGCTCATTTTTGATATAATAGCAAACCTTAATTCCACTGCAGAAATATTTAATGGACAATGTCAGCAGTGAGTCATGTTTTTCCTGAGGATACATGTTGTTCATGCAAAGCATTCCTTTGCCCTTGTGAGCAGATCTGTGCCGCACCTCTCTGGCCAGAGGGAAAAAAAACAAAGCAGGGCAGGAATTGGATTATGGAAACCAGTGAGCACTTGTTGGACGTGAACGGTGATGCTCGCAGACTAATTACTCATATAAATTGCATCAACTCTTAAGATGTTATTGTTCTCACTTTGATCATTCCAACTGTGCTTGCAGAAGCATTCCTCACTGCTGTTGTCTGCATGCTTGAGGGAAGGTTGGGTGCATATTTATTTTTATCAATATACACATTCAAACCGCCTTCAAGGCCTGGTTGCTGGTGAGTGGCCAACCTGCCTCAGAAAAATCTATTGTCCTAACACTGAAGCTGTGTCACAGTGCACCACACTGGCAACAGCCTGCAAGATTTATTTCACTGCGGCTTATTTAAAGAATGTGATTTCACCTGGTCGCCTGCCAAATGCTCTCTTTTTCGATCTAATTCTTATTAATGACGGACGGCATTCCGGTCTGGAGCACTGCCTCAGCTTTCGCTGCAAAAAGAAAGAACTTCTCAGGGTTGCTTCATTCTTAGCCCTTCGCATTCAAAGACACGCGTACACAGGCAGCCACATGAACAAGATGAATCCAAAATACATCAAAATGAATTTCAGAGTAATTTAGAGTTGGCATGTCGGGATTGCTGGGGATTTATAAATCTGGAGCAGCCAGAGGGTAGTACCCACCGAAAATACAACAATTTTTTTGTGCTTCACTCCAATACAGAGACAAGCACGTAATGCAATTGTTACCAATGGCTGTTTGCTCTGATGACAAAGAGAAAACGCGTTGAATTGGGATCCTGCTGTACGAACGTTGTGTCCTGAGAGAACGACTGCTCTGATGTCTTTGCTCTTGAAAAATGTTGGACTTCAGCAGAGAAAAAAAAGAGACTGCTGTTGACACTCGCACCTCAAGTGGTGAAGATGATAGGTGTGATGGGTGATATTTGGTAATGACATGGGTTGTTAGGCTAATCAGGGAGGAAGAAGCCATTACTTAAAATGCAACATAAAAAGCATAGAATGCAATTTGCAAAATCCAATCAGGGAGAAAGACCATAATTTTTCAAGGCCTCTCCTGTGATCTGAAGAAGCTAAAATTGAAGTGTTTGTCTGTTCTTAGGTTTGCGGGAAAGAAAGGGAGGAGTCTGAGTCTTCTAAATTGACAATGCCAAAGATTACCTGTGTAGTCTTCTTTATGATCTAAATGTTTTGGAGTGGGCTTCACAAAGCCGTGATCTCGGCCCTACAGACAAATCTGTGGTCAGTGCTGCCTCTGCGACACTTGTTCTGTCAGGAGGAATGAGCTAAACTTCAATCAAACTATTGTGAGAAGGTTAGGTTAGGTGCTCACCAAAACCCATTACGTTATTTAACTGAAACTGAAAAATGACTTTAGCATTCCTGGGAAGCTGGCCGACTAAATATGTACTTACGGACAGCACACAAAAATTCATGACAAATTCAGGTTGATTTAATTTGGCTTAACTTGGGCTGACAGAAAATGTTTATTCTTCTGCTATGCTATTATTTATCATCAACTTGATAGAAAGTACCTTCTTTAGCCGTTCAAAGGCAAGCATTTTTGGCAAGAACGGGCAGTGCTAACAGGTTTAAGAAAGCAACCTGTCTCTCTTTAAATTTACTCTGTCAATATGTAAATCTGCAACTGGTTGAAGAATCTCAACAACTCCCACTAGTTCTGTGAACAACACAATGAGAGCACAAGGGAAAAAAGATCTAAAGTCTTTGAAAGAACTGCTTAGTGTCATAACTAATGCAAAATTTATATGCATCTGTAAGCATAGATTGTTTCATAATCTATCCAGAAACCAAGGTTGAAGATCTGCATGATTTCATTGAAACATTTTATTCTGAGGATGAAATTATTCCAATTGAAAACATACTTTTCTTATAATATTTACTGCTTACAGGACATTTATTAAAATAAATTTCACGACTGGCATGTGGAAAATAACAACCTGGAGTTTATCTCCGAGTTACATGCAGACCATCAGCACACACAGTGATTCAGTAGGGTGCAGCTGAACTGCAGCAGGGAGACCATCTGTGCAATACACAATTTCAAAATAAGACTGTTTACACTGCGAGAAAATATTTTTTTGTGCATGAACCATGACAAGAGTTTGTGCAGAAAGTATGCAGTTAACCTGTTTACAGAAATACAAATGTGTTCAGTGAAACTAAAACTGTCATATGGGAACTTGATTCCGATGCTTCCTTGTTTTCCACGCATATGTTTTTATTATCTTCCCCATATTAACCAGAGCAGCACTGGAATACCTCTGGGACAACCATACTTCTTTGCTGATGCTACAAAACATACAAGTAATTTGTGCAAGTCGCTCGCTGCACATGACAGAAAATCCTTTCCCACATGATTTATTCTGGGGATGGGGGGGGGGAATATGGAACAAAAAGACATTGAGAGCTGCAGCCTTTGCCAGAAACATGTTGAGCAGTCAGCATCACTGTAATACATAGCTGCAATTCTGCCTCCCCAAACATCTATGTCACTTAAGGCCAGGAGCTGAAAACATTCTCCGATGCCCTGTTCCTTGATTTGTTTTCCAGCATTTATTTCCAGAAGGAGTCTGGAAAATGGTGTGCTGGTGATACAGTACAAGTTCCCATAATATTTAGACCAAATAGGTAGCAGGAATACTGCTGATGTTGGCAAATATATCACCTGAGAACTAAAGATGCTACAGCATGTATCTAGTTATCGTCCAACCTTATGGTATGTACTATTCAAACTTTGTTTAGTACAATTGCATCACAGATGCAATTTAACTCAAGATCCTTCCTAAGTTCAGCTTCATTATCTGAACACTTCTCAAACATAAATGAAAGTCGAAGGGCATTGCTGAAAAAAGAAATTGATAAACAAAGTGAAACACAGACCAGACGAGGCGTAAGCAAGAAGTTAACAAAGAGTAATAAAGTTTTGGAAAATTGAACTCAAAAATCCATTTATATGCAATGGATGTTATGAAAGCAGTAAGAGTGAAGGTTCCAACTCTATTAAGAGTTTATAAGGTGAAGATTTTTATGTTACTATCTGGGAGGTGAAAGTAAAAAGTCTGGGGCCGATAGCCTCCAGATTGACATGCTATTGAGGTATCCAAAGTGCTCTACTGAAAGCCCAGAATTCCTGTACCACAATGGTGAACGACCACTTTTGAGCCAATAATCTTCAGGTTTGTTTGCTGAGTGGGAGGGGCTAAAGTTATGTCATCAAACTAGTGCACCGATTTGTGTAGCAAAATCCCCTGATAGCAAATATCTGGTGCAGATCAGATGATGTATCAGCAAAATATAACTGTTGGAATAATCCAGGGGGTGCAGTGCAGTCAAATAAACCTGTTGGATTTTAAGAGCTTAACAAAGATCATTTATGTCTAGCTTGGTGCAAATCGGATGATGCATGTGTGATTTAGAGCCAACTATATACAAATGACGAGAAATTGGATTTCGCCATTCTAACATGCCCACATGGTCCAGCCACCAGCCATTGTTAAGAGAATGATTCGGCGTCACGTTGTTCTGTCATCAGACACAGCTTGAAATCTGTATGAATCATAGACTAAAAGGAAGCCAGCCAGCAGATAAACAGGTGATGTCACATGTTGACCATGTGAATGTGGTCTGTAATGACACACACAAAGATGCATGCAGCTGGGAGCGTGTGTGTGAAAGTTACTCCACCTTAATGTTTTTGATGATTGGTCAGATTTTGATTCTTGGTCACATCCACAAGCTCTGATGCAGCAAAAACCTTTTGATATATTTTTTTAATCTCAATACCTCAAGATTGTGGTGAGTGACTTTGAATTCTGCATGTCAAAAGCTGTATGAGTGTGCTCAGATACAACTTGTGTAAAAGAGACAAAATGCTTGCTTTGACCCAAAATGGCCGACTTCCTGCTGTGTTCGCACCATAACACCAAGAGACTTTTTTTATATGCTACATGTGTACTGAATTTCACAATAGGTCACAGCATGGCTTGGGGCTGATTTCTTAAAAATTTCTAGGAGGCACTGTTGGGGAATTAGGCCACGCCCACCAAATATCGGACTGCGTTCCTATTGGTGGATGGATAGGGATCAATCTTTGTGAGTTTGCTGCAGCTCAGCAGAAATATGTGGAATTTAGACCCAGAAGTAAGGCAACAATGTCAAACCCTCGAGCAAAAAGTTATTGTATTTTCAACCATGAGACCAACTTATCAGTCTTCTGACACAATCTTAACTAGCTCAAGTGGGTCAAAGATGGAGCTTTTCAAGAAAGAAAAAAGTCACTTCCTGTTATTAGGGGGTGGGGCTTTGATGATGTCAGCATGTGACCACAGAGTATCATTTTATCATCCAACATGGTTGACTCATAGCAAGTTTGGTCCAGTTCGACCCTTCTGTGTCAAAGTTATAACGTTTTATTTGTTTTGGCCCAATTCGCTGCTTCGTCGTGCCCCTTATAAACATGCTCAAAAAATTCTAGATTTTGACTACTTTTAATACCCCATTTTTAAACTGCAAGACCAAAGATAAAGCTGATAGCTCAAAATCCCTTAGAAAAGTCTGTGAGCGTTCGAGGTGTGTAAACAAGAAAAATGGCCAAGATTTGACCTTTGACTCAAAATGGACACATCGTTGTACATTTTTGGACATGACTTCAAGACACTTCTTTTCTTAATTTAGGGGAGAGCTGTACCAATTTCTGTGTGTGCATGCTGTACCAGCATGCACACACCCATATACCTAAGAACAGTCTTGGAGACACCAATTAACCTAGCAGTCACGTTTCTGGAGGAAAGAATCTATAAACATGAAGGGAAAGAACATGCAGACTTCATTCAGAAAGTCCACCTGCAGGGAATCCAACCCAGGACCGATTTATCTAAAAATAAAAATGAAAAAAAGGAGCTTGTAGGAGTTTAAAATGAGTTTTTTTTTTTTTTTCAAAGAAATGTGTTTTAAACATAATTTTAAAAAAGAATAATTTGTTTGCATGCTCTAAACAAAGAACTGGATTAAAGAAGCCAGAAAAACTGAAAATTATGCCTCTGCAGTTATGGTACTTTCATGTCTGCGCCATGGCACCAAAGCACCTACATGCCGTCACAGACGCTGGCATCAATGCATCCCTCCGATAAATGCCTGAATCATATTTTTCATGTTTTGGAACATAGAACCCAATGTCCACACCCCTCCCCTTCACTAAAGTAAACTGAAACAGAGTCATCTGACCACAGAGCACATGTCCACTGTTTTTCTGTCCTTCCGAGGAGAGTGTGCTCTCAGAGACCTCAGCAGTACTTCTGCTCTGAGGGGTTATGCAGCTCGCTCCCTGTGTAATACAGTTTCAGGTTACATTTCTGTGTGTAGCAGCGGATTGTGCTGAGTGGCGATGGTTTTTTTCCAAGGTTCTTCCAAGCCTGTGTGGTTTTATTGATCTGTCCCAGGATGCAGTGCTTCCAGGGCGCCCACGTGGGCATCCACCAAGTGATGTTCAAAAATCTGATTCTGCAATTTTGCACCAATTTACTAGATTTATGAATAAGTTTGCCATAAATTTTAATGCCGTTTTCTTTCTTTTTTTTTTTTTCTTTTTTTGCATTACAGTTTTCTCTTAGCATCCCAACATCCGAGACACTAATCACAAATTTAAGCTAGATTTTCTTTTAAATACACCATCATCTACAGTAAAAGCTTAAGAAAACATTGCAGGATAGACTTATTATGACAAATAGCTACACTACACCCACAGCATTCAGTCTGCAGCAGAATAGATGACCTTATATGGAGCAGGAACTGAGACTCATTTTTCAGACATATATATTTTTCATAGACAAGATTATTTAAATGTATCTAACTGCCAAACAGCTCCGTAGGAAAATAATGATACCCTTGCGACAACCACTCCATCCCTGGCAGCAGTGCAGCTTGTAACCCCTGATAATTATATTGAGAGCCCAGCAGTAATGACAACCTTCCGATACCGCAGAAAGAAAAGACTTTCCCCTTAAAGCAGCAGTGGTCAAAAAGGCTGTTTTTTGTTCAGAATGCACACATGAGATAATGTTTCGTGAGGCTTGTGGTTACAGTGCAGACTGTATCAGCTTGGAAATGAGTGTGTGCGTGCGTGTGTATGTGTGTAGTGTGTGTGCCGCCCACTGGGCTGTACCTCTGGAAATGTGATGCTGCCGTGTGGTCTACTCAGGATAGCGAGACAGTAAGAAAGTAAAACAAACACTGAGCGTGCTATGCAGTGCTCTCACACATTTTTACTTGTGACAAACCCAGATTTTTATTTTTTTTTCCAACATTCAATCTAAATTCATGCATTGGTTGTTTCCATATGAAATGCAATCTGGGTTTACTTGCAAAAATAGTTTTCCCCTTCATTTATTCCCCATTGTGTTACAAACACAAACTCTATATGCTAGAGGAACACAAAATAGATCATAATCAGAAAAAAGACACATGGTTATCAGATTTTGTGCATATAATCTGAAAACCGTGGCATGCATTTGTATTAAGCCCCTTCAAGTCACTACTTTACAGAACCACATGCAAGTGTATGTTGTTTTCAGCAGACTGAATATTTCTGCTTATTCTTCTTAACAAAATTGATCCAGCTTTGTCAAATTAGACGGAGAGCATCTGTTAACATCAATTTCCATGTCTTAAAATCTCAATTGTATTTAGTTATGTACTTTGACTAAGCCATTCAAACATCCAAGTCCAATCCTCAAGAGACACTGTCCTGGAATTTTTAGATGCATCACTGCATCAACGCAGATGAATCAAAGGACTGAATTACCTCTTCAGCATACCATCAAGTTTGGCAAAGGTTTTGTAATAAGCCATTTATTTGAATCGGGTGTGTTGAAGCAAGGGTGCATCTAAAAGCTGCAGCTCTGGAGGAATGGAGTTGGAGACTACTGATAAACCTTTCTATTGTAGATCAGGTTGCATGTTTAGGGCTGTTGTCCTGCTGAAGGACGGACCTCCAAACCCTGTCAAACCAACCACTATGTTTCACCGTGGAGTCGGTGCATTCAGGGGAAAATTAATGATTTTCCTCCTACTTCACAATTATGTGATACTTTGTGTTGCACTGTTGAATTAAACCCCAATAAAATACAATAAGGTTTATGTTTTTAATGTCAGAATATGTAAAAACATATTCTATGAAACCATGTAAGAACATAACATTCTAATAACATATTCTAACATTCTACTGTTAGAATATGTAATAAATAAATAAATAAATAAATAAATAAAGGGCTAAATACATTCAAAAGATAATCTTAATAAAACTTTTTATAACTGCTGAGGAATTGTCAGACACAAACATTAGCTTTGGTTAAGTTTCTTCATCAATTGGTGATGGGAGAAAACGGTTTATGTACTTTATACCAAAAACACATTTCATCAACTTAAATATGTGGATGGTGGTTTTGCACAAGGTTTGTTTATAAACAACTGCTAATTCAACATTCTCGTTCTGCAAAAATAAAAATAAAAAATCCAAATAGTCTAGAAAATAGAAAATCATATTTCATACATATACATAATCATGTACATATAGCTGAAGTTCACAACATTGTATTCTCAATAAAAAAAAAGAGAGAGATTTAACTGGAACTGTGCTGCACTCACTCAGGCATGCCATATTAGAATTTCTCACAGTGTCAGAAAACATCTCAGCATGGTGCTGTGTTTGGGGGGGAAAAAAACAGCACACTTTATACACATGCCAAAAACAATCCTCAAAGCCAACCAAGTGGAAAGTCAATATAGGATTTATGGAGACGCTTGGCAATCCAACGATATACAGAGCCAGTCACAACGAATGCATTTCACAACCTCAGAATAACGCCAAACTGAGACTTCCTTTCCCTATAGCGTTTCCACCCCTGCATGCTGCTACTGCTGACAGCAAAGCTTTTCCCATGATTATTTAGAGGAGTCCGGAATAGATGCGTAACAACTAAGAAGATGACACATCTATGATTTATGTATTATTGGTAGACGTCTGCAGCTTAACAGCACAAGCAAAAGTTGAATGTGAGTCTGATAAAAGCAGAAATGTTAAGAATTCGAATAATTTAAAAAAAAATTAAATATCTTGATTGAAATCGTAAAAGTAATTGTTACTACATTTAAATGTATTGTCTTAAATTTACAAATTGTGGCACGTGTGGATCCTTACCAGAAGAAACCGATGAACCTGAGAGGCTTGAGTTACTGGATGCTGCCATCCCAAACCAGTTTGGCGACTCAGTCACTCCCAGTTGGCCAAGGTGGGCTCGCAGCGGCTCGTCCCTGACGGTGCCTCCATGCCACTTCAATGTGCTGCACCTTTCTTGACGGCGGACTATTTCATGCTTCCTTTAAATCTCGAGCCCACCTCCAGTCCGTCCATCTGTCGGAATCTGCTGATCCTTTTCCCCCCCGCCCGGCGCGGCGCGGCGCGGTGTGGGGGGCTGCCGCATATATATATCCACAATCAGAACACAACACGCTCCGTGGATCAGCCTCGCGGAAGCGTCTCCTCACACCGGGCAGAAATGCCGACGGTTTCCCTCGTGCACCGACCAGCTCTGGATTCCATGTGCCACTTTAAGGGCTGTGATAAACACGCCGCAGCGCAGACGCGCCTTCTTAAAGTGAAAGTTTGGAGCGTTGTCAATGAAAAGAACAGAGAAAACAACCGAGTTTTTTTTTTTATCTGTAAAATCCCAGACTAATGTTTTTTTTTTGTTTTTTTTTTTCAAAACTGATGTCTAAAAAGTCAGAGACGGTCCGACTGGTTAAACCACATGACACCAGCTGAGGCGTTATACATGCTGTCTCGTGTTACGATGGAGGAACGGAATGACTGTGTGTTGGCGCCATCTGGTGGTCATTTTGCTATGTACAAGATTTTAGGTAAAACCTACAGAGATTTATTTTTTAATGAATAATTTTAGATATTCTCAACAAATGTAAAATTCTTAAATGTAATTTTGAAGTCGTTTTATACAGCTATTTTAGTAACTTTTTTTGTTGTTTTGTTTTACTTCAGTGCAACATGAAATAATTCCATCTCCCCCTTTATAAATTAATTTTTGCTTTTTTGGGGGGGAGTCATCCAAACTATGTAAAAATATATTTACTCTCCTGGTTAAATCATGATAAGTTTTATTGTTCAGTTTCACCAGCCATCCAGCTCAGTTGTCCTTATGGAAGGAGATCTTCAACCCTTTTTAGAGGCTCCTGTGTTTTGGATCCTCTGCAACAGACTTGCTTCCACGTGACATCCTGCACAGCTCCATCCATCTTCCCATCAACTTCAGCATCTTTCCTGTCCATTATTTAAGAAAAAAAGCATTCCCAGAACATGAGACTGCCACTTGTGTTTAAAGTGCTGTGTAGTTGGTTTTCAGCCACTAATAGAAGGGATATTAATAACCCACAACTGGTTTAAACTACTCCATAATCTCTCCTTGATCTGTCTGCTGTGTGTCTTCTTTGTGATGCTTTTGGTTGTTTGATTGGCTCCAATAAACTCCCTAAGCCTTCACAGAACAGATGGGTTAATACTTGAATTTAAATACTGGTTTAAATTTCACAAATGAACTCTGTAGAGATCTCTATTGATTTCAGAAGGGAATGTGTTACATGTGTCATTTATTTAGGGGTGCCAAGGCAATGGCTGAATAGAAATTCAGGTTACAGATTTCAGAATTTTATTTATATACATTGCATCATTTTATCCTTTCACTTCTCAGTTATGCACTCATTTGTTGGGATCTGTCACATAATCCCAATAAAATACCCTGAAGTTCAAATGACAAAAAGTGGTTATGAAAGAGTTAATATATATATATATATATATATATATATATATATATATATATATATATATATATATATATATATATATAGGAAAATTAATTTGTTATATATATATAGTTAGAGATAAATACTTAATTATATTATTATTATTATATAATATCAAGGTATCGTTGATAATTCAGCAAATAAAAACAGGAGAAAAATTAAGTTCTACTGAATTAAGTAGGTTCTGCCAGATCAGTGCTCAATTCAAAGTCTGTTCTCAGAAGTAACCAACTTCTTATATCGCACTTTTGCAGAAACCATAGATTAGTGTGTTCAGTGAATTCGGAATTCACGGTGATGATTATTATTCTAGTTACCCAACATATAGGCAGCCAGATACTTTGCCAGAGCAGTATCTTTTAGATAGAAGAAACATCATACCTGCCCATTTCCCTGCGAGACAACGTTCAGGGCTCAATCTAACACCTGCAGTTCGAAGAGAAACCACGTGGTTATCGCTCACGTGACCTAAGGCTTGGTCATGTGACCAACGCTCACAGTGAAAGGCATTTCTAACCGTTCTGGTCGTACATTCCTTTAACTAAAGCTGAAATTTGCCTCGTTTCCTTAGAGACGGCGAGATAATGAGGTGAGTGGTAACCAGCTCTCCTTTAGCCTCCAGCAGGGCGTGTCATGATTCCTCCGCGGTGGGACTCTGGTGAAATCCGACTCGGTGCAGTGTTTGAGGCTCGCATGAAAAGAGGATGTGCCGGTCTGGTGTGAAACTGATATGAAGTCTCATTTGAAACCTGTGCCCTTTTTTGTCCAGGATGCTGAGGGAAACTCTGGCTCTCGTGTTCCTCTGGGCCTGTCTGGGCCCTGCAGCCGCCGCACGGAGCTGCTCGCCGTTTTTCTGCAGGAAATCTCACAGAGTCAGCGGCCTGAATGAAGTGGACCCCGGGGCTCCTCTGTTTATCACCCCCTATCTGGAGAAGGGCGCCATAGATGAAGGTAAGAGCAAGTTCTTGGCATTACATAAACGCATAGTACATGAACAACACGACGTTTTTCTGCGACATTAACTTTATTTTTGTGCACTGATGCGCCTTGTTAACAGCCAGGAAACTAAGTATGGTTGGAAAAATGCCTGGGGCGAATGTCAAGAGTTACTCTGGATACTTCACAGTCAACAAGACCTTCAACAGCAACCTCTTCTTCTGGTTCTTCCCTGCACAAATGGTGAGCTCAGCTGCTTCCTCTACAGCAGGACACTCACTCATCCTGTTATGCTAAACAGTTTCAAAAAGTATCATGTGTTTTTTGTTGTTGTTGTTGAGGGGCTAAAGTCTTCTCCACACTCTTCACCTTTAACCTTTCAGTTAGCAGTGATGGTCAGGAATCCCTTTACCACTGCTAAACAAGTCAAGACCATTTTGAAAGCTCGCAGTGGTTGTCTGCTGCATCGAGTAATGAGTAACTTTGAGTTTTGATCAAAACATTTACCAGTGCATTAAGAGTCACATGCCAACTCCTGACAGTCAATAAAAAAACAAAACAAACTTCTTCAATTTTGCAGTTTCAGCTGCACTTTGTTTTACAACAACTCTAATTGAGTCTGGTCAGACATTTGCTGGTAGTTTAAATGTTGGTGAAAATAAATGCAAGTTACAACTGGAAAACTTAAAGAAGAATAAAATCACTTTAAGAAGCTCAAATATATTTGAGCAATATATATTTTTTTACTGGTTCAAGTTTCCTTTTCTAACGTGAGGTGTGAGTTAGTCAACCCATGAACCATCTGGCTGATTTTCAGAGTGTTTTATCTTCTACTTTCTGTGTGGAGTGAGAAGCATTAACTGTGTGTGATGCATTTACACTATTCTGACATCCAGTTGTTACTGAACAGATATTTGGCAAACTTAAATAAATAAGAAATGGGTTCACATGTTTGAATTTATTATGCAAGTAGCTTCTTTGTAAAAATATGCAATCCAAAGAAAAATAAAGTGGAAAAAATAGTTGAAAGGTTGAATCAGATTCATGGCAATGAGGAATGCATAGAAACTTATCAATTCCACACATTTCCATGCAAAATTACTAACAAAAATACTTTATGCTAATCATTCTGTAAGAATCGGACTAATATAATCTGGAATTCTATCAGAATGCAACAAAAAGAAGTTCAGCCTTTAGCTTCTACTTTTTAAAATTCACCTCTAGGTGGTGCTAATTTATTAATTTTATCACCTGTCCTATCCCTGATTTCCAGGCGAGTCAGGACAAAGCCCCAGTACTGCTCTGGCTGCAAGGTGGACCTGGTGGCACCTCCATGTTCGGTCTCTTTGTGGAACACGGACCTTATGTGGTGTACAAGAACATGACTGGTAATACATGGTCTGCCAGAGACGAGCAGCAGATGTGGTAATGCTCTGTTTGACAGTTTTTGTTAGTCTCAGTCTTTCTCTGTCTTTGCAGTTGGTTTAAGGGATTACGCATGGACGAGCAGATATTCAGTTTTGTACATTGACAATCCGGTATTTATTTTCCTTCCCTTAAAAATAAAAAATAATAATCAAACAAATACATAGGTGAAATAGAGCTTTAACAATAGTATATATTTGTTTTAGGTTGGAACAGGTTTCAGCTTTACTGATGACGACAGAGGCTTTGCTCAGAACCAAGATGATGTTGGCAGAGATCTGTACAGGTCTGCTTTCCTGCTCAGCTATTGATTCTCATTTCTTTGAGGTTTTTGCACTTTATTTGCCTCTAATTTATCACTTTCTCTTCCTTTTAAAAGTGCTTTAACACAGTTCTTCCAACTCTTTCCTGAGTATCAGTCCAATGAGTTTTATGCAACTGGGGAGGTAAGTTTTGCCTTTCGATCTTTTCACATTAAACCCCTTGAATTAGTTTCATTATGCAAATATCTATAAATCCAGATTGCAATTACCACTGTACAGTTTCAGTAAGCTGTAAATACACTCAAATACACTCACGATTTTCAAACTAGAATAATACATTCAAATATACAGAAAACATTTGAATATGTGTTCCTTACCAAGTTGCAGAAAACTTCTGGCATATTTCTAACGGGCTGTTTAAACATTTTTTGTTGTTGCTGTCTAAACTGGATTGGCTAAAGCTGGAATTTTGTAAATACATAAGCGGCTCAGACTGAGGTTAGATGTGGTCTTCACTTTGTATTTTTGCTTTTATTTCTGTAGTCATATGCAGGAAAATATGTTCCTGCCATTTCCTATTACATCCACAAAAACAACCCCACCGCAAAGGTGAAGATCAACTTCAAGGGCATGGCTATTGGTGACGGACTTTGTGATCCAGAACTGGTTGGTATCATGCAAACATTTGAATCTGTGATGTCCCTTCAGATGTGGCATGATACATTTTATTTCCCCGTATCTACATTTTCCAGATGTATTGACGTTGCATGTTCGCTCTCAGCTCTCTGTTTGTTCTCTCCCTATCAGATGCTGGGTGGTTATGGAGAGTTCATGTATCAGACAGGAATGATAGACAAACTCCAAAAACAGTACGTGGACAAGCAGACGGACCTCGGCGTGGAACTCATCCAGCAGCAGAAATGGGTGGAGGCTTTTAAGGTAGAACCCAGGATACTTCATGTTGGTCATCTTTGATTTGGGTTAACTATTAATCATCCCATGATGGTAAACTATTTCCTTTTCTAACTTTAGGTTTTTGACTCTTTGCTGAATGGAGACGTGGATCCGTATCCGTCCTTTTTCCAAAATGCTACAGGCTGCACCAACTATTTTAACTACATGACATGCCAGGTAGTCTGAAATCAGAGCTGCTGTCAGGTTTTTGAAAACTTTTCAACGGTTTCATACATCATCACTGTGTTCTTCATGTTTGTTTGTTTTTTTTCATAGGAACCTGAAGACCAGGAGTACTTCTCCCAGTTTGTGACCCTGCCAGATGTGCGGAGAGCCATCCACGTGGGTAACCTGACCTTCCATGACGGCTCTGAGGTGGAGAAGCACCTACTGCAGGATGTCATGAAGAGCATCAAACCATGGTTGGGGATTCTGATGGACAACTATAGGGTAAAACACAACAGAGATATCATTCAAAAGAATCTTTAACTTTCTCAAATTAAAGTCTTAAAAAACAAATGTGGCACATGTACAGGTCCTAATCTACAGCGGTCAGCTGGATGTGATTGTAGCAGCTCCTCTGACTGAGAGGTTTCTACCGACTGTCAACTGGAGCGGAGCCGCCGAGTATAAAACCGCTCCACGGTTCCACTGGAAGCTTCAGCCCAGCGACACCGAGGTGGCAGGTTATGTCAGACAAGTCGGAGAGTTTTTCCAGGTGAGCAGACGTGAAGGGCAGGCGCCACACATGCTACATGCAGATGAGCCGACATTTGAATAATCCTCTTCCCCGTCCAGGTCATCATCAGAGGAGGAGGACACATCCTGCCTTACGACCAGCCGGCGAGGTCCTTTGACATGATCGACAGATTCTTGTCAACACAGGGCTGGTTGTGAAATGGTGTTAATATGGGCTTATAGAACACACTGATTGACTTGTGTTGATTTTAAAGACCTTTGATTGTCACAACAAATGTAACTGTTTCTGTATATAGTTTTGCAACAGTTCAAAAGAAAAGTATTTTTTTTCTTTAAATTGATCACTCCCAATGAATTCATTACAATTTCTCATCGACTTGAATTCAGTTGAGAATTTTGTTTTGCTTTTCTTTTTTTACACAGATCAATTTAAAATGTTCTTTTGTTTTTCTAAAAATAAAAGTGGCTTGTTTTACTAGTTTTCAATGTTTTGGTTTAGAATTTTACAATATTGGTAATTTTGAAAATGCACACAAGAGGTCGCTGTAATTCAGTGAATTGCAACTGCAGACAAATAAAAAAAAATTAAAAAAAATTCTGATCACATCATGGTCAATGATGGTGACTTTTTGTGAAAACAGTTAAATCTTTGATTAATTTTAATTTGAGAGATTGTTGAATAAATTGCTAAAATATGTAACATGTTTGACAGATGAATTTGTGACATCATAAATATTTTCAGCCTGCCTTGTTTTCACAATTATTTGAAAAAGCAGTATGAATTTCTAATTTAAAAGATTAGAAAATACATTGTTCATTGAAACTTCAACTTTTAACTGGTAACACTGCAAGAAAAACATGCCTATAATAGTTACAAATATCACACCATATCTGATGAGACACATTCACATTTCCTTCTAAAGCATTCTTGTAGAAAACAAACTAAAATTGTGATGTTTTTGGAGAGTTTTTCTCCAGCTTTTAGGCTTTCCAGATCTTAAACTTTTCATCCTTTTGAATTGATACAAATTTATAGATGGCTACTTTATTTTGGTTTGAAACATTAACAGTTTTTTTTCCCCAAGAAAAATTTAAATATTTGGTAATCAAAATAAGCCTACACATCCAGGTTTGACCAACTCATTTGTGTTATTTTTTTTATTTTCTTACATTAATTTGTACTTTGAGGTAAAGTAAAACTATTCCTAAATGAAGAGTCTCAGTTCAATTTAGAGAGTAGTTATTTTCAATGAAAAGGGGTCATTGATGACATTCTGAAAATAAAGATTTATTTAAGAGATTAAATTCACCCAGAGTTCTTAAAAATCAGCAACATAGCCTTTTATTTATTGCTATAAA
Source organism: Poeciliopsis retropinna (assembly GCA_010277075.1). Lineage (NCBI taxonomy): Eukaryota > Metazoa > Chordata > Actinopteri > Cyprinodontiformes > Poeciliidae > Poeciliopsis > Poeciliopsis retropinna. The sequence goes on along the minus strand of VMRM01000007.1, from coordinate 15,370,043 downwards.
TAGGGTCAAATACCAACTTAAAGACCACGCAACTGGGATCTGCAATTTTATGTTTTACAAAGCTTACATTGTGCACAACAGACAGTCGCTAATTCTTCACATGCCCATAAGAAACAAATAATTTGGACAAAACTTATTTTGCCCCTAACTGCTTCTGCCAGTTCTTATGGGAACAGGACTGTGGGTGGTGAGCCATATTGTCCTTGATACATTTTTAAAGTCTAAAATGAAGGTACCTGGAGCATTTTTTGAACAAATAAGTTAAAAAATGGAAACATTTCTGCAGGGATGTTAATGTGGTTGTATGTGATGGTAACTGGCAAACTGCGTCTATGTGCATGAATCTGGCATGCATGCACTGACGTTAACTGCCATGTTATTTCATCAGGCATCTATCAAGCTGTCTAGACAGCTTAATAATTAATGAGCATTCTAAACCTTTAAAGCATCTAACTATTTAATGAGCTGTTATTTTTCAAGGACAGTTGATCATATCACCTTTAACAGGATTACATGCGCATACACACACCAAAAATCAATTTCCACACAAGTGACTCTAAACCACAGAAAGTACTAAATCGTATGTTACAGAACAAGTGCTTTATTTTCATACCGTAATGTAACTGCAATGATATTAAATGTCTGTACAAATGCAAAAATAAAACAGAGGCAACATAATTACAGACACAAACACACAAAATGTTGTACAAAGTTATGCAGGCAAGAATGGATTCGTCAGTTCATTTCATATAAACAAGTTTTTAAGCGCTGGAACGAGTCTCCATGTTTAGGCGTTCAACAAAAGGCAACGAGTGCTATGAAAACATTATTTACAAACGTACCACACATTTCATACTCCCTTCAAAAAGAAAGGTGGTGTCAATACATGTACATGATTATAGAAATTAATGATATGTACAATATTTATATATTTAAATTTCAAATAATACAGTCACAACATCATCAATATGATGTTGCACACAGATATGCACACGTTGTACTTCCATCTGACCGTTTTGTTTGCCGAAAGAGTAACAAATGTTTTTTTCTCTGCAATAAATTCAAATTCAGAGCCAAAGAGAGTAAAGTTATATACAACTACAATGTCTAATGATTCCAGTTAAAGTATTCTGAGGTCATTAACATTTTTTTTTTTTTCATGCAAAAGATTAATTCGGAATGGTAACTCAGACATCATCTCCGTCATTAGTTTTACAAACTAAAAATAAGGCAAGCTTCCAGTCAGAGGGGTGGTACAACAAAGCCCTTTTTAAGAGAATTTCTCTCACTCTTCATCACTCATACTGAGCTGCACATGCAGGCTCCGACATCAAGAGACTGCATAAAAGCTACATTTTTCCCAACCCTTCAACAGCCTAGCATGAATGGGAAGAAAATCTTTTTTTGAAAACAACAAGAGCACAAGTTAAACGGCGTGACATCCATACCGACACTTTAGATCTCCTTGTGATGCAAGGCAGGCATGGCCTCTCAAAAAAAAAAAAAGAAAGAAAAAGGCAAAACACTCTACGGTTTTCTCGCTGGTGTGTGAAGATGGGAGATCGCTGAGAATTACTCTGACCTTTTAATATGGCTATTCTACCCTCTGTCACATCAGAGGACAAAAGTGCATAGACAACTCTGTGATCGCTCCACCTGCCAGTGGAATGTATTTCACCCATGTTGCTGCAAAACACAGTGCATCATGGTCTGCATGCAATTCAACTGACATTTCTGGTCATTCAAGAGAGGAGATAAAGACAAGATGTGGTTGATGTGAGAAGTTTTGAGGTCGGCAGGGGACAGAAAAGGGCAGAAATAGAGAATTGCAAACAACTATTTAACACATCAATGTTTTTCTCAGTACATAGATTTCTAGTGAGGCTACTGCCCTGAAATGAATGCCAAATGTCAGTGACAAACTCAGTAATATAACAAACAAAATCAAACAAATGTGTCACAGGAAATAAGTATTTTACACTTTAAAAGTATTTCAAAAGGACAAGAAAGAGAAGAACAAACACTAAAATCTGGCAGTATTTAGAAAAACAAAAATCCTGCACCCCATTAGCTGACTAATAGTATTTAATTGTTGGGTTAAAAGAAATGTTTCTTATTACTAAGAAATCATGCATTAAGTATCTTATGACAAGTAAAAGCAAAAAAAAAATCTCTCATAACCGACACAAACTGATTGCAGCAAAATATGCTGGTAGTTTTTGGTTAAAGAGAGGTTTCTGGATTTCTGTGAGCACAGTTAGGGTCACAAACAGGTGTTCCTTGCAAAGTCTCTGACAGATGAGACAAGAAAAATTGCTTAGAAGAGCCGAGGACTACTTGCAGAGTTCTTAAGAAATACTTGGAATTAGGCTCTACGCATTCACTGTGCAAGACTCCACTCTGCTCAGCTTAAGAACAAAAATAACAGTTTGAGTGTCATTGTCCACACCATATTTGGGGAACGAATTAAGAATTACACTATCCCAAAATATGACACTAACATTGAGGTTAGAAAGTAATTTAATACTGGCAGGCTTAATGCAATAGAAAGATGAATAGAAATATGTAAAGGGGCATATTTATAACTAATCTGAAGGTGAAATGAAGATAAGTTTTTAGACAAGACATTGTTCCCAAACAAACAGCCAAGGAAACTGACTTAGTTAAAAAAAAGAAAACACAGTTGAATGGCCCAGTCAATCATCCGACTGGAATCCAATTAAAAATCTTTGGAAGGAACAAAAGATCATAGTGCACAGAGGAGGGTTGCAGAGAAATCAAGAACTGGAACAGGTATGAAGACTGACAGATCAGAATCAAACCTAACCAACTAATGTGTCTTCAATACTAATTCCCTGTGACATTTCACACCATAACACAAGCTCTGGCATAACTTGGATTTATTTTCTCTATGTGTAGATACTCCCTGGGTAGTTACAGACATGCAGTATGACCGTCATGAGAAAAACATAAATATGCTCAATACTTATTCACCTGTAGAAAAATCTATCTCTAATATGCATCAAACATAAACAATTAAAGTAGTGACACAATAAAGCATTTTTTTCAAAGTTGTCTAACGTAAGCAAACAAAGATTTAAAAAAAAAAAGATTCAGGCACATTGTGATAACTTGGAAAGTACACCAAGAAAGAAATGCTTAAAGGCTGTCTGTTCCCCAACGGAAAGAAATTTCCCAAATTCTCCTGTTTTCTCACAAGCTTCTCTCTTTTTCTGCTCTAACTGAACTTTGTTCTGCACAGAAAAGAAGGTAAAAGATTACTATACAGTACTCGCATGCATTCGCACAATCAAACATAAATTTCATATGGAACTTAAATCCAAACACTCGACACAGACAAATAAAAGTCTTCAACGATTAAAGCTTGAGTTGGTCCTGCAGAGCATAGGAGTTGGTCTCAACCCCTGAGCTGCCTCACCGGGATCACAGTGTTCAGTTCTGTAGCTGACACAACATCAAATGTTTTGGTCACTCTGATCATAATGCGGGGATACAGTAAAGGAGATAATCAACACTGCTATGTATTGCTTCCATTTGTACGCAAGGTGTCATCACTGTCATGCAGATTATAATAAAGCTCATTAAGACTTATAGTGACAGAGTGAATGCTAACAGTCATACCAGCTTTAAGTCTTTACAAAGGTATAGCGCCAGTTTGACTCGGATTCTGTGTCAAACACACAATACCAAAGTCCACCTGTCTGTCTTGCACAGGTAATGATTTGACTTCTTATTCAGTCCGTTATGCATACAAAATCTAAGACATGATTCTGGGGAAGATAATCAGATGCTTTTTGGCTCCTTTCTCTGGTTCCACAGCCACCTTAGTCAGCTTTGTACCGTAAGAAACTAGAAAAACTTCCAAAACTGCTGTTGGTGATCAGCAACAACCTTTCTTTCAGCCAATTGCACAAAAAAGCAGACAGAAAAACAAGACTGAGCAAACCACAGAGCCACTGCGCGTTAATAGGGTTGGTCTATAAAAATATACTGTAGCTACTGTATAAAGAGCAGCCGCGCTGTCTTTTGAGGTTTTCTCCTAGTAGAGTGGGGTGTGGTGGGGGGGCAGCATGTGCAGCTGGTAACCCTCAGAAAAGAAGAAAGGGAGCTGATAAAATGATACTCTCCAGTCCCTAGTGGATGGGGTTAATGTCTGTGCGGTGGTTAGCCTGTCCGTGCACAGTGCCGCCCCCTACAGTCGTGGTGGAGGTGGTGATGGTGTTGTGCTGGATGACTTGCTGCTGCTGGGAGCATGCTGGGGTAGGACTGCCTGCCGGACTGCTCTCTGGACCTGAGGACACAGCAGAGACATCACTAAAGATAGTTATATGTGTAAGTTTTACAACAAAAAACCTTGCTAGAATACAAAAATAAACACAAACCATTTCATAATAGTAAAGAAAGAAGCAATTTATTGATAAAAAAAAATAATTTTAATATACAAATATTTCTTTAGTACATGTAACATTCCAAAAACAAAAATAGGGTAGGACAGATACTGTAAATTGAATCAGTTAAGCCAGTAAACATGCTGATGAGTTGTAAACACATTGAAGATGACATCTGCACACAAGCTAGACTCATCAATGAAAGCCATTCCTGCCCTGTCTGGGATGCGGCTTTCGCCTGCATAAAAGAGCCATTCAGCCATTGGGGATGTGAGCCTTATTTTCCTCTGCTAGCACAGGGAGGTGCCTCATCCCATTTACATGAAAACGTCACTTGAGTCCGTATCAAAGGGTGGAGCTCTGATGTCATGTGAAGCTGAGCTGAAGCGCAATCCGAAAAGTCACAATGGTTGTGGGCATTGGTAAGATTTTGCCAATTTGTAGTCTGTCGGGGTTTTCTCATGTTGACTCCCTGTGCAAAGTGCAGCTGTTGAATGGAAAATTTAGTCTCTCCGAAGATTTAGACGACCAACTCCCAATCCGGGCGGGCTACCAGAGTGTGCAACACCCTGGTGCGAAAGAAAGAGTCCTGCGGCGAGCGTGTGACCTGAATACCAGCACATCAGAGCAAAGAGTCCTGGCAGACACCTTAGAGTTACGTCTGCAGGGCTAAGGCACATCAGGGAAGGTGTAGTTTTGGTCATATTCCAAAATGTGTGTGTGCATGGGGTTCATCTGTGTTTATGTTTTGGGCTACTCACTGAGGTAACCTTGGGACTCTTTCTGCATAGTGGTGATGGGGCAGTCCTTGTGTGTGAGCAGAAGCTGCTTGAGTTGGGTCACCTCATTCTTTAGCATGGTTACTTCATTCTGAAAAAAAAAAAAAAAGAAAAAAAAAAAAAAAAAGAGTTTTTAGTAGTGGTAACCAAGGAATACAATTTACTATGATTTACAGTGCCTTGCAAAAGTATTAATATGTATCTGACAGACCAACACAAAGTACCTATCAGATAAGTTATCTATTAGTCATTAAATCATCAAGTCTGGGCTTAATGACAGAGCGGCAAGAAAAAGGCAATTCTTGCAAACAAAAAGTAATGTTTTCTGTCTGGCACAAACCAATGCAAGGGATACAAATAACATGCATAACAAGATTATCATATAAAATGAGATCAAATGTAACTGTTTGATCTCAAAAAGGATCACGCTGTGAGGATACTTTTTATCAACCGGCACGTTAAATTCAGTGTGATGGTCAGAGTTACAACTTCAGCAGATGGATGGAGCTTATTACAAGGCAGCCCTGTGGGAGGAGCTTTAGAGACTACAAAGGATTTGGAGCTGGTAGCAGGACAACAACCCCGATCATATAACCAGAGCTATGACGGACTGGTTTAGATCACAGCCTGTTCATGTGTCTGAGTGACCTTACCGTGACTTGAAAATTGCTTCCCGCAGATGTTCACCATCCAAGCTGACTGAGATTCAGTTGTTTAACAAAGAAGAATGCACACGTCTCTGTCTGAAAAGCTAGGTCCACAAGATGGCTCTACGAAGTGCACATCTGCTGCATATCACACCTTTCAGGTCTTATTTAAACAAATTCCTGGATATGTACAGTTTTCCTTCCGCTCCATGGCTGTGTTTTACTTTGTGTTGGTCTTCCACATAAAATAGCAAATGAATGAAATTAAGTTTGTGCTTGTACCATGAAAAATGTAATAAAGTTCAAAGGATGTGACTATTTTGCAAGGCACTGGAGCACACAGCTTAGAACTTCACACTTGAACACATGAATAAATGTAGAGTTTCATCTTTATACCTGAAGCTGCATGTTAGTCTGAGTGAGCTCTTCAGCTTTTTTCTCCAAGGACATCACCCACACTTTTCTCTTCTGCCTGCACCTTGTCGCAGCCGCTCTGTTTCGCTCCAGGAACTTTCGCCGTCGTTCGTCCGGATCCTCGTCCACTACCCGTCTGCGTCGCCCGCCGCTGGCTGGGGGGGACTGCAGCGTCTGCGTGGGCTGCATCTGCTGGGTTGCAGGTGACATCTGAAACAGACGGCACATGGGATGATCATTATTGGGATCTCCGGGATGACACAGCGTCTGTCTGCGTAATGTGCAACCTCTCTGGCATCTGGAAAACAGCCCGTAAGCTGTCTGCTGTCACCGCTGCGCTTGTCTCAAAGCAGCTTGTGTGTAAACATCTATACATTATCTCGCCCTTGTTTTTTAATGCCTAGCACCTTCCCCAAAAACAACATCTGTTTGCAGCACGTGCCTTAGGAGCCGGGCTGCATGCGTCAGAAGTGAAAGACTGAGTGGGTGACTGGGTTGATTCACCAGAGTTGCCCACCTTGTTAAAGAGGTGTCAGGAGGCAGTTTTCCAACGCCCACTTCCACTCAGACTAACACCAGCAGACATAGTGAAAAGGCCCGTTTCTAAAAACGTACATGCTCTGACAGATCTTGACGTCTCCTTGGCAAACTCAAGTGTTTTCAGTCTTCAGATCATTACCATTTTTATGAGAACCATGGAAAACACACAAGCTGCTTTAATGGCAGCTGTGCATACAGAACGGGTTGCTCTAATGCCTTAATGCTACATCTGGAACATACAATGAGTTGCATTTCTTCTAGTCTGACTGTGCTTTATCCAAAAGACTGACACTGCAAATAACGGCAACAGTACGAGGAGAAAGTCGCAATGTGTAAGCATCAGTTTCAAATTAAACCACATCCATTCACAGATGATAACTTCCAGGATTCTAATCAGTGGTTGCAGCGAAAACATCGGGACTAGCGTCTATAGCACTCCTCTTGCACCAGGGGTTCTCATGTGGCCGCATGTCTACAGCTCATTGGTGCAGGATGAGGTGAGAGTAAATTTCCAACATACATTTGTGAGCATCTTTAATGACCACCACTTTATGACTTCCACTCTAAGCAATGCCCTCATGACAGGCATCAAGCTCTGACCTGCAGCTGACCAACCTGAGAAGAAAAGCGTTTTCTGAAAAGCGTGCCAGGAAACTAGCTGGCATTGAGGATGCAAGTGGGGGGGAAATGGGTTTGTCCACTAACCTTCTAATTTTAAGCATCATTTCAGCAATGCTTGAGCATTAAACCACTAATAGCTTCTTCCAAAACTACACAAAGGGCTACTGAAACATTGCCCTCTATTAGTCAGTGACTTCTCACTGAGCGGGAGATTTAATGTGTTATGAAACATGCGGCTTTGCCTTGGAACTCAAGCCCTGGGAATTGGCTTCTCTTACCTGCGAGTGCATAGGAGGGTGCGGTGATGTCTGGTGTGGGTGCCCGGGCAGGAGGTGAGGATTGTGGGAGTTGTGATGAGGGTTGTGTCCCTGTGGGTGGTGGTGTGTGCCCTGCCCGTGGCCCTGGCTGTGGTGGTGGTGTCCGTGGTGCTGGTACGTGTGGGGAGGTGCTTGGAGGTGCTGGTGCGGGTGCGAGTGCATGTGATGATGGTTGCCCTGCTCCTGTCTTGTTGACATCATCTCCATCATGTGGCCCATGGAGTTCATGTTGCCGTTGGGGATGGCACCAGGGTGGTGGGAGAGGGCAGCTTTCAGCCTCTGCGTGGAGAAAAGAGATGTACACATTTAATTTTGTGTTTTCAGTGTGGCTGAGTGGTGCCACAGTGTTGCATTGCAGCAAGAACATCTCAGATCTGAAAACCAGCTTGCGCTCTTTTTTATTTAATTTTTTTTTTTTTTTTTTGCATTATTTTGTACAAATGCCTTCTGTCCACAGTCTAATTTGCAAACGCAATTCTTGGTTGGACCTTTTTTTAAAGATTAGAATCACGGATGCAAGTCTGGAGTATTTTTCTTCATTTTTACCCATTCTTCTTTGCAATACATCTCAAGCTCACTGTGACTGGGTGGAGAATTATTTGTACATATACATTTTTCAAGCCATTGCCATAGATTCCTGTGATACTATTTTATAGCTTATAAAAATGTACAACCTTTCATGAGGTACAAATCTCTTTCTCAAGCACTGCTTTGTTGTGCACTGATTAAGAGGTAGAGAGCGTTTGCTGAAGATGACAAGACAAGTGGCTTCATAAATCCATATGTCAGGTGAACAAATCAAAACCACTTAGCCTGTCCTCGCTCTCCCCTTCACTCCTGTCATTCCTGCTCTGCACCTTTTCCAAATGTCCTCATACCAATCCTCCCTCTTCATATTCCCAATAGACTATTTTTCCATGAGCCTGGATTCTGCCTGCTGAGGTGAACCTGCTGGTGAGGTGCGAATGTCAGACTGTTGACCCAGCTAAAGGAATGTTTGTTGCTTTAGCTGTGAGGTCTACTTAGCCCTGGCTGAGTCTGATGAGCGAGACCTGAGGGAGACTCAGTAAAGGTACAGTTGTGTTCCTCATGTTTACCAAATGCCCCGTCTGCTCTGCTCTGTTTTTCTGGGCATCACATGAGGAAAAACACAGATGTGAAAATAAAAAAAATATATATAAAATAAAATAAAAAAGTGACATATGTAGATTTGAATGGCATCTAAACTTTAATATAAATATTTATAATTATATACTATGTCCCAGTCACAATGTTACCAGCAAAAATGCAACGAAAGACATTCCTTCCTAGGCTACTGTTATGAATTCCACTTTTTTCCTTTTTTTTTTTTTTTTTTTTTTTTTTTATAAACTCTTTCCCAGTGCTCTCATTTCTCTCAGTGATCCCCTCCCCCCCTCCCCCCAACCAGCTGCTGCTAGTGAGTCCACGCTTGGTGCAAGGCTCCATATCTTTTAACAACCTTCACATTCATGATTCCCATCGGGAATGGCATCCAGCTGGCTCCGCTCACGATGCTAAGACATGGCCGAAGCAAAAACATCAGCTCTGCGCTCCTCGCTCACACTGCCTTAAGAGCGCACAAAAGTTTTTTTACAAGCAGAGCAGAGGAAGAGTCAAGTAAATCACCTTTTAAAAGACAAAAAAAAAAAAAAAAACCCAGCATAGAAGAGCACATCGGTAGGGTTGCACCTAAGCTACCTAAGGGGTAGCTTAGGTGTATTTATGTATTTTTAAGAATATGTACAATTAGTTTAGTTCTCATTACCTTGTTTCTGGTAAAGGGAGCGATACAGAGGGTTGCACGTGAAACCAGCAGAGTGAAATTATGACCTTGCAGAGCCTGTTTCAGCTAACTATGGTTTCTGTTTGGCATACCAGGAGATGTCACACATTGTGACACAAGTTTCATTTCTGCAGCTTTATCTTTTGCATCTTATAAGTGTTTGTTTTAAAAAGGGCTTATGCAGAAATAACAAATCCAAACCCCATCTCAGACTCCCACTTTGTTAACTCCCGTCAACGCAGCCTCATAAGTATCACGCGTCGCAGCCCTTCCTTTTTGTGACCAATGAGATAGTTGTCAAAATATCACAAAAGCTAAACACACTGCGGGATGTACACAAAGCCTGCAGCTCGCTGTGGCAGTACAGTCATACTGAGAATCTCAGTGGTGTAGTAATAGAAAGGCCTTTATGTCTACTAACAGATCATCTCGCGCCCTGTATGTGTTAAAAGTGAATAGTGATCCAAATATAAGATTAAAAAAAAAAACAGGAGTAACAGAAAGGAAGTTGAAATCCAACTTCAACAAAAGTTGAAAGGCTTACTTATCAGTTGCAGTCATCATTATTGTGATACAAAATGAATTCACAGCTTGGACTAAACACCTTGTCAGTGTGCGTCCGAAAGTGTTCAAAAAGAAAGCCAATCAGGGTTATACAAAGTTTCGCCACTCAAAGAGCAGGAAACCAGTTCATAGCACATTGACCTTGCAGTCCACACAAAAGCCCAGAAGATGCTCATTCAGGCAAGAGTAAAGGAGGGAAGTGAAATGCAACAGTGGAAGAGAAAGAGACCAGAGGTAAGGAGAGATTAGACGGTTTCCCATGTCTCTTCCTCGAACACGATCAGTCCGGGACAACGGGTCGCTCATTTATCAGCGTCTCCGGGAGGTTTCCAGCTGGCAGTGGATCATTGTGTGCTTGTTAACTGAATTAGCCTAAATTCAGAGAGGCCAGCGGGTGTCAAAGCACAGAGGCGAGGCAGAGAGCCGAGGGGCGGCTGCGGAAGTTGTAGGATGCGTTACGAACACAAAGCACCAAATTAACCAAAAATATTGCTGAAAGTAAAATATTTATAGGGCGCAGTCAAATGAAGAAATAACTACTTCAAAATATAACTACATGAAATAAAATCATTCTTGTTTCATGGTAAGAGTAGGCGCTCGGGTAAAAAAAAATGTTAAAGTGAAAATTAAAATCCTAGTAATCCTATGTCAAAACACAACTAAAGGGATAGTTGAAGATTTTTTTGGAGAGGTAATTTTGGAAGCAGTTAAAATCTTACTTGCAATAGATAACGCTCTTACTGTCTATGTTTTAACATTAACACAAGTTAATTTCTGAAGCTTCACAGTTAGTTTGAGAAGGGTTAAGAGCAATTACATCTTAAGCAACCCGGGTCTCAATAAACATGTTAAAAGTTGATCTGAAAGTTACTTTATTTAAATTTTAAGGGTTTGACCAGTTTGTATCGCATGACTTATTTTCTGGGAAATGCTGATGGTTGGAGGTAGAACCCCCCTATTTCTGTGTGGAACCCATACTGAGAATGTACAACAATCAAAACTGTGCTCTTTTAATTAGATTTTAATGACAAAATAACCCAGAAAAGAAAAACACAGAGCATGCAAGCTAAAGGAAAATTTCTGAAGCTGTGATACTTTCATTCAGACCATTAGACTCAATGCCAACTCTAATATTATCATATCAGCCTTTTCTGTTTGAGGGCATATTTTGCACATATTTTGAGAAAGTGAGTCCTGCAATCATCAATATTGTCATTTTTGAGGCAATAACATATGACAGACTTTACTGCTAATGCAACATCTAACAACATATGAGCAGTAGAATTTAAGAATAATGGCAAAGTCACAAATTGAGTTAAAAGAAGGCCTTACCGTGACAGCAAGTCTACCCCTGAAGCTACCTCTGCACAAGTGTCAGCTCTTCCTCCATCTGGAGTTAAGTCGTGTTCAGCCAAAACTTTAAGCCTTTGTATCCAGAACCACAGTGACGCAACTAAGGGACGTTAGCAGAGTGATGATGAGCAGGCTGTGACTCTCAAACACCTTCATCAGCTCCCTAATGACTTTTTAACACAAGGTTGTATTTCCCCAGACTCTGCTGAGCACAGGAACCTAACCACCATGTGCATTTTACTTTAATAACACACACACGCACACACACGCATGCATACATTTACATTTCTCTTGCAGCAACATAGCCGTCCCAGAAAACAGTCATTAAAAGAGTGCAGGTGTTAGCCTGTGGCAGCGCGGACTTCTTGCAGGTAAGATGGCATGCAGCGCTTCCCACCACTGTCTGCCAAGCTGCTGCAGGAAAATGGAAAACAAAGCTAAAAGACAAAAATATGGGGTTTATGTGACACCATAAAGACTCGGTCGGCTCTTTTCCTCGTAATTCTATCAGACAGAAGCATAAATACATGCGTTTGACAGAACATTTCGTGCATTCTGAGTGTGCTAAAAGTAGTGGCGGGTATTGATTTTTTTTTTTAAATCCCTGATTCAGCTGGCTTTTTGCACAGAAGGAAGCTATCTTCTCGCAGACCTCTGCCCTCTGACTCCCAACTCCCACTCTGTTGTTTTAGGCTGCTCACATTTATGTGATTTCAGTGATACCAGGTGATTGTCCATTAATGATATTTATTAATAGCTGCTTCCTCTCTGACACGACAGGCCTCTGAGTGATGTCCCTGGGAGTGCTCTGGGCACCTCCTGAGAACACACCAGGGTTTCTCTTTCACCAGATGACTTCATATCTATTAACCCTGGGAGGAGAAAGCAGGAGCATGGAGCAGGTACAAAAAGGGAGGGGACCACGCCTATCTGGGGATGGGTAAATCAAAGCTAGTAAGGTCGGGGTGAGCACTTTTATTCCCCTTAAAAGTGGAGCGGTGCGCTATCTGGCGCCTTACCAAAGGTTGGAAAGATTGAACCAGTCTGTGGTGTCACAGTTTAACGACAAAAAGATCAAAGTTTTAAATGGAGATCTTACTCTTCCCATAAAAACAGCCCAGATAAATACTGAAGCTTCTGTATACCTCTGTTCGCTCTTCGTGAACACATGACTGGTTCAAAATGTGAGCACAAAGTATTTCCAACGGGTTTAGCGAAATCCCATCTATTTCTGATCCCTGAATGCATCATGAAACCTGGTAGCTAAGATCAACAGGTACAGTTATACCTTCATGCAGCAGCTGTCTCCAGAGCTTTTGGCCACGAACAACAGGCTCCTGGCTTTTATACCTTCGTCTGAGACAGAATTGAGGCAGTCCAGTTTTTATTTTAAACAGAAAGAGGTCCAGCAGATCAAATCTATCATTGGTAACAGAAAAGTAGTGAACACTTCACCTACATCCCTAAAAATACAAATTTGAGACTAAAAACAACAGTAAAGAGAAAAGCTTGTGTGAAACATGATGAAACACTTTAAAGTTTTAATTGAAAATCAGGGATCATTGCACCAAACATTAACCTTTCAACTCTTCTAAGTTCTAAATTACAAAAATAAATATTATGAACATTTTTAATTGCATTGACATCTGAAAAAACTGTATTTTTGTTGTTTTTACAGGGTTTTTTTTATTATTTCTGTGATGAAACCCTCATAATGTCAACATAATTACTTAAAATTTGGGATTAATATCAAAAGTTCACTTATTTCACTCATCCCTACAAATAGGGAAATAAGAGGAACTAAAAATATTGCTATGGTCTCCTGACTTGTTTCAGAGTTGTGTCACAGCGCATTATGGCTCTCTAAGTCGTAATCTAAACTAAACATGCTGTATTCAAACTCGGGGGTTTGGTTTAAGGCTCCTGCTCCATCCTCTGTGCTTTCACCACCAGTTACCCACCAGTGCCTGCCAGCAAATCCCACTTTCTGTCCCCTAAAACTCCACAACCCCATTAGTTCAATTTTATTAGATTTCCCTCTCGCCCAGAAAGCCAGTAACACCTCCCCTCCCCTGTTCTCCTCTGTCTTTCTCACACACACACATGCACCTCTTCCCTGTTTCAACCCCACTCCCCCCCCTCTCTGCAGCCTCCCACCCTCTCTGTCTGCTTGCCAAGAGCTGGGGACTGTTAAACTGATTTCCTCGGGGAACGTCGAGGCAGACAGTCTGATGGGAGCGTCGGGCTGCACTGTCGCCCTTCCTCTCCTCGCTCAGGGTTCTGGGCCAAGCCGAACCGAACAGAGCCTCCTTGTGGTTCCAGACACAGACAGGGGAGATGGACGTAGCCTGGCTATCCTGCCAGGGTCAGACTCTCTGGTGGTGCTCCGAGAAACCGGGGCGGTACAGGGCGCGCTGAGACACACACACCCTCAGAGGAGGCATGCTCCAAAGCATGCGCTCAACTCCTGGCAGCTTCTGCACCCTGTCAAGTTAATGGATGGGCCTCTGACTCCAGTCTGCATATCCCCACTGTTCCCACTCATGTAAAGGCCCTGCACCAGTGCAGCCCACATGGTTATCACTACACCTCGCTGTCACGCTGCTGAATACAGGGAATGGCCCAAACTGACAGAAAAAGAAAAGCGCAAACACATGTCTAAATACTAACATGTTGCGAGATCAGAGAGAACCCATCAGTTGTCACAACTGTCATGTGAAATGTGAAGACTTTAATGAGACCAACTTGAACATGCTCATAGCAATTTTAAGGTTTTCAGGTTTTGTCTTAAAAAAAAAAACTCTTGACGTGCCCCGGGTTCAGTTCTGAGCGATCTTGGATTTAAGAAATGGAATGACACCCGTGGCTAAAAATACCTTGGTTTCACTTTGTATCCAACATTTTAAACAAAAATGTATAAACAATGACAATTATTTCTACGGCTAGATAATAACTGAACAACTTGATTATTGAAGAAATAACGCTTTTAACAACTGGACTGTTATTTTTACATACAGACCTGAGCAATAGCACGTCAATTTAATCCTATCTTTCAGACGCTTAATGCCGAGAATATCCAGGCCTTTTACAGCAACATGATATGGTATTAAGTGTTTAATTAGCTATAGTCTGTCTGCTTGCATTTTAGCTATCCAACTGTAGCTTACCTACTAAGAGGCATGTATATTGTAGTCAGTTTCCAAGATTCGACTGAAAGATTCATAAAAACATTTCTAAACAAGCCAGATTTGTCATGTTGTATATATTCAACATGTTAATTCGCCTTTTTCCAGTCAGCTGACCATGGAGTGACCAGCAACACATGGGTCAATGCTCAGCACTTCCTTAATTTATGTGCCATACGGTATGGAGCATCTCAATAAAAAGATTTTCAATGGTAGAATCAGCATGAAAACAAACTTTACCGTAGCTCTTTAAAACTGTGCACTGGAATAATATTCCTTCAAAACAAAAAAATATACCTGAATTTTAAAAATTAATGTAAGTGTCAGATGAGATGGTCCAGCAAACTGACTCATGTTTATCAGGTTTATATTCCTACACTGAACAGGCTGATCTCTAACAACCCAAGTATTCTTTCTCCCATCTACTTTGGAGTCCTGTGAGTATTTTCTTCATTGTCTCCAAAAGAGGGAAGCCCATGTTGGCTGGACCAGTCCAGTCCAGCCTGTGTGTCCATGGCAGTTGGTTTACTCACGCCCATTGATGAGCCCTGAACCATGACGAAATGGCCTTCACATACACTCCTCCCCATTAGCACCCCTAAAACAACACGCGGTCATCCAAAGACAAACAGATGCAACGTTCTGCACCACCGCCGGCTGACTTGTGCTTACACCACAACCCACACGCGGGCAGACGCACACACAAAAAGTCACATGTATCTGCTCAAATAAACAGACCCTCATATAAACAGACCTTAGAAGATTTGAAATGTAGCAGATGTGGATTTGTCTCCAAAATCGCTTTGTGCCTTTTGAGGTGTCAAAGCGAAGGAAAGTAATTTCACCCATTAATGTGTCAAGGAAGTTTTTTCAGACTTTTTTTGCACATCTATTGGAAAAATGGATTCAGATTTCAAATTTTACGTTGAGTACGCAGTTTAACTTTCAATAAGGCGACCTAAAGCTCATCAGAAATAAAACAAGAAAACATAGTGACAGTGAAAAGCATCTCTGGGGAGGTAAGAAAGACCTTAGCAGCCAATGTTTTACCGAGTTTCTGGTTGTTCCAGAATCTTTTAAGAAAAGTGATTCAGTGTTTCAGAAGTTCTTCTGGATAGGATTACCTGTAATCTCTACTAATCCTAAACAATATGGAACATATGTATGTCCAAATATATTCAACAAATTCATAAATACAGTTTGAAATAAACTGTGCTGTTTTCTATTTATTAACTAAGGACATATTTGGGTGGTGGTTGCTCAGTCAGAATGTTGTGAGTTAAATCCCAATTTTCCATGCCGCCAACCAATCTTTATATATGTGTGTAAATGTGTGGCTCAGTGAATGAGATGAACAGTATGAACAAATATGAACAGAAAAACTCTGCATAAGTACACACCATTTGACCTAAGATCGGGTCAGGAGGAAAACCTGGACGTTTCTTTCAGCCATCGGGACAAAATCAGAACAATCTGTCATTAGAAAACTTTGTGCTAACTCTCATTTTAACAGACTACAGTAGAACCCATTCTGCTGCAGGTAAGGCCCAAATATGTCTGTGTTTCAAACCTTCTAGCCATCACTCATCATGAAGTCAAGAACCAAGGATACTTGAGGCAACTTGAGGCTCTGAGAGCCATGGCAGCAGACTTGAATGAGCTGACTTACACTTTGGTATGAAAGGCTAAGAAATTAATCCGGGTAGAGGGTGGATAACTTGGATATAAACATTCTTCATTGTTCTACATAAAACTCCATTTGTATCACTTCTGTTTACGGTCTTATTGTTAAAGAATTTGACTTGGAAACATTGCAGAAGCATTATCAGTGGAACTCCTTTATTGTTTATTTCCTGAGCCGAATAAACTTGTAGACATTTTCATCCAGCAGATTTATGGCGCTAAGCCTGCTTGACTTCATAGCAATAGAAAAAAAAAAAAAAGACATCTGTAAAAAATCCAAGTTAGCATCTTGCAGCTTATTCAACAACAATAAACATTCAACACAAATATGTGCAAAACAGATCTGTATAAAAAAGAACAATACGCAGTCATAAGGGTTTGTCTTAAAGGCCTTTTCGCTGTTTGTGTTTTGACTAGCACGACAATGAGTACCAAGAGAGGCTGCCAATCCACTGACAAGCATCCTTTTGCACACACAATGTGCATGCGTACAGACATATACAGTGTTCATGTTCACTGAGGCAGCATGCAGATTCAGCTGTGCTCTTAGCTCACCGTCTCTGCTCAGTGACATCACACCCTGACAATACCACCATTCACGCGGACATGGCTTGCAAAAGTTAGCCTGCAATTGTACAGGTTTCTGTTTCTCACAGCAAGACGCGCCGTGAACGGTGTGGGAGACGATGACTGGGAGGTGTAATTGGGTTATCACGTATGCTAATGGTTTAGCTGCTGGCAAGAGATTTCATTCTAATCTGAAGTGAAAGCTGACACAGCCAGTTTTACTTTCTCTGTGCTTTAAGCAAACTGCCTTTACTTGCGCACTCTTTAGAGATTAAGATAATCTTTAATCTAAATGCCAACTGTATCTGTTGAAATATAAAGAAATATTAGAACGGTAAGCTGTTCACAAGTGACTAGATCAATAACAATACTTTGATTATTGGTTCTCTTGTGTGCTATGAAATGTTTCTTTAAGAGCAGCTCCCTCTTTTTTTCCTCCTTCAAGTAAAAAGGAGCATATTTAGAGCATGCCAGGAATTATGTCATCCACTATTCTGGTGCCAGCTCCACAGTGGAGCAGGCTGCACTGAAAGAACATATAGTATTGTTTACCACATAAAAATCTCAGCACCTAGACCAATGCTTAGTGACAAATTTATTGTCCTTAGTAACAATGTAAACAATAGATAATTGGGAAATAATAAATAGCACATTTTCATACACCAGCACCAGGACTGTTTCAAGGCTGCTTTGCCTGAAATTAGAAAGCGAGCCAGGATGTGTGCAAGCACGGCACTTTTTCAAAGGAGACAGAGGAACAATGGGAAAACTCCTGTCTTTGGAAAAAGGTCCTGCTGACATGAGCTGAGTCTGGTGCCATGATGAAGATGTGCTTTGCTGATGGAATAAGCAGTGATTCACACACAAGCTTCACTTGTCAACAAATATATATTTTTAAAAGGCTCTGTCTTTCTCTTCTGTTTTCGAAACAAAAAACAATCTATGGGCAATAATCAAGCTTTGATCTGTTAATTTATTCAAAAACAATATCTAAAAACAAAGTATACATTTCACAAAATAAGCTTAATAAACTCCATGCTCAGTTATATTTGTTTCCCAACATGTGAAAACCTAAAAACTGGAAAACAAATTAAACTTTTCAGACTTTTCAAACTTGAAGAGTAACCCTGAAGACCTCAAACTATTTACGCATGAATAGAAGGCATAAAGAGAGAAAGAAAACAAGTTAATCAGTTTTTCATCACTTGTCCATGTTCATCACGCATTTGCATCACTCGCTGCATGCTTTTTTAATTTCCTGACTTCCTCCCTCTGTTTGTATGTTAGTCTGTTACCATCTAAGCGTCTGTCACTAAGCAAACGACGACAACACAGAGCTGAGGCATGAGATGTATGCGCGAGAGTGCGCGAGTGGTTTGCAAGGCCCCGTGGAGAACTGGCTCTGCGCAGTGATGTAATGCTTTGGCCGGCAAGCTGTGGAACTTGGCCTCGTCTCTACTGTGTTTCCTCCACGCTGCGAGGGTCAACTATCCCACAACCTCCAGCACACAACACGTACTGTTCAATTCCCTGGACCACAACAGAGCAGAATTCAACCACACCCGGCACCATGAGCACCCAGTCCTAAACAAGAAGGAAAAACACACTTGAAACAAGATTAATAAAACATTCCAACCCTTAGAAAGCGACTCAAAGCATTAAGGAAAGGCAGGCATGTCGATTATTCCACCATCAGGCTGTGCTCTACCACTTAAACGACCGCACTCACAGGCTGAAATCTGGACAACAAAGAATCACAGCGATAGAGTCTTCAGCCCAAAGAGTGCAAACAGAGAGCTCAGAGCAAGATATGAGTCCCCCAGGGGCCACAGCAGTCCTTTGGCTCATTAACTATTTACACCAGAGACAGTCCTCCCTACTGCTCTGGCCCACCACAAAATCAATTAGCCTTCATTAGCCCATGCTCTGGGCATGCTTTCTCTGAGGGGAGGGATAACCCTGCAACCAGTGCCTCCAGTTACTGCAGAATATCGCACAGTCACACAGACATGTGTTGTGATGCTTTCACATAGAAAGACGGACAAAGGAACCTGGAGCAAGGTTTGTTTTAGAAACATAAATCTTTTAACTTTTCACTGTTGAGTGTCACAGAACATCAATACCGTCTCACCTTCCATCTCCCTTGCCCGTCCTGCCTGTGTGTGTATTGCTTACATGCCTGTCAGAATCCCACTCAATCCCTTTCTCCGCTCTCCCAGTGTTAGCGCTGGCAGGAAGAGTCCATCCAGGTCTGCGTCTCTTGAGGTGTGGGGTTACAGTACGGAGATTTCCAATTGGCGGAAAGTCAACATGGTCGGGGTAATGTGATTAGCGCCGGATTGAGAACGTCGCAGGGGACACATGGGCCTGATCATGGCCCAGTTATCCGATAGCAAGGCCGTATTTATTGACAGGGCCCGGCGAGGATATCATAGACATAGAGACCCGGTCTATGCTTATGAAACCTGTGCTGGAGATTGCACCCAGATAACACAATTAGTCTCTCACTTTCTGCCCACAATCAGGGAATTCCATCAGTCGTGTTCAGACATCAGGGAGCAGAATCTCAATGGATCCAAATTTGGTTGCTGAACGGCCAACAAACCAGAAAGTTGCACGGTTAAGGGGGCCTGCAGCCATTTAGAGAGCACATGTTTATGGGAGAGCTAACCGAGCATTTACAATTCAATTACACAGATAGTAGGAGGAAAAAAGGGGTAAGATGTGTCTGGATGACGGCCAGAGGAGAGATAAGCCTAATACACTAATATTGTGTTACCTTAGTGTGTTACCATAGGAACGGTTGAGGAGATTCAAAAGACTACAAAGGCGATCAATCTTGAGAGAGCAGGAGGAAGAGGGAGAATTAAATGCCCTGGGACTGCTCTCGCTCTCCTCTATCAGAGCAATAATTCTTCTGATGACCCCTGCTACCTCCTCTTTCCTCTCTACAAGATGTTTCTCCCCTAAAAGACCTGCTATCTGCACGAGTCTCCAAACATTACAAACTGGCCAAAGCTTTTCATCATAGCTTGGGATTTTTTTGTTATCAAGGTTTTGACTATGCGCTTATTTATTCAGAAAACAAAGGTTTGCAGTTGGCTACGTTGCTACAGAAATAAACTGTTTTTTTCACCTCGAGAGCAACCTTTCTAATATCTAAAAGTGCAATGCAAAAATAGTCAGAGTTATTTTACCCTGGCTGTAATATTACAAACAGGAACTTCAATGTATTGTATTAGGTCTTGATTTTTTTATTATTATTATTTCAGATCTACATGGAAACCAATAAGTTTTGATGAAAACTCATACAGCACATTGCCCTGAACACACCATCGCCACAGTCAAGCATAGTGGTGGCAGCATCATGCTGTTGGGATATTCCAAAAACTGGAGAAAAGATTTGAGAGTGGCAAAGGTTGTTCTGTTTGCAGCAGAACAACAACCTTTAAAGTCGGACATATATCAGACGATATAACTTGACCTGAGATTTGAGGTTCAAAGATGCTGTCCATCTAATTTGAAGTTGAGGTTTTACAAAAAAACAACAATAGAGACAATCCTTGAAAAGACTAGTGGTGAAATGTGGTTGTAAAAAGTGTTCCCTCAATGGGAATGACACACTGCACAATTTTGTTAACAATAAATAATTTCCTTCAGCCTCACAAATATGCACTACTACTATCACATCATATGTGTATAAAAAAACCTTTAATTTTACCCTCTTGTGGTACAAAATCTTTCTAAGGGAATGCACATTAATCATTCAGTCAGTTAAAGGTGTATAAGGTGGTAGACTATGCAGATGAAAGAACAAAACGTCACATGAACTTCCCACCAATTCTTTTGCCTTGTCATTTATTGTCCACGCTGCCTTAAACCACAAGCCCAATCGTCTTTCAGCCTTTCTTCTTCTTCATACACATCCCATTCCCACTGCCGTAACTGCCTGCTTTGTGAGGGATGAGGTCATTTGATTTTTTTTCCCCACAGCGTTAAACTAGTGCTAACAAGTTGCAGGACCTACAGAACATGTTCTGTACATTAAGATATACATCAGGCAGTCGGTGGGCAAGCAACCCACAACCACATAAAGGGCCCATTATTCCAGCCGGAGTCGCCAGCACTGCACTGGCAGGTTGAGACTCAGCTTTGATTACACACCGAATGATGAAATCCACACAAGCCTGAGAGCACAGCGTTGCTGGCACAGCCCAGTGGAAAAGAAAGTTGCAACACTTGTGTGTCTGTGTGTGCAGAAATCAGTATGTATCCTTGTGGATACTTGCACATATACTCACCAGTTTGGCTTCTGAGTGCATTGAGGGAATGTGAGTGGAGCATGAGTTGCTGTGGGCGGGGCTCGGCATGCCCATCATGTTGGAACCCATGGACATTTGCCTCTCCATCTTAAGATAAAAAAAATAAAACAAAAAAAAATAGACGCACTTAATGGTATTTTCCAGCAAAACTACTCATACATCGCCAAACCTTTCACTTTTTTTTCGCTCTATAGTCATTTACTTTTATGCTTTTCATTGAGATTTCATGTGACACACCCACATAAAGTAATGCAAAATTTTGAAGTGGAGGAAATTGCATGATTGTAACAATTTTATTCAAGTAACAATGTTAAGGAAGTGGCATGCATTCGCTGAAATTATGTTGGTGTTTTTTTTTTAATGTTGGTGAAATACCTTGATTGTGTCACAAAATCACCGTCAAGTGTGAGACTCTTACCAACTAGGCTACGTTGGATGAGATGAGAGAGCGTGAGAGCCTGATTTCGCATGATGGGCTGGCCCTGTGCACAACTCTGTGTGATGATAACTGGAGCTGACCCAAAACAGGAAGCCAGAATGGAGGGACTTAACACAGGAAGCCAGTGCAAAAGGAGTGTGTGGTGCAAATATAGATTCATGTATGTATACGCGCGTGTATGTGCTTCTGATAGTACTGCGACTTTCTGTCAGAGTAAAACATCAAAGCTTGGTCACTCTAGCTACAATACACGTTAATGCAACAAACAGGGATAAAATCAGAAAGACTAGTATTAAGGCTTTCGGTGTGTATCAGTGTGTGATGACGTGGCCTGCCTCCGACTGATACCTGAGACCTGAATGTAAGGAAATCAGCTGGGTAAGCTGACAAGGGTCAGAGGTCACCTGTGCAAGGGCGATAATATGAGTAGAGTTGCCATGAAATGTAAGCAGGAAAGAAGAAACCTTTGTTTCAGAGTCTAAAAGCATATATATGTATATATGTGTGGGAGCGAACAGTGCTCTGGCCTCTCAGCTCTCTGGCTGGTGTGGTGGTCTCAAAGAGAAATGACCCCCCCTCTCCCCTCATTTTGCCGCAGCCCCTTCCTCCACCCTGTGTCCGCAGAGACTTAGGTCTAGAACCTGACACACAACCTTAATTGCAGTAAGTGTGTTTTGTGTAAAAATATCACCCAAACCTGCACCCCTTTCCTGAACCGTCAATCTTCCCCCAAATCACTTAGCTCCTAATTTAATAAACATGGGAGGGACATTTTCCGTACCATAAACACAGCTTGTCTTGAGTTACAATGAGAACATATGTTATATCCTGATGTGAGGAGCTTTCTGCACATTGTTATTATTCCTGTTACACACTGTGGTTCTAAATCTCTTAAAGACAAGAGTTTAAAACCTAAACCCGCAGGACGAATCCTTCATTCCTGCAGGAGCTGATTTACTCTGCAGGGCAATAATTTTAATAGTGATAGAAAACATCCCCAACAGCAAACCCACATGCAGTACACAGAGAGTGTACAGTGGCCTCAATAAGTGAACATGCACTGTAATCTGTTGTTACACTCACGGGCATCAACACAGCAGAGGAGCCAGGCATGGTTGGGTCTGGCAGGGTTCCAGGCATGGAGGCTGGCAGAGGCTGTCTCTGTCTGTTTCGTAGGTGCAGTAGTGAGGACAGAGAGCCGGGGACTGGCCTGAAAATACACATAAACACACATCACAGCATCAAGTTATACTCTGATACTGACTGTAATCTGGCAGTCTAACATCCTTCAAACGAGCTCTGCATCAGTTCTCTAGGTCCCTTCCCATTTTCATTTTGTACCCGCAACCAAAGGATTATATATTTTTCTTTGCAGAGAAGTATTTTTGAGAAGTTTTATATCTTTATGTAGAGATATCTAAAAAAGTTTAAATCTAATTTATAATTGAATTTATTTCCTAATTGTGTGTTTTAAAATTAATATCACACCCTAATTTAATTTATTTCCGATTTGATCAATAGTTGGGCAGTAAATTCTATTGAAATATGACAAATTGTGAGCACTGATCAAATCAAATAAACTCCAAGTAACTTCCTGCTGATAGATAAAGTCAAAGAGACATGTTTCCTTACGTAAGAGTAAATTGAGAAAATTACTTTAAGTAATCTGTTGTCAAAGAGGACACAACATGTCTTTTGTCAGGCAAAAACTGGTGCATGGTTGGTTCTGAAACGCTGCGCAAAATTTTTGATTTGTTTGAATATATCTATGAATAATTATACAAAAACTCCCCAAAAAGGTAATCCTAATATTTGACATTCTAAGATCCAAATTATAAAATCCAGCGAAATTATTTCTAAATGCAATGTTTTGGTGAATAAATATAATTAGAAACATAAGCATAAAGTTTCTATTCAAACTTTCAGAGTGCAGTTTTGGTTACAAAAAAAATGTTGTAACCAAAAAAAAAAAAGATAACTACTTTCTCAATAACGTCTAAGTTAAACACAATTATTGGTTCAAATTCTTTTTACATACATTGATAAACTAAATGTTTGTATATGGTGAGTCACAGGAAATAACAGTACTGAATACCACAAGAAAATACAAAAAGAAAAGACCTACATGATGAAGAAAAAAATAAAAGGCAACATGTCTATATCTGAATTAGTGGTTCCTAAGATGTCATCATCATATAATCAATATAGTGCAAGGTTTAATCTTTTAAATGGGCTCATGTGCATCTAGTCCCACTTCCCTAAAAGTTAACCACCTACAGTTTTTAGAAAATATTACGTACACAGATAAATCATCCTACTTGCAATAGACAGCAGATTTACAAACGTCAAAAATGGAACAAAAAATATAGAGAATCCTCACAAATTACATGTAGTTTCACATGAAGACGAATTAAGCAAAGAATCATTAAGATTTCAAATAAAAGGTGCAAATTTGGTCCTTTATGCCTTTTTGGCACAAGTTTAAAGAACTTCTGCTCTCAGCTTGCTCCTGCTGACATCTTTTGAATCCACTTTACACAGCCAAAAAATATATATATTCATGGAATAGATGAATGTGTTCATGCTCAGTGAGTAATATTTTTTTCTCTCAGCTATTACATGCAATGTGCAGTGGAGGAGCTGTGGAGAAAATCCTTTTCAGTGACCACAAAAAAGTGCTACGAACAACTGGCCAATGAATACTGGGGGCCACATCAATAAGTAATATGCAGAGAGGCCCGCGCTAAGCTTCGGCTAATGACAGCAGTCACGTCTCAATTGCATGGCTCAACCATACTACCTACATCTGCACGCTGTCAAATCATTTATACAACTGTCACTAAATCCCCACTTGTCAGAACATCAATTTCCAGCTGCAGGACGCATGCATGCGTAAAGTTACATTCAGCCTAAAAACGACACTCTCTGCATGATTTTTTAATAACCCACAGCAGTGAAATCAATAATTCTCCTGTTATCAGTAACATCGTGATGGATGCTGATGCTCGAAGGGTCAATAAAGCTCAGTTTTCTTCAGCATTTAAAAAAATAGAACTGGGTAGAAGCATTTAGGCAAGGCGTGTTGAATGAATTAAAGAAATCAATCGACAGCATCACTTCTTTTTTTTTTCTACCGTAATAGCGAGCAGTGAAGGACTGATGTCAAAATAGAGGGGTGCAGTGGAGCAAACAGTCCCACACCTGAATAAATACCTGTATTTTTCCAGACCTAAAAATGAGCATTTATGCCTCAGACATTTTTGATTGCTACACACACACACATTCACATACAGAACTATTACCATCTGACTACATGTCAGTCCTGTCTAACATCCCAATTTATCACAATCACACCCATTTAGCAGCACTTATGACACCTGAGCAGCACGGCGAATCCAAGCATTCCCACATGGGAAAAGTCATGAAAGTACAATGAGCTGTATAGCATGGCTCCACATTTACACTATTTCAACATGAACACTTTGGAAATGTAAGAGAATAAAGCAACAGTTGCATGGTGAAAAAAATAAAAAACACAGTTTGCATGTTTGTAAAACCCACCTAATGATTTTTTTATACTTTGTAGACATACAGCCATAGGTTCAGGTGGTCATTTTTGTGCTTCAATTCCAATTTTATGACTGACCAATTCTCTAACTCTAGAAGCACATTTTTTTTATTTACAGTATTTTTATGTGTCCAGCTTTAAATATAAATTTTTCTTTAGCTTAATTGTCCTGCTAACTTGTCAAATTCTAACTTTTTTAAAGGTAAGCACAAGTATTCATACCCATTGAACTTTTCCGCATAACCCTCGACACAACCATAACCCTCAATGTATTTTATTGTAAATTTTGAATTGACCAACACACAACTGTAAAACTGAAAAGTGGAATAAAAAGAACTAAAAAAAATTTATAAATAGATACAATTTTCTTGGCTATACTTAAATAAAATTTGTTGTAGTTTGAATTACCCCAGACCTACCAAAACAGCACTCTACTAAAGTGAAAAGCTAGCACAGGAGAGAGGCCTGTGAATGCTCAGGAGTACTCTGGCCTTTAAAAATAGGGGGGAAGAAGAAAGTCATTGGTGAATGAAAGGAGGCTCAAAGAAAGTCCAGTTTCAACAGTTTTCCTCACCCATGTAGCAGACCTAGCAAATATATGGGAAAGGTACTCTGTTCTTATTATACACTGAACTTTCTGGCCTAAATTTAAAACAATCTGTGGCAGTAATCCAACACTGCACATCTATCTGAATACAACATAGCCACCACCATGTTGTGGCAGCATCATGATGTAGAACTGCTACTCCTCAGTAGGGACGGGAATCTGGTCACAGTAAATAGGAAGATAGGCTGAGCTAAAGACAAGGCTGGAAAACCTGCTTGGGCTGTTGTCCTGTTCCAGCAGGACAGCAGCTACAAACATATAATCAGAGCTACAATGGAATGGAGGAGATCAGTGTTTCTCAACCCTGGTCCTCAGGGCCCACTGCCCTGCATGTTTTAGGTGTGTCCTTGCTGCCATACACTTGACTGGGTGATTAACAGGCTTCTGCAGCCCTTGATGGCATGCAGAGGAGAAAATGCAATAGTTTGAATCAAGTGTGATGGAGTAGATACATCAAAAACAGGAAGGACCATCAGCCCTGTGCGGTTAAGAACCACTGGTGTTCATCAAAGCATACCCATGTGTTAGAAAGGCCCAGTCAAAGCCCAAGCCTAAATAAAATTGAGAATCATATGCGAGCCCACAGGTGCTCTCCATCCAATCTGACTGACCTTGAGCTATTTTGCAAAGAAGAAGCAAAAATGTAAGTTTCCACACGTGCGGCTGGAAGGGTGCCACATCAACAGGCTTGCAATAGCAGGAAGGACGTATACAAACACACATCACATTTTTATTTTTTCTTCTTTTAAACATTCTATAAAACAGTCTATCATTTCCCTTCCACATCACAGTTATGCTCTGCTTTGTGTCGGACCGTCACGTAAACTTTCAACACACTGTTCTGTTAGGCTGCAATGTAACAGAAGACAAAGGGGAATGAATACTTGCAGAGCACTCTAGTTATGCATGAAAGAATATATGCTTCATAGATTATCGATCTTGACTTCAATTTCTTGTGAATGCAGAGAAAAAAAAATCACAATAGCACAAATTAAAATGGAGCACAGCGCAGGTACAGTATGTAGCCTCTTGCTTTGTAAAAAAGAAAGTCCCCCTTAGAGTCATTTACAAAGGACACACCTTGATGTTAGAACGGCTAATACCAAGTCTGTGTTTGTCACCACTTCACAAAAATAAACTAGCATCTGACAGCACTTCCTTTGTGTATTAAACTGTGCTTTTCAGTTTAAATTATTAGACGTCTCAGAGAGTATAACACATAAAACAACGTATGTCTTTTATTTACAAACCACTTCCTAACTAATCAGGAGATTGTGTTTAATGCTACTTGTGGATTTGACTAATCATGTAATCATAAAAGTATTTTTTAGTGAATTATATATTCCAGGCGCTGCTTTTTTTTTATGTGGGATAGTAGGTTCTTGTGCTCATAATACCCTTAAGATAACCAAAAACAAACAACAAAAATACCTGTTAGCCGCAGTTATGCCATACTTTACGGTGTGGGAACATGTGTGTATGTATATGAGTGAATAATAACAGTCCCGGCTGAGGGGTTGATAATAGCCTGTGCCGTAGGGCCCTGGGGGGAGCAGGTAGACACTCCACAGTCCTGACCCTGCACTCTCACATTACTGAGTGCCTCGCTCTCCTTCTCAATCCCCGCCCAAGAACCACCACCATACCACCAACGCCGCCCACCTTCACTCCACCATGACATCATTACTGGATCTTCTTCCCTGCCTGAACCCCTCTACTGCCTTTTTTGTTCTGCTCTCTCCTTTGACTGTCACTTTTCTGGTACTTTTTTTTTCCAAGTGGAAGAAAACAGTTTTTTTTTTTCGTTTTATTAGTTTGGTATTACTCTTTTCTGGGCCCCTCAGGGTGGTCATACTTGAGCTCAAGTCTCTCTGTTCTAATCAAACCTGCAGTGTGCGCACACCGCCCCAGTCCCCAACTCCAACTCAAGTGTTGGGACTTAAAACACAAGCGGCCTGGCCGTCATCCAAAGCGGCCGAAAGACGGAGAGAGGTTCACTCAGTCCACTGACTCACGTCCTTCCCTTTTTGACTCCGCTCCAGAAATGATGTAATGCTCTTGGCTTTTCTCCCTCCCCCCACCCAGTGCCTCCATACCCCTTGATTTTGTCCCTCCCTCCTCTCCTCTCCTCTGCGCCTCACTTTCCCTCTCTTTCTCTCCTGGACCCTTCCAGCATCGCTGCACTGGCTCCTCGCTGGGTGAAGTCACTGTGAGCTCGGGATAGACGCAGCAGCTAAAAAGTTTTGTACGTAACCAAAACAGCCCAGGGCCAAGTTCCAGACATTTGGGAGATGGTGGTGCAGTCGCCATGGGAACAGCGATAAACAGAAAAAGAAACAAGGGCCTCAAACAGCTTGCAGCTGCCTGGCTCTTAGAGTAAACACTGCGCAGGACCTGCCCCTGATTTACTGCCTTTAATCACTGGTGGGAGGAGAGTGCCATGGGGTTTGGACTGAGGAAATAATACGAATCTGATCAAGTAAATCAGCTGTAATGGGTTACAACACAGGCTGACTTTTATTAGCATGCTAGAGATGAGATGAATGCGGCGAGGGAGCTTTACTGGGGAGGATCTTGAATGGGGTGTCCTCACTTTAGGGGGCCACAGGCTGAATCAACCCTTTCCAAAGCAGAGTTGATGAGCGGCTGTCAATAACACTTCTTACCAATAAGCTTCATTGTACGGCGGCTTGTAAAAGTATTCCCACGCATTGGACTTTTTCGGATTTTCTTGTGTTACAAACAAAGGGAGTGTATTTTGTTTGATATTTCAATTGTGAAGTGGAAGGAAAAGAAAATAGGTTTCTAACATTTTCTTTTACAAATAAACTTCACAAAAGTGCAAATTTTAGTTGGCAGGCATTCAGTGTATTGGTTTAGATCAAAGTATAATTAAGAGTTAGAATGGCCCATTCAAAGTTCAGACCTAAATCCAATTGATAATCGGTTAATTGATATTCACAGGCACAGTCAATCCAGTGTGAATAGGCTTTAGCTATTTTGAAATGAACAATACACATTCCCCTATAGACTTTCAGCTGTAAAAAAAATGACACTTCAGATTTTTATGAAAATGTCCAATACTTTTTGTTATAATCCTCTACTTGCTCTAATCTACATCATAAAATCCTAATAAAATATATCACAGTATATGCGTATGGGATCCTGTTTGAATTTGTGAGCAAGTCACAGTATATCCAAAGTGGAGTTTTTTACATTTAGGCCAAGAAGAGAAAGAATAGGACCTTTTATCTTTTCTTTTTTTTTACTATGAGCAAAATTATGTCAGCATAGTTATACCAGCAGTGAATCAGAAAAAGTAAGTCATCTCTGAGCAAGGTAAGCTGACACCTGTCGTCACTGGTTTTCCAACAGCTGGCAAACACAGCTCCTTTCACTTTCTCACATTCCACTGCTGCCGCTTTTCATCGAATGCAAACATGCAAATAAATCTGATTAACATTCTGTACGTTAGTCCCTCGCTGAACTTTTCTCCTTTTCATTCTGATTCATGTCTTCTCTTGTTGCCTATTATTTCCACCCTCACATTCTTTTTAGAATCTTGAAATGTTATTTTCCACACCTTAATTCTTCAAATACTATTATATCCCTTCTTTCATCCAGACATGATGTGTCTTTTCCTTTCCTTGTACAGACATGTGTTCTGTCCGTCCCTCCACCCCCAACAAGTGACCATCCTCCTGGTATAAAAATGCCGCTTTTCTTCTCTCAGTTTCCTCCACCCACCTGATCTTTCATTTCCCCTCCTCCATCCAGCTCCTAATACCCCTCATCCTCTTCTCCGTCTACCTCTGATCCCATTTTTCCTCTTCCTTGTCCACCTCTGATCCCCCGTTTTCCACACTTCCCCACGCTGCGATCCCTCCGCTTACCCCGGGAGAAGCAAGGCACATCCCTATGTGTGAGTTGCATTTGCAGGAGCCTGCATGTGTGGTGGCCCCGGGGCAGAGATGACACAGGCCTGCTGGAATGAGAGGGGAACAGAGTCTGGGCGTTCCTCTACAAACGCACTATTAAACCCGCTGAAGTACACAATGAGCTCATCTTAATTCAGGTCAGATGTACATCCTGCTTTCTCGCTGCCTTTTAATTTTTGCAATTTATTACCCTAGATACATCTGTCTGTCTACTACTTGACGAACACTGCACTTCATATCCAATGTGCAAATGTAGTCCACATTTTAGACGTAAAGATTTTGTAAAGACCCTACACTTTCACAAAGGATGGGCCTTCTTCCTTAACACAATTTTGTGAAACATATCTAATCAAAAACAAGAATGGAATGGCTTAGTTTGAATGCTGAACACCATGAAGTCAAAGTTTTCTCTATGCGAAGCATTTATTTTTTACCTGCTGTAGTATTTGCACAGGTGAACTGATGCAGTTTATTTGTATGAATGTACAAATAAACAGCACGTAAACTAATATTTAGTACAAGAAAAACAAAATCAACAAAAGGATCAACTCCATAAAGGATCTTACATTCAAATAGCCATAGAAACAGCTTAATTACTAAAAAAAAAAAAAGTGCCATCCAAACCTTTCTTGTATAAATCACACACTTGACAGACGTCACTAACCGACAGCAAACCATGGCCCTAAATAGTCAGTCAGCGTACCACCAAATCTCTCTACAAAGGGCTTACAGCGAACCTATTTATCACCCAAGCCTTCGCATGAAGATGTATTTGTGCTACTTCTCTGAAAGGCAAAAAGAAGGACCACAAGTAGCTGGGTGACTGAGGTGTGAAAAATGATGTGCATTTAAAGCAGCATGGGAAACAAAGCCACAATATGACTTCCTATGAAGCTCGACATGGTGCATGCAGTGCACCCAGGGTGGGACATCACCGATAATGCAAGCTAAGCTATAAATGTGACATCTGAGAGAAAGCTCAAAGGTTGTCTGCAGAGAGGAGGCAAACTTTAAATAAGCATGGTGGGTGGCATGATTTTAGATTTGCACATTTCTGCAAATCTAATACAACTGTGCTATTTGAATAAAAGTACTAGACAAAATGTTCAAAACCTATTCTGGTTAGATGGTCACAAACCAAAGCTGAATGACATATTAATTCAGTGGTTGGAAGATTGCAGCTTGTAATTTCACACACTGGTGGTAAATGATGAATCACTTGCTCATACTGTACAGAGTTTAGCATCTACTAACCAACAGAGTCTTGCGAAACTATTCATGCATCTTTATTAGAATTACATCCAATTTAGCTAACTAGCTTACTGTTTTTAATCAGCATTTTATAAAACCAACACAAAACTGGGGGCTAATTGTGAAATGGAAGAAAATCTGAAAAGTGTGGCATTTATTTATACAGATGTCCTCTGAGGCAACATTTTGTAAAACAATTTTCTACAACAATAACAGTTGCAAATTTTCTGGGCTTTCTATTTGTCAGCTTTGGTCATCTAGACACTGAAGTTTAGGTCCAATCTTTATAAAATACCTCAAGCTAATTTGTGAACATTAAATTTCAACTCCTGCATCACAGATTCTCAATTGCATTCATTTTCACATACTATGAAAACGCTACAATTCAAACAAGTTCAAATCTTTTGCATTTCCTGACAGATTTTACTGCTGTTTTGCCGTGTATTAACCAAGACCAACCTCTTCCCCATGATGATGGCGGCATGATGCTGCCACCATCATGTTCCTTTAGTAAGTTTTGTTTGAGTGTCGTCTGACCCGAGAACCTTCTGCTACATGCAGTATATGTTTCTCACATGACCTGAATTTCTGAAATTTCATTTAAAGAAAACTCAGAAACCATGCATCATTTCCACTTTATAATAATCTCCTTCTTTGTGCTGGTCTGTCAAATAAAATCCAAATAAAATATTAAAAGAACGGATGGTTATGACGCTTGGTCATCTAAAGTATTAAACTACATAATGGACATGTTTAGTTTTATGTAATAGAAAAGCATTAGAAGGAGACACACTGCAGAAAATATTTAAAGATGTCTTTAAATATTGCATAAATAATTGATAGTTTCCCGCATGTGGATGGCAATTTTTTAATTAAAGCGGCTGTGTTCATCTTGACTATAATGTGTAATGGAAACAAACAACTGGACTAAATTATTCTGTTGAGCCAAAAAAAAAAAAAAAGGAAGAATGTCACATTTTATAGTTTTTGCCCACACCCATCTCTGCTGAGATCTCCACCTATTGTAACTCAAAAGGTTGCGATTTCCACAAAACTCTGTGTCTCAGGTGGTTGTCCAGGATTGTCCAACATGGTTAACCGGGACATTGCTCAGCACCAGCTGTGTGTGATCAGAAAGGCAGAGGGCATCCAGGGCCTTCCGTATGAACTGACACGAGCTCTGACATTGGGATCTGTTGGCTGTTTCTTATGCCTGGTTTTAACACTGTTTTGTGTCAGCGAAGGTCCCCAAAGACCCGGCTTGAGGACTCGGAGCAGAGGAAAGGAGAGAAAAAGAGAAAGAGAGCAGTCCTCGGGTTTCACAGCTGCAGGCTCGACTCGGTCCTGAATTAAATGGTCTTGAGGAAAACCAATCCTAATTGATTCCAAGCCTCAAAGCTCTTTAGTAAACACTGTGAAGCAATGAAAATGACTTGTTATCCTAATTCATTGGATGCTTATTCTGTACGCAGCAAAATGAGGAAGTGGAGTGACGTGAGATTAAATTTATATCATTAGTCTCATTTAGTAACGAAGAGCTGCTTAAAGTGTAACAGTATTTAAAGCTTTATGACAGAGGTATCGATACACCACACCATTGTTGACGAGGGTGACCGCTATGTATTTCACAGTATAAAAAAATACTTTGGTTGATAAGGAAAAAGGTTCTTCTAAATTTTAGCAAAATCAGTAAAAAATAAAAAAAAAAAAAAGAAATTTTGCATTGTTACTGGATAACTTGGATATTTAAGCTCATCACAGGGAATCGCTGTTGGTTTGCAAAAACTGTTCCAGTTTTTGCAAACCACTGTTTTTTATGTTGGGTGTCCTTGTAAAGAGATCCTGTGCACAAAGACTTTGGTAAGTCCTAATGTCTTCCTGTGGAAGCACTGATTTACATCCTGCTGATGTAAAACTTTCCAGCTCGCTTTTCTCCTGTGTAGGTCGACTCTTCCTATTCATGTGTCAGGATTCATTAGTCACTGTAAACAAACTGCACTTCCACAGATCCATCACACGGATGAGCAGCAAGGTCTTCTCAAAAATATGTCACAGAAGAAGTGATTTTTTTTTTGGTTGTCCTCTCTTGCTCCTAGAGCAAAAGTGCGACATTATTTAACAAGTACAAATTTCTCACCAATTTGTTTAAGATGCCGTGGTAACTACAGGCTGTGATGACAAGCAGAGAAATTGTGCATCAGAAGAGCTACGGAGTTCATACTGACAGGTGAACTCAGGTGAAGCAGCGCCTAGCGAGGTCTCTGTTACTGGCAGTGATTTGCTGCTCCTCTGAGGGGATGAAATTCCATCTCTGTGCTCAACAAAGAGCCTGACGAGGTGTCAGTCAGGCTTAGAGATGGGCCTCCCATCCAATATTCAGCAGCTCCTCGAGCTGTAAATCTACACAGGACAACTTGAACACAGGACCAGCTTAACACTGAGCCATCTCAATGTTTAACTAGGTAGCCACAGGCCTGGGGTTACAATGACAAAGCTATGGCAAAAGTGTCAATGCAGCTGGACCCAAAGCATGAGGACTGAAGTAGGACAGTTAATGGTTGTCAAAGGGCAAATGTATGAAGTTTGAAGCAGGATAAGGTGATAAAGCAAAACGCCCAGGTGTGCGCATCTCACAGAATATTGCTTGACCCAAAATGTAGAGAATGAAAAAGAAAAGCATTGCATGATACAACATGGAATTTTACTGTGTTTACAGGCCACACAAGGAGAGCTTTAAGTAATTAGCAGCCAAGAGACACATGTTAGCGCTGGAGGAACTACGTAGATCCACAGCTCAGGAGTGCAGCTAAATAAAGGGCAAAACCGGATAGAAATCAGTTAAGAGGCTGCAAAACCATATGCATGAGATATTCATCTGTTAGAATGGCTCAGTCACAGTCAAAACTGAGATTCTGTGGTGAGACTTGAAAATTTGTCTCCCCGGTCGCTCCACATCTAACCTGACTGGTTGGACAAGATGGGGAAAACATCTAGGGATATGAATACCTTTGTGATGTATTGTTAAAAAGACGAGGAAAATGTGGCAAACATTTTTACAAGGTCAGATTATGCCTATACAAAGATTAGCCTGTATTCTAAACAACCAGCTGCACAATAAATCCTCAATTAATTATGATTTACTTTAAAGCTACCCTTCCCATTTGCACTTGTGTGATGGATACCGAAATTCTCACACAAATAATAATAAAAAAAAAAAACAACAACTGTATTTTTCAAACATGAAATGCTAAACTCTTATTAAGACACTCACGACTGAGGCTTGAGAAATAACCTCATCTAATCCTCAGAGACCTTTGGCATGCTCCGCTCTGAGACAACCTCGAATGAACAGTAAAACACGATTTTCTGGCCCCACATACAGCGCCCGAAATGTAACTAAACACTAACATTACCTCACAGACGACAGAGGGATGACAGCTGGCATGAACACAAAGGACTAGGCTCAGCCTAAAGCTGTCACTAAACAGGGCCACACTTGAGGTGAGAGGATACAATCTGCCACTTGTTAGATAATTTGTTTTATGGCAAACTTTCTTACTACGCCCTTGTCTGTTGTAGTAAAACATGCTTCACATAAATGCAACAACGACAAAAAGAGAAAGACAAAGAGACTAAATGTAAAGTCTGACTACTTGCTGTAGTTGGTGCTAATTTCTTCCTGGATTTTTTTTTTTTTTTTGGGTTTTGTGTTTCACTCACCCTATCTGTCTGTTGGTGGAGGGAGCCTGAGTGATAACTGAGCTGGACTGGGGAGAGGGAAGGGCCTGCTGGATTACTATGCTGGTATCATGGTTGGCCATCCGTGCGTGGGACTGCTGGTGCTGACCTTGACCTGCTTGCCCATGCAGTGCGATGTTCTGCAAAGAGGAAGCGAGAGAGAAAAAAAAGCAAAGTGTGCTTTGTGTTAAGAATAAATTTGAAGCACAAGGGTGCAGATTTGCAACCATTTAACTTTTCTTCCTCACACACCCATCTTCAAGCTGTAACAGAGAATTATGTAAACTATGCTCTACAAGGTTTTCCACGTTCCATTTGGGACACGCTGACAGTCTAATGAAGACCAGGTTCCTTGGAAACTCTCTGTAGGCTCAGTCATGTGTAATAACAGCCATTGCAAAATAATTCTGGGTTAACAACATTTTACGTCTTATATGGTGTGTGTTTTTTTCTCATGTGGTGGTCCCTTCAATGGGTTCATAAAGTTTTGGAATGTTAAGTACTGGCATCATTGGCACAAACGTCATTTTAAGTTTTGGCTTTTAAATTTGAACCATTCTTAGAAAGTTGCAGAGAAACCTTTTGGAGCCATTAGCAAGGCCTAGCCTTGCATGACCTCCCAGGCGAAAGCAAATAAATTGTGTCCTGGCATGGACCTGCTATTTAAGCCTAATCTGTTTTCACCAAGTTTGAGGTCAGGGTCATTTTATTTAGAAGCCGTTCATCCTTCCAAAATCATTTTTAAAGTGTGTTTTCAGTCATTGTCCTTCTGCTAACATCTGGTTGTTAAAGTATCACAGATCTGTAACATTAAACCTTTGAACTGGTCCTGATTTCAACACTATCGAAACTTTATGGGTTATGCCCAAAAATTAGATCAGCTCCTGGAAGCCAACAGACTTACATAAAATCTACATTTTCTGACAAGATGAGTGATATCCTGACAGAATCATGTCAGAAGCTTGTTCATAACTACAAAACCGATGTGGTTTTCCTACAGCTTGCTTAGGGACATTTAACTAAACATGAGTATTTATGTGAAACCTTCAATTTGTTTGGATCAGAGTCAAACTCCAAAAATGAATTTTTAATCAGTTCTTGTTTAAAAAATTGATGGACGTTGCTTTAAATCATGACAATCGTAGTTCTATACCACCTCAGGAAAAAAACATTAAAACAAAGCTAAAGACCCACAATGATCCGTCAATGACACAATGACATTCATGTTATTGATAAATCTATTTAAACCTCTGAGTGGCACTATAGATCCAGTTTAATTTAATCATTGAACTAAACAAAAACATATAACTATCAAAACCAAAAGTTGTCCCTTAGTTTTAGTGAAACGCATAAACAAACGTAAGATAACTGTCATTTAAATATGAAAACATTAGAAGAAGAATAAAGTTACAAAACAAAAACACAATAAAATCACTTGCTTAATCAAAATGCACTGTTGCACAACACATACTCATGTGACTGCTTTTTTCATTTTGATGTTAACATCAGTGTTTCGGGTGTTTGAGAGCTTTCACTGCTTATCTCTGCCTATTGTGCATTTTACTCCTACATCGTCTTGCTCCGACTCGCCTCCTGCTGACTTAGCAGAGCCTCCCGTCATAAACCACACAGGCTGGGCAGGCTAGACATGGCTGACCTGAACACAGACAGGCTCTGGAGCCAAACTCTCAGAAAACAGCTTAGCTGCAGCATGCTCCGCACATGTTCCCAGACGTTAAATAAGCAGTCTGTCTTCTGCTGATTTGACTAGTATCCGTGTCCCAGGTGAAAGTGCCACATTGCAGAGCTATAATGCATAAACGAAGATGTCTTCTGATGAATATAACATTTTGGACCTCTGCTTTCATGCAGGACAGTCAGGCCAGTTTGTCTGGTTTTGTTGGTGCAGCCAAGATGTTACCTCAGCGGTCTGACTTTATTTCTTGGAAGAAATATGACTACCTCCCCTGAGAGACGACTGAGGAGCTGCTCGAAGTTACAGGTGAAGAGCCTGATCTGAGTTCTCTTCATCTGAGGTGGATGACAAATCTTTATCTGTTAGACCTCGTCTGTCACAACTGACTAAAATGTACCTTAAACAATAAGGTGAGAATAGAGGACGAAATAGTATAGTGCACAAACATGTGTGGTCATCGGCTTCTTAAAAGGGAGCAGTGTGGTTAGGTGAGGTTTAGGGTGTTGTTTTTAAAATCTATTTGAGAGGCTTTATCAGCTCACATGGTGTAGGCATCTATTTGTGACAGATGATTGCACAGATAGTGGTTTAAAACTCAACCTGTGGAGGGTTGTGGCTTTGGGTTTTTCTGGGTTTTCGGTCTGAGGCTTTCTCCTCTATTTTTCAATACCTGCTTACTGTCTTCTTCTTCTTGCGCTTTGCAGAAGTCCTGCTCAATGGAGCAGTCCAGGTCACTGAACAGTCCGACCTCTTCACAGTTCTTCAAGAATCGGGTCGGAGTGGGCGTCTGGTCTGGAAGTCAAAGAACATGTTGTCGAACTTAAACACTCAACGTCTTAACAGTTGATAAAACTATTTGTTTTTGTCAGGCTACGAGTGCAAACATATTGGCAAGAAATTGTTCTCAAGCTTTGTCTTGAAGGAAATATTTAGCAATAAATATTGCAGTGACACACTGCAGCATATCGTGTCTGGAAGAAAAGTAACATTCTTTTCAACATAAATGAAATGATGACAGAAACATATTGCACTAAGCTTGAAGTAATGCTGAAATTAAGCTAATGGCCCCCCCCCCTCAGGTTTATAGAATATATTGGTCCTTTCAAAGTTTTCACCCCCCAGAGGTTCTCCGCATTTCATCATGTTACAACCACAAACCTCAATTATTTTATTGGTATTTTATGTGACTAAACAACACAAAGTAGTGCGTAATTGTGAGATGCGAGGCAAAGAATATGTGGCTTTTTTTTTTGTTTGTTTGTTTGTTTGTTTGTTTTTTCAAATAAAAATCTATCAAAGTGTTTTAGAATCATATTTCAGTAAAATAACAGGTCCTGGTTACGGGGGGTATGTCTCTACCAGCTTTGCATATCAGAAGACTCAGATGTTTGCTCAGTTTTGGAAAAAATAGCTGAAGCTCATTTAGATTTTGATGAAAAGCATCTGTTGTAATTTTTTAAGTCTTTCCACATTCTCAATGAGGTTTGGCAAAGCAATTCCAACAAATGGATATAACTTGCTCCACGCCCTTCCATTGTAGGTCTGGCTGTACATTTAAGGTTGTTATCAAGTTTGAAGGTGAACTTTGGCATCAGATTCAAGACTTTTGCAGCCTCTAATCGGTCTTCTTCCAGGATTGGTCTGTGTTAAACTCAAAGCATCTTCATGTCAACTCTGGCCAGCTTCCCTCTTCTTGCTGAAGTGAATCATCCCCACAGCATGATATGTTCAGGGTTATGTCCAGTTTTTTTTTTTTTTTTCATCCACACATGGTTTTTACTTTGGTCGCATCTGAAAGCAACACCTTCTTTCACGTTACTACTGGGTCCCTTCATGGCTTTTGGAAAACAGCAAAAGGCTTCCGAATCAATTTAATGTTTGCCTTTTCACCATATATGGTGGTCATTTATGGTGAAAGGGCAAAAAGATTAAATTGCTAAATTTAATTGCAAAGCAGAATTTGTAGAGAACAAAGCTATCTGTTGAGTTTAGCTGCAGATCTCTGGTGCTCCTCCATCAGAGGACCATGGCACTAGGAGCATCTCTGAATGATGCTCTTCTTGCCAGGCCTGCTCTTTCAAGAAGGTGTAGGTCCATCTCTTAGTAGGTTTGCATTTGTACCTCGGTTTTTCTATTTTCAGATGATTTATTTATAACAAAATCCTCTTTTGAACTTTTCCACAACTTTGTGCCAGACCTGTCCGCTGTGTTTCTTGGTCTTCATGAATCTGTTCACCTTAGAAGTCTTCATTTTTATACTGAGATTAAACTAAGCACATGTAGATTACATTTACTAATTAAGCAACTTGAGAAATTTGTTGCAATATATTTAATTAGGCAGATTAAGTAAAGGGGGCTGACAAATAAAAGGTTTTGTGTCATAACAAGAAAAGGTTTCTATGGCTTGAAGGCACTCTAAGGTCCCATCACCCATTTGGTTTTTAAAAAAGCATTAGAGCCTTTAGTTAGTGAGAGGGAGATCCTCCCTTGACAGCACCGTTTTTGCCGACAAAAAACAGATTCCTGCTGCTGAAAGGGGGGTCTCAGCCGAAGGCTGCAGCGTTCAGCTTGACGTTTTGGGGGGGTGCATGCATATCAGGTTTCAGACAGTTGAAGGTGATTTTAGGATCGCGGTTGTTTCAAAGGCTAAAAGCATGCTTCATGGTCTGTTTACTCATACTGGCTAGACTGGGGATTGACGCAAACTTTCAACATGACTTGTGAACCCAAAATACAGTTTTAACCAGAGTAACTTTTCAATCTTGTTTCTAGTGCGATATTAATTTGTGCTCTAACTAAAAAAAAGGAAGCTATTCATTTTTATCCAGGATGCTGCCGGTGAAAAGCAAACACTGTTCACTTATTTTAAAGCTAAGGAGACTGTTTAGACACATTACCATGTGTGACTAAGCTCTAGCTTATGGGTAATGGTAAACTGCTGACCATTTTCTCCTGAATTCAACATGTAATTCAGAGAATTTGTAACACAGACAAATACAGACACACAG
Organism: Poeciliopsis retropinna; assembly: GCA_010277075.1. Taxonomy (NCBI): domain Eukaryota; kingdom Metazoa; phylum Chordata; class Actinopteri; order Cyprinodontiformes; family Poeciliidae; genus Poeciliopsis; species Poeciliopsis retropinna. Next base: position 15,330,593 of record VMRM01000007.1, on the reverse strand, counting down.
TCTTCTACGAGTGTCTCATAGAAGACTATGAGACACTCGGCCTACAAAAGCTGATCCTGTAGTCCAAACGGTGTAAATAATAAAGAGGATAGAATCTGGTTTAGTTAGACAACAGCCGGAGAGGCATAGTCTACCTAACACATGACCTCAAGATAAGGTGAGTATAATCGCATATACTTAAAAATTCAAACTCAAATAAAAAAATTTGAAGATGTAAATTACTCAAAGTGTTATCCAGGAAAAGAAGCGCAAAATGGTGACCACAAACGGTAGGAACAGCAGGTTCCTGAGCCATAGGCGAACAAACCATATGATTTACATTACTTTAAACAGCTTGTATAGGACTGGCCATAAAGGTTTGTGATGACAGATGAGTATGTCTGTGGTTGAGTCACTTGTGGCACACCTCTGCATCAGAAACTTGCTGGGCTGCAGATGTAAATCGGTCTGCATTGATGCCGACGTAACTCACCTGATAACATGTTGTCGTTTTTTATGGAGGGGAACTTAAGGGTCATCTCATGTTTGTGACGATGAATCATCAGATGATCCTCCGTGGGAAAACGCTGTTTGATTTTAAGGCCAGGAGGTATGTAGAAGAAAAAGCAAGAACAGTAAATAGAAAGGAAAATAGGATAGTTTAGACAACTGCCTTTAGTTTAGACCAAAGGCAAAAATAAGTTGGAGAACCCTCTTAAACTAGAAAATAGATGCTAGATAACTGGTGTAGTTCTAAATACCATACACTGGCTGTTTACTTTGTAATTAGATTTGCTCTGTGTGCTGTTAGGTAGACATGTGCACATTGACATCCTGTGCGAATCTCCTCAGATATGCATTTATAGATATACACTAACCTGAGAGCAGCCAGGAGCATTGCACACGAATGGCCTTTCCTGGTCTGAGTTCATCCCTCTGGCCAGCGTCTCATAAAACTGCAAGAGAAGACATATAAATTAATCAGAAAGGGAACCTGACTGACCCCGATCCCCTACCAGCACTTTAAGGAACAAGTACACTGCTACTGTCAATGCAAAATGCTTTCGCACAAGTGGAGGGAAAATTACATTAAAAGTTATGATTATTTAAGAAATACAGAGAGTAAATTGAGGAAAGTATTTACAAATGATGTCCTCGTCTTAAAATAAAATCATGAATATCACAACAGCGGCATTTCCATTTATCATATTACCCTGTAAAATAATATGCATGCAGTATCTAGCCAAAATGTATAATTACCGATAAACACAAAAGCTTTACATTTTCTCTATCACAAAAGAGACATAAATTGGCTTCACCGTAACTTTTGAGAAATGATGTAATAAAACACATCTTAATCATTAATCTTAAGACAAAAAAACTTTGTTTTTCAGACATAACTCCAAAAATTTCTCTATCTTTTAACATTCATCTGTATTTTTATAGTTAAAAGACAAAATAAATCTTCAATGAAAAATATATCTTTTAATTGAGTCACTTTATATCTTCAACTTTTTAGTAATTTCTTGAGATATTATTGAACTTAGTTGGTACACTTCTCTGTGGAAAAATACGAAAGGGAAGTGGTGTCACAGCAGACAAATATAATTAGATGGCAGAAGTCCATTTGGTCTATGACAAACAACCTTAAAAATTAGACTGCACTCACATGAACAGTGTGCTACAACAGTGCATGAGCTCCAATTTGTCAAAAGTAAATGACTTCGGCTGTTATTTTAGGTTCTACGAGAAAAATAGAGGACAAAATGTCTTAGAAAAATATGTTCCTTGACTGTAATTTATCATTAAAAAAAACAAAAAAAACAATAAAATGGAACCCTGGCATAATAAAAAAAGGAAAAAAAATGCACATTTTAAAAATGAAATTGTGATCTTCATGTATGTGTGAAATAGAAATTGTTTGCAGCAGGAAAAAGCTTTCAATCAACATCCAAAATTGGGGACGTAACCAATAACTGACACATGAACGACAGGTAGACATGTGGTTTTTACCAGTGAATCGAAACAAAAACAGTAAAATAAAAAAGTTGATTACCAAATCAGATCAGTATTTCATAAGCATTCCGTGAAAATTGTATATAAACAAAAAGAATTGTTTCATCCTAAACCTAAGAAAAATCTGTGGTGATGTTTGCCATTTTTTGTTTATAGCAAATAAAACAGTAACTGTTTATGCAGAGTCTCTCTACTTTCTAAATATTGGCAGTGCCTCAAACAAGCAAAACCATCAAAAGGGTGAACCTCACAGTTTAAATGAAATGCAACATTTGTTTATGAGTGGTGTATCATTTTAAATTATTCACAGATACACAAGTTGTTGCCTTTGTTAAAGTTTTAATACTGCATTTTAATGAGCTCTTCACATGATCAAGAGCATTATTATACTCTACAAAAGATTAAAAAAAAAACACTTAAAAAGCTGTTCAAGAAGAGCATTATATTTTACTATCAGATATTAACATTTTCCATGATGATAATGGTTCATGGAGAAATACAGAAGTGCAGCCCATCAAGATTATAATGCCAAATGTTAATGCAATTTTAGAAATAAACCTTCAAACCTATTCTGCCTTTTGTACTTTATGGCAAACAAGTAGATCTGTTGGTGTGGAGAATGAGTAGAAACATTATGGACATGAAAGATATGTAATTAAATTACTGTTTTGTTATGACACTGAAAAAAAAATCCCCATTTATATCGGAACATCAAAAGCTTGCAACTTTGCTACATCACCTGTCATATTACCAATCTGGAAAACATTAATTAATCACATTCAGGATTTTTTTTTTTCTTTTTTGCTGTAATCTGCTTTACAGCAAACACACATTCAACAATCACATTTATCACTTTTTTTCTCTTTCATGTCAGCCTGTCATACGTACAAGAACCGCAACACACTTGTGATTTAGCTACAGCCACCCTTTCAAACTACAAACATGAATACTTTCACACACTTTTTAGGTGTCCCTTTTTTCATGGGTACAGGCTATTTCCTGAAGCGCAGTCAAAACACTCTAATATTGTGTTATGTCAAGCAGCGGCGTTTGCCTAACAAGTTGCGTTGCATGACCAAGCCTGCAAAACAGGGTCTGGACAGAGTCTTTCTGTCAAGAGAGCAAAGTGATCAGGTCTTACTTTCCTTTCCCCCCGGTGCACTCAGGCTCCTCTAAATGGGCTCTAAAAACTCACCTGGTCTCCTTTGCCACAACAAACACAACTAACGCTGCTGATCTGAGCTCCAAGTTCAATCTAAAACAGAGGATGACAGCCTGTTGGACCAGAGTCTGCGGACCTGTCGTTAGAGTTATTTCAACTCTGAATCATTTCTGCCACTTTTTTTGTTAACTCAAATGTTCCGACTTTTCCACTGTTTCTGCCACTCATGTCACTCTATTTATTTTCTCATGATCTATTTATACATTCATTTATTTAAATGGAATGATCATCTCACTGCTTGCGGAGTAAACGATGCACACAATTATCACTGGACATTATTATTTAGAACCAATAAGTCCTTAATATGAGACTTCATATAATGCCCAAAAAACCCATACTTCCGGTTCCTGAAATTGGGTTTGATTATTTCAGCACAGTCAGCAGGAAATTCAAACCATATGATGCATAAAACTCGACTGTTAATTCCAAAAATGCCTTCGCGAATTCTCCAATACCTCTCACACGTTAGATTATCAGTACTCAACGCCCCTCTCTTGGAAAGAGCATTTGGCCCACATGTTATATTGATGTTTTAGTTAGCGGAGGAAATTTGGTTACACTATAACATTAACTAAACCCTGATGTGAGCGAGCTGAAGGATTAGGGTCAAGCATTTGGTTTCAAGAGGAACTGGGGAGGAATTCTCCAGGTAGACCACGCATTAGAATTTAAACAAGATGCTGAGGAAAAGAGGGGTCGAGGTGCAAAGAGGTGAAAGCAAGCATGAACACGCAGAGCAATTCAAATCTGTACGTTCGTACGGCCTTGGCTTTTGACAGCACGAGTTCAAGGCAGGATTACGGCGATCCCTGAGGCAGAGTTTCTGGCCTTTCCAAGACAGTTTCTTCGACTTCTGCTGCAGATCCACTCACGTAACAAATTCAGCTCTAATCTGAACTTGATTTTATTGCAACTGTCGTGCACAGCAGAAGAGGTTACCGTTGCAATAAAACCCCTAAACTGGAGAAACATTTTGACATCAATGCAAGAAATCAGAAATAAATCTGAGCGTTAAAAGTGCTACTCAGGAACAAAAGCTCTGGGGCCAGACTGAACTGTCACTTTACCCCTTTTCTTTTCTTTTTTTTTTTTTTTTTTATACATTAGCTCAATCATTACAAAGGAACCCTGAGCACTAGAAGCAGTCATCAACAAATAAACTCAGTTTGGGTCACATTTCACCAGTGCAATCAGCCTCCAGACTGCAATCAAGCCTGTGTAAAATATGGAAGGAATCTGTAGCAAGGTACAAATTAAAACAAGCTACACTTCCTGCAGGTCGCAGTTGTTAATGCAGTTGTTAATATTTTGCCTATTTTCCCTCAAAAGTAAAATTTTGTTACAAAGCCTTAATTTAATGCATTTAATTATTTAGTGAGATTTTTCAGTTTGAGTAGTTCCCTTGAAATTTAAAACATCTCTCTCTTTTTTGCATGTATAAGATTCTACTTTTATCCCGCACAACGAAACAAAACACGTCTCACCTGCAACGAATTAATGTGATTAATTCAAGAAACCGCGAGGCGAAACAGTAAAAACCGGAAGCATAATTTAGAGCGTTACACGAAAGAAAAGTGGTTATTGGCAGCGCTGTCACATAAACGTAATGACAGCGGCCGAGGAGCAATCATATAATTAAAGCGTGTTTTCTTCCCTTCAAGCCTTATAGCAACAAAGCGCGCCTCGTCAGCACAACCTTCCTGAAAGTGGCCCTCAACATCTCCGCGGTTAATCAAATATCGACGAGCCTGCAGGATGACGTCATGTTGCTCACGTTACGCTTTTCGGGAAATAAAAACAAAAACAAATAAAAACTTCAATTTAATAACAATGATAATAATTTAAAAAACAAAAAAAAACAGAACGCTTGTTTCTCATTAACTGGCTTGACAAGCAGTAGAAGCGTTTTGTTTTTTTTCCAGACGGTCATTGGTGAACCGCAGCACGCAGGAGTCCGGGACTGTCCGCCGGCTGCGCTTTATCCCTGAACGGGACAGGCGTGACAATGATGCAGCGATGCAGCTCGGAGCGGAGCGGAGACTAAACTTGACGGAAAGCGCCGGGGTGAAGTGGAGTCAGCCCGCTGCGTTTAACCTGCTTGGAAGCTGGAAGCTGGATGAAGTGGAGTGGAGTCCGTGCAGACCGTATGAAACCGAGCGCTGCAGCGGCACTTGACTCCGTGTCAACTTCAACAACAATAAATACAGGCCCACGCGTTGGCAATGAAGCGAGATGACAATCCGTTAAATCTAAGAAAAGTCGCGGGGGGCAGCGGTTGTTTCAGCTGCACGCCTGGATCTTTGCAAAACAGTTAAGAAAATCAACATCTTCAGCCAAACTGCTGGAGCGAACAGGAAAACAAGCTGTTGCATTTCAGAAAAAAAAAAAAAAAAAAAAATCACCAAAAAAAATCGCTTTAAACAAAGTCAACAAACCTGCAGAGGCTCGTGCAAGAGGGTCTGCATGGTGGCAGGGCTTTCAACTTACCAAACAAGTGTAGAAAATGTGAAGCAGCCTCTGAGAAGAAACCACGTTGGACTGAGAAAGGATTACAATGCGATCTATTTAGAGAAGCATAACGTCACCCCGGGTTGACGTCACGTGGGATTCCTGAACTTCTAAATCATAGCGGGCCCTGCACGAGGGGGGCGGCGCGAGCCGGGAGTGGGGCTCCGTGGAGGAACGCCCAGAAGCATGGACGGGACACCGGCTGGTCCTGGAAGTGGGTGTGGTGCGACACAGCGGGGTGACCACTGCTGACCAGTCAGACAGGAGGGCTGAACTGACAGCTCGGAACTGGGTTCAGGACGCAGCAGCTTGATGCTGAAGAAGGCTACATCCAGAACTGACATTTAGTTTATTCATTTTATTGTTTGAAATTTCACTAAATAACTCTTCTATTCCTGCGCATGCGCTTTTGATATATCCACAGACTGGTACGGGACAAGATATTTGGTTAAATTTAAAATAGTTCTTCTCTCCCTCTCTCCCTTTCTTTCTCTTTATTCTCGTTAGTTTTCTATGTAATAATAATAATGAACCTATATTTCTATGTTGTGAACTCATAGAAGTTGGACCCAATGTTCTTCACTCCACTAAGAATGTAGTTGTGTTTTTAACATGTTTCGGCTTCAAATATGAACCCATAACATGTATTTATATTAAATATATCCTAGATGCATAAACCAGCACTCCTGTTTCCTTCACCTGTCGCCGTGCACTACCTGTCAGCTGGCTGAAAAGAAGGCCCATGCACTTTTCCCATGTCTACAACAAAAACAAGCTGCTTCAAGACAGTTTCTAGAAACAGAAAACACAATCATGATGTAGAATTTAAAAAGTGCCATCCTTGAGTTTATTTAAGTTGAGCCTGTTTTAAAACCGCAGTTGACAAGCCCAGAACTGCATGCCTGTTAGAGAGCTGGCGGCAGGTTCCACCTGAACACACAGCTCGACTAATTATCCCATCAATAACTATCTGGCTGGTCATAGTTCCGTTACTCTGTAAAGGGCAAAATAGCAAAAAAGAATTAGTCTGATAAATAACTCTGTAAAACACCATAAAATTTAATTACTTATTATTTATTTTTACTTAAATTATTTTTGAAAGATAATCTTGCTATAACTATAATAAACCTTACTATAACAGTAATAATAAATGTGATATTATTTTAGCCACATTGGGGAAAATGATGCATTTTCTGTTTCAAACAAAAACAAGTAACCCTAATAATGATAACCTTTCTGATTGAACATGTGGCATCAGCAACAGCTCAAACCTTCCAGTTAATTTTCTGAAATGTGTGCCTTAGCTCCAGCACATTAGCAGAGGTTTAGACATCTGCGTATAACACTTCAGAGTTGCAGCTCCATGGTGACCTGCTGGTGCCAACTGGCTGTGATTTCTCGGGCCACAGACAGTGGTAGTAGTGAAGCCATCCTCCACTCCAGGGATTAATGACTCCTCACACGTTGAGAAATGTTTACCACTGGCCTGCGACCACTCCACGAGACACACTAAGAGCTCTGTCACCGAAACAATAACGCAGTCTGAAAGGCCCTCATAACTCAGGGCCTCTCCGCCTCTGTCTTTTAACCAGAGCTTTAATCAACATTTATGACATCCCTTTGTCTCTTTATTGCCAATATATTTCCCAACCAATCCAAACATTATGCTTCTAGAAGAACAGACTATTAAGGCTGGAAAGAGCCGATACAGTTTGGGTCAGTGACCCACACTAAAGGAGATTTGATCTATATTATACTAACCCTTTTATGATTATGCCTTTGTGCAATGCTTTTGGGTAAGATCACCTTGAAGAGCCAGTGAGGATGATTGCACCAGGTGTGTAAAGGGGGCATAACAAAAGTGTCTTAATGTCTTTCTGTTTCTAATTAGAAATACTAAAACTTACATCTGACACCTGATTCTGAATATTCTGTTCATTTGTAAAGCTCAGAGTTGCATCACTGTGTTGTGATTCGCAGCTTTTAAATTGTCTGGTTATTGTCTGTGCCTCGCACGCATAAGTATAGTCACAAAGCCTCACCATTTTAGCTGTTTTAATAAAATATACAGGATTAACTTTAACTATACCATATTGTATTCCTCTAGAATCCTGACAATAGGTTTTGGATCTGAAAGGGCAGGAAACATCTTCCGCTAATCAAATTCTTAGCATCGCACAGCCCCTCATTAGGTCGGCAGAGTGGGGAAGACTAGACCAATCAGGCCCTGTAGCTTTGTCTCTGGGTAAAATTATGTCTGGCAACAACATTTAAAAATAAGATTGATAATAGCTGTTGGGGCAGAGTTATTTGGGCAGGTTTTTGAGGCAACACTGAACTTAGAAAATAATCAACTGACAATAACCCAGTTTTGGAAAAATAAAGCTGAGCAATAGTGCGGGAAGAAAAGGAGGGGCATAATGATATATTTTGAAACAAGAAGACTTAATCTTGATTGACTGTTGTTCTCATGTAAACTGCTTGTGGTTCCAACTTTAAAGAAAAAAAAAAGTGGTAGTCAGTGGTGAGACATGTTGAATGATTATTTCTGGTTATTTGTCACAATAGCTGTAAGTCAGCAAAACATTGAACAGAGCAGAGTTAAGCTTTAATGTAAACATACAAAACTCAGTTTGCACTGCTGATCATACAATAAAATTGCTTGTGCACAGTGCAACACACAGAATGCAAGGGTAAACAATTTCTCTTGAGGAGACTAAGACATGTAAAACTGCTAAGCCTTCAGGTGGAATTAGAAACTCATTTCATTGTAATTTGCACGTTGGAAGTTTAAAGGCAGAAAATTGTGGGGATTTTTCTGTATTCAAAAAGTGAACCCTATCACTGTTAAGAGTAATCTTAGGAGGCAGTTCAGTGAGATGACTCCTTAAAACTAAAGAGTACCATCCTGTATGCCAGAAAATGGATTCTGAATGTTTAGATGTGTTTATTGTGACTATAACAACCCTGCATAGAAAAAGATAAGATGAAATTATGGTCTTATTTGTGTTACTTTTATAATGCAATGATTATTAAACTTCTTATGACAATATGCTTTCTGCTTTTATCATAACAAGAAATAAAATATGGTAGTACAAAATTCACAAACTTGGAATCATATCTGACACAAACCAAGAAACTGCTTACATTTGTTCAATTATCCAATTAAGATGTACAAAAGTGACAGATTATCTCATCTCTGGCAAAAAAACAGAGTTGTGCATCAACGCAGAACTGAATGCAGGATTTGTTTCTAACAAATTAAAGTGTTTTGTCTATTAACTCTACGTGTTTGGTTGAAGGGTGCGGTTTAAAATGTGATGATTCATACATGTGTTGCTGAGCAGTGAACCACATACCACATGCGGTGATCTTTGTTCTTCCACTATCTCACACCAGCTGCACAAAAAATGGAGATAACTTGAATTAAATGTCCTCTTTTGCTTCTTTTCGGTGCAACCAGATACCAGATAGAAAGTTCTATCTGCCATTTCCAGAAACACTTTTTGTTAAGTCAGTTTCATAGACTTCAGCTTCCACAATGGTATTTTTTAGAACGTTTTCTTCTTTTAGCAACAAGATTGGTTTTTTTTTCTTCTTTTGAAGAAAAAAATGTCAAACCATACTTTTTAGCTTTACATCACAGGTCATTTTACATCTCTAACTTGAAAATTATTGATGGCAAATTATTTTTCTGAGCACCACTAAGTGGTGTCTAAAGAATGATGTAAGTTGCTTGATTTGGTAACTTTTTTTTTTGCCTTCTTTAGCATATTTCACCATCTTCACAAGTTTCATAGCCAAAGAAAACAAAGGTTACCAAGGTGACAATGACAGAAAATTACAGAACATTGTTTCAAGATGGCGCCCCTCTCCCAGCACACAGCACCGTTTGATGTCCACATCATTTAAAGTTGAATGAAACTATTGTTGGTTGTCTTTATTATGTACTTATAACCCATACGTCCTTGCTTAGCTGTCTTTAACAACGCTAAGTAGTTATTCATAAATAAATAAAAATGATTTGTTTAGCACATGGATGAGTAATTCTTAGTAAATTGACATTTAATCGTTGTTTTGTAAGAAACCGAAAAGGGAAAAGGTACCTTTCCTAAGTGAAAAATTAAAGTAGTGAGGGAATCATTTTACTCATGAGCTCATCGTTCTTAGTTGAATTACAGGAAGTCTGTTGAATGCAACGCTTGATTTAAGAGTACCTTCTCATTTAAAATAAAATAAAATAAAAAAAATAAAATTAATCTGTGGTACGTCTGTTACATCTATTTGTGGGGTGCAACAAGTTGAAGAGCAATAATTAGTTCTAACTATACCCATCAAGTAAAATGGTAAATAAATAACTGGAACAGGCAGAGCCAGCATTGGTAATTGAAAACATCTACTTCTTTGAAAAAACGACAGCAATGAAATAAATTAACAGCATTTTCCGATAATAACAAGAAAAACTGCTTTACTTAGGCTTCAAGTGTGAAAGGTATGGAGGCATGGAGTCTGTGAATATAGTGGAATAAAATGAATGAATGAATGAATGAATGAATGAATGAATGAATGAATGAATGAATGAATGAATGAATGAATGAATGAATTTTTAAAATAGCACCTCCAATCAATGAATGTTGTAAAAAAATACTCTCATTTCCTGGCAAATTCATATTATTTTTATTTCAAAAAGCCCACTTTAAGGAATTAAAGCAAAATTCTAAATATTCATTCTTACATGGTAAATGTGGAGAGGCTGACATTATCCTTGTAAATATTTGCATCATTTTCACCACAACAATAAAACAGACAATGAGAAAGACTCACAGTTTTAGTATTTATTACAGTTTATGTAGATCTCAAATATCCAAATTAATTTAACAGTATTTTGATACCATTAACATAAAATCACCATGACGTAAGATAACAGAGGAGCACTGAGGGTTTAAATTACTAGACTAACTTATTACTTATTACCAAGACATGATTTTAATTCTGATTACTTTAGGGTTGTGAATTTTACTATAAGTAAATGAACTGAAGTAAATTACATTTATTCCCAGGCCAACACTGCCACTCTGTGGCTATTAGCTGTTTTTGAGCTGCTTGTTGATTCATAACGGCTGCACTAATTGCTGAAAATGTTTTAATCTTAAATGAAGAGTAATATCTGGAGTCATTTCTAGAAGTGAGTGAAATTAAACTGCGAGTTAGTTTGTAATGAAGACCGGACAGTTATTTAAAAAGAGATAGATGTGTATCCATTTAATGACTTCAGGCTGTCTATCTTTTAGCAGGCAGCAAAAAATACATTCATTAACGTTAATACCGTTTCATTTTTTAAAAGCCTTTTGAAATTCAAATACAAATATTTAAAACAATCCTTTTGGCATGTAAGTAACCAAGATTTTCACTGGAAAACCAGGGCTTGGATAATAAATGTGTAGTATTATTTTGAACAGCAAAATGTAGCTCCCATAACTAAGCAAATCCCCTCAACTATACCCTGAATATAATTTAGTACATACGTATGTTTAGGGATATTTTATAATATAATATAAATACTCTGTGGCATCTTAGATAAATGCCACAGAGTAAAATCCGTTTAGAGTAAAATCCAGTTGAGATGTTGAGGTATGACCTCAAACTGCCAGTGCTGGTAAATGTAAAAACAATTCTGCAAAGACAAGTTTAAGAACTTTTAATTGTAATTGTTGCTACTTAAGCTAACACAACCAATTATTAGGTCAGGAAGACAATTAGTTTTTTCCAGGAAGGTAAAGCTTAGCTTTTTCTCTTAATAATTTAAACAACAATTTGAAAACCTCTGTTTGTATTTCGTCCAATTATCTTGGTCTGGTATGAGAAGTTGTTTGACAATCTAAAAAGGCAAAATCACAAGAAAGGGGACAAATACTTTTCTCACAGGACTAGATTATGAATTAGTTTTTTTGATTTGTTTTTTTTTAGAATGAGTGTGTAACAACTATCCTGCAACGAGATTAAAAATGACCTCGTGGCTGGTTCTGCACATTTAGTACTTTACTCTATATTCATATGTACTGACTGACCCTGCTAAATAAATTAACAAGCTAAACAAAACAACCGAGGCCAGGTGGAATTATAAACAAAGTAAATGTAATAATCATTATTAACTTGTGCAACTCGTTTAATTAAATTATCAATTATTTTGACATTAAGAAAACAAACGACTAAAGAAAAATTTACTTACATGCCTATGTAAAGCTAATTTCTGTGAATGTGCGGCTTCAACCACATCCGTGCTCGCAGTTTATCTGAAAGCTATTGTGCTTTTCAAATGAAAGTCTGCAGCTTTACATCCGGTGCTGTTGTCGGTCTCCAGCTGGTTTGACGCAGCTCGGAGGAGTCGCAGCTCCGCTCCAGCTGTTCTCGCAGCTGCTTTGCCCCGCCGCCTCTGCTGCCCCGCTACTGCCTGCCTTGCCTGCCTGCCTGCCTGCCTGCCTGCCTGCCTTCGTTTCAAATGTCACGGCGACCATGACAGGCATCGCGGCTGTTTCCTTCTTCTCCAACGCGTGCAGGTTCGCCGGCTGCGGGCTTCACTTTGACTCCCTGACCGAGCTCATCGTGCACATCGAGGATAACCACATCGGTAAGAGCCGCACAGCCACCGCCGAAGCTAGCAGACGTGGCTACTCGAAGCTACAGCTAACAAGTTACTTCCTGCGTCCTGGCAACCCGGTTGCTAGGTGTGGTGACTGTGTTGATGTTCCGGTGGATCCTGCTCGTTTCTGTCTAAAGAGCTGCGTTATTTTCTATACAGCAGTGACACCGACAGAGTTGGAGAACTGAAATAAGTCGGTAGGAGAAACCAGAGACACTTTGTGTGTTGGCAAGTCGCTCGTGCAGCATCTGAGGCAAGGCCGCGCGCAGAGATCAAAGCGCCGCTGATATATTTGATTCATTAGGTTGCATTGAATAATTACCAGCGCTTTGATGTTTGCCTCACAGCACTCAGTACGTCATTATGCAAAAATCGTAAAACATGTCTGTGTTGTTGGTGGTACTTTGTCAATCACTTCGTTAAGTTTCAGCATGGAGAAAACAAACTTCTTTCAGAATAAATTAAGTATTTTTGACAAATATTATTAGTGATTTGCTTTTTTTTTGTCAGGCTGTCTTGTAAGATAATCATTATATTGTTCCTTTTTCTGTAATTCACTAGCTTTTACATCAGCTTGTTGTAGAGAATATATAAGTTCATTAACGTATAGTCTTTATCTGTTGGCTAAGTTATATAAGGAAAAATGTTATTCTTTTATTATTGATGTTATTTTGTTATTAAATACTAATCGTATTTGTAAAATTCTGCTTAGCAGTAATTTGTAATGGGGATGCTGACCAAATTTAAACGTATTGACCCGAATGTTAACCTTACCTAATATTACCACTGTTTACGTTTTACACATAAATAATAAGACAGGGTCGAATTATTTATACTTAAAAGAGAAAAAGCAACTAGTTTTCTTACAGCTGATAAGAAAACTAGTTCTTATCAGCTGATAAGAACTAGTTTTTCTTGACCTGCCAATCTGATTGGCAGGTCATTAACGTAATATTGATTATTACGTTAATGATATTTATCTAGAACGTTTTGTATCTGTTTTTATTCTGACACCTGGACTAAACACTTGCAAAAATAGTGGAGAAGCTTTTCAAGTATATATGATTACTATGCAGCATATAATTCCTGGCTGCTGCTTTGTTCTTTATGGATACACTGGTAGTCTAATAGCCAATATTAGTACATTAATTAGTCAAGCTCAACTAGGCAGCCTGCAGTCAGCTGCTTAGCACACATGCTGCTGATAGCTGGTCAAAAGTATCAATCTATTGTCTATACCTGCGTGTCTGTACCAGCAGTTTTTGGGTGAGAGGAACGGTGCACCCATCAACCCTTTGAGGGTTGAAAAGTTCCATATACTGATGTCATTTCTTTAAATCAACAGGTGGGGGACGTGGAGAACTCTGTCACTATGCTCCATAAAGCTTGAGAAAACTTCAGTCACTGCAGCACTTTCTCTGGCAACTCACTGTAATAAGACAGATAAATTTTAGAGGCTTTGACAGCACAACTTTTGTAAAAACTTGGCATGCCTTCAAACAGCTAGGCAGCCCACGCCGTGTTGATCTAAAATTGTTATCTGCAGAAGGTGTACTTTTCCAGTCATTAAATTAATAAAAACTGACATTTTAGTCTGTATACACATGAACAAACGGCATGACCTTTGACGTAGGTTGTTTTAAGTAGTTAGAAACAGATAACGATTAGTAAGATATGCTCTGATGCATAATATAATCTTCTCATGCTTTCATTTTCTGTTGCTTTTCTGTCAAGGAATCTGCAACACACGTTTTTTCCATTATGGTCAATCTCTGCCACACTTAATTACTGAAATAAACAGCTTTTACAGAATTTTGTTTGCATGTGTTACAGTACTAAAAAAAGAAGTTACACTTGGTAAAAAAAAAAAAAAAAAGAAGAAAATGGGGCTTGGTGTTGGCTAGTAAAATTGACTGGATGTCTTTAACAAGAAATGTAACAATGCATATAAAAGAGGCCAGTTTAATGTCCTGTCTGTTCTGGCTGGGATTGCAAGCAGCTCAACAATACGGCTGCTGCAGATTACACTGACTCTCAGATGTCAAATTTACAGGTCATCCCACTTCAATCAAAGCCCTCCTTAGTTGAGCATTATGCACTAAATGAAGCAGGACTACTATCAGGGTTTGCTCAATAAATCATTTTGAATTAATTCATTTATTTTTCAAGCTATTTCTTCTTCTTTTTTATCCATTTGAGGGGCGTTTGACAACATTTAATGAAGGTCATTGGATGACCAAGTTCACTGGAGCCTCACTATTTTTTCACATCACTTGCCTCCCACTCTGTCAGTTAATCAGCTGTTTTTGATCATACTATCTATGATGATGGGACTATTTGTGAATAAATACATGCAACAGGTTTCTTTTTACTTGTAGATGCCAACAGGTGTAATGTAGTGCGCAAGATTTTATGTATAGATGTATCCAAATTCCATGAGCATGGGATCAGAACTCTTATATGCATGGGCAGGTTTAGTGTACCAAAAGTTTTAAGGTTCAATTAAAGGCCTTTTACACATGTTAACCAGCATGGAGCTGTAGGTTTCATTCATGAAACCTTCCCATAGGTAGAAAAGAGTGCTGTTTTGGTTGGAATGTCAGCACTGCCATAATTATTGTGCTGCATAAACACGATGTAACGCAGAGGCCCATTTCTTGTTGACAATCTTCAAAATTCAAAAGATAAGAGAACAGGTAATTTACAGAAAGCAAATGTGTGTTTGTCTTGGGGGGAAGCGTAAAAGAAAAATAGGATGGAATTTTCCAAAATATGTACATATTTACAGTCATATTCTAATTACGTTTCAGTTTACTCAAGGTGTGACAAACAGGGCGAAATGATGAGGATAGGAGTAAAATTGCCAGTTGTAACTATTAGGGTGAGGTTATGTCTTTGAAATAAAAGATCAAGTTTTTAAAGGCACTATTTGTGGAGTTTATGTGTAACATTTTTTCCTTTGACTCTTCCACATTATGTCAATCTCTGTTTTCCTACCTTTTATTGCGAATTCTCCATTTATTATTTATTTATTCTCCATTTTCATGAATATTCTTTAATGACTCTGATTGGTGATTGGCAGGTCACCAATCCAATCAGACCACCTACCATTTTGCATCTGTAAATGCACTGTCAAAATCGCAATTTCTTTCTTTCTGATATATTTCAAACTGCGTGGTCGGTCAAGGACAACATTTTATTTGTTGTGTGTTATAACCTTTAGAAAAAAAAAAAAAAAAACTGGAATCAATCTTTTTCTGAATCAGCAAGTCAGACTCAAAGAAAGACGGAAATTGGTTTCTTTCAAGTCAAGAAATGCCGAATTGAAGCATTTCTCGTTCCAAGGTGGCAAAATAGTTTCAGAATCGCTGATGAATCTGGAAGTGAGTCAATATTTTTTAAATGAATAGAACGTGTCACTATTATTTTGTACTTTTTAAAAATGATAGCATTTGAGAACCAAAAGACATGCGTTGTTTTGTTTTTTTTAGGCGAAGCTGCATCAAATGGTGCCATTACATTGTTTAGTGTTTACATACTTTTTGTTAGTATGGCAAAAATGCAACTTCCCTTCCCCACAGCGTGACCCCTTCGCTCCAACATCTGCTCCCCTGATCCGATATTTCAGGCCCTTATTATTGAAGGTGACAGGGCTCAGCTACCTCTGTTGTTCTTGTTTGTTGCTTGACTGGCTTTAATATCCTCGGCTTTCAGACTGGTGCTGCATGTGCATGTGTCAGAGGTGTTAGACTTAGTTTAAAAAAAAAGAAAAGAAAAGAAAAGCAAGGCTTTCAAATAACTTGTTAGGGAATAATGAAGCAATTAGTTGCCTCAAAGTGGAAAAACTCCCCCCCTCCTCCAGCCCCTACCCACCTCTATCCTCTCCCCTCTCTGCCGGCCTGCATGCACTCAGAGAAGTGCGAAATCTTGCGGGTTGTGCCAAGTGCCTGTGATGCATAATTACAGAGGGGTGCTTGATTTGGCATGTCTTCCTCCTCATCTGGTGGCCTGCTGCTTAAGGCACATTCCCCCATTGTAATTAGGCACCTGATAATAAGCATACATTCTTGTACATGAGCTTTGTGGGCAGACTGCTGAATTGGTCTGTGAACAAGAGAGGGCGCTGCTCGTCTGTTGTTTGGGAGAAATCCCTCTGAATGCACTATATGAAGGTTTTTTTTGTCAAACCTTCTTTATAAGAATTGTGATAGACCGACAGATAGTTAGATTGACGCCTTTATTTATGATGATTTTCTGCTCACAGGATTAAAACTATTTTAATGCTTGCTTAAAAGTTGGTATTTTTAAAAGGGTACTTTTAATCTGACAAACTAGCTTTATGTTTTAATGTAACAGAATTTAAACTATGCCTGTCCCCATGTGCTCAGTCAGCTTTAGACCAGAAGGAAGCTGCAGATGTGTTTTTTTGACCTGTGAGCAGGTAGCCGGGGTCAGGAATAGCAGAAGCTTGAAATGGGCAATAAGCTTAAGAACACAATAAGTCTGTTTGTTGCCAGTCCTGTTGGCTTTTTTTTTAATTTCCCAAACAACTTGCAGTCATTCAAAAAAAAAAAAAAAGTGCGGAAGTAATAAATTTGTTAAACAGTAACTAGTTCCCTGATCTGTGCACCTGGTGGGGCTAATTACATTTTCCCAGTCCCCCACTGTTGCTTCTCTGTGGGGGGGAATCCTCTACCCCAAAAAAAAAACATTGTGCAGTTTAGAAATTCAGTGTGATGATATTTCTGCCATCGGTTTTGTTGCTGCCCAGTCTCTGCTGGTGTTGATCACCACAGATGCGTAGACTCATTGCAACAGTGAACACCTGTTTCCTAATCTACATGTTTTCGCATATTGTTTTTGCTTACAAGGCCAAACAATACTTTGGTTTCCATAAAACCAAGCTAATTTGCTTTTATAGAGAATACGTTTGTTACAGAAACTGCATAACCTTTTAGAGCTTTTTTTTTTTGGATTGTTTTATTGTGATAGATCTGCAGGGGTGTTCAATTTCAAAATTTTGAATGGAATTTTTAATTATTATCTCCTTTGATATTTTATTTTTATACTTGTCAATGTTAATGTCTGACTCATAAGACTTTTCTAATGTTCGCAATTTGAAGTTTAAAAATGGTACACAACAAAAAAGCTTTTTTTTACGTGGTTGAAAAAGCTCTTGGAAAGATCCAACGGTGAGGGATTCTGCATTTACGCATGGGTTGTATAGGTTGCTGTGTGTGTCAAACTTATAATGAATCATTTTATTCCCTCCATGTTTCCCCAGGAACCACCAAAGAGTGGCTTTCACATGGAGCTTGTCTCCGTTTCATTTCCTTCTCAGAGGTCACATTGTAATGAATTACCTGTGCCACCACTCCTGGTAATGTTCCCTGCAGCTCACAGTCGCCATAAACATGTCACCATAATGCTCACCACTCACCTCTGCCCCACGGTGCATTTGACTGTCAGGGGGTGGAGCAGCCAGATGCTGGTGGAAATGAGAGGGGACTGTGTGTCTGGTGTGCACACAAGAGTGAGGACGCTAGTCTGGTGGAGGATGTTTCTAATGAGAGGCTAGGAGGCGTCACTTCCGCCGCTGCCCAAGGAAGGTGTGCTGTGCAATCATTCTGATGCGGACCACCACAGAGACCCTTTTTGTTAAGTGTTACTGGATCAGTTGGCCTGCACTTGCACCCTACAGCCACAAAGCCAATCACAATTAGTGGAAAAAACTAATTGTGGAAAAAAAAAAAATTGTGGAAAAAATTTTTAAAAGTCCTACCTTCAATTTGCGGACATTTATTCAGTATTTAAAAACTCCCAAAAATGCACCTGACTTATACTTACCTTTTTTTTTAAAGCATTTAGATGAACTTTGACCTCCTGTTTGTCTGGCGTGGAGTACATATGACTTGACAAGCAGGATTATTTCCTTTAACCTCTTCTCAAAATGGGAAAGACATGCGAACCTTCCAAAAACGGATCTCCTCAGCTCACTGTGAGCCATTTATTTCAAGGCTTTTGCATGGATATTTGCGAAGGATGACAATAATTAAGGGGACAGGATGCCATCAGATGAAACAGAAAACACAAACACAAAGTCATTGAAGTGGTGCAAAAAGGACCAGTCAAAATTTAGATAAAACTGGGACCATTATGGTTGAGGCCAGGGAGAAACTATCATTAATAATGCTTCATTAAGCCCTCATGCATGAATTGATTATCAAGTGCGAATGACCCATCCAGAAAATAAATAAATGTTTGCAATAAATAATAAAAATATGCTTTAGATTAAATAGCTGCTCTGTTGGGTGTCATTATATATTTTATGTACACACTGACTTACACTAACTCTTTGTTTCCCAGAAGCCTTGTAATCATTGCCCACCATGGTGGACCACCTGTGTAGCTTGAGTAGAGGGGTTCCCATCTCCAATTGAGGCACCTTCCTCCTGATCCTTGACTCATGGTGGCCCGAAAAGAACACTCGAGGCTGTGGGGGGGGGATGTGGTCCCTGCAGGCCTTCTTTTGCAGTCCCCACCTGAGGCTTTTGTGATTTACAGTGTGTGGGAATGGACCGATCCACTGCTGTTTGAGCTGGCCGCCAATCCACAGCTTGAGACTCATTAGAGATTTTTGGAGGGATTTCTTGTGCACTCTTGCACACACGCATGCCATTACTGCAAAGCTCTGAGCAGTCTCAGGGTTGCCTCTGGCTTTTGGCATGGGACTGGTGTCATAATGAATGCGTGCCTCCAACTCTTTGTTTTCTTGACATCGTTGGGAAGTAGAGTAAAATGTGCTGTCCTTCACACCAGGGATAAATCCACTATTAATGAAACGCTTGCACATGGCCTTCAGAGAACCATCTGTAGTCTTAGGTTAAGACCTGTGTAGTTTCAAGAAACTGCAATTACAAATTTGAAAGTTCTTCAACGCCAGCATAAACGTTGCTATAATAATGGCCTCAAAAAACTTGTACCATGCTAATAGACGGATGCGTTTTTTGTTTGTTTTTTTTTCTCAAAAGCTGGGTTCAATTCCAGTCGCTAAACTATGGCAGGACTACTATTTTACCTGGTATTATCAAGAAATCACTTAAATAGCATATGCTAAAAGAGCTCAAAAAACAACACCACATGTCCCAATTTGAAAAAAATGCAGGAACAGATGGGAAGCGAAGTCTGGAAGGGGTTACCAAATCAGTCTTTGGGACTTAAACCCACGGCGAGAGCCATTATCCACAAATGCAACAATGGTGGATCATCCCAAGGACACACACCAGCAGGTCACAAAAAAAAAAAACGCAATACAGGGCAACAAGAAGAAGAGCTCAAAGGCAAAAAAAAAAAACTACTGCTAAACAAAGGCCCTTCTCACACTTCCTCTAAAAAATCTTAATGAGGCCTAATATTCTGTGAAAAGGCAATACAATAATGGAAACTTTTGAAAGGTATGAATCTCATTGAATCGAGTGAGAAACTAGCAACATTTCAGAAAAAGAGCATTTTACTGAGAAGTGGACACGCGGTTGTTGTAATGGGATGGTCTGGGATTGCTTTGCTGCTTCAGCCTCTGAGTGACTTGTTAAAATTGATGAAAGCATGATTAGATTTGCGGCCAGAAGACCCTGAAGAAGAACGTTCATCAGTCAGATCATGACATTAAGCTCAAGAATGGATAATGATCCGAAACAACACCAATACGTCCCATAGAGAGAGAGAGAAAAAAAACTAAACGATTCATTAAGTGTCCTAGTCAATGTTCAAATTTCAATCCAATTGATATTATGTAATGTGATCTTGCATAGAATATGAAAAAAAATACAATTTGGCATAGTTAAAGCAATTCTACTAAAAAGAGTGATTTAATTACAACCTCTTTAAACAAAACCTTTAATTGTTTTTTTTTTTTTTCCTCCTTGCAACTGTCATTACATTGAGAGAATTGCAGTGTTATTAATGTTAGAATTTCTTCTTAAATGAAGCTCATAATAGTTTAAAAATCAATGGCCTAATAAATGGCTCCTGGTAAATGAGCTGGATAAAAACCAAGCAATGGACTGAACCCCATGGGGCCGAGCAGTCTTTCACAACACTGTCAGAGACGCGAGCAGGGAGGCTCAGCTGGGAAGTGGTACAAAGTGTTGTTTTATGGGCTGTCTTTCTTCTTCCATAGCAGAGGGAAGAGTGATTGAAGCCAGTCACGCTTCACCTCAGGGTGTGGAGATTGGCTATTGTTGTACATTTAGCACCACTGAGCAGGATGAACGTGTGGAGCTGAGAATGCGAAAACATACAATGTGTGGAGTGTGGTCATGTGTGTGCAATTTGGTTTCTGCAGGGCTTCACTTTAAGACCCTAGAAATAGTGAGATGTCATTTACTTGATGTTCTGTAATAAAACTGTGTGCTACAAGGGGGAACAGAGAAGACTTTATAGTTAGGCCGTGAAATCTGTCACTTTGAAAATTGGTGAATTGTGTTTCTAAATGTTCTGAAAACACCTCAATGTGCATTATTTTATATTTCCAACAGTCTGTCAATCCAAAGAGGCTGGATTCTCTCACTAATACTATAAATACCCTTAACAGAGGAAATATAGTGAGCTTGATTAATACTTGTAAATTCGACTTTACAAGGAAAAAAAAAAGAAATAAATGTTCATTATGGTCATGGTCTTGACTGGGAAATTCAGAGTTTGCCTATTAGTCCTGTGTTGAGTATTCACTCTCGCTGCCATTCTTAATGTTTCTGTTTAAACTATTTGCTAGCACTTCTGATGGTTTATATGTTACTCCAATCTCAGAGTAATATGGTTCTATATGGCTGCACACATATAGAACCAAGTGAAAACTACTGGCAAAAACTATAAGCAAAGCACTTCTGATCAATTGCATCTCATTAAACAAATGGCACTGTGGAATTTCTCAAAATGGTATACAAGATAATGACAGATATACTGTCATTATCTTGCATTGGTTATAGGAGTTTATACCAAAACAAATCGTCCCTCACACAGATTTCAGACATGTTCAGATAGAGCTGTTCATTCTACCGAGTTATTTATGTGTTTTTTGTGTTTGAACACAGACAATAGAGAGAATTGTACTTTTATCACCTGGTGTTGATAATTGTAGTCAATACCAAAATGATTAGCAATCCATCTGTTTTGTCATTTTGTAACTTGGAGATTTGAGCTGGGAATGAGTTGGGAGCATTTTGATTGAAGGTCAGAAAACTGACTGCGGGTCAGAATAGTTTTAATTCTAAATGCTATTCCCAATACAAACTTATACTATATTTCTCTCTGTTCATACAGAAAACAGAAGATGATTACACATACTAGTTCGACAAAGGTCTTAGTTTAGGGTATATACTGCTTTCTATATGCTTACAGCCGTTGTAGATACTGAAGTCGGGGTTGCTCAGCAATCTCTGATTTTTCTCAGAATTTGGACTTCAGGGATGTTTTTTTTGTTGTTGTTGATGTCCCAATTGGGACACCAGAACATCTGACATCAAAGTATAAAGAGAAAATGCACCGTTTTCAATTGTGAAAGTGAAACTGATTGAGATAAATGCTAAGCATTTATTTCTGTCACTTTTTATGATCATGGTTTACAGGTTAAAAAAAAGTTTTTCAGAAGATTAAAATAAAATGTAGGACCAATAGAGTCTAATGTAGTATTTATGTACATAGTGTGGAGTACTTAGTTGGGGCTCCTTTTACATAAATTACGACGTCTGAGTGGTGTGGCATGAAATTAATCAGAGACTGGGTTACTTTAATAGGATCCTTCGGCTTGTTTGCAGTTTTTTGGGGGGCGTCTGATGTCTATCATTTTCATATGTTTATGCCAGGCCATGTTACTGGCCTGGCATAAACATGACCAGGCCATGTTGGCATGGCCAGTGATGGCATGGTCATTGAACCAGCCTGCCTTTGACAGTGGGAGAAGGTTCAAAGTCCAGCTAGTTCATTCCTACAATGTGTGCAGTTTTAACTGTTGCCTGTGCATATATTACTTCACACATTTTCCTTCCATACAACTTTCCAATAATTGTTCAAAGATCCCAGATCAACCAATCAGCTTAATTTGCGATTATCTTTTGTGGGGAAACAAGGCTGTATAGGAAAGACTGTATTTCCTGTGATTGGCTACACCACTACATAATGTCTTCTATTTAAAAATTGTTAAATGCTGTAGTGTGAAACCTTATGTATGCCTTAATCATTAATGTATTCAATTTATGTGGACTAGGAAATAACGAATAAAGATTGTTCCTCTAGATAAAAATGCTTTAACAGTCTACAAATTCAACAAGATCAATTAGTTTTAGCACAGGACCACCTTGTTCAGGCGTATACAATTAGATAATATATATGACTAGATAATATTTTATATTATTTAATTGGTTTTTATGATATACATCAACCTTAAAAGGAGAAGCTGTTGAAGCATTAAAGGCTAATAAAAAGAAAAAGGCAAAAAAATATATCTATAGGTATATAAAAATGTTAAATTTCAAATATGTATGTTAGCTTAAATTGAAGGCCTACAGAATTTGGTGAATATTCAGTTCATTTATTTTTCAACTCCTTCCAATATTTCTGTTTCTCTATCTGCCTAGAAACAGACCCCTGTTTTTTGGAGAAGCAGGAACAGCAGCAGCCGACATATATTGCGCTCAGCTACATCAATAGGTAAGGGCAAATTTTTTTCTATCTTCAAAACTTGCTTCTAAAAATTCATGAACTGATCTGATTTAACCTCAGATTAATTTTATTACGAGACTTCTTCTGAATCAGCTGCTTCTGTTTTATATTATGCGGGAGATTCATTAAGTGTTGCTGACAGTTTCATTTGTCATCTGGAGGACTGCTTAGATTAATTTCTGTGGCGTTGTGTTTTTTTTTTTTTTTTTTTACTGCTCTGAGATCATCCCAGCTGCCTTTGATATGGGGCTCAAACAGAGCTTTTATTGGCCTTCCACAGTACGCCAGAGTACGACAAAGTGTCCCACTGTCTCCCTGCTTTTACAAATGTATCTTCATGTGGCTGATACTTAATTTGCTAATTCCACTTTTCCTTTACCAGTGTCTGTGTTAATGCTTCTATCTTATTATACCAATTTACCAAAGACTTTACTACTCCAATAAAATGTTTTTTTTCATGGAAATGTGGCCAGTGGTGTTTTTTCCAACCATGCGTTCAACAACTCAAGGGCTCCAAGTTAATTAGTGAAGAAAGTGTGAAATTACCTTCTTTTCATGATTTAGTTTTCTCTTTCTTTCTAACAAACACTAAGCAGCTTTGTGATCCACAATGCCAGGTTCATGACAGACACTGCGAGGCGAGAACACGAGGCCCTGAAGAAAAAGGTGCAGCCTAAGCTCTCTCTGACAGCCACGTTGTCACGCACCAACGTCTCCACACCGCCCCGTCACACCAGTGGAAACCTCACCCCTCCTGTCACCCCACCGATCACCCCTTCCTCGTCCTTCCGCAGCAGTACACCAACAGGTACCCGTCGTCGTCATTTCTAGATGAGATGAGCAGTTTCAGCTCAGAGCAGCAAATAAATATCATGTTTTTTTTTTTTTTTTGATTAAAGTAGAGGTGCATTGATGAGAATTTCTTGGTGGATTCTCTGATGCCTTTTTTGTTTGTTTCTGTCCTTAAGAATTACTACACAAGGATATGCAGTATGAGAACAGAATTCATCTTTTTTTTTTTTTTTTTTTTGAGCTATCACACATTATTGAGTACACATTCATTATTTATGTTAGAAACGGAGGCAATGATGCGTGAAAGTATTTGCATTAAGTCTGACAAAATGATGTTAGAATTCACATTTAAGACTATGTTTAGCATTTTCCCATAGCTATTAGCTCAGTTAGCGGAAGCTAGCATAGATACAACCTCAGTCTCTTTGTGTGTTCTCACCGTCATTTAGATGCTCTCCTCAACTCTGAGGTTTCTTATACGCTGCCAATCTTTCCAAAGCTAGCATGTTCAGCGGTAGACAGTGGCTGAAAGCGCAACAGGACCAAACAGTGCAGCTTCCTGTTACCTGCTAAAAGTCTTGCTCTGTGTCTCACCTTCTGCGTCTGATTGAGCTGCAGAAATGACAGCTTCCTTTAATTAAGCTTTTTACACTGTGTGTTTCCTCTACAGACTGAATCAAATTGAACTCTTAACAATTCATATGCAAGACCACTTTCTGTTGAAAACTGATGATATCCTACCTATTGTGAGTTTTATAATGTAATGTAGAGTGATTTCATTAGGGATGTTCTAGTAAGGACATTTTTTTAGTGACAGGCTTAGCAACGAGAGCATTAAGCAGGGCAGTGCACATGAGGGGACTCTGGAGGAGATGGGAAAGAAGGTGATCTGCTCAGGTGGGACTAAAACTGAGCTTTTTCGGTCTACCTACAGAATCCAAGGCAAAGAAAAATAAGTAAAAGACTTGAGACTGAGTGGGAAGTTTATGTTCTAGCAGCACAACGACAAAACAAAGATCCAGAGCTGCAAAGAAATGGGTTGAATTTTTGCATGGTCCTGTATTAGAATCGCCGCAATTTGAATCTAACTGAGAGGTTTTGACATTTTGTTCCTACGCGCTCTCCGTTCAATCTCACTCACAGCAGGTATTGGCGTACTTCAAAGAAACTACGCTACAAACATTTTAAAACACAGGGGCTGAATACATATGTGAGCCACACTTTTCAGAGTTATTTTTGTCAAAGAAAATTAAAAACCGTTTTTTTTGGGGGTTTTTTTTCCTTCAACTTCTGCAGGAAACTTTTTTTTTTTCATACAGCTTTCTGGCATTTTCCCACATACTCAAAGAGACAACAACATTAATGAATACATAACACAAAAAGACGTTTCTCAACCCAAGATTCTTTCCCATAATTGGCTGATTTCAGTGCTTCTTAAAATCTGGGTATTATAATTCAGAAAGAGGTGAGTATGGGAACTGCTGCTGAGAAAGGTCTGTGTTTGTCAAACGGAAAGCCCAAGGGTTAAGATCTAATTGCCACAAGGAAGTCAAAAGGCATGAATCAGGTCATCTTCGTTCGGATGCTGTGAATCTGATTTAAATGTTTGTACTTCCTGTTGTGTTTCTTCCTGCAGGCAGTGAGTGTGACGATGAGGATGTAGAGTTTGAGGCGTCTGACAGTGACGAGTCGTGGACCACAGAGAGCGCCATCAGCTCTGAGTCTATCCTAAGCTCTATGTGCATGAACGGAGGAGATGAGAAGCCTTTCGCCTGTCCTGTTCCCGGCTGTAAGAAAAGATACAAGGTGTGTTTCGTCCGTGATTTACCAGATCTTAGTATTGCATTTTGGTCATCTGTAGTCGTTTTAGTCAAATTTTTGTCTACTAAATCTTACAACATTCTGTCTGTCCTTTTACACACACACAAGAAAAAAATTGTTACACGCAAGGGAATTATTTATCCTATTGAAAAAAATCCTTTTTCTGTTTTTTCACATGGCTAATTTGAGATCTGACTGGATTTCATCTCACTATAACATTATACGCATTTCTTTATTTTGGCGTGTCAGTCGTTTTTCTCATTGTAAGTATCACTCAGCTGACTTTTTACTTTGTTTTTTGTTGTAAATATTGTCATCATGGTTTCAGTCGTTGACAGGAACGCTGCTGTGTAACTAATTTGGCTGCATGATTGGGATTGTTGTCTGAGTGGAAAACACATTTGTGCCCAAGCTTACCCTGGTAAAAACCAGCCCTTTGTTCTACGCCTTGGCTTCGTAACGACAATCAGGACCCTCAGCTGAGAAACAATTGCTTGCTGTGGACTCTGCTGAAGTTTAAAGCAGTCGCTAACGTTGTCCGTGACATGCAATGCGCCAGCTCGTTGAAGATTACTGGAAATTGCATGCGCTGTAAACAACCCCATGGAGAGTCGGGCCACAACATCTCTGGCCAGCAGTAAAATGTCTTAAACATTCCTCTTGCTCTGACTTTAATTGCTCAATACTTAAAAGTGTGTCCAACACGAACTGGATGGCTCTGTTCACTTCCTCCGTTGCCACTGCCAACCTACAACCCAATATGAGAGGATTGCAATTCTAAAACAGAACAGAAACTAAATGTCATCATTTATAACTCCATCTCCTTTTCATCTTCTTGGCAGATGTCTTGAGTTGTTGCTTTAATATTTTGAGAACATTTCTTCCTCGCGTGAAGTACAACAGTCCCTCTTGAAGCAAAACGCTCCCACAGCATGATGGTGCCACTCCCATACTTCACAGCAGGGATAGATGGGATTTCAGGCTCGCAAGTTTCATTCATGCATCTGTGTATGCGTGTCTGTGTGTGTATGTAGGTGTGCATGTATGTATGTGAAAAAGAGAGAACTTGAGAGTGGAAAATGGGTTCTTTGTTGCACAGTACAACAACTTAAAGGCATACATCCAGTCCACCTCAGTGATATGGAGTTTTATAGGATTTTCCGCCCACATCTGGTGTGTGTGGTTGGGATAAATTCTGCACAGCCTGAGAAAATTGCTTTGCTGACGTGAATGACAGAGTTATAGGCAATGACTAAGGCTTAAGGCAGCAGCAGGGATCTGTTTAGGAGCAGAACAAGCCTTCTGTTGACTGCAAACTTTTTTTTTTTTGTCTCGAAATTATGCAACATACACAATACCTCATAGGTTACATATTTGTGGATAATCTCTTTTTGCCCACATTAGGTCTATAATTAGATGTCTGGGTTAACTATGCTATTTTTGACAGTTTAGCTCAATTGTTTTTTTTTTTAGTTTCTTACAGAGATTTTCCATCTCAAAAAACAGAAAGGCAGAGTCCGAGCACATGAATTGTTCTCTTCATCTACTGTAGTTCCAGAATGCAGTCTGTCATGTATCATATTTAATGTAAACTATTGTCTTGTTCAAATTTCTTGTCTCGCTACAGAATGTGAACGGCATCAAGTATCATGCCAAGAACGGACACCGGACCCAGATCAGGGTGCGCAAGCCTTTTAAATGTCGCTGTGGGAAGAGTTACAAGACGTCTCAGGGTCTCCGGCACCACACCATCAACTTTCATCCACCCATCTCTACCGACAGCTTTCGTAAGAAGCAGCAGTAGAGGTGGAGTCAGTGACCAGCACTTTTCCCTCAGGCCATATAAGCATCCATCTAAAGTTCACATCACCAGCAGCGCTGCTCGCTGCCTCCCTTTTCATTTTCCCTTCATTTCACTTTGCTATAACACTAGACTTATGTTTTATTTGCACAGTATATATGTATTATTCAACCTTAATCCCCATGCAAATTACCATATTTATGTCGTTCACGTTTTGTATTTTTGCACATTTCAGATATTTTTTATCCCACCTTTGTTCCCTTGGCTTATGGTGCTTATTGTTGATAACGTAGACTTGAGAAGTAGCCAGGAGATGATTAGTCTTACAAATGCACTGTCCTTTAAATACTGAATACATGGACAGATTCCTGTGTTGAAAGGAAACTCTGTCATAGCCTTTGAGCTTGAAATGGGAAAGAGACAAATGAAAAACCTGAATGTAGCCCGACTGGGAATAATGAGTCATTTGTCTTAAATAGTTACTTTTTCCATTCATAGGACATGCATAACATCTCTTTTGTGGGAACACCAAAAGATAATCTCAGGTGATTTTTCTGCAAGCATTTCAGCTCCACTTTTGCCTGGTTGTTTTAAATGAGTCCATGCTGCTCAGTGGGATCATGAGAACATTTTGAGTAGCAGTTCTTTGTGTCTTGGGTAACTTTCTTTAAGACTTAGCAGCTGACCTTCCTAATTTCACAGTAAGGTATTGAAGCACTTTAAAAAAAACCGAGTAAACAAGTCCAATTCTTCAGGCCTCAGTATTGTGACATTTCTGAATGTATAGCAGTTGCCTTGATTCGTATCCCATTCCAAAAACACCTAAACAGTGTGTCTATGAATGTCTTTAGTTTGAGAGTCATCGAGCAGTTTAGCTTTATGCCCAACCACTTCTGTTTAGTTTTCACTGCCTGAGTTACAAGTAATAGGAAGAAACCCTGAAATGGCTCGGCGGCTGTGTATTCAGATCCTATTTTGTGCCATAATAAGAATGAAGTATTCAGAAAAATCTGCCAAAGTACCAACAATAGCAATCAGCTGCAAAAGCAAAGGAATTAAATAAACAATGTCATCTACCTTTAGGATTCTTATGGTTTATTTTACCAGATCTTTTTTTTTTTTTTGTAAGAGCACAATGATGCAAAAACTGATATCATTCTGTGGCTATTAAAAACCCAGGCCAGCAAAATTATTTTCTCAAACATGCAGGTCCGGTCCATGTCTCTCAGCAAGTTGCAACTCAACCGCATAAATCTGGCTGGGCATTACTTTGTTTTTTGTTGTAAATAAAAGGTTGTTGAGTAAATACTGTCATCATAGTTTCAGTCATTGAAAGGAGCGCTGCTTTTGTAACTAATTTGGCTGCATGGCTGGGATCGTGGTTGGGCAGATTTTGTTGAGTTTGTTTCAATTTGTCGGTTTCCAGGCATGAAGTCGAAGTTACAGTCGAGTTGAGGTCGAAGGCCAAAAAGCTTAACGTTAGTTTACTTCTCCATTATATTTTTCCCCACTAATAGTTCTTGGGTATTCACCTATTAAATGCCTGCGAAATGTGTTTCTCTTTAGCATTTTCTTTGGTACACAACTAAATAAACCGGAGCATTACTGTTTTATTGATTAGCTGCAAGAAAATCCCTAAAGATTAGCGTCAAATGTTGTGTGGAGAACATTGTGTAATTTCTTGCGCTAAATGCTCCTTTGAAATTATATGGTTTTGAAAAAGGAAAACAAATCTCTACAGATAATCAGACACAAGGTGAAGACTGAAACAAAAGAATAACTGAAGCGATTGCTTTGAACCGTTTTGAAAGAGTAAAAGAAAAATCAATCTCAGAAGAAAATTATGAGTAAACGAGGGGTCGACTTTTGTTTAGTGTGGCATAACTTTGCCTTCAGAGTGAACTAACGAACCCTCTGACACTGGCTTTGGAGCTGTGCTCTTCTAACAAGCTCAGAAGGTCTCCTTCCTTTATGTCTTTCATTTCCAGGACAGTTTATCACCTCAGCACTCTCCCTCCTAAATGAGCTCGGCCTCAAAGGAGCTGCCATTTTTGGAAAGTGTTTTGTGTTTTCCTCGTTTTTTGAGGTGAAAGTATTTGTTCGTGCTGCTGAACTGTCCGCCGACTGTCATCCTACGTGTTCAGCCAACCATGCTGCCATTTCTAAACATTACTATTTTCGTACAGGACGGTGTGAATAAATTGCCATTCAGTTTGTGCTGTGCGTCCACACCTTCTTGGTGCCACTGGATTCAAGTCTGCACATCCTAAATAAAAATAAGAAATCTGTAACATATGAAAGAACTGCGGCTGTGCTGTAGTGCTGTCAATATATAAACAGTATACAGTGAATGTATCATCACCCTTTAAAGTGTTAAATTTATTTTTGTGTTTTTGTAAAGCAAACAAAAAAAAAAGCATATGTACTGTATTTCTGCTGCTTCATGAAAACTTGGTATATTTTACAATAAAAGTTCACCTGTTCCTCCGAGTCCTGCTCATTAATTATCAGACGGTGCAATTTCAAAGTAACTTTATTAGTTTATTTAGATACATGAAACTCACTAAACTAATGAAACCTCTTAATGAATGAAATAACGTAATAGCTTAAAAGAGAAAGAAGAAAAATGAACAAAAGCTGAGCATGCACTGATTAGCTGTTGATTTGAAAATAAGAGAATCAGAATAACAAAAAAAAAAAGGAAACCTAGCTAAATAAAATCTACATATTACACAAAGTATTAAGGCGGTCACAATATTGCCTTAAATTTTTCTAAAATAGATGATCTGATGATATACTGTATATTCTTGTATGGGTATAGTTACTTAAGATTTCTCCCTGACTGAATATAGTGCACCGAGGCTGCTTTCTATGACGGCTGACCGATGACCTGTACAGCGAAGATGAAGGGGGGAAGCATATGTTCGCATGTGTTAAATGTAAGTTTGGTAAACACGTCTCTTTTTCCCTGACTCGTTACGTCCTGCAGCGTTACAGATCTGACAAAACCCATGTTCGTTCGAAATCAGTAAGAAGAATTATAGGGTAAAACAGTCTTCTCTTTCCAAATCCTAAAAGAAGAGAAACATTTAAAACTGTAATCCAAAGAAATATTAATTCGCAACTGATTTAAAAGCCCTGTGATACACGCTAAATAATAATCTTGTAATTTTTTTTTTCAAACGTCACCTCCGAGTGGATCTCCAAGTTAAAAGAAAGCAAAAGTTAGGATAGCTCTACAGAAGAGGATCCGAACACCACTACATGCAGAAGAGAGCTTAAAGTGATTCTTTTTCAGTGGATGGCAGAAAGTCTGCAGACTCCGTTGGTTTTCGGGTTCTTCAGTCGAAGTTGAGCGGGTGCCCGTCGAAGTGAGTGAGCACGTGGTTCTCAAACACCTTCTGGTCGCAGTCCAGGGGGAACTGCTCGCTGCACATGGGGCAGATCTTCCAGTGGCTCTCCACGTGTTCCTCGAACTTGCTCTGGTCGTAGTTGGGCGGGAAGATGACCTCGCAGAGCGGACAGCGTTTCATGTCCATGCTGTGGGCAGGAAAATAAAAAGACAGCGGAAGAAGCAGAGAGGCAGAGAGAGAGAGAGAGCGCTCATGTTAATGGAAGTCGAGCAACAAACAGGAGCGCCGGCTAATGAGGAACGTGTGTTTGACGCAGCGTGGGTGGCCTGCTCATCGACAACGGTAACACAAAGGGCGGCTATGTTGCAGAAGTCGAGTGAGGCTAGAGCACGGCTAACACTAAAGCTTAGCGGGAGAAGGTTTGTTACCTGGAGTCAAAGCAGAATGGGTTTTGTCCGTCATTCACAAATGAGCTGCGCGTTTCTGTTCCTAGCGGCTGTTCGTTGGTGTTAACCTTGGAGGGGAAAAAAAAAAACAAATATGAAAAGAGAATCAACAGCAATAAATAAAATGCCTACAAAATAACTGCTGGACACTAGAATCACTTCCAACGTTGAAAACTTGTTAACTTTGCGTTATATGTTGCAGCCACAAACTACTGTTAGGATGTTTTACAAGAAACCAACATGCAGCAGTTCACATTTCTGAAGTAAAAAAAGAAAAAGAAAAAAGATACACACTTTTCAGTCAGTCCAGTCTAGCCAGTAGAATCACTTTTTCCTCAAAATTGCCATTTCAAGTTTTTTAAGGAATGTCTCAAGTTTTTGTGAATTCCTCTTTGTAAAATGGTTCAAACTTACAGCCTGAGTTCTGCCAAGAGACCAGCTGTGAATGTTGTTTGCCAAACATTCTCAGACAAATTTAGATCTGGACTTTTATTAAGTTACCCTCAACTCAATAATAACCGGAACATCATTAACTGTAGTCAAATATTCCAACTTTTCATTCATTTCCTTTATTCTGCTTTGACAATGTTACGTTTTGATCATCTGAAGCTCTTTGAATTGCCTTGTTGCTACCACACGCTACACATTTAAACTTGCCTTGCATGGAGGCAAATATGTTTTATCTTTTGGTCGCATCTGGCCAAACTCCATCAGCTTGCCGAGACTCTTCCAAAACTTGTGCCAAACTACAACCGGGACATCATCTTTTTGCGGATTTCCTTCAACAACTGGACAGAAACCAACCCTGTCCCACTTTCCTTCCTCTTCACGGTCATTTATCATTTTGGCTTGGTTTATTCCATAAAATCCTATAACACATATTGAGGTTTGTAACTGTAATGACACAAAATACATATTTGCAAGTGTGGTGGGAAACTACTGGGATGAAATATGAATTAGGTTTTCGACCTAAAGTGCCATGCAGACGACTTGGACCTTGTGCTTTTCATGGAAATCCTGACAAAGCGGTATGGCGTGGCTATAAAACAGACAAGACGCTCACATTGTTGTTTTCCTCTGCCTCTTCGTGTCCTTCTGGCCGGCTGAGGTTGCGGGAGGGCTGGATGCAGACCACGTTGCTGTCCCAGGATGGTGGGCCTACGGGGGGCAGCTTCAGAGGCTGATCATCTGAGAACTCCTCCTCTGTCTCATCTGCGGACATAATTCAACCACTTTAAAAAACAAATTCAGCCACTTTTTATTTATTTTTTTTTAAAGAAATATTCACCTTTTGAGTCTGAGATGGAATAAGGATTCCCAAAGTGTAGTTTGCTTGGACTCTGAGAGACCAGCAGTGGGGTCGGGGTGTCCTGGGCGTAAGGGACGGGGTACTGAAGAATTAAAGGCACACTGGTCTGGAGGTTCTCCAAACTGGTTTTCTCACTGGCCCCTTGATCACCCTTCTTGCTGCTGCTCTTCTGGAGCTCCTAGGGGAAAACAAAAGCAGAATTGAAACAATTTTGCACCAAGAAAACAATAGTGATGTGTCATTTTTAATGTCTGCTCAGAAGCCACCAAGCTGTTTTGGGAATATGATACAAGGGACTTTTTTTTTTCTTCTTCTTCTTCTTCAAAGCAAAGCTTAGTTAACAGTTTTATTAAAGAAAAGAAAATATTTTTTTATACAATTAGAACAGTTTTGTAATTAATGAGGTCAAGCTAATTGACAGTCTAAACCTCAAATGGGGTAATCCCACCTCTTTGAACTGTACCAGCATTAGCGGTATTAGGCCTGCCAGGACCTTACTGTGGAGCAAAGCAATGAAACAGACAGCATTTAATTTGCTTCTGCAATTAGTGGTATTTTAAACCCAGACGAAATGGCAGAGAGAAATTGTATATTTTAGGGAATGTTTGGAGTGGCAGGAGTCTATAAAAGAGAAAATGAAAGCTGTTACTAACCCCCTCCAGTTTTTCCTTCTCCTTCACGACGAGTGCAAACGTGTCCCTCAGCTCCTTCAGCTCCCGACCCTTCTCAGCTACTTGACTCTGAGGTAAACAATGGACACAAAACCAAAAGGAATGAAAAGGCCATCTTTTCTTACACTTAATGCGCTCCTGACTGAAAAATGTCTCGCTGAAATACAGGCAGGCTTCGGTATGTGACATTAATTGATCACAAGCATAAACGGCTTCCTTTGGCCACGGCCTGATTTACGTTCGATACTCCTCAAAGCAAAACAACCTGCTTGGATTCTCCTGAGACACTAAGCAAATATCCGCCTGACCCGAGCCAAACACAGCATTAGCAGTGCGACTAAAAAGGATTCCTCCGAGCCAAACCTCGCTTGTCTCCAGAGCCTGACATAAACAGCAGTAAAACGCCGTCTAACAGATAGGCCGGCTCATAAACAACACTGTCAGAACAACTATGTTCAGGGGGGAAAGAAAGCATCAAAGTCTCGATCCTTGAGCAAGACCAGCCATGGATGCCGATAAAAACAGTCGAGTCTGAAGACCGAACTGCTTTGAAGGCACCAGCGCCGCGCTCGTAGCCTGACCTTATAACGGTCCTCTGAAGCAGCCAGCTGCAACTTTAGACTCTCGTTGGTCTTCAGCTGCTCCTTTAATTTCAGCTCCGTCTTGGCCAGCTCGTCTGCGAACAAGCTGCTGCGCTCCTTTTCCTCCTAAAAGGCAACAGACACTTTGTCACACTTTGTCCTCTCAGGATTAGAGGACCATTGCATGTTTTGCGCAGAATGCAGACACATTGCTTACTATCAGCATCTGCTTGCATTTCCTGTATTTGTCGTTTCTGTCTGAAGCTTCTCTGCTGATGCCTTTGAGCTTCTCCTGGATGATGGCCTCCAACATGGGGTCAGCAGAACCTGGGCTGCCTGTAGAGACGAGAACACAACCAAAGTATGTAGATCTCCTCATTTATCACAGTTTAAAATAAAATGGCTGCTTTTATGACTGAAAAGGGGGCAAAGGGGAGAAAAATAAAAGGACATAAACAAAGACAGTAAGCTACTGTGGCCTTTTCTAAGACATTTAAAGTTTCTGTGATAAAACCATCTACTTCTTCCACACAACCAGACGGAACTGCACATAAATACCCGGCACCGATGTGTCTGGACTCCCTGATGCAGGGATTGCAGCGGCCTCCTGTGCTGTGCTTTTCTTCGCTTCCTATGAACAGCAACACAAATGAATGTTAAAAGCAGGCAGAGCGTAACATAACATCTAATGCGAGTAAGGTTTATGGATAAAGCTCGGCGGCTGGTGTCTGCTGGAACCTACCCCCTGCTGTTCAGACAGTTTGAGGACTTGTTTTTGCAGTCGCTGGCATTCCTTGTACTTCTCCTTGTAGTGCTCTGCAGCCATGAGCAGCCGCAGCTTCAGGTCCTCCACCTCTCTCTGCAGCTCTGCTACAACAGCCGGGTCTGTGCTCGCTTCCTCCTCCGATTTGGCCTGTTTTTACAAAGACGGGAGAAGAAGAAGAGTACCATTAAAATGACTGCATGAAAATAAGGTAGGAGTCGAAACTGGTCAGGGAAAGCCTAATCGGCTAATTGCTGAATGAAAGCCATCTTCTAAAATAATTTAAATGAAGGCTGGTGACGGAAACATTCATCCTCACCGCCTCCTTTTTGGTGTCTGCCTTCATCTGCTCGACTACGAGTTCCAGGTGGACACACTGGGCCTGAGCTTCAGCCTTGGCCTGGCGCAGGGCGTCCGCCTCGAGCTTCATGTGGTAGAGCTCAGACATGGTGCGATCTCGGGCGCTGGAGGCATCCCTCAGTTCGGCGGCCAGCAGGGAGGACTGCTGCTGGTTGGCCTGGAGCTGATCCTCTTTCTGCCGCAGCTGCTCCTTCAGGGCCTTCATGTCACCCTGGTACAACCACATGTTATTGTCACATTAGACTTTTACGTCTAGCAGAGGTCTTAAAGTCACTGTACAGTAGTTAAACATTAAAAGGCGTCATCTTCTACTGTTGATGCTAATTTAAAACTAGTTAAAAAAAAAAAAAAAAAAGAAAAAAGTAATTCTAGTAATTCGTACCAAAGGAGAAACTTTGGCCAGGATTTCTTTGTACTGTTTTTCCTTCTCTGTGAGGCATGCCTGCAGGCGTCCCACCTCTTCTTTGAACTGGGCAATGGTGTTTTCCTTGTTTACATCCACGGACTTTAGCATCTGCAGCTCCGCACTCAGCTTAGTGTTTTCCAGCTCCCGGTTTTTCAGGTGAATCTGATGCGAGCACAATGAGAAATATAAAGAAACAGAACACACACACACTCACACAAAATAAGCGGTACGGGTTTTTATAACTTTTTAACCTTTTGCCTCATTTATAAAAACAAAAAAATTTAACATTTCAAAATGTCATGCTTTTCCAGACTGAAATTTCTGCTATTTTTGTGTAGCTCTTCTAGTACACAGAACAAAAGCTTTAAAAACGTTTGGGTTTTATAACCTGTGAGTTCAACAAATTACCTAACCTAACTAGGCTTCTGATTCATGAATTTGCTTTGCTTCCCCACTCTCTCTACGCTGTGGTTATCACACCTTTTTCTACCACATTTTCTTTCCACTAAACATCTCATAAAGACACTTGATTGAAGGACTCTCGGGGTGCTTTCACAACGATTCAATCGAACTCTGATCCGTCAGCCGGTTCATACGTAGAGGTGGGGATGCGTAATCGAACGCTGACGTAGACCAGAAAAAAAGTGAAGTCTGAGCCGCCTAAAAACCCCGGTCTCTGTTCGTTTAAAGTGAATTCTGGTGCGGTTTGAATGCACGTGTGAGACTGCGCGTGCAGACTGCAAGTGAGCATCTGCTTCACTGCGCCCCATTGTTGTGTAGATCAAAATGGAAAATGTCTTTGCTGGAATGAATGTTTTTATTGCTCTTAGGTAATATTGTAATTTCATGAGAAACTTCAATTTTGAGTTTCAAAAGCTAAACACCCTAATCATCAAAATTAGGATAAAAACCGCTGGAATACATAACTGTTTCAATTACTGAAATTAATTAACATGGATTATAATCTAATTTTAGACACTCTTGTCTCATAAAATCTTGAATGGATTTTCCTATTCCAAGTTAAGATTCTTTAACGGTACAGTTTGTGATTTGCTTGGCATCTACGCCAAGCCCAGTCTAATGGCCACGGTGCTAATTTGAACTCATGATTTAAGATCATCTAGAGACCTTTCCCAAAAAGAACTAAGAAAGAAAAACGCTGAATTGGTCTGTTTTTTTATTTTTCAATAAGTGCCCATTTATCTGTGTTCTGCTAGTTACTAAGATTAACTAAAATCGGAGTGAAAAGCCTTTTTTTCTTTTTTCTTATTTTCAGAAATTTAAGGTTTACGATTAAATCTTGGACACTCAGAGCCTTCTTCCACGCTCTACTTTCTTCTGGTTAGACCTCCTATTTTGGTTTTTCAAGACTGCGTCAAACCCCTGCTAATAAATCAAATGTTGTGTGACCTCATTAAAAAGAAACAGAGATTAAGATAGGTTTTTAAAATTGTCCTTCGGCAATATCCTCTGTGTGATGGTGCAAGCTAAATTAGATATGGGGGTTTTGGGCTCCATTTCTGTGGCGACACTACAGTATGTGGCCCTCCCACTTCCTGTGGAGCACCCACCACAACACAGGACGCACAAACACCAGACGGACCAGGAGACAGAATAAGGCATGCTCCGTTTAGACTCAAATGTTCCACTACACAAAATTATTCAAAGAGCACAAAGTGGAAAAACAGGAAAGAATTGGGGGGAAAAAAACAAAAAAAAAAACAAAAGTCAACGAAGGATGCCTCAAAGTCTGGCATGTCTCAAATTACACAGCAAATGATTTAGAAGGTAAAGCTGTGACCAAGTGTTTTTTTTTTTTTAACAAACCAGAAGGGTGATACAAATATATCTGGCTGCAAAGTTACTTAAGCTCATTTTACTTAAATTTTTATATCATTATTTCTAAAGTTCAACTTTTAAAACAATTAAACATCACCTTGTAGAGTTCCTTCTCATCTCTCTCATTCTTTACGTGAGATTCGAGAGCCTCTTTCTCGAGAGCGACTTTCTTCAATCGATCTTTAAGACTAGATAAAAAAAATAAAAAAAAGATATAAAAAAATTAGTTCATATTAATGCATAACGGCAATTTTTGGGGTGTATCCATTCCAAAAATCTGAATTCATCTTTAACAAGTCACCTGTCCAGCTCGGTTTCCTTTTGAAGTCCCTTCTGTGTGACTCCAATCAGATCCTCTTCCAGCTGTACGATCCTCGCCGTGGCCTCCTCCAGTCGCCTCTTGACCTCTTCCTTCTCCTCTTGAAGGGCCTGAGACGAGTGCAGCACCTCCTGGGAAACAAAACCACCAAATAAAAAGGAGGTCGGATACTTGAACTTGTTGATTTACACAATGGCTAATTGAAATCGTACCAATAAAAACTTCGCTGGGTTTTGTGCCAAGAGATAGAGGATCTGAATGGGTTAAAATCTGAAATAACAGAGTCCTTTCCATGTCTGGCTTTGTCTCAAAAGGTTGTGAAAATGCATGTACGGCATTAAAATTTACTGTCATTGAAGACTAAATCATAAAGAAAGTCAAAGCTCCACGTAGAGTTTTTGAACTCTGAAGATGAATTAAAAAAAAAAAAAGAAAAAGAAATTTTTTACAATTTGCTTATGAGAAGAGTTTCGGGATCTTTATATTCACACCACATAAAAATTTCATATAAAAGTAAAGCAATAAAATTAACAACCACAAAATCTGTAATCATATTTACATCTGTAAAACCTTTAAAACCAGCAGATTTATGACACACAGCGGCACACCAGATTATTACTGACAATGCTCTTAAGACTTAATGTTACGCTATAAAAAGTGGAATGACAACCTTGATAATGCAGGCATTTCTATTTGTCAGAGTGTGATTTACTACTTTACTGTATTGCTGGTTCGAGTTACTCTGCATGTTTGGGCTGCTTCACTAGGGGGTGCTAGCAGACTGCTTGGCCATAAATTAAAAAAAGGTTAAAACAAGAATAATCTTCTTAGAAATTATGTATTTTAGAGTCTATAATTATTTTAAAGCAAACTCCCAGTTCAGATCAAAGCTAAAAGTGAAGATTTGGTTTCATTAAATAGATGGGAGTATTAAAAATACCAATCTGCATGGAGCTGGCAGGCCTAACCAGTATAAACTTACTTGGATCTCTCTTCTCAGCTGGGCACAGGTCTCCTTTTCTTGCTCAAACTCCTTCTGCAGATTGTCCTTCTCTGCATCAAGCTGCTCCTTCTCCTGCTGGATGAGGGCCATGCTTTTCAGCAGCTCATCCTTCTCTCTCTGAGCTTCTTCCACTTTTTGCTGCTCAAACAAGAAAAATGTTGAACATTTTTGTCGCTTTTAGCACAACCAGATTAAAAGTCTGCGCAGTTTAAATGAGCAGTTTTATGTGACCCTGTACCTCGAGCAAGCCAGCCTTGGTGGTGACGACCAGAATGTCAGAAT
The DNA here is from genome assembly GCA_010277075.1 of Poeciliopsis retropinna. Taxonomy (NCBI): domain Eukaryota; kingdom Metazoa; phylum Chordata; class Actinopteri; order Cyprinodontiformes; family Poeciliidae; genus Poeciliopsis; species Poeciliopsis retropinna. The sequence goes on along the minus strand of VMRM01000007.1, from coordinate 15,291,763 downwards.
TGCATTCGTCTTCAACAGTCAACAGCTCATCCTCGGAAGGGCTGTTTGCACGAAACTGGAAAGGCGTGCTTGCCCCCCGGATCTCCCCTTTGTGGGTCACATAGCAAAACTGGTAGAACTCCCCATCGTCATTGGGGACATAGTAACCTAGGGAAGTATTGCAAACAGTGATTAAAGATGGATGCAAAGGAATTTGCTGCACTTAGCCATTTAGAATAGAAATGTGTATTTTTTTAAATCTAAAATCCCAATTAAGCATGTGTGGTTATATTTATTCTACCTCATATGTGAAGGGTTGTTTTACCACAAGAGGACAAATGTGCTGGCACTCTTGGCAAAGAAGCCAAGAGCCTTAAAAATTTTATTTATTTTATTAAAATAGCATAATTACACACAAAGATATAGAAAATGTTCCTTTATTTTTTTTCTTTCTTTTATTGGTGCCTATGGTGTCTGTGCTTTGCTCTACTCACATCCTGACACCAAGACAACACTTCATTTTGTCTTCTCCTGAAATGTTTCATAACATTTTTCTTTAAACCAGATCTACATCATTCCAGAATCTGGTTCCTCTGAGTGTGATGCCAAATAAAGATACAAACACCAACAAAGTTCCCAGGGTGTTTGGACCAGGAACGGCCCACAGCCCCACAGAGTCTCCACCCTACCCAACCGTAGGACGACAAGGAGCTGTGGAGTGACAACGTCAACACCTCCAGTAACATCTAAGGAAGTCTCCCCAAACTGTGCTTTTCTAAACAATAATAGCTTAAATTATAAAGGTAACCTTCCTAATCTTCTCAGAAATGTCTTGTTTACGCTGTAAATTCTGATGCTGGCTGGTTGCACAAACAACCACCTTTGAATTTGGCTAGTCCTGATAATAATCAGCCAATGAGGGGCTGTGACTACCTAGCTTAGCAAGTCAGAGGCAGACTGAGCTCTATCACCACTTCCATCCCACTTTCACAAGATGTCATCAGCCCAAAGCACATGGTTCTGGCACAAATCCCAGAAGAGTTTAGTAAACTTTTTGTTTTTACGTTTGTGTTGGTGGGGCAGTAAGCGAGGACTTGATGAAACTTTCAATCTTTAAAGATTTTTATCCTCCCTTGAGGGCAACATACATTTTTTTCCATTACATTACATTTTTCATTACATAATCCAAACTGTTAGCCTGGCTGTTAGTTGCCAGGCTAACAGCAGGCAACTGCTGTATCCTCATTGCATTGAGGATCCTCATTGCATTGAGGATACAGCAGGCAACTGCTGTATCCTCAATGCTGTATGAGGATACAGCATTCATTAACACATTATTAATGAAAATCATAACTCAAATCATAACTCCTGATAAAACTAGTCTCAGCTTGTGTTAAAGCCCCCAATGGACACAAATATTTTTGTTATGTGCAGTGGCATTTGCTGTGTATTGGGGAAACACAAATATAGATCCTTTTTAATATACCTTGTTACTTCACATATATACTCCAAGATAACAGGAGTTTATTAATACCTAGAGACCCTGATCAACTTGAATAAGTACAGATAAATCAACGTTTCAGCTACATTGATTCTAAAGAAATTTTTAGAAATAATATTTGATCCAACAGTTATTTTCTGAAAAATTATGGATTTGTAATAGAGGAAATCGGTGTTTGCTACATAACAAATGTACACAACTTAAAGCATTACTTAAAGCTAAGTAGTGTGAGAATTTTCTACAATAAGGACTCATGACTTATTGTCAGAGATGACTTGTAGTCATAGACTGGAATTTTAGTGCACTTAATGGGTCAGTCCTGAACCTGTACAATCCTCTGAACAGCTCCTTCATATACCCTCATTAAAATGTGTCAGAATCACAGAAAGCTACAGCAAGACCTTACCCTGAAAGATCACGGTTCTGTTGACTGCTGTGCCTTCCACGTAGTTCTCTGGGAGAGGCGACCACAAGAATGTGTAATAATCCCTCGCTGTGCTCCAACCAACCTGTGACACATTGAAGGGAATCCGTTTAACCAGACGCTCCAACCACATCAGTGCATTATAATAACAATGGGGAACCAACAGGGGAGATTTTTTTACATGAATCTACAGGCACTTCCAAATTATCTCAAGCTGGTATATTGAAGTAATGAAGGGTTTTTAAATCTATGTTACCATGGAAGGTAGGAACATGTCTACAATTGCAATTTGGCCCTCAAAGAGGAAAGACTACCATAACGCAACCACCTCCCAGAGGTTTCAGGACACTCATCGTGAAAAAGCCTGAGTGCGGAATGGAAGCAACAACTCACTGTTAACAAGAAGAGGAAAATAGGTGAAAATTTTATACATAGGCAACTTGAAAATGAAAACCAAAATGTAATTATATGTATTTTATGTCTTGTTAACTGATGTCTGCTGAGGAGGGGGGGAGGCGGGAGTGTAGAAAATACATCCACGACTTCAGACTGGTGCTATAAAAATGTCAAACTGAATCAGTGTCACATTGAGAGGGCTGCTTTTAGGCGTGCACACATGCATCCACAACAAATCCAATAAAACCAGACTGCGACACCAGCCTTTGTCACAAAACCAAAGTCAGTCATTTGAAATTTATAATTCATGCAAGCTGACATAACAGCAGATTTCGATTTTAACTTTCTTTTCCTGACTGGCCAGTTTATCTTCTCAGCTGTGTACAAACAGCCCACAGCTACAGTGCAGTGTGTTCATGTGAGTCACGGATAGAAGGACTCTGGAGTTCCCAAAAAAAAAAAAAAAAAAAGAGAAACCCCAATTGTTGCCTGTGCAGCTCCAGCCTCCAGCAGTTAAGAACAGGAAGCAATTAAAACATGTGCCTTGTTAGTGAGTGTCATTACTGAGGGGCTAGCTCTAACTGGTCCACTCATTAGAGCTGCAGAGGTGGTGTTTGGGGAAAACTGAAAGGAACTTAAAGCATTCTGGTTAGAATATAAATAAGCAAAAACAGAGGCATGGTGTTGAGCCATCTTAAACATGTTTAAATTAGTGACTGGGGGTAAAACTCAGTGAAGAGAACAAGCTTTATGTTAAAGATGACGTTTTAATTTAAAAACTTTTTGCATTAAACCTGAGAGGATAATGCTGCAGGAGGTGAAACATTGTCAATGCGCCAGTAAGGCTGCATAAAACCAGAAGTGAGCTGTTAATGAATCACACAAAGAGGTCGTCCTTAGAGGCAGTTTAATTATAAAGCTGAGTTTGCTTTCTCTGACGCCTTTCCTCAACAAGAATCCTTTATGAACCACAGAACCACCAGCAAGTTGCAGCATGGTTAATGTTCAAGAGTCAAAGTCTTTGTTTGTCTATAGGCAGACAAGAGCCAGTAGGTCATTTAATCACCACTAATAATAATTATATTATATATATATATATATATATATATATATATATATATATATATATATATATATATATATATATATATATATATTTTTTTTTTTTTTTTTTTTTTTTTTTTTTTTTATGTATGTATGTAGTAAACTTTTAAAATTGTACAAAAACTGTATTTCTTGTTAAAATGCAGGAGGGCATTTTACACAGATTTTTTTTTTTAAATCCTCTATCTATTATAATCCTATATAATGACAGGGAACAAGCTAGAAAACTGTAAAATACAATGAAAGACTGATCTATATATATCAATAGATTGAATTTTCAACAAAAACAACAGAGCCCAACTTGCTGCTGAATGCTCTTGTGACTCTTTGGACTCTCATGAAAGAGGCCACCACCGAATGACTCACACATCAGTCACGGGATTTAAAAGGTTTACAAACCTGTGCTCAGCATTCTGAACAGCTACTGGCTTAAAGATCAAACCTTGAACCTAGATTGAAACAGATTCAACCTAACATGAGCCTTTTTTCCTGATCTTTGTATTTGGCCGTATACAAAAGCCTACATGATTTTTGTAAAATGCCTTGACAAAAAAATAAATTTATCATAAGAGTTTCCATCCTTTTTCTCACTACTACTTTGAACTACTACTATGTACATTTTGCATACTTAAAGATACATTTTTAAGTATGCAAAATAGGTACAAAAGAGAATTTCCAACGTCCGACCTTTAAGCATGGAGAAACAGCTAAAGTCCTTACAGGACAAGACTTTCAAGCCAGACCACATGCAAAACCTAAAGAACTGTTTGTGGAGTGACCCCTGCTGACATTCAAAGGGTCACAGTAGACAGGGTGGAGGAGTATAAGTACTTGGGAGTGTACTTGGACAATAAAGTAGACTGGTCAAAAAAAATCCAAATCCATAAGGGCTTCTGTTGTTTCTGAGAAGACTCAATATCCTTTAACATCTGCCGGAAGATGTTACAGACACTGTGTGTCTCTGGTGACTAGTGCCATCATGTTCGCTGTTGTCAGCTGATGCAGCCTTAGGGTTAATGACATCAACAGGAAGGCCAGTCACATTACAGGGAATGAACTAAACTCTCTGGACATGGTGTTGGAGAGGAGAACGTTATCCAAACTCGGGACGATGTTAAGCTCATCCTCACATCCTCTCTATTATTTGCTGAACACTTCTAGGAGCTTGCTTAGCAGCAGACTCAGACTGCCACGATGTAAAACAGGGCAACATAGGAAAATCATTCCTCGCTGTCACACTGAAACTATACAAACTCATTTATACAAACAGGTTACCTTAAAGATAATTTAATTCTTACTGTCTTACATGGCTAACTTTACATCAGGTGTCTGGTGTTCCAATGTCGAGAAATTTCCCCTTTGGGATTAGTAAAGTCTTTCTGATTATCAAAGGGAACAGCGGAGGATGGAAAATATGGCAAGGATTCACATCTGACCTGGCAGCAGAAGTGGTTCCAGTGACAAACGGACATGCATTTGTAAAGTGGAAAGTTCATCAACAATACTTCTGTCAGTCTGCTACTCCTCAAATGCCAGCTTGAGATATGAAAGAACATAATGATAGCACACTGAGCTACCTGTCGCTGATCTCTGGAAATTAGTAAAAAGTAGCATCTTAAGAAAGAGAGCTTGTATGTGTTAATAATTTCAAATAATCTTCCAGAAGACCTAAATGTGTTGGCTACCATTGGTGCCTCTTTATTTGTACTTTATTCTCTGCTGTGATAAACCATTTAAAAAGGTATACATACATGAAAAGATAAATCAGCTTGGTTTATTACTTGAGTTCCTTTCAAAGACAAACACTTCAAACAGGAAGAGAAGTTCAGCAGGAAGCAAACTAAACAGAGCTGTTAGTTTGTGCTTTTTAACTTGTTGTCAAGTTGTCTAAACTTTCATCTCATCCCTGGTAGATAAAAAGCAAGTCAGTTGAGAAGACAATCACTAAACTTCAGACAAAACTAAGATAAATTACTGCCACTGTACTGGATTTAATGTGTTCCTATAATGAGATCCATATGGGACACTTAAGTTTGTGCTGAGGGCCAAGACACTTCACTCCCTCTGACCAAGCTCATCTTTGAAGTGCATGTGAATGGCTACACTTGCAATATTTTAGTTTTGTAAGGCCTGACCTAATACTTTGTTTCTATGTTTTAGGTAAATCAAAAATTCCTCCCTTTCCGCAGTGTAAAATTAAGTCATACTCTAAAGGGTGAAACATTGTCTCCGAAAACAGACTTTATTCTCTCTCCAAGGTTTGCAAGAACAAAACTATGTGATTCTTGCAACTCTGGTTTGAGAGAAACATGTAGAGCGTTTTTTGGGGCCTGGAGGAGGGGCTGATTTTGTTTTGTTTTTTTGCTGTGTCTGAGAAATATGAAATATAAGTGATGTTGTGTGTCAGCCCTATGAAGACTTTCGGAAAATTCTGCACATCAACTCTTGTGAAGTATGAAATGTATGCCAGCAAGAACTTTATTCTTGCAGTCTTGACTTTCTCCGTTCAAGGGTGACTTTCTCCGTTCTTGTGGAGTGGGCATTGGCCTTGAGGTGTAATTAGATACCCAAGATGTCAGCAAGTTCCAGATTTACGATACACCAGAAAACCCTTCAGCAAAGATAAACTCTGCGACAATACTGCCGCCTTATTTGCATCTTATACTCAGCTTTAATGCTTTCATAAAGCAGTGACAATGCTCCCTCACCTTAAATATGCCAACCCAGTCCTTTGGATGTGGTTTGATGAACTGCGTCAGGGTATAGTGACAATCGAGCGCAGCATGGGGCAGGTAACTCTTCCCCACATTCTGGAAGATGACGTGGGCAAAATTTGATGTGTCCATGTTTCTGCTCAATAAGGTCCCATCCAGGAACAAAGCCATATATCATTCAGCAGTGGCTGCACAGGAAAGGACATAAAAAAAAAGATTAGTCAAAGGAAAAACTTACCCCAGTGTTGGTGTTTACTGTGACCAGGAGCAGTAAAAAAAAAAAAAAAAAAAAAAGCAAACTGGAACAGAATAAAACTGAATATTCTGTTTTCAGGCGCTAGTGGTTTAAGGAAATTGGTTGGACACTATAATGCAACAAACAAGAAAGTTATAAAAGAGGAAGCCAGATTTCATTACATTTATTGTCATTAAAAGGTTTAATACAACACAAACATTTTTTCTTAAAGAGATTTATGCTTTTGTTAACTCAACAAGGCGATTAACCATTGTTATTCTGAACTAACCTTTGCAGCATTAACAGATCCCAATAATCAGCCAATTGCTGATGACATGCTGGACACCACTTTCTATCAGGTTTATGATCTAAATATAGCCAAACATATGCTATAAAGTACCGACTAGCACAACTCATGTAATAACTGACTTATATTTAACATCACAACCTGAGTAAAATTCAGACATTTTACTCAGGCAAACACATATTTGAGTCGATACATGTAAAGTTGCAGATACAAAAGGGAATTCAGATGTATTGTTTGTTTTTAATAACCCTTAGAGCTACACAAGAAATAAAACAACTCTTGAAAAAGCCTGGATTTTCATGATTTCACAAATATTGATGCTAGTTCATTATTCTCAGAAAATGTAATTTTCTACCAAATTAAATTGATGACCATTAAATGTCATTGGGCTTAAAACTGTTTTTAAGAAAAGTGCAAGTTGCTTCAATTGTTTTTCATTTGTTGTTCCAATGTTCATCGTTCATTCTACATGGTTAAAAGCACTCCTATCTCAGCCCCAATTTCCTAGCGAAAACCAACTGCTGTTTGTGCTTAATGCGTTCGGTTTCTGTCAATGAAAGGCTTTTACACTACATATAAAAAGCAGAAACATCAACTAACATTTGGCTTTTCCTACCACGAAAAGCCAAATGTTAATTGATGTTCCTGAGGAAAAGTACAATCAACACAAAGAGCTGTTGCTATACATTGACTTCTACACTGATAGAATAGGATGTGAAAAAGTGTTGTTGAGTCCATTAGTCCAATCAAAATCTATATGGTCGCAGATCATTTTTAAAAGTCCCTAACCTCTTTGAAGATTAGAAAATTTCACAACTTCCTGTCTGAATAAGTTTAAAGGGTCCCAAAAAGAAAGAAAGAAACCAGCAGAGTTGGGATTTTGTTTAAGTAATCCACAAATGGCAACAAAACAGCCTTCAGTAATTTCCATGTCTTAAGTTTTTGCTGAGGTGACACTAATTACTGCAAGAAATTTTCCCCAAAACTGCCTTAATAATAGTGAACTTGCTTTCAAACCATAGTCTGGATTGGGCAATATGTATGTAACCATATATATTTGGTGAATGGTGTATGTGTTTCAGGAGCATGTGCAGTTTTTGTTTAGTTATGCAGCGTATATAAACCTTACAAGCCAAAGCAAGAGAGCAATAAATTAACATTTTGCAAAAGAATTGGATGATCTGCTAATCACATTTTCTAACTGGTTAGACATTTTTGTTCCTACTGTATGAGTTGTTTGGGCCTGGGATAAAGGGGCCAATTTCATATTGATGCCACTTAATGATTTCAAACTTAATAAGTAACTTTATCTGCACATTTCTAGATTAATTAATGTAGGAATCGATAATTAAATGTTTCCCATTTTAAAATGAATGTTAATTTGTTAGTTGAGATACTTAAAACAAGGCGTCCACTGAGAAATCAACAAGCTGATAAATCTACCTTGATTTCCTTAATTTTGGAAGACTGTTGATCGGCCGGTATTTACATGTGAAACCGATCTGATCTACCTCAGCAAAGGTCTAAAAAAAATCAATGACTGTCTTCTTTTGCTCTGCTGTAACAGAGGTTTGACTGACAGACCCGCCCACTACGTCATGTCTGCTGGTTGATATTTTGGTCCACCGCTAGTTTTAAGTTTGCCATTAGCGGTCGTCATCCCACTGTTTCCAACTGAGCAACTTTCTTACTATATTTGCAATGTTTCAGACACAAAAAAAAAAACAATTAGTTACGCACAAATTAAGAATCGCCAGGTCAGACCGTTTGAAAGACTAGTAATGGTGATCAGCCAGAAAACGGTAATTGGTACACACCTACTTCAAATTAGCAGTGCACAATTTCAGAATCAATATTTAATTTAATCCTAGTGCTGTTATTGGCAGCACTAGGATGCCAATGTCAATTTATTATAATGAAATTGATAATAAACCCTCTCAGTCTTCATGAGATTCAGCATATGAGAAAGCAAAGGAATACACCTGTTGTGGGCATAATGTGCAGCTGTACTTAAAACAAATTTAGCTATAAAGAAGAAAAAAAGTGTCCATAGCTCACCAATATCACTTGTGGTTATTTTTTTAAAACACACATCAAATTTATAAGTACTTAATTGAATTAGAAAAATAAAGCGCTTATCTTTAAATCACCACAACTGCATTGTGATATAATCTACAAACATTAAGATTATCCCAAACCAAAGATGAATGAATTGTATACGTTTCACATTGTAAATTCTTATTTTATTAATCAGTTTATAAACTCCAATGTGTGTATTTCATAAATTGCTGTCCGTAGGAATGATTCATTACGTTTAAGCTTACTTTAAAGTTAAATGGTAAAAAAAATAGTTATGTAAACTTTGACATCTGAAAAGGTTTTACATGGGATATTCTGGACTTACAATTACACAAATTACAGGGGACTGAGCCACTTGACGTTCCTTATCATTAAAAAAATACATTAAAAATGGTAAATATATCTTTCAATCTTCGAATAAGGGTTTTTGTTTTTTATTTCGTCCTTGCAATTGAACCTGGCTTGTATCCCTGTGGCACAACTTATATTTAAGTGATGACTTTAGTCATCACTTAAATATATCCATAGAAATGTCACCAGTCGGGAATCCAAGGACCCAAGGTCTGGGTGCAACATAAAACCTCATTTAGGAATCAAGAAATGTATCTACACTTGTTTAAATCCAGTTTTCATATATATTTCATTGTACTCGATATAGGCAGAACTACAGCTTGCCGTAGTATCACAAACATAATAGAGTAACAAAACACATTTAAACGTGCATTGAATTTGCTTATTTTAAACTCTACCATTAAAATCAACGAACGATTAGCGATAACGAAGGCTGGAGCCTTAGGGGGAGTTTCCATTTGGGCCTCGGTATTTTTTTCGACGTAGTTTGGCCTGAGACGGAGAATTGTCAAAAACAGATTGCAACTATCAGTCAGAGTAATCACATTATTTCTAGCCTTACAATAAAACCAAATGCTAGAGAAAATAAATATTAAAATTATCTGTTGGTAAGCAAGTTTCGGACAAGGCCTACAGAAAACAGTCATCATATCTGGCTAGCTTAGCAATCCAGCTAGCTAGCAGCCAGTTGGAATTAGCGACATACTTTATTAGACACTTTAATAAAGGCACATAGTCTTTGACATCTCAGCTAAATATTTACGTAATGTGTTAAATATTACGTTTTTACAAAACGTCGTTGACAAATAAAAAGCAGACACTTCAAGAAAAAAAGAGCACAGCTATCAGTTGAATACAAGGTTATAGCTAATGTAAACAGTTAGCAACTTTAGTGGTGTCAAGCTACTTTCGAAACGCACTTCGAAAAGCTCACAAAGTTAACAGTCGTATCCTTATTTTATTAATAAAATACACATCAAACATACCTTGTGGACATGTTAAACATCAGCCAACATCCAAATGTATCATAAAATTGCAGTTGACGCAGTTCAGGGCTTTCCCGTGTCCTTTTCCTGGAATAATAATAACATTACGTCACTTCCGCAAAGTGTCTGAGATAAAACGTGTTACACGGTGGCAAGCCGTATTAACATAAATTCGGCTTTACCGCCCTTACATTCCAGATATCTCAAATTGTTTTATGACTAGGCGTTTGAGCGATTTAAGACATCTCTAATTATATTTTGACTAGACAAAATAACTATTTGAGATAGCTCTAATTACAGATTGACTAGTCGAAATGACGTCAGATTTACCATTTACTTGTATGGAGACTTCAATTCAAGATCTCTACAATGAATTACTGATTATCTGAAATCCACATTTCAGATATCGCCAATTAAATTGTGACTAGTCATAAAGTAAATTCAAGATATCTCGATTGTAGTTTTGACTAGTCATAATTCTAATTAAAGATATCTCAAATGGCTCCATAATTCTTACTAGTCAGAATGTAAATGCAGATATTTTAAATTAGCATGGCGGATAGTAAAAATGTAGTTTTGTCTAGTCAAAATGTATTTTTAGATATCTAGAATGTAGTTATGGATCGGCAGACGAAACCGAATGTACGTTAAAATGACTTTCCATAGTTACACACCCGATCATAGTTCCATAGTTACACACCCGACCTACCCACACATTATTTAACTGTTTTCTGTTTTCTTACACATTATTTAACTGTTTTCTGTTTTCTTACATCGAAACACACTGTTTAAGCCCTCATTTACACTACATGACACATGTCATTTGAACTGACTGAATAATTCATCCAAGTTATGTCATTTTCTGAATTTCTAAGAACTTATATTGTTCAAATTAACTGGCACAACATAATAAGCTGATTTCTTATTATCAGTTTATTATCAGACAACTTTTTTAAGTTGTCATGTTTGTTTTTTGTTGCTGTTCTTGTTCTTGTTTTTCTTTCCTTTCAGTGTGTTTATATCTCATCCAATTTTAAAGGAACACTTCTTGTTACAATCGACAAGGGAACATCCAAAATTTAGGGGCTTTCCTACCTTTCAAAAGCCAAGCATTTTGAGTGAAAGAGGTCTTTCACAGCACCTATATTTAAATACAAAGGCACAGTTGCCTCGAAAAAAATTATTCTTGAATAGAAGAACTGTTACACACCGACAGGTGACCTGTTCATGGTGTACCCTGCCTCTCACCCAAAACGTTTGCTGGAGATAGGGACCAGCACCCCTCCTGACCTCACTAGGGACAAGGGTGTTCAGAAAATGGATGGATAGATAGAAAAACTGTGTAATCTGTAATGAAGACTGTCAGCCTTTATTTTATTTCTACATTTATTTGTTTGTTTGTAATTTATCAATATACAGTTCTCACATACATCTTCTATACAGAAATTGCTTACAAAATATAACAGCTCACTAAAGCTTGTTAAAATCAAATTAACAAAGAATTACAGTTCAGTATGCATGTGAGAAATTCCCCTTTATTTTCACAGGGTTTCACACAAAAGTGAACTTTAAACTTTGAAACTGAATGGTGAGAAGGGGAAAGTCTAATAATGGTACACAACACTCTTTTCAGAGATATAGTTCCAAAATATCTATCATTTTTGACATACGTAAACAAATTCATCCCACCTTGCTCTGTGTTGGTATATCACATTAGATTCCCCCAAAATACATCAAAATTTGTGTTTGTGATGTGACAATAGGAGAAAAATTTAAAGCAGGTTAACCAGAACCAAAGCCACCAACATTGGTATCTCACGACTCCTCTTCTCTCTTTACACAATGATTGTACCCCAGTCTGTGAGCTCCTGGAATTGTCAGGTGACACCACTGTTGATCTGATCCACGGCTATGAGAGGCCCCATGGGCCAAAACTTACAAACGCTCTTACATGTACTATTAAACTCTCTTGCAGAGCTCAATAGTATATGCAAGAGGGTTTGGTGGTATGTGTAAGATGGTTTGATAGTACAAGTGAGAGAGTTTGATAGTATAAGGCAGTGATGAGCCTGCACACGGACTGGAGGTGCATTGGCTAGTCCTCTGGTGTATTGGCTTGTCCTCTGGTGTGGTCAGAACCACCTGGAGCTTAACCTGCTCAAGACAGTTGAGGTGATGGTGGACGTCCAGAAACACTCTCGTCACTTCCAGCTCTCACCATCCTCAACAACCCTGTGTTTACTTCAGATCCCCTCTGGAACCATCCTTTCTTGCCAAGTAACTAAGAAGGACCACACAGTTCAAAAGAAGGCCCAGCAAAAAATACATATGCTTCTTGGAGCAACTCTAGAAGTACAGCCTCCCATGAGCTGGTGGTCAATCCCATTATTCAAACCGTCCCGAGCACATCCATCATGATGTAGTTTGGCTTAACCACACCATGTTAAGCCAAACCACAAAACAGGAAAGGTCCAAACTGCAACAAACAAGCAGGTCAAGAGGATCATCAGGACTGACCTTCCCTCCATCAACTACTTGTACAGGTCTAGGTTTAGCAAAACGGGAGCCAAAATCCCTGCAGACACTGCATATATATATATATATATATATACACTGCTCAAAAAAATAAAGGGAACACTCAAATAACACATCCCAGATGGACAGTTTGATTTCACAGAAGTTTGATTTACTTGGAGTTATATTGTGTTGTTTAAGTGTTCCCTTTATTTTTTTGAGCAGTATATATAAAAATTCCCTTCTCACCCACTGCGGGTGGTTCTTATCCTCTGAGCTCGGGTCCTCTACCAGAGGCCTGGGAGCTTGAGGGTTCTGCACAGTATCTTTGCTGTGCCTAGAACTGCACATTTCTGGACTGAGATGTCTGTTCCTGGGATCTGTTGTAGCCGCTGCTCCAGTTTGGGGGTGACTGCTCCGAGGGCCCCGATGACCACAGGCACCAGTCATCAGTCTTTCACTTGGAAGACCAGGGTTCGAATCCAGGCCGAAACTGGCAAAAATTGCACTATCCTGTCTGGGTCCTTAGGCAAGACCCTTTGAGCTACTGCCTACCTCAGACCATGAGAGACATTAAGAAGCAAGGAAACATGCTGGCTCAGACGTTGCCCGGCCAAACAAGGTCTGCGTCAGGTGTTGGGGAACCAGAGCACCTTGATGATAAATGGGCTACTGGAACAAGATGGAAATGGGTGAGAGAGGTGAAAACTTGGTTTTATATATATATATATATATATATATATATATATTAGCTATCTCTAAAATGTATTTTACATGTCTTTCTTGCAGAAATTCAGTGTAGTTGTCTGGGTGTGTGTGACAGTGGCAGAACGTCTGAATTGTACTTTTGCTGTCATTTAATAGAAATCCAACTAAGGACAGGTCCTTAATTAAATAAATTTGAATTTAATTGAATTGAGAGAAAAGCGGAACCGAAGTAAAACAAAGTAAAACAGAATAACAATTCAGCGGGTCCATATTCTGATTATTAATTTGATCTCAGTAAAACGATTGATCTCAGAAAAAAACACACAACTCCCATCACCTAGGAAAGAAACGTTGTGGTCACGTAGTACGCCTCAAATCCTCCCCTCGTGCTCATTGGCTGAAACTTTAGGGCCGTGCTACGTAATCCTGTTATCTGATTGGACAGACCGCCTGTCACTTATGAACGTACTCTTACGTCCCCCTTAAGGTCAAAAGGAAAGAAGCATGGCCGCTGTGCTAAGAGGTTCTCTGTACCGAGTAGGAAGGTGTTGGAAACATGTTGACATTGCGTGCGGTACGAAAAGTTAATTAAGACTTTGTACATTTGTGCTGTCCTTTGCTACATTTTCAAAAAGCAGAGCAGTTAAATGAAGGCTATTTGCGACACAACAGTGGTTTACCTTGACATGTTTTGGGTAAAGTTCGGGATATTTTCCGTAGAAATTATTGTATCTGCTATTCTCCGGCCTTATTTTACAAATTAAAAATCGCGTTTTTGTTCATATTTACCTATTAGACTGTTTAGGAAGGCTAGTATCAGTATTTCTTGGTTTTAAAAGCCTATGTGATAGAAATCGTTTACATTCCACCATGTATCCTACTGTTAGATAATTTCTTAGAATATTTTGTCAGTAGCATAATTAGTAATTCTGTACATAAAGTATCAAACATGCGTGGTCTAAATTTGCATAATATGGGATTTTATGCCTCTTAATATTTACTCATTTCATAATTTTGTTACAGTTTTCACACGGTCCATGGCCTCACAAACACAAGTGGGGTTTGTTGGTCTGGGAAATATGGGAAACCCAATGGCAAAAAATCTGCTGAAGCATGGCTATCCTGTTATTGCAACAGATGTATTCCCAGAATCATGTAAAGAGGTGCAAGAGCTCGGTGCTCAGGTAGTGTCTACTGAATATAGACTCACATTTATATTTCTGTATGTAAGTTTCTGTGACATGTTTCATAACATTAAAATATTTTACTTTTGTTGTACAGATTGTAGACAATCCTGCAGAAGTTGCAGAAAAAGCAGATCGTATTATCACCATGCTTCCTTCTAGTCCTAATGTCATTGATGTGTACACGGGACCCAATGGCATTCTCAAGTACAATTTAATTTCTCTTTAAATGTTTGCACTAAAGATCACTTGGTCTTACTCTAATTTATATATTTTCTTCTCAACAGAAAAGTAAAGAAAGGATCCCTCCTGATTGACTCCAGCACCATTGATCCATCGGTGTCTAAAGAAATGGCTGCGGCTGCTGAGAACTTGGGGGCAGTTTTTATGGACGCACCTGTATCAGGAGGTATATTTTAATCAGATTTTACTTATTTGTGTTGTGTTTCTTATATGAAAGTCGCTGTCCAGCTGTTTAGGAAAGTTCGTACTAGTATTTCTGGTACTAACTAGAAATACTAGTACTTTTTTAAACAAGATTCAAATTTGTTTTAAAAAATACAAGCACTAAAACATTTCCTCCAATCTGATGCAGAACATATAGCCAAATATGTCCAGAAGCGAATTAGGCTACTAATACTAGTACTAGAAATATTTCTAATACTAGCTAGAAATACTTGTACTAGAAGCTGTGTCAGGCCAGGTATAAAATTAAGTTCTTGGACCATTGACCACAGCACCTGCACACTCTTAGCTTGTGCATGTTCCCAAATTTTATGCCTACATGTTACCAACAAAGACACACCCATCTTGGCTAGAACCAATCCAGACTTAAACCTGCTAGAATGAGACTTGATGATGTAAAAAGTGTCAAATATCCATTATCTAGGTAGCTGCAGGTTAACTGTAAGTCATGTAACATTTGAATTTTCATCAAACTGTCTTTGTCTGTGGTTTAACCATAATCTTATTCTTTTGTTGTGATGTTTTTTTTTGGAATGATACCACTTCTGCACAAAAATATGTTTCTGATACTTTTGGGAGACAATAGAGGGAAATAAGTTCTCAGCGAGTCTCCACAATTAGGTGATAATGTTATGTCAAAAAACTTTGAGTGACTCATAAATTTATAAAATAGTATGTACTTGGTGTCTTGCAAAAATGTCGGTACTCCTTTAAACATGTCTATCCTGTCACTTTACAACCACAACTTGATCTTATGTGACAGACAAACCCAAAGTGGTACATTGCTAATTGAAGCTGAAGGAAAACAATACATGGTTGTAAGTCTTTCAAAGAGATGTGTGAAATGGATGTGTATTTAGCCCCCTTACGTCTTGTACTTCAAACAAAATATAGAACAGCCACTTCAGAAATTTTCTAATGAAGACATATTGTCCACCTGTGTGTAATTCTGAGTAAATCAAACAATTATATTAGGGCCTCAGAGATTTTGTAGAGAACATTAGTGAAGTAACACCATCAAATCAAGGAACACTCCAATCAGGTCTGGGATAAAGTTGTATGGAAAGTTAGCTTGGCACTATATTATGAAATAACATCTTACACAGCCTTGTTCAGCCAACTATTAGACATAGAAAGGGGTATGGTACAGCTGCAAACCGACCAAGTCTTGACGTCCCTCTTAAACTGACAGGCATGGGTAAGGAGAACATTAGTCACAGAAGCAGTCAAGAGCTTTGGAAAGCATGTTAACAGGACAACTTCTTGTTCTGCACTCCAAAAATCTAACCTTTATCAAAGAGTGGCAAGAAGAAAGCCATTGTTAATAGAAATTGAAGAAGACATGCAGGCAGTTTGCAGAAGTCATGTAAGGGACACAGCAACTATTTAGTTGTAAAAGTGTTGAAGGCTATTAAAGCCCTTTGAATTGCCTTGTTGCTGAAGATGTGCTATTCAAATAAAATTTCCTTTGCTTTGATGTGACTGATAACAGAAGTTACGGTGGCGCCACACTGAAGCTGACAATTTGAACAGAAACAAGAAGAACCAAAACTGCAACTGTAGTTGATTCAGCTCCTGCTGAATATATTTACATGGACTAAATCTTTGTTCACACTGTAGAAAAGGTTTCTCTTTGTCAGATCCATATTTTCAACCAATTTATTTGTAAAACATTTTCAAAAACACCAAATGATTGTTTCAAGGTGACATATTTTGGAGTATAATTACCTTTAATTGCCAATTGTTAGTGTTTCCATTTTTTTAGTTTATTTTTTTATTTTTGGAAATTGAAAAGCAAATGAAAGCACACAGTGGCACTTCAGCATTTTCCCTATCATTATCCTTCATTGGATTGTCAGAGATACTAATATTCTCATTGGCTTCACATGCATGTACCGGCTGATGACCCAGAATTAAAGAAATTGGGGCAGATTGATCTGCTCACCCGTAAAAATCTATCTGCTGCAGTATTCCTTTTTGGGAAACACTGCGCTGGTAACAAACATAGTTTCTTAATCAATCTAAATCTAAATCAAAGGTACCAACATCTATAAAGGATAATGAGATTTATAACGTTATCTTGTATTCTGTTTTGCCAAACAGGGATGTCACACTTAAATATAATTTTTTTCTAAATGAGGGCTGAGTTGTCTTCTACTCACTTGCTGCCTAAATTAAATAAAAATATGATCATATCGTGATTTATATTTTGCTCTAAATTAGATAGTATCCCATGCCTTCAAAAAAAAAAACTGCAGTATCAAAAAAAGAATATTAGTATCTCTGACAAGTTTGAAATTTTATTATTGTGACACCTTTATTGTACATACATTTTAATCAGGGTAGACAGCACAGTATTTTTATGTCGTGACATAAATCTCCGGCTCCCATGACTACTTTGTCTTGTCAGAGTAGTCTCTTTATGCTCAATTGAGGTTGGTCTGTTTTATGGTTGGCCCCTGAAGATTAGTAAAAATTTATATCCTTCCTTCCCATGATGGCCCACATGAATTGGTGTTTTTCCTGCAAATGTCTCTTTGTGGCGGTGGTGATTTAACCACTGGAAACTAAACTGCATGTCATACTTGCATCAATCCCAAGGTTTTGGTCCTTTTTAATAAAAATGTTTGAACAACTCAGTTTGCAACTCAACGATTAAAAGAAATACAGTGGCAGTGGTTAAAGCTTAGACATAAAAGCACATGTGGAAAGAAGAGACTGCTATAATTAAACCAACATGTGTCTTAAAGATGTTTTTGTTTCATGTTTAGTAGGCAGCTGTCTTTTTCTGTCGTTGAACATAGCTGGTAAAATAAGTTTTGAACACAGCACCAATTTTCTAAGTAAATAATTTTCTGAAGGTGCATTTGACATAAAATTCCCAGCACATGTTGGTAACAACCCATCCAGCCCACACATGCAGATGACTAAACCACAGATTCCCCCACATTATGATTAAGAAACTGGAATGACAGGAAAAGTTTGAACACATGAAGAAAAATAGGTGGAAAATGGCATTGAAAGTCGTTACCCAAGCTGAAATATCTCAGTAATTAGAAATCCAGTAGCAAATTAATATAATTTAATATTAGTGGGGCCATAATCTGGAAGTGGAAAGAATATCATAACACCATAAACCGCCCACTACCAGGTGCTCCCCATGAGATTTTAAGAGAGGGGTGAAAAGAACCATTTAAAGAGCTGAGCAAGAGAGAAGTATCATTTGTGGAGAGCTCTAGAAATAGCTGGAATTAGTAGGTACAATAGCTTCAAAAGAAAAATAAGCAATGCACTCAACCACCATGGCCTATATGCGTGCTCTCTTCAGACTTCACTGCTGAAGAAAAAGTATGTTGAAATTTGTGTAAAGTTTGCTGAACAACATTTAGATAAACCTATGAAATACTGAGAGGACAGCGTCTGGTCAGATAAGATAAATAAACTCTTTGCATATTAAAATACAAACCATTTATGTTTGGAGGTCAAAATGCACTGCAACTATCCCAAAAATACCCTGCCAACAGTAAAGTTTGGAAGTGGCATTATTATAGTATGGGGCCGTTTTTTGGCACTCTGCACAGGGAGAGAGTTCATATAACTGAACAATGTCTGTGGTATGACTTATTTGCATTTATGGAGTCAAATAGGTTGTTGCTGGTGATGATTTCATGTTTGTTGCACCTTAGGAATATTTTTAGGGGGAAGTTATGAGAGGTATTGATCATGTGCTAAGTACTTATCCTACCTTCTGTGTCTACTTTACAACATGTAGTTGCTATAAAATGACAGAGGCTAACGATGGTAAAAGGGATCACATTATTCATTTTGTTCTGCCAAACATATACATTCATATATGTTTATTCATGTTGAATGTACTTTCTTGGAAACTCTAATAACTAATTAAATTGACTAAATTACCTATTTAACAAGGCCCCCAAACAGGTTAGCAGTTTTCCATGACTCCGTCATAGCTTCTCTATTTATCAATCCACCAGACTTCTAACATTTACATCATTACATGAGAAAAATATTTTATGAAGGAATATCTCTAGTGTTTACAGTGTAAATATTTTACCCTTAAACTGTGTCTCTGATTTAAATGAAGGTAGTTATTTCTTCAGGGAAAAAAACCCCTAAAATATACTTGCATCCATGTCGGTCCCTTTCTTTGAGGTTACTCCATTTTATAGTAGGACTCTACAACTACAATAAAGATTTATATGCATATTAGCCCATGATTGTGCACACTGGATTTAGGTTTTTCTGTTTCTGTCTTGAACTGCTGTGTGCTGCAGCAGGAGTTTAATGTCTGCAAACCATACATTGATAGTCCTATCAATCACAAGGTTGTACATCTTCTAGATAAAACAGCACATTAAGCCTTTTCCAGGAGAACTGGTGCAATCCCATGCCAACTGAGTGCCTTTTGGACTGGCTGTTACTACTTTGTCTTCCCCCCCCCGTACAACTGATTCCTTTAAGGGAAGATAAGAAAATATGATTGATTTGACCAAAAGACAGATTGTGTAATTGTTTTTTTTTTTTTCTTTTTTTCCAGTCTCTTTTGACCCTAAAAACACAATCTATGATACTTTATTTTTAAGGCTAAGTCTTTCTGGAATTTAAATCAGGGTTGTCTTCATAATTTTTTTTTTCTTTTTCCCCTAATACCAATTAGAGTGAATCAAGATTGTTTTCTCATGGCTCATTGACCATTTGGAAACTAAACTTACTGATTTAATTATTATTTATTTTCCAGGTTTATTCTGTGGAACTATTGCATCAGAAATCTGATTTATTCCAACTAATTGTAGTTTCTCTTGTATCAGAACATTTCTTTTAGTTTGGGTTTCATACTTGCTACGTTTGACAGGGTGAGATGTTCCAAGTCTCTTCATTTACTGTTCTGTTACTGATTTGACTCCTTCCTTTAGATATATCTTGATTCATTTGTAGAATCTAATGTTTTTTTGTTAAATGTAGATGTTGAGGATAAACTCTGAAGCTGCAGTTGATCCTTCTTTTTTTATATGTGTTGCCTTCTGCAACACTTAGCTCATTGTTTCTGTCCATTAATGCAAAATGCTTCGAGCAGTCTTTGTCTGAGGATTAGGGAAGGGGAAACTTTTAACACTCACCTTGGCACTTCTCCACTGGCTTCCTGTAAACTTAAGGATTAATTAAAAGACTGTGCTGGCTAACTCTTTGGCACCCATATGTTTTGCACCTGGTTATTGTATAGTGTCAAGATTTTAACCCTGTATGAACCTGAACCAGAACCAGCTGTTCCTACAGCCAAATGAAAAGCAGCGTGAGAACAGACAGTCAGATTTTCTTTTCATGCATCAGTTTTTTCAGGGCTTCCACCAACTGCACAGACTGCACAACTGCTTAAAAAAATGGTTTGAGTCACTGAGTCAAACCCTTTATCTAGTGTGTGTGCGCGTGTGTGTGTTTTATTGGCAATGACTACATCTAAACTCAATAATTGAGATTGAATTTGGTTCACAATCTTTAACTACAATTCATGCATGCATGTGTATCTGTGCTTAGAAATGCTACAAAATGTTTTTCAATTACTGTCGTGCTTAGACTTATTAGCAACATGTGGTTATTATATTACTAGTGTTATAAATGTAAAAGTATTTCTGTTTTTTAAATAAAAGCAATACTTAAAGTAAAATTGTGTTAATATTGCCAGAAATTTTGTTGTAAGATTTTCTTACATCTTTGTTTTGAAATGGACAATTATTTTATTCTGAAAAATCCACTGTCTGAAAGAGACATGTTTTTTTTTTCTTTTTAGATTAAGATATTTTTGCAGTTTATCTATGTTTTCTGTCATGTATATTTTCATTTTTTTTTCTCTAGCACATTACAAAATTGTTGGATATGACTATAACTGGCTAATAGATCAGATTACATCAAATTAATATGAAGGATTAAAAGCATGAAGAAAGAGAGAGAAATATGGTCTGTGAATTAGTTTGAACCGCTTTGGGGGGTTTTATGAAATACAAACTTTTATATAAATTAAATAACCAAACAACATATGAGACTTGGAACTGCTCCTTTAAAACTTTTACTAGCAATTTAAGTTTTAACTAGTTAATGCTGTGTGCTCCTTTTTTGATTCAATGTTAATTTTGGCTAATGAAACCTGGCGTTATCGTCATAGCAATGTGTGCAAAAATGCTTTATTTTTCTTGTTTAGGTGTGGGCGCTGCCAGTTCGGGTAAACTGACTTTCATGGTCGGAGGAGCGGAGGAGGAATTTACTGCAGCCAAAGAGCTTCTCAGCTGTATGGGAACTAATGTGGTTTACTGCGGCCAAGTTGGAACGGGACAGGTGTGATTACCTTCCTAGTGTTGGTCCAGTTTCATGGTGTTTTCCTGTTCATAAAACAACCTTTTAGTAAGATAAATGTGTAAAGTATGTGTATGATGGTCAGTTTTTGAACAAGGATATTTTCTCACAAACACTAGTAATCAGAGTATTTTGGTTTCTAAGTGCTTTGATGTGCTCATGTGATTACAGGCTGCAAAAATTTGTAACAACATGCTTTTAGCCATAGGAATGATTGGAACCTCAGAGACAATGAACTTGGGAATCAGGTAGATAATAATAATAAAAAACATTGAAATGGATAATTAAGTATGTTCATAAGTAGCTGAAATATAATCCCTGAAGCACATTGTCTTCACCCACAGACTTGGACTAGATCCAAAGCTTTTGGCCAAAATATTAAACATGAGTTCAGGCCGCTGCTGGTCCAGTGACACCTACAACCCTGTGCCCGGAGTCATGGAGGGAGTCCCATCTGGAAACAACTACCAGGGAGGTTTTGGCACACAGCTGATGGCTAAGGTCAGTTTAGTCACAAAGAGGAGAGATGGGGCTGTTTTATGGTTAATTTGGTAAACTAGATGCTGGGTCATATATGTTAAATTTAAATTATATTGTTTTTATTTGCATTGTCACAACTTTCTGAAACAGGTAGTCATTCATTGTCTTTTTGTAATGATTTTTCTTAAGTCAGAAACTGAATGAAAACCGATCTGATGAGATGTAATTATGTAACAACTCCTATATTTTAAAATTTTGAATCTTTCCACAGGTTCTGGTATTCCTAATTCTACACAGGTTATTTTAAGCTATTGTTTGATTAGAAACTAGAAATACCTAGCATCAAAGTTATAACTCAACCCTGCTGTGTTAAAACAACCTGACTGAATCAGTGCATTTTTCACTACAGAGTTACCAAAATAATCCAGATGGGCTTATTTGTAATCTGTCTGTATATATATATATATATATTTTTTTATTTTATTTTATTTTATTTTATTTTTTAAATGGTATAGACATTTCTTTTCCATAAAAGTAAACATTGATTTGATGCATAGCCGATTTTTCATTTTAATATGTCTACTCTAATTTTATGAAAAGTCTATTAAGAATTTAATTTAGTCTGGAAAAACACTTGAAGCCATTCAGTAAACTAGTTGAGCTACTTTCAGACAGAACACGCTGTGGCGTGTGTGTTACGGCTTGTGGTTTTGTTTTCTGAATGAAATTTTAAGTCCTGTTGGTTTTTCTAATGTATGTTTGCCTTACATTCTTTCTTTCTTTCTTAGGACTTGGGTCTGGCACAGAACACAGCCACCAACACGAGGACTCCTGTCCCCCTCGGCTCCTTGGCCCACCAGATCTACCGTATGATGTGTGCGCGCGGTTACGCCAATAAAGACTTCTCCTCCGTGTTCCAATTCCTGCGCGAAGAGGAGGGCCAGTAACATCCGCTTCCACCACTCCATCCACGACGTTGCCACGTGCCTCGCCCTGCACAGGACTAACATAGCGTATAGTTAGGGTGTATTGTGACATAGAGACTTTATTTTTGCCCAGAGTTAAGAAATACATTAAACCCTATATAACTATGGCACGATCTGATGGGTCACTTGAGCACTTCTGTATTGTTGGAAGTTAAACTTCAGCTGTGATTAAGTTTTTTTTCTACAAGACACTCCTTTCTGTTTAAATCCCATGTGAGTTGTTACTTACATGCAGAGGAAAATCCCTGAAACTTTGATTATATTATTCTGTGGAGGCTGAATAACTGCAATATAGTTTTAGTCTCTAGATTTTTATCATGTTTTTATTTCTTTGCAATGGTCTTTCTGTTCACATTACATTTTTTTTGTTGACATTGGAGTTGTTACCTTTAAATGTAATATGCTGTTGGAGAATAAACACAAAGTATTCATTGTCTTGAGCTTCCTACCAAATAATTTAGCCTATGCCTTCTTCTGTAAATGTTTTTTCTCTTAAGGTGAAATAATTACGATGTTATTATTGTAATTATTATTTCCACAACATTATGACTACTAAATTTAACTGTTACTACTTTATTGCCAAAAATAACTTCATTATTAATTAGAATGGATTTAGCCTCTAGCTTGTCTGAAATGCGTGCAGTTTTGCAGTGAGAGGATATCTCATGCCCCTGGAGATATCCTCACTCTCTGCCACATTTGTCCACAAACTGAGTGAATGCTGAAACCTTTTGGACAATCTTTTGTAATGGTGGAAGCATAGCCGCTGCATTGAAGATTGCATGTAATTTACATGTTGCCTCCCACTGAAATTGGACGCAGTATAGCATGTGCACACACATGTTGTCCAGAGAAGAACTGCAGCATGTTTCTGATCTGCTTTACCAATAACTGCTGAGAGGCCAAGGTGCCAAGGGTCATGTGATCACAAGACAGAGTCATAAAAAGTCCATTAAGCACTGCAGGCTAAGAGCTGTGCTGTCATCTGCTTAAACAGAGAAGTACTTTGGTCTCAAGCTTGCAGCAGATTGTGACACACGGATCATCTGCTGCCGCTGTGGCACGTCAAGGCAAAACAACTTCCCTTTATAACAACCTAGTGCACTCAGCTATATGTGTGGGGTTTCAGATAAAAATGGCCCTTTTGTTGTGATATTTGGGACTTTTGCCATTTGTATAAGATTATGCTCACAGACTGATGAGATTTAGGGAAATGGATGTGAATGCAGCTAATTTCTTCCCCTGGTTTCTGAGCAGCTCACTGCCATGTGTTAACTTGCTGCGGGAAAGCTGCGAAAATTGGCTTCATAGACTGGGCTGTTTTTTTCCTATATCCAATTCTCGCTCAAAAGTAGACTTTTAGTTTTTTTTTTAAATGTATTAAAAACATTGTGAAAATAGTTGAGAATATCAATACTTTTTTTTTGTTGTTGAAATTTGGTCAAAGACAAAGTAGGTCAAAATACTCTGTATTTTTTTTATGTGACTTTTATAGATATCCCTTAGTAGGATTTGTTTTGGAAGCCCCGTTGTAGTTTACATCATACATATGTTAAAATAAAGAAAACAACATTGAATAGATTGCAGACCCAAGCAATGTTATTTCTCTGACCTTGTCCGAGTTTAATGCGGGTTATAAGGTTTTCTGCCGAAACCAGCTGGATCCTGGGGGCGCATCAGTGTATTAAAACAAAAACTCTTTGCATCTTGAAGAAATGTTCTGTTACTTATTAACAAATCCAGTAATGAGAGGCATGCTGGTTTGGTGTGCTCACTGTAATTAAATATAGCTGTATGTGTTACTTACCAGATGACACCACCTGATGACCTGATGCCAGATTAAAGGGCTTTTTAGGTGTGAGTGTGTGGGTGTGTGTGTGTGTCTCTTTGTGTGTGTGTTTTTCTTTTTTAAGGAGTTACTACTTTCTTGTCAGACTTCATTACAGAAAATTGTACAATGTAGATAATGAAGAGAATGAATATAAGTAATTAGAAAAAAAATTTAAAATACAACTTTTACGCAGTGCATTTGTCTGGAGTAAAAAATAAAAATACTAAAAAAGAACATGTATTGACTAATGAAACCTGGAATCAATTGTTTTATAATATTTTGTTTGTTTGTTTGTTTGTTTTTTTTTCCAGAATAATGTTTGTGAGGGGGAGGGGGAGGGGGTGGAGTGTGTGTTTGGATAGGCTGGTCGAGGGAGACATTGATTCAAGAACCGCCTCTGGAGTCCAGTTTACAAAGTTTCACTGCAGAGTTGGAAAACTGGGGCAATTTCTATTTCTTCATTATTAATCAATTTATAGCTGCACCGTGAATGAAATGTGGCTCTGGTGCAGACAAAAAGCAGCAGCCAATGTTGAACTGGCAACATTAAACCACGTCCATATTGTTAAAAGATTGCAGTTATATTTAAAATCATAATCAAGTAAGAGTTTCAAGTTGAAACAAATTTTTAAATTTCTGTTCAAAAAGTTTCAAAGCAAATGTTAAAGTAGACACTAACTTCTGACGAAGGTAACAACTAATTTGGAGTTTTGTTATATTGTCTGTGAAGAGTCAAGCTCCTTTGAGAGCCCCTCATGGTCTTGGAGCCCAAAGCAACACTTTTGCACGTGTTTTGTGCAATCTGTAGCTCCTGGCGGGTTAGGTTATAAATTTACACCATTTTTACGAAACTAGACTGTTAAAAGCTCCGTTGAAAATAGTCCAAATTATGTTGGACATATATATATAATATATATACTATATATATATATATATATATATATATAATATATATATATATATATATATATATATATATATATATATATATATATATATATATATATTATTTTTTTTTCTCCCAGTCTCATCTATTTATATTTTTATTCATATTGGTCTTTTCGTGCAGACGAATCTACACATTTTTCATTTTAACCTTTTGGTTTGCCTGGATGTGCATAACAGCTTCTAAAATAAAAATAAATAAATAAACAACGAGCGAAATTGGGATTTAAATGAAGTGGGTCGATTCAGAGCCAGCCCGAGGCACTTGAGAACTAAGCTGCAGCTTGTTAACCCCCATCAAAAAGATGACTCAAAAGAGCTCAACACAGAATATCTTAAAAGAAAAATGATTAATTTGTACTTATACTGGCCTTTGATAAGTCTGCTTTTGAGCTGGTTTCGAATGTTTACAAATAGTCTATTTAAAAATAGTTTCTAAATAGTGTTCATAATTATTTAAATATCCACCAATGTTGGATACTTTTGAATCTAGCATTTATGTTGGACTTAAACTTAAGTCACAATAATACGGAGAAAAAAATATTTGTAGGAGATTTATATAAACATTTGCCATTTTCTTCCACGCCAATTCAATACTGTCTGCTTTTCGTGTCTCCGTCGGAGTCACTCACTGTTACTAATGATTAATAAGCTGCGGTATTCGGTGATTGTTCGAACGCACCACCAATTGAATGCCAAATCAGATCGGTCAGAAACTAGGGATTTATTCGATTTAAATGTATGTTGCTGAAAACATGAAACCAGGGCTGTTCATTTTAATATTGTTTCTCTTGTTAGGGTCCCGCTCAGTGGGCCAGATGCAGATTAATTCATTTTCCTTCCTTTTTTACATGGACCGTTTTCGATCAGAATCCCCCAAACATTTTATGCATGCAAAAACTACATGTTAAAACTGTGAATTCATTATTTTTATTATTTTAATCAGTTTAAGTGGGCAGCTCAAATGACAGTTTTCAGTACAGCTGCTTGGTTCATTTGTAGCTGAACGATATATATATATATATATATATATATATATATATATATATATATATATATATATATATATATATATATATATATATATATATATATATATATATATATATATATATATATATATATATATATATATATAATATATATGAACATTTCTTTGATCATTTCTATGGACCCAGCACTATTCCTCAACTGCTCTTCAAGCTTAGATTAAAAAAAAAAAAGCAAAACAACAATAACAGCAGAACAAACAACGTGCGATGTATTTATTTATTTTCAAAACGCAGCGTTTAGGTTGTCAAATAAAAAGAAGCAGGTTTGGGGATCATTATCGCGGCGCAGTCAAAATCAGACACAAACCGATAAAGAAAAGAGTATTTAAAAAAAAGGTTTCTCCTCTTTCGGCCCCCAATTCCCTGAAATGTGGGCTACGCCTTCCGGCCTACAAGCTATGAACTTGAGCCATAAAGATTTACAGCCTCAAAAGGTGGGAAAACTCCATTAAAATAAAAATGGGTGCTCGCATTTATTTGGTTCTGCATTCCCCCTGCTTGTGTGCTCTCGGGAGAAGCTGAACTTTGACGCGGCCAGCTTTGAAGCCATCTCTGTCAGATCTTTGCTTCTTGCTTTCACGTCTCCTGGAATTCATCCACCCCCGACCCCTCAGCCCCCCATTATGTTAACTTTGCGGATTCACCCCCAAATGGAAAAAAAGACAGGAGTCACCGGCATTATTTTAGTGTCGGTCTGAGTCACTTTTTTTTTTCTCTTGCGCGTTTTCAAAAAACAAACAAACAAAAAAAAAAGAATAGGGGCTGCATTAAAAGGAGCCCAACCTGTTGCTCTAATCGCCTCCTCGGTCCTTCCTGACTGGACTGCAACTTTCAACTTGACCTTGGCCTCCGGTCGCGTCTCTGACTTGCAGGGGGGGAGGAGGAGGAGGAGGGCGACCATTTGTGTAATGTCTTGCATACACTCGTCCTAATCCCAGAGCCGCAATAGCGGATAGTATTATTATATTAAAAGAAGTATTTTATTGGGGTGTAAAATCTTAGGCTCTGGATCCCACCTCTCCCTCCTCTGAATAATGTAATTAAAAAAACACAAAAATTTGCCAGAGAAGCTGTAACCAGAGGAGACTGCAAGATCCCACACAGGAAAAACGCCGTTGGGCATATTTAGTACACTGTACCCATATAACTGAGAAACAGTACCTCGTATAAACAGTTCTCTGGAGGTTCTTTGTTTGGCTATTTTAGTGGATGTCGAGCATTTTATTATTATTATTATTATTATTATTATTATTATTATTATTATTATTATTATTATTATTATTATTATTATTAGATTTTGCAAGTCCAACAAATCCTGTCATGTTGTTCCAATTTAGTCAGATGTTAGTTTGTTTATGTGCTTAAATTTGGGACAAATGTCGACGACCTTTTTGAAGAATACACTAAAAATATGAATGAAATTTTGACGCAAAAAAAAAGTGTCCATAATTAAGTGGATAAGTTAAGTGGGAAACTGATATTTTACATGTTTTTAGTGTTTTCGTTCTCCATGTGTTTTCATGTACAGTAGATTTTTATGTGTGTGTGTGTGTGTGGAGAAAAGATAACAAAGCCATACCAGCAAAGTAAATGTTTGCATTTAAAAGACTGTTTAAATGATTTATAGACGTAAAGAAAAATAAATTAGACAAAAACAAGCGAACATTTTTTTTTCTCTCTGTTTAGATCGTGTGAAGCAGTGTGGATTGCACAGCTACTTAAAGCTGCGTTCAACCTATCACTGCTGCACCCAAACAAGTGTTACATTTCCTTCTGTGAAAGTTGTCTGCAAGCTAAAGTCGCTTGTTTTGCGGTCAAACTGGAAACGAGCCGATATACCCCGAGAACATCGCACTATTTTTTTTTATTTGTATTTTTATTTTTGCTACAAGACTGTATTTAAAACTGATTCGAGACCGTTGCTTTTGATTTAAGGCACGAACAAATGGTCGATGGCTCCAAACAATTAAAACCATGACATCACATCTAGATGATTCGCACCTTAGAATAAAAAGATGCCAAACTGCTCGTATCAGTGCGCACCGAATCCACCGAGCACCACACGTCTGTGCGCAACTCCAAAAATGCAAAACGTTTTATATGACACTTCATTTCTATTATATATATATATATATATATATATATATATATATATATATATATATATATATATTGCTCAAAAAAATAAAGGGAACACTTAAACAACACAATATAATTCCAAGTAAATCAAACTTCTGTGAAATCAAACTGTCCATCTAGGATGTGTTATTTGAGTGTTCCCTTTATTTTTTTGAGCAGTGTATATATATATATATATATATATATATATATACTTTTTTTTCAAATCTATCTTAAAATTGACTTTAAACCTAATACATACAGTGATGTTCAACGAAACTGAAATCAGTTAAACACATGGCATATTTGGTGTTTAAAATAAAGAAATACTAATGTATAATTGTGCACCAATTCCGAGGAAAAAAAACAAACAAACAAACATAATTTTCGATCTTGGCACACACACACACACACAAATAAATAAACTGAATCTCATTCAATAATCCTGTATGTGGTTAAACAGCAAACAAATAAAAACGTGTCGGTCGGCACGAGATTTCAAAATCAATTTCAGATCCTAATAAATAAAAAAAAACATAGTGTCTTGGCAGACAGATTGAAGTAGTCAGTGTCTTTGCAAACATAGAGCCCTATCGGTATTATCAGATGTCGAGACGTTTATCATCTCCTTTGCATATCACGTGTTTGGCCTTGGCCAATAACCTCCCGATCTCGGAGCACTCTGGTGTGCTGGTATCGTTACTCAGCCCTGGGTCCCTGTCTCGGCTCAGTCGAGGGGATTTATGAAAAAGAGCTGCTCCTCTCCTCCCATGTAGGACATGCTATGACCGCCTCGTTACTCCTCGGCTCGCCCTGGATCGACCCGGTCATGTTCCTCTACGACGGCGGCTCACAAGAGGAGAGAAGCAAGAACATGGAAGGCTTCACAGGTGGGAACTTCGCGGCAAACCAGTGCAGGAATCTGCTGGCGCATCCAACCTCACTGGCTCCCAGCACCACCTACGCTGCAAGCGACGTGCCAGTCTCTGGGGTGGGGGAGCCTGGCAAGCAGTGCAGCCCCTGCTCCGCCACTCAGAGCTCGCCCAACGCTTCTCTGCCCTACGGATACTTTGGCAGCGGGTACTACCCGTGCAGGGTGTCACACGGCGGCGTCAAGGCATGCGCGCAGCCCTCCGGTTACGGGGAGAAATACGCGGACTCTTCGGTCTCCGGTGAGGCGAAGGAGTTTGCCTTTTACCAGGGATATTCCTCCAGCCCCTACCAGACCAGCTACCTGGACGTGCCGGTGGTACCGGCGCTGAGTGCGCCGCCCGAGCCAAGAGAGTCTCTGCTGCCCATGGAGCCCTATCAGCCCTGGGCCATCACTAACGGGTGGAGTGGTCAGGTTTACTGCACCAAGGAGCAATCGCAGGCAAACTCTCTGTGGAAATCCTCATTACAAGGTATATTACTAGGTAAAGATTCAGTTCAAACATCATGGGTTGATGCAAAAAATCTTATTTTTAATCAAAAAAAAAAAAAAAAAAGACATTTGTTAGTTTTACGTTTAATCCTGCAGTCGTGTGTTTTCTGGAGTCTAACGCTGCATTTCTTTTTCCACCCACAGACTCCTTATCCGGTGGCATGGACAGCTCGGTGCGTCGTGGGAGAAAGAAACGCGTGCCATACACTAAGGTGCAACTCAAAGAACTGGAGAGGGAGTACGCCACCAACAAATTCATCACCAAGGACAAAAGGAGACGGATATCCGCGCAGACGAACCTGACAGAGAGACAAGTGACGATCTGGTTCCAGAACAGGCGGGTGAAGGAGAAAAAAGTTGTCAATAAGTTCAAGAGCTCTAGTTAGCTCTGGAGACATTCCCAAGACGTGAAAAGCGCGGACGTGGGTGCGCTTTCAGCAGTGGAAGAGAGAGGGGGGGAAAAAAAAGAAAAAAAAAGAAAATGATAGAAAACTGTGCTATAATTTATTCCATTTATGAACTGTTACACACTGTCGCCGGAACGGCTCTGGTTTGAACTATAACGTTTCCTTCCTCGTTTTAATTGGAACCAGTCCGTGGGGCCTGTTGGCAGAAGGTCGGAAGAGATCTTGAGTTTGAAGCGATTTTTGCGGTACGTTTCAAGCAGTCACCATCCCGACGGGCATTCCGACAAAATATTCTGCATTGAGATGGGTGAACCGCCAGCAAATTGTGCGCATCTTCCCTTTAAAAAAAGAAAATATGTAAGGCTGAAGTGCACGAATGAAAAAAAAAAAACTTCTGGTTTCAGACTGTGGTAAAGAGTAACAAAAGCAGGTTATTATCATGAAATTATTCAGACACATTTGCAGGATTTGTTTCCGAACGTTTAGCTCCATCCCCAATTTGAGAAATGAATTTTCCTATAAAATCAGCTTTCATCACATCTTTCATTCTCAGCGGGCTACCTATGAAACTTTACCAAGCGTTTCATTGGGATTTCCAATGTTTCAATCAAAGGCGCCTTCGGAACCTTTTCAGAGGGGTGGCCAGATGGTCTCTGCTGACAATTTTGGCGTGGGACCCTGAAACCAAAAGCTTCAAGAGAATTTTCTTCTTTCTTTTTTTTCTTTTTTTTTATTGTGCAATCGTTTAGAGATAGGGCGGTTATAATCAAAGATGGCACACCATGAAACACCAGTACGGACATAAAAACAATTTAATTATTTATAAAAATAAAAATTTAAAAATATGTTTTGTTTTTTCTCTCTTGTGCGGAATTCCTTTTCAAAAATAAAAAAAATGGGGAGGTTACCCGCAAACATGTAAAGAAGGCCTCTGGCACCTTTGCCCCCACCCCTTGGTGGCGCCACTTGATTTTAAGAGTTTGTCAATTTGCCTGAAAAAGGCATGTACTTGCCTTTTTTCCCTATTGCTCTCGCATTTACATTTTGTCCCCTTGCTTACTTTTCAAGAAGAAAAAATAAAAATCTACACGAATGGATGAACCACACCAAAACATGTGTAAATATTTTATGCGCAGCCGAGTCAGTTTCCTGTTTCTTATCCATAAACCAACGGGTTTTTTATTTTTTATTTTTTGTTTTGTTTTGTTTTGACAATATATGTTTGACAGACACTATAAGTTCATTGCTGTCGCGGGACTTTCATTTATCTTTCTGTTTCGTGAGAAAATTCGAATAAAGTGATCGACTGCGGTTTCAAATGAAAATATGATTTATATTGTCTGGTATGACGATGGAAGTGTTAACAGGCCAACAGTTTGATTCAGGTCCCAGTATTTATCACAGAGACTCTATGTCGCCATCTAGCGGCGAATCTTTGTCTGCGCAGTTTTCCTGCCTGTGGGCTGCGCTTCTCGAATCCGTAGCTGTTCTTGTTGGGCGCTCCTCGATTTGCCGCTTCTTACTCGACTTAAGGTCTTTCCTATAATGGGGGAGGTTTCGTAAGTTGGTGTAATGCATTGAAATGTAGTTACGTGACCTCAATAAATAATATATATCAGTAATAAGTTGCTGGGATTTATTGTGGCTTGACCAGGGTTTACAGTGTCACACTTAAGAGTCGACCATTTTACACGGCTCTTACACGAATATACAATTGCATTGCAACACGTGAACCACAGTCATATTGAATAAACTGTAATGTTATTGGAAAGTTCATTTATTTCAGTGACTCGATTCCCTGAGTGCAACACATTACAACAATTACACACAGACTGGTGATGACTATGACTTTCTTCTTACAGTTAATAAAACACAACATTTAAGATTAGAAGATTACATTAGACTGATACAAAATATTTTTCATTCAAAAATATGGGCTTTATGGAAAGCATGCTCGAGTTGTGCTTGTGGGTTGTTATTTCCAAAATGTAGTCCACTTGCAATCTGACAAACTGCGTTTTGTCGGAAGGCATTAAAAAAAAAATTACAAATGCATTCATATGTCCTATAATTGATATTTTTTTTAGCACTATGATTCATCACACTGTAACCACCCAGTGACACACGAAGGTTTGGCACGTGGGTGTGAAACAATTGTTTTTACAAGCTGCATAATGGAAGCAGACAGAAAATGGCAACATGCAAGCATGAACTCTAAGTAGAATCTGTATGAGTAAAGAAAGAAATTGATTGAGTCACTTGTGTTATTTTCGAAGATTACATTTACGCTTTTTCCTCAATGGCAACAGCATTGCTAAGATTTAGTTTTATTCTGATGCTTAACCAACTGTATGTGTATTCTTACATATATTTAAGCCAAGAAAACCTCCATTAAGAAATAAAATGAGCAAAACTTTGTTACAAACATTGATTCTTTGGGTATAGTGAAAAATAAAAGAAAGCTTAGATTAAATATGGTTCATTTCAGTTTATATTAAAAAACATGTTTGATGAGGGCACATTGCCGTTCATCTAAACTCAGAAGAATGGCCATGGACAGTGATATGGATCGCTTTTATCACGGTTTGGTGCTCAATAATAAACACACTGGTAGGGTGTTTTATATCCTTCATTCTTATCAGAAAACCTCTACATGAACACTACATCTTAACTGCTTTCACTTAAATCTTTATGTGACAATGTTCCTCTTTGACCTTGCTCCTACGTTATTGTTTTGTGTAATTGCTCCCCCTACTGGTAAACCGGGCGATTGAATCTCGTACCCAAACACTCAGGCCTGAACTCTCCAAGCGCTGGACGTCCATGAACATGCCTTCATTGGCCGTTTCAGGTTTGGTCAGTACCTCTCTCTCTATGTAGCCCAGGAAAAACAGCCTGAAAAGCTCCCTTCTTAGGCGTCACACACATTGTTCAAATTCGGCATAAAAGCAGATGCCTTAACTATGTTTAATGATCGGTAAAAGCCTTTAACTTTAAAACCAGAATAGATCATTATTAGGATACAGCAGCAACAGAAACATATCTAAAGATAAGAGCCAGTAAAATGCGTCAATTTAACTATTTTGTTTTGTTTGTTTCCTCCTGTAGTTCAGTAACTATGCTTTGTTTTTTTTATTATTGGTGATTCTGAGAGGACCCACAGGCTGATCTCCTCAAACACAACGAAGCGTACTGACAATTGGTCGCACTGTTTAGAGAAAAGTGCTCGGAATAAGTAACATCTTCCGTATTTTTCAGCTCGTTTCCCTGCGTTCTTCTTCTTCGCAACACCTCCCATTCAGCTTTTGTTTTCATTCACTAGTTTCTATAAAATTGTACAACCAATTAGTCTCTAAGACTTCAAACAATGCGGTTAGAGCACAACAAAGAGGCGATATTTGACAAAAATAAAAACTGTTGAGTAATCTACAACTAAAATATTTAATTTAATTTAATTTAATTTAATTTAATTTAATTTAATTTCATTATTTAATTTTCAATTATTTAATTTTCAATTATTCACTTATCAATGGGTTTGGTTGCCCATAAAGTGCATTTTATTTGTTTTTTCCAAATATTTCTGACAAGAACACTCGCCATTTACTTCTCGAGGGGGGCAAAGACCCAACAAAAGACAGAGAGGCGCACAACTTTCGGAAAAGTTCAACTGAAATAAAGCGATGACTGGCAAACCAGCAAACTGTCTTAAAATCTATTTTCAGCCGCACCCGAACAGCAAGACGGAGCTTTAGTACTATTTTAGTCCCCTTTTTTCCTTATTTCAATAATCACACTGGGTTAATAAGAAGGCATAATTTTGCTCCTTTTTTTTTTTTTTTTTGACTTAATGTAGTTAAATATAAATAAATAAATAAATAAATAAATAAATAAATAAATAAATAAATAAATAAAGGGAGTTCTGATTGTGGCTTTGTGCCTTTACTTTATTATCATAAATTTTCTATCTCATAACTTTAAGAGAACCAGAGCTTTTACTCTCTTTCTTTCTTTCTTTCTTTCTTTCTTTCTTTCTTTCTTTCTTTCTTTCTTTCTTTCTTTCTTTCTTTCTTTCTTTCTTTCTTTCTTTCTTTCTTTCTTTCTTTCTTTCTTTCTTTCTTTCTTTCTTTCTTTCTTTCTTTCTCTCTTTCTTTCTCTCTTTTTAAGTTTTACTCATAAATGTCAATATGTTGTAAATTACCATAATGAATGCTTAGCAGCCCACGAAAAATTAAGTTATCCTAATTTTTTCCTACACAGATCTGACAGACCTCTGTGCTCAAAGAGTGACCCTGCATGCGCAAAGAGACCAGTGTGACGCATGCGCCCGTTACCGCTCTGCGTGCGATGACAAATAAAAATGGATTTGTTTGAGGCAAATAGGCCGTGTCCAAAGGTTTATATCGGGGCGTTGCGAACCGAGAGAGCGTGGCAGCCTCCTCTCTGCAAATACCCCCTGTTATTCATAGCTCATGACCGTCTGCATTGAACATGAAGCTCAAACTTTGTCATGACCGTGTAAATAATCCTCATGCAGTTTTTCTCTCCCCAGACGTTCACATAAAACAACAACAACAACAAAACCCACTTTCTATTAGAGGTGAAATATTTCCCGCAGAAAGCTCCAGATATAGTTCAATTTACAGGTAAATAATATATAAATATATATATATATAAAGACAGACAAGGATGGCAGTTGTTGCGTGAAGCTTGTCACGCAGTTTTTGGGTGTTCTTAAAGAACTGTTGCCGCAAGCAACACAGTAGATATAAACTTGTCATTTGCAATCCACTGCCATTTCCCCCCATTAGAAGGTGCAGCCTAATTCCGGTAACTCTCCACTGCTTGATTGGTCTATAAATAGGCGGAGGCGCGATCCACTCTGTCTGTTCCAGATATATTTTACGCATGAGCGACACACATTAGGCACATCTTCGCCGTGGTGCTCAGATTCAAAAAAGACGCCGGGTTGGGTGAAGGTGAGGGTGAAGGTAAGGGCAGGGTTTTTGATCAAAAACGTAAAAAGTGGGCGACGCAACAGCTCGTTGTGAAGCTGCCCATTTCGTCGTGATTACGTGGAAATCAGACCCTGACAGGAGATCCGCACGCGAACTCACAAGACAGGTCCAATATGCTCCAAAACCCTCGGCGTTTCCCCAGTTTCTATATGCGAAGGCCGGCTTTCGCAGCTGAAAAACTATTTGACTCATATAGCCAACACACGTCGAGACGTAGGCTATTTGTCATATTGTGCCAGTGGTCACATGGCTTTGGCCCTCAGGAATGGATGGAGATGGATCCCCCACGTCAGCTTGTACGTCTAAGGCTTTCTGCTCCAGCAGTCTGTCTCAAAGTGTCTGGAGCGCAGAGTCGCGCAGGAACAATGCGAGGATTATTACTGTAGAACGACCCCAGCAGCAGAATATGGATTTTGATGAACGGATGCCTGGTTCCAGTATGTATTTACCAAGCTGCACTTATTACGTCTCCGGAGCGGACTTCTCGGGTCTCCCTCACTATTTAACCCAGAACCAGTCCTCCTGCCCCGTCACTTACTCGTACCAGTCCTCAGCGCTCACACAGGTTCCGTCCGTGAGAGACGTGGCTTTCAGAGACTATGGCATTGATGCTTCCAGCAAATGGCACCACACCAGGGGGAGTCTCTCGCACTGCTACGCCGAGGACGTCGCGCACAGGGACGGCTGGGCGTCCCCCACCTCCAGGGGGCCAGAGATCCTGGTGAAAGGCGGCCACTCCGGCTCCTCGAACCCGACCCCGGGATTCTGCGGTAATGTCGGCAGGAACGGCGTCTTACCACAGGCATTCGATCAGTTCTTTGACACGGCGTACGGGAGCGGGGCTGGCGGCGCCGCTCAGGCTGCAGCGGACTCAGACCGAGGCGGCAAAGCGAGCCCGGCTCAGGCTCACCCGGGGTCGGACACGGCGGAGAGCTGCAGCCCGGAGTCACCGTCCGGCCACAGCGAGGAGAAGCAGAGCAGGAGCGGCAGCAGTGAGTGAGGAGGACGAAGAAGAAGGGGTGGGGGGGAAAAAAAATCTAACTCTGCTGCATGCTCTTAAAGCTTTTTATATGCAGTTTTATAAGCACGCAAGGTTTATGGTAGGTCTCGGTAACAAAACTATGTTATAAACTACAACATCACGTGCTTGGAATTAAAATTGGCCGAGAAGACGTTGGTGTAAAGTTTGAGATCAAATTTTGAGAAAGATTTCTACTCTTTCCCGCGAAACACTGTGCCTTTTTACAGCTCATTTCCCTGTGAAAACGTGTATTTTATTGTTTTGTGTAACTGAAAGTCAATGGGATGTGCATGTCATGTAAAAAAAAAAAAAAAGCCGCCATATAACATTTGCTATGGGTGGCCGGGGAATAAATAATCTTAACTGAGCTGAAATAAATTTGGCAAATTGCTTTTCTGATAACCTGAATTGCAACAGCTTCACGACTAAAAGGTGTGATCTCTTTGTTTATAGTGTCTATAATCAAATTTTAAGTTGAATTAATGTTTTCTTTTCATAAGTTTGCGTATTCAGCATGATTTCAGAGCTCCCGATGTGAAGATGCTTGACTCTCAGGTGCAATCTTTATTTACGCATGTTGCTCCTGCAGGCCTGGGAACGAGGGTAGGGGTGGGGTGGGGGGGGACACTTGAACTCCAAAACTCACGTCCTGCAGGATCACCATGTCCGGTGGTCATGCCGAAAGAAGCAGCCCGATAATTCCACATTGTTGCCATGGGGCGTTTCAATGGTTTTGACTTTTTTTTTGTTTTTGTTTCTTTATCGATGTGTTCTAGGTGGCCAGAGGACGCGCAAAAAGAGGTGCCCGTACACAAAGTACCAGATCAGGGAGCTGGAGAGGGAGTTCTTCTTCAGCGTTTACATCAACAAGGAGAAGCGACTGCAGCTCTCCCGGATGCTCAATCTGACGGACCGCCAGGTTAAAATCTGGTTTCAGAACAGGAGGATGAAAGAGAAGAAACTGAACAGAGACCGTTTACAGTACTACAGCACAAACCCTCTGCTCTGAAAAAAAAAAAGACTGCCGCCGAGCGCCCTCACACCAAATCAGGACAAAGGACTTGTTTATATCTTTATTATTTTTGAAAAATCTAAAAATCTTTAAATATCTTTAAATAATCCGGAGCTCTGTATTATTATTATTATTATTATTATTATTATTATTATTATTATTATTAAGGTTATGTAGGCACAGAAAAATGAAACCAAATTACTGTAATTTTCTAAAAAAAATAAAAAAATAAAAAAACTTTTTTTTTTTACCCCATATAAATCAGACTACTAATATTTCGCGATGTCTCAATTATTTTTATTTTATTTTTTCACATTCCCCACTGTGCGGAAATTACGCACGCGCCTTCGGGTTTTTCCAAACAAAACTCTGGCCGTCATGGTTCCCCCTTCCCGCCCTCAGCCCGTCGTAACCAGAGACCATTTTATATGCTTTGGAGTCATAACAGTCCTCATCATGACAAAGTTGATAGTGGTCATTCGACGGAGTTTATTTTTCTTCTTTTTCTGTTTTTTTCTCTCTTTTTCTCCTTTTTTTAAAACGTTATTTTATATTTTAGTCTAAATGTGTTTAAATGCACTTAAATTCTGTCTCATAATTTCGGTGGGTTGTTTTTCAGGTTCCTGCAAAAGGAATTAGGTCAATATCTCCAACTGAAACACAATCTGATCTGTTTTCACGCCCCAGCACACAGCCTGTGGATGGTATCACGGTCGTGATAGGTCTGATGTTACTTGATAGTGAAACAGGAGGCGCTGCAATTATCATTGGGTACCTGTTAAAAAAAGACTCAGGAAAAGCTTATGTTTGGTATGACATGCTCGTTAGGATCACTTTGATTCGGAGACATGCGCGCATTTTGTTTTTGATATGCTCACAATGAGCGGTACTGGAGCACAACACATGGCTAAAATAATGTGATTTAGATGGGAGAAGACGAGATTTGTACTCTTTCGGGAATATTGACAAAAGTTAATCAAAATTAGATTATTTATCCATCGTCACCAATATTTGCCTCCGATAACTTTGGATGTGGAGTACGACGGCCTTTTTAAACTTTATCAGGGAGACGACCACGTGTTCGACAACAACTAAAGCTTCGTATAGACCACCAGTCTCCTGAAAACAACTCGAATAAGTCAGTAAAGGTCCTGAATGAATGTGTCTTTACACCGTAGACCCGGGGATCATACTAGGAACAGAAAGAACGGTAAATAAATGAATGACATGCTTTTTTAAAATATATATTTTTTTCATTTGTCTACAGTCTTGGGGAGAAACCCGTTTACAATTCCAGGAACATTAATAAATAAAGAAACAAATGAATTCATTTCAGTCCAGATGTGTAAAACGTGGCTCTATGCAGACAGCTTTATTTCCACCAGTGGGCCCCTGAAAGCAACCCGAATGGCCTGTCATAAGCTAATAAGGGTCCTGGATGAGGGCTTCACCTACACCGAGCATCCTGTTGGGCTCCCAGGAATTCCACTTTGATTGCTGCACATCCTCCCAGTTGCTCCAGTAACTTGGCCATAAAAGGGCGGATTCGTCTGGACCATTTGGAGTGCAGTGCCATAAAACGTCTGAGACCAAGGTTATTAACTAGGACTTTACAGGAGGAGGCTGAAAAAGCATTGAAACGTGTGTTAGCGGACCTTCCCTCAGTCATTTGTTGCAGCATCTCACCACCTATGGTGGGAACGCTCATGCTACGCTTTTGTTGTTGTTGTCGTGAGTCGAGGCCGCCTCTCACCACTGGGGGGCGCGCCTCAGATCAATGTCATTGCCGTGAATTGAGATTTCATATGTAAGAAGTCGGGACTGCGGCGCTCAGATGCCTTTAGAATATGTTGCCACCAAAGGATGTAACGAAGGTAGGCCAAGGAATATTATCATGTGCTTGTTTTTTACGACACGATGACTTTTGCTAGGTGATTTAAGAGAGAGCCATCCCAGAAGATGTCCATGTGAGAGTCACAAATCTGAAGGCGCTGTGTTTCATGTAATGGTATGATTTAATGGAGGCATTGCAGGAACACAACCAACAGATATTTTCTAACAGAAATATTTATTTTGAACAGCGAACATAATGCTAAGGCATGTTTAGTTCTGGTCATAAATAACATTTGTAAGAGGAACTGGTTTTCTATTTCAAATGTAGAATATATATATATATATATATATTTTTTTTTTTTTACATACATACATATTTTTTGACACTTCTTGGTCACTTTGAAGCCATTACTCGTGCGTGCATTCAGACATCAAGGTGGTATTTCTGCACAGACTCTAACTGCCCCTTTACAACAACACAGAAAATAATAAAACAGAACTTTGCCTATGAAACAGTATGTTTTATGAGAGAAGTGATTCAATGATAATAAAAAGAGCATACTGAAACATGACAGGAAATAATCCGCCGGGGGTTAATGGATATTTTCTTCTTCGCTGTTTGACTGGAGCAGGTCTGACGCCATATAAAACCGGGGGCTCTTATTTCTAGACTTTACGGCTCCAGACTTTAAGGGGGGAGATAGACGTGACCGCGGTGGAGTATTTCAGGGCAAAGCCCATCTTCAGGAACGTTTCTGGATCGCACTAAATCTGCAGGCCTGCGCTTTAAACAACAATTCAGCTGAATGGGTTTTCTCTAAAGGAGGTGTTTTTTTGGGGGGGGGGTTTTAGGCCTTTTGTTTTGGTTGTTTTCTTTAACTGAAACAATCCGGGGAAACGGTCAATGTTTACTGGTTGCATGTGTAACAGCAGAGGTGAGCGTCACGTGAACTGATCTATGACCGATATTTAAAGTGGAAATATGCTAAACAACAACATCAAAAACATTCTGAACAGGAAGATCATAAAAATCAACGTGAAATACAAAAATGTTGATTTTTTTTCTACTTAATGTAACTTGATTTTCTTATTTAATTAATAATTAATTATCCTAAGAAGCCTTTGTAACCTTTCAGTAAAATAATCAAATAAGACAGATAGATAGATAGATAGATAGATAGATAGATAGATATAGATAGATAGATAGATAGATAGATAGATAGATAGATAGATAGATAGATAGATAGATAGATAGATAGATAGATAGATAGATAGATAGATAGATAGATAGATAGATAGATAGATAGATAGATAGATAGATAGATAGATAGATAGATAGATAGATAGATAGATAGATAGATAGATAGATAGATAGAACAAGCTGACTCCCTTGCTGCCTCGCCTGTATTAGATCTGCATTAAATAAATGTCCCTCCAGGGTATTGTTCAGCTCTGGCGGTTATACATCCAGTGTGTAGTGAAAGTTGTGGGTAATTGACACCATCATGGCATTTGCACCCACAATGTTACAGTTAAACTTTACACCACAACTGACTTTGCTTCGGTATGTGCAGAATTGCGAGATCAGGCGAAACACAATGCAGGCCCAGATGCTGGGAGTTTTAACAGTGAAGTCCAACAATGATGTTCAGAGCTGCAGAAAGGTAGAGAGAGTTCCTCCTCGACGGGAGATTGTTTTGGGTCTTTCACTCTTACTTCCTACAGGCGCCTCTCCAACCCCTCATTTTTACAGTGCTGTAAAAGTGGCTGTAAAACGACGCATTGTGCGCCGTTATTGGGGACAGCCTTCAGCAACTAACTTGTTAACCTCGGGGTTCTGGTTACTTGGAAGGCGTCTCGGTCCTCGGTGATCATTTGCGAATTATCGTGATATTTCTTCTTCCTCTTCCCCCCCTCCCCCCTCCCAAAGCTAAAATGTAGCACAAGTATCTTTAAGAGTTTTGTCTTTACTTGGACTAAAACAAAATATACGACACATTAGAGTTGGCTGCTCGGTCTGGGAGGAGTCTGCAGTCGGCTGGTGTTTTAATTGGCTGCAGTCTTCAGTGAGAAGCGTGAGTATCAGTAATTATTCAGCAATGTTTTTGCACAAGAAATGTCAGCCAGAGAGGGCCATCTTCATCCGCCGCCAAATAACAGCGCGACGATGTCATGTTCCAACAACCAGGCTGGGAACTCCTTCTTTGTGGACTCCTTAATAAATGTGAGAAGCGACGGCGCTTCGTATTACCCAAGTAACAGCCTGTATTTGCCACCGGCTTCGGAATATTCATATGGGATCTCCAGCGGCTCCTGTTTCCCGGCAGTCGGGAAGCGCAGCGAGCCAACTACCCACAGCGTGATTCCGTCCGCGGTTCCGTATGTTCAGGGGATGGAAACGTGGCTGGAAACGTCCAGGTCCTGCCGAGTGGATCAACCCTGCAGCGGGCAGCATTTGGCTCAGTGTTCATTTTCGCCGAGCATAAAGGAGGAGAGCGCCTGCTGCCTTTACGAGACAGACAAATGTCATAAAGGAGCGTCAGTGGATGACATGTCCTACTCTACCGCTTCCTGCCCCGTTACCCCCGGCAACACCGTGCCAGTCCCGGGTTA
This sequence comes from Poeciliopsis retropinna, assembly GCA_010277075.1. NCBI lineage: Eukaryota > Metazoa > Chordata > Actinopteri > Cyprinodontiformes > Poeciliidae > Poeciliopsis > Poeciliopsis retropinna. The sequence continues at coordinate 15,249,714 of VMRM01000007.1, read as the reverse complement.
CTTCCGCCTGTCTCAAACCTACGCGTCCTCCAGATTGTATCACGATGTTCAGCCAGACATGAATCACTTCAGTCTGCAGCGACCCGGCCGCTTTGAAGGCCAGCCCTCACAGCCGCAGTCCGCCTCTGCGGAGCCGGAGCGCGGGGAGAGCCACGAGGAGGCGCCCGGCTCTGCGCCGTGCGCTCCGGCCAGGGAGGAGGAGGACACCCGCCTCTCCTCGGAGAGCTCGTCTTCCACTGAGCCTGCAGAGACGGAGTGTCCAGACAAGTCCGTAAAAGGTGAAAACTTGAGAAGCTGCTGCAGAATGACGCAAAAAAAAAAAAAAAAAAGATAAACCTTCACAGAACCGTTTTTTTTTTTTTAAGTGGGCGGTTATTGTTTTACGGCCAATTAAGGGTTCGGATGTATGATAGAGGAGTAGTTTCAGCGTTAGCTGCAGCAGGAACTCTCATGTCTGGGTTTGTTTGGGCTGAGACAAATTTGACCATGACTTGGCCAATCACAGCCTCGGATTAGGTCTATTGTGCCTGTTTGGCTGTATTTAAAATGGAACCAGGCCTCAGTTAGTTGCCCCTTTGTGTGGCATCATTGCTTTTCCATTTGTTTTTATTGGCACCATCCCTGACCTCAGCAACTGAGCGAGGAAATCATTAATTTAAAACATTACATTAACGAGTAATGAACAGGAAAGTTTGGCGCGGTGTTCATACCTAATTTATACACTGTAAACACATTTCATTTGTTTTAACAGTAACATGACTGCATATTCGCAACGGTTTTTGTCGTTAAAGAGATGAACAGTACTGATTACATCATTTTGCTTCAGACTTACCATGCTTTATAGAAATATTCTGAGACAAGTGTCTCAGAAATATTCTGAGACACTTACTACTTTTAATTGTAGTAATACTAAAAGGGATGAACAGTCAGAACTCAATTCCATTCAATTTATTTAATTTATATTGCTTAATTTCACAACTGATGTAACTGTAAGGCAGTTGCAGCACAAAAAAATGAATTAATCTGTAAGTGTATGAAGTTAAAACTATTCAGTATTATCCAAGCAGAGAATCTCAGATTCATTTACATACACTCCAACTTGACTGCGTTGGAGTCAAATTCAGTTTCTAATGGTAACTGCTGTAAAACTGTCCATAAGGAAGCTCAGTCAACTTCAAGAAATCATTGAATTGATCTTGAGATAAAGGAGACTACCTTCTTGGCTGAAGTAGAAAAACTTGCACGGATTGTTATTCTTAAATTTACCTGAGCTTAAAGATAAAATTTCGCCGCCGGTAAACGGATTAGATCGCACTGCAACATAAATCACAGCAATAGTTCTGAGTTTTTGCAACGGCATGTCTGGAATTGTCTTTTTATTCTTATTTTAAACTAACACGATTTTCCCGCTTGTAATCATAGAGTCCTGACATCATGTTGTACTTCAGTTTAACCTTAATTTCACTGCTAAATTAAAATAGGAGAGGAACTGTGGTTTGGTGCTATAACAACAAAGTTTCAATCAATGTTTTTGTTGCGTTAACAGTTCAAGTTAGTTCATTCGCATCACTTCTTCCTGCTGAGACAACGATCAGTCTGTCACTTATCTGCACATATGTCATTTATTGTAGATTTGTGCAATGAATTCTGATACAGAAAGTTCTATGTTTTGATCCAAATTACAATAAATATGAACTAAAATTAAAAACAGCAAGTGGTTCATGTTGAAATGAAGCGGGCAACATAACGCAAGAATGTTGATTGATTATTATTCCTTAATTTCCACGCGAACTAAAGACATTTCTTCCTGTAGTAAAAATCATGACTAGGTAATTGATCATTTGGTTTATATGGTAGTTTATCAACAGTACATTTTACAGGCCTTACAGTTAAATCCTTTAACTGATAATTGTGCCGTAGAGGGACTTTATTTATTGTTATTTTAGTTATAAGAAATGGAAAAAAAAACTTACAATAAATTAAAGACATTTATGACATTTTGAGAGGGGTGTTCCTGGTATAAATGAAACATGTTTGGCTTTAGTCACATCTGGGCGTAAAATTGCCATAAAAACCAAACAAACTTTGTGTAATAGTTTTTTGTTGTTGTTGTTGTTGTTTGTTTCTTTTACTCAAATTCTAGTATTTATGACCCCGACATTAAATCTCACATATTCTCAAGCAATTTATTATTCATGTTCCCACAACACACACCTTGTCTTTTACGATACTTGTTGCCTCTATAGTAACACTGCGATGCATTTCCCGCCGTTGCAGGAGATGGCAAGATGCAGAGCACGGCCAACTGGCTGACAGCAAAGAGCGGCAGGAAGAAGCGGTGTCCCTACACCAAGCACCAGACTCTGGAGCTGGAGAAGGAGTTCCTCTTCAACATGTACTTGACGCGGGAGCGTCGCCTGGAGATCAGCCGCAGCGTGCACCTCACCGACAGGCAAGTCAAAATCTGGTTCCAGAACCGGAGGATGAAACTGAAAAAGATGAGCCGTGAAAACAGGATCCGGGAGCTCTCCAGCAACTTTGGGTTTTCGTGAGACTTTGATGAGAGACGCCCTCTTCCTGTTCCTCCTTCCCTCCTCCTCCTCCTCTTCCTTTTTCTCCTCCACCCAAACTGTGAGAGTGCCCTTGGAGAAACAGGACACAACTGCTAACTTATTGATCAAAGTTTTGATTATTCCTGTCGTGGATTTGTATTTATACACGGTCACATTTGATCCATCCAGTTGTTCAGGCTTGTACATAATTATGCGCTCAATCTGAGTGATCCGTTGGATTTTGCATGCTGGACTGACCACTGGCTCATCTATGTTACAGTTACATGTAGGCCTTAATGTGATGACTGAAAAAAACAAAACAAAAAAAAAAACAAGAGGTCTGGTGAATATTTGCACATTAGCTGCTCAGATAAATAAAACAATATGGCCGCACAAAACCACAGGCTTTGTGCGTTGTTGTAAATGTTTATTCCGTGCAGTATTTTCTTTATTATTATTAGTATTATTATTCAGCGTAATTTCTGCACAACAAACTTTTTTTTTTTTAGAAAGTCGACATGTATTAGTATTTTTACGGCTTAATTTTGACCAATCCTGATTTAGCAAAAACAAATATGTTAAATGTAACTTTTTTTTTTCAGACCACAGGCTAAAGAAAAACGTCGAGCGATCTGACTCACCACTAACAGCTTCTATAGAGAGTTTAGGCAAACACCGGCCACCCTTACAGGTAGTTCAGACGGACGGGAGCCTCGGCTTTTCCGTGTAATCTGCGCGCTATTTTACTGGGGGAGGAAACTTTTTTTTTTTTCTGTCCAGAGTTAACGATTAAAATAACAGCAGCATCTCATGGAGGTTCACCAGGAATGACGGTAAATGTTCCAACGAGGGGAGGAAAAGTGTGAAGGTGCCTGGAGATCCCCGAGCAACAAACTGAGTTCGACCCACTTATGTGTTGTGGAACTGCTTCAAGTTAGGCTTATTTAACTCAAACAGGTTTTCAACAACATTCTGACGTCATTACGCACTCTTATGCTGGCTAGACTTCTTTTGGGCTCCACTTTTCAGTCATGACGTAAGCAGAAGGAAACACCACCTTTCCCATGTCTATCCAACTCCTTTGTAGTGGTTGCCTGTTGGCTGCGTTGTTTGATATCTTCTGTATTTATTTATTTGGTTATCGGATGTCTTGCATTTAAGAACTACTAGATGGACAACAATAGCCCACAATGATCTATGCGCGTAATCGCAGACTGGGTCTTTTTTTATTATTATTATTTCTGAAATTACGCTTTTTAAAATATATAAATTAAATGTATGTGCATGGGTTACTTTTCAAACAAAATACGGATAAAAAAAACATGTTTTCGCTCTTAAAATTACACAGAGAATTATTTTTAAAAAACAAAACAAAACACAACAAAACAAAAAAACATCAATTATTTTGCAGGAGAGCAGGCTGTTGCGTGGTTTAGGTAGTCTCATGTTGTTGGGCTATTTACTTTATGTTCCCACAACACGAAACTGCCTTGATTACCTCAGTGAAATTCGTCGCATAATTAAAAGCAAACCACGTTGGATTATGTTCATTAATAATTTGGGACGGAGTGCGTCGGGCACTTTAAAGCTGCAGTTCAAAAGCACCGAGCTGGGGAGGGGATTTGTCTGTGCGTAAAATACAACAATCATGTAGGGGAATTCTTATTATTTCTGCAGGTTAAAAAAAAATAAAAAAAATATAATATATATATATATATATATATATATATATATATATATATATATATATATATATATATATATATATATATATAGCTTGACGTTATAGCTTGACAGAAAAACCATAGGAAGAATTAATATTTAAATTATAGACTGGAGTAATAATAATAAAGAAAAATGATTCAATCGTTTTTAATTTTTTTTTTCTACGTCCAGTAGAAAAGTGTGGACAGACAAGGCCTCGGTTATGATCACTGCAGTCTCGCCAGTTGCTTTAAAAAAAGAAAAAAAATGCCGGATGCGTCTGCTCGGACCGTGCAGAGAAAGAGGACAAAGGCTGAGCTTTATTGGTGATATTTAGCTTAGACAGCCCGGCTGTAACCCGAAGAAAAACAACCCAATTGCCCGTGATAAAGTGAACCGTTATATGGCACCCGAATAACTGCAGCCCCGCTGTTTTCCCCGTCTTGGAATGCCTTCAAAGACACAACTTGGCTATCTCTTGGAAACTTTCCTCTAGGTTGTTTACAATATATTAAATCTAATCACACATTTCTTACGTTTTTAAGAAGGTATCAATAAAAGGCAGGAGCACCAATTATATTTTAGATGTGCTAAAATTTCCTTTTAAAGTCTAGCAAATTTTCACTTCTGTACATTTTCAGAAGTGGCGAACAGATATATATATATTTTTTTTTTCTTCAAAAAGAAGCTTTGAAGAACCAATAACCTTGTTCAAATATACACACAGATGTCCTCTGTTACACTAAAGCGAGATCCCTCGACTAAAATCTCAACATTTATTGCTTATAAAAAGAAACATTTGCCAATAAAAGAGGGAACGTTTGCTATTAAAATATGGTCAGTGAAAATGGTGGCCCCCTTTTTAAGCTGAGCGGTATACAGGCTGATTTATTATTTATTGTTCTGTCCCACGGTCACGTGTTTTGGGGCGCCCTATCCAGTTTTGGACAGGGTTCAACTTACTGGACGGAAGGAGCTTGGAGGTGGTGCACCAACACGACACCTTGCAATGGAATGAATCCCTTCTCTCGTTATTGCAGGATTGTTAAACCAAGGTTTTTTTTTCTTTTACACCTTTTTTTATTTGGTACGTTGCATATATATATTTTTTCTTTACTCCGGTGCAATGGGGACGAGCTACTACGTTGACACGCGCATTCTTTCGGAGCAAGAAGAAATGGCACCGATGAGGTACTCAACCTCTGCAGGAATGGAGCAGGCGGCGCATGCCGAATATGGCGGACAGGAGCCGAAATCCTCTATTTTCAGTGGATCCTGGAGTGCCATCGCGGCGCATCCTCCCAACGCATATGTACACCATCAATACAGCGGGGAAGCCGATGGGATGTTCGCGCGTTCCTGGGCGTTGGACCCGGTCTCTGCGTCGCTGTGCTTGACGGGAATCCCGTCTGCAGCCGCGCATTACGAGATAAAGCCCGAGCCGCTGCTCGGTGGTGCCGAATGCACGACTCTGGAGACGCACGCACCGCTTTTGTCTGACATTGAGAACGGAGCTTCCCTCACGGAGATCCCCTGCGATACATCCCCCACATCTGCAGCCAGCGACGACAAGCTGACGGCAGAGAAAAGGGAGGCGGTTGATGCAAGTAAGCAAAGCAACGCTTTCCTTATTGATGCAAGCGCGTGGCCTAATAAGTCAGGTGGACGTGGGTAATGTGCATGAAAATTTTTGACAAATATAGGAGGGTCTTAATCAGATAAATAAATCCTGTGCAGGATGGGTTTGGGATGTGGGAGGAAGGTGGAGACATTTGTTCAAATGTCGGTTTCTCTGTGTTTGATTCAAAATGGAACTTAAAACAACAATTAAAAAATATATATTGAAATAACGCTATGAATGTTCAGTATTAATATTGGCGATGTCTTCCTCCAGACAACCCGTCTTCCAACTGGCTGCACGCAAAGCCGACCAGGAAAAAGCGCTGCCCCTACACCAAGCACCAAATCCTCGAACTGGAGAAAGAGTTTCTCTTCAACATGTACCTCCCCCGGGAGCGCAGGTACGAAGTGGCGAGGCTCCTGAATCTGACAGAGAGGCAGGTGAAAATCTGGTTCCAGAACCGCAGAATGAAGATGAAGAAGGAAACCAGAGACAGAAGGAAAGACAGCTAGTGTCCCTGTGCGTTTAAACCTGGTGGAGGGGGATGGAAGAGGGGTGGAGAGGGGGACTTATAATTCCTGGTACGTGTTGTTGTAAATTAGTGTTGTTAAAACAACGCTGAGTGTCCATTTTTTTTCGCCCTCACTGATTTTCCGTGATTGTGTCTCGTGGTGGATTTAGATATCTTGTATTTTGCGCACACAGTGTGTTGACTCTGTAGGCCATTTATGATTTGCATGAACCTTTACTTGACTACCTATAGCCTATCGATATCCTCCAGCTACCTATCTGCATTGATTAACTTATTATTTTATTTTATGTTTTTTTTTATTTTTTATTGCGGCCTGTTGTGTTTAAATGTTTGGATGCATTTGTGAAAACCCTGCGCACACTTGAAATACCTCACATGTACTGATTTTATTTAAAATAAAGTGTAGTTTGTCTCATACATTTTGACGTGTTACGTCACCGCGATTCGTTTTCATTTGAATGAAGAATAGCACGTCATGTTTTTTTGCACACGTATGATAAACATATTACGCTGCAGTGTGGGCCAGAGTCGGCCAAAAATAAAACACAAATTCAAAAGATGAGTTTCGGGTTTTGAATTTGACTGACTGAATGTTTAATTTCCAAAGTTAGAAAATATTTTAACTATGAGCGGGGGAGGGAAGGGTAATTTAGGTGAACGAATGCAAAAAAAAAAAAAAAAGCCACTTTGAAATCAGTTTATTGTAGACTTCTGGGACTTAATCGTAAAACGAGCACAGAAAAAAAGCGCAGTTTTATTTTTTATTTAATATAACAAACTGACTTGAAAGACAAGAACGTTAGCAATGATTATGGGCCATTGTTATAAAATGATTAGGATTTATCCTATAACAAACCCATTTACTTTTTATATATTTTCTATTGTTATTTTTATTGTTTTGTTTGCTTTTAAAGTTCTGCAATCAAAATGCATTTATTCAGACTTGGTTGGCAGAAGTATTTAACGCCCTTATTTTAGGGCAATTGTTGCAAAGCTGGTGGAAATGATCTGACTAAAACATATTCAATAAGTTTCAGAATATTTGCTCTTTTTTCATACTGCAATTTCTCCTAGCTTCTGTTTTTGTTTGTTTATTTGTTTATTTTATTTTTATTCATATTAAAGCTGTTCATATTCAAACCGGTGAGAAGGGCCAGAAGCACTGTTAGCAATTCTGTAAAGTTATAAGAGGGATGTTTGTGTACAGATAATGGGACTTATGTCTAATAATAATAATAATAATAATAATAATAATAATAATAATAATAATAATAATAATAATAATAAAAACATTTGATCTTAGTTTTACAATCTTTGTTGGGATTTCTTATTGAGTTAAAATGTTGTTTGTTTGTTTTTTAAGTAGCTTGCGACTGTTACAAGCCAAAGAAATTCCTTTAAATAAAGGCGTATGAATTTTATTTTTAGGGAAAAATAAAAAATAACAACACATTCTTTTTAAAAAAGTGTAACATTAAGATCGACAGAGTTATTTTCTGATTCACAACATCCGTCCAGGCTTCTCTGGAATGCTTGCTCCCTTGTCGCTCTGTGAACTGGAGCTGCCTTCTTCAGCCATCACAACCTGACTGTTTATAAGGTGCGAAAACAGTGCGGCGTGCAGAGGCTCACTGACAGCCGCCAGGCAGCGTTTCTGACTTGCTTCCAACAAACAAATCTGGGACACTGTTAGGATGAAGCAGAGGGCACCAACAAAGACCCCCACAGGGAGGGGGGTGATGGGTGCCGCGGTCGGGACCGCATTTGGGTCTGCCTTCAAAGGTTTAATTACTTTACAACCGTCTAGTCGCAATTCCGCTGTCTCGGCACAGAGACATCCGTTTGTTTGTCTTTTTATTTATTTGTTTATTTTTAGGAGAGCTCTCTCTTGGGAAAAAAAAAACACAAAAATGAATAACTTTTTCCTTGCTGGAAAGACGTTTAAGTGTATATTACCCCATGTGAGTAAGGTAGAAATGACCGACTCAACCTGAAAAGTGACACTAATGGAACTGATTAGGCTTAGCAGAGTCCAAGACTGATACTTTGTGATGATGTGGTCAAAGGCTTTGTGCTCACTTGAGCGCCGATTCGCTCATACGGCCAGCAGGGGGAACCAAAGCCTAATTTGGAGGATCAGAGCAGATGATGCGTTCAAGGCACACAAGCGTTGCTCGTGTTGGAGTGCAGAGCTCCGTCTGGAGTCACCAGCATGACGAATCATACACTGTGTTCCGGGATTTGTCCTCATTTATGTCTTACACATTTTCTTTCATACAACAAATCACACAACGTCAGTGTTTGATGTTAAAGAGGCGGTGTTAAGCTATTTCCGGGCAAATAGCTGCGCTAATAGCACAATCGAGTTACCTACAGCTTTAAAAATGCTACCTGTATAAAACATAGCTTAAAAGTATATAACTTTACAAAATTATGTCTTAAAATTAGACTCTCTCTATTTAAGAAGCTCCTGGTCTTTCTGACGCTGCCATTGTTTACAACTGTTCTTAGGAGTGTTGGTCTGAGAAATATTGTGTATGATGAGCTCAGCAGACTGGCAGTTCCACCTGGTGTTTGTTATTTGCTGCTGCCATTATAGTCTGGTGGAGCTGAGATGGGAAGGCGCAGGGGAGGGCCGCTCCTCCTTCAATGCAGCTTGAAGGAGGAGCTATGTGAAAATAGGCGGGGCTTTGCATGAGCGAGTATTTGGACATTTCCAAATCGCTACCAGAGGAGATAAGTATGATAATTTCTCAAACATGCATGCATGAATCAAAGCAACATTCTTCGACTGAGGGAATAACATTATAATATGATGGAAAACAAACAAAAACATGTATTTTTACATAATACTCCCCTTTAAAAATTCCGTGAACGACAGCTGATAGTAAATAAATTATAAAATAGAAATAAAAACTGGCATAATATGTCCAGTTCATTCAACACATCATCTCAAGAGTATTTTACTAGAGTACTTGTAATCCAAAAAGTAACCTTTTCGTTTCCTTTCGGTGTAAAATGCTTACTCTCATGCTTTTTGCTCCTCGCCCCTAATTCACATGCAGCAAAATGCCATGTGACACATTCATTTTATAATTCCTTTGTCTTGGACACTGATGGGGAATATTTTAGCGAGAGCTGATATTCATATATGCGCCAAAAAAATCCATAAATAACCCCCTCTCCCTTCTCCAGAGCGCGCTTAGGAGTGCAGCGTTGTTGTGCGCGAAAATGCCATTCCCGCCGCAGGATCTCCACGAATGCTGGGACTGGACAGTCTCACGAGCAAACACCGATGTGAGAAGCAGCGCTGCAGAAAAAAAAACAGAAAGTTGCTAGGAAGTTTTTATTTATTTTTTTTCCAGCGACCTTTTACCACCTCCCCCCTATTCATCACACCTCACGACACCAGCAGTGACAGACGAGGCCATTTTGGAGGGGAGGGGGCGAATGCAGGAGGAGGAAAAGTTGAACACGTTTATCCCCTTCCAGTCGCACTGTCAGCAGTCTGTTAGTCTGGGATGAGAAGTGTGAGTTTATACCCGTGATATCATAGGTTTATTAACAATAAAGGGTACAAGAGCTGTGCCTAAAGTTGCTGTTTTTCTGCCATCCAGACTAATATAGTTATTGAGCTGAGATTGTTTTTGAAGATCTTATACAACAAGATGATCAATAATACTACTGCTAATAGTTCTTATTAGCACTGAGAGTATTGCTGCGAATCTAATAATATATATATATATATATATATATATATATATATATATATATATATATATATATATATATATATATATATATATATATACAAAATACATATCCACTATTTTTTCTCGGTCGGAGTTCTAGTGTTTCTGTGTAGATTTTTTGGCACCGAGAGATAGAATAACACTTGTCATTGCACCTTTAATTCAAACTATTCGCCGTGTCGTTTTACCGAAGATGATTGGTTAAAGTTAAAAACACTCACTACTGACGCCCAAATGCGTCAAAAAAAAAACGTGGCATTGCAAACATTTACAGAGATAGCTGACTGTTCTGCAGGTCGGTGTTGTTTCACTTACAGGAAGTAGAACCCGCCACCTGGACACGGATCTCCAAATGTAAATATTTGATCCCGTGGTAATACTTCCTCTAATCTGATATAGAAAAAAAAGGTCATAATTTCGTTTCAAAATGGCAGTTTTGTTATCCAAGTCAGAATAATGAAATTTACAAACCCATGTTTTGCCCCCGAAGCTCCCCGACATAAAACCTCTAATATAAAAATCCTCTCATAAACACTGTTATGATTTCGACACACATATTGCACACGCTTGGCAGCGTATGGACTTTCCAGAAGGATAATGTGCGCCTTCAGTTTATGTGTTTTTTTTGTTTTTTTTCCCACCGATTTTATTTTCTTTCAACGGGAAGAACATGATAACATGATATATGTAAAGACCTCCGACCGTTTTGCCAAAAAAAAAAAAAAAAAACGCGTCATAAACACTTCAGTCTTCTCACTGTATTCCATTAGTTATCTAAACATTAACCCATCCGTCTAACACACGTTTATGTAAGAAATGTTACAGATGAGTGCATATTTCTTATGAAATTAATCATTTTTTGAAAACATTAAAAACACAGACGCACGCTCGTGCCATTTGAGATTTATTGTTTTTTTATTACTTAGAATGAAAATAACATCTGCGCCTGCACGATGACGCTTTAAAATACTCTGTGTCCGTATGTATACGTGGTTGCAAGTTTTTTTTTTTTTTTTTTGGTTTTGTTTTGGGGTTTTTTTGGCCTCTTTGCCTCCCAGATGTCTCCAGAGCAGACGGGAAACGGGGCGCTCCCTGGTCCGCCCGGAAAACGTCTGCAAGTCTTCACAACAGAGAGAAAGAGATGAAGATTCCACTGCCTTAAAAGACCCAGAAACAAGTGAATGGGTTATGTTTCAGTATTAAAAGCAAAACATGAATACATAGAAAATACAAATTTATCTTCTCAGAAAATTTGTCCAGTGATTCTATTCTATTCTAGGGAATTTCTGTTTGCGGTATAAATCATTTTGCATTTCAGAGCTTGAATGAAATATGGTGAGATTTAAAATGCAGCTGTTAGAAATGTGTTTTGTTATTTTAGTTCCATCCCATCCCGGTTTGTAAGTTTATAATATCTGGCTTCGTATGTCGGTCAAATATTCAGAATGCTCGTTCTCAAACAACTGTTTAATCGTTCATTTTTAAGTGTCCATTTATGAAAATTATTTAAACGTTCTGCTGAAGTCAAACCACCAAAACAAAGACATCTGCTCTCAGCACTCACCTCAGCGAACAATTGATCCTTAATGAAAAAAATCCGCACCGTTCCTTGCAAGAAACATTTGACAGTACAGTTATCCATTACATATATATAATATATATATATATATATATATATATATATATATATATATATATATATATATATATTATATAATATATATATATATATATATATATATATATATATATATATATATATATATTATATATTTTTTTTTTTTTTTTTAAATATATATATATATAATTCCAGAGCCCCAGAGCCAGCGAGGCTCTTCCTGGCACCATGTGATCTAAGGAGTGTTGGTTCAGATGTGTTCTCTGGCAGAGAGCTGTCAGATCGTTTTGGCCGGAAAGATTGATCACACTCAGGCGACCCGGGTTCTTTGTTTGGAGGCAGAGCAGTAAACAGCCTTCAGAGCCCTGCGTCTTTCCTGCAGCAGCGCTGCAGCGACAAACCTCTGCAGCTCCCTTTCTCTGCGTTTAAAACCTGTAATATCACGGGGAGCAGGAGGATCAGGTCAACGTCCTCACTGGATCACTGTAGGATGAAGAATATTTAATTAGCGCAAGGAAATTGCAGCAGCGGACAATGACATTTTAAGAAGATTTTGATCTCGAGATGTTAACCGTAATCACACGTGACAGCAACACGACATCGACTTGTCAAATCAGAGATCTCTCCAAAGCTATTCACAGTGGATTTTCTGCTCATCAGTTTCTGTTGGTGTTGGGGGAGGGGTGGACATGTCCTTTCATGTGTCTGCAGCCTTCAAAAAAGACTGAAGATGAGCGCCTTATTGACAGAGACTGTGTCAGAGTCCCAAACGCTTGATGATTTGAGGGTCGCGTTAGAAAATAAATTCATCTTTCAGAAAGCACGTTATGAGATGCGTAATTTGCGCAGACTTGCCAAATACGCGCGGCCTGTGGCCAGGGGCGTTTCCAGAAAGTTTCATAAGTGGTGGCCACTAAAACGAGGGGGGAAGACAAACCCAAAGCAATAACATAATGTTATGTTGCTGATTCAGTATGTTAGCACATGTTATTTTGTCCCACTAAAATGTATTGTCCACGATTACAAAATACTGTAATATTACAAAATGTTTGACCGAAATATTTGATCTTGGTATCATTAGAGAATGTGGTCAGGACATTCACATTGAAGCACTAATGTGGAAAAAAAAGCAGAAGGTAAGGTAAGGTAAGGTAAGGTAAGGTAAGGTAAGGTAAGGTAAGGTAAGGTAAGGTAAGGAAGATAAAATAATATGTTAATATTTGTACTATATTAATATATAATTTATTATGTTATTAAATGCAGTCAACATAATAAAGTGTTGAGAATCAAACCTTGGTCTGTCATTTCCTGTAAAATATGTGATGAACACAAAGCACATAAAACTATGTTACTAAAGAGCCCAGTAAATGTATTTCTCAAAAAAAAAAAAAAAAAAGCTGTTACTCCAGTGCAGCGGTTGAAAACTGATCTTTGACTAACTAAAATAACTGACTAGATACATAACAAAAAAAATATTCTTACGTTTGGCAGAATGGATTAATAAACCTGGGGGGCGTATGTGTGTGTGTGTGTGTGTGTGTGTGTATGTATATATATATATATATATATATATATATATATATATATATATATATATATATATATATATGTTTGTGGGGGGGCGGAGGGGGGTTTGCCCCTGAGCACCATTTATTCTACAAACTTCTCTGCCTGTGCTGGTATGTATTTTGGGGGCGTTGAAAGGCAGTGATTTGGAGGGAGAGGAGCAATGGAGAGCAAACAGACCCCCCTTCCAAAAGAAAAATGTAAATAAAACCCCAGAATGAGGCGGTCCCCTTCAGACCTTCTCGATCAATCACAGAGTGACAGTGACTTCTCTTGATAAAAAGAAAAAAGAAGAAGAAGAAGAAGAAGAAGAAGAAGAAGAAGAAGAAGAAGAAGAAGAAGAAGAAGAAGAAGAAGAAGAAGAAGAAGAAGAAAAAAAAAAAAACACCTAAATTGTCATTGGGCAGAAGCAATCATGTGACAAGCGGAACGCTCTAATTCCAAGCATGTCTCCATGGAAGCTTTACTCCATGGCGCAGAGGTCTCCACACGACTGTCAGAATAAACTGCGTTTTAACTCCCGATCGCCTGTTTCCACGCAAAACCTGCGCGCTTTTTCCAGAACGAGGAGCAGGAGGAGATGAATTACGAATTCGGGCGAGAGAGCGGTTTCATCAACAGCCGGCCTTCGCTCGCTGAGTGCCTGACATCTCTCACTAACCCCGTCGGTGATGCGTTTCAAAGTCAATCAATCAAGGGCTCGACACTGATTCCTCCTCCTCCCCCCTTTGAGCAGACCCTCGGCGGCTCGAAGCCCAGCGTCCACCCACGCTGCAAGCGGGCTCCGAAAGGCTGCGGTCCGCTGCGGGGCGCGTCCCTGCCCACGGAGTACCCGTGGATGAGGGAGAAGAAAAGCGTAAAGAGGAGCCAGGCTACCGCTTCTTCAGCCTCTGCCGCGGCATCTGACCTCTCTCCCCAAGGCAAGACGGGATTGATTAATAACCTTCCTCCTAAAAAGGCTCCTCGTTGTCTCCGCGAGGAGCTGCTGCGTGCATCACGGGCATCCCCTGCAGCCGCTACACAGTTTTTGATTTAGGATTGTGTAATCCCATCAAACAGAGCACTGGCTTGTGATGCAGCGTCTGAACGCTAATATTTGACAGTAATGGAGAGTGATAGATTACTCTTACACGGGCCAGCAACTGGCATGTTCATTAATCTTCACGCTGCGTCCTGTCCACGCAGAGGCATCATATTCAACCCATAAATCCCCCAGGCTGTGCTAGTTTCCGCCAATGCACTGTGCGTTTTGCTGTGTATCTGAACATGTTGTGCTTTTCTTTTTTTTTTTTTTTTTTTTTTTTTAGTTTCTCCTGAGAGACCAGAGACTGCTGAGTTCGTGGGGACATCCAGGAGGCTGAGGACCGCGTACACCAACACCCAACTCCTGGAGCTGGAGAAGGAGTTTCATTTTAACAAATACCTCTGCAGACCCAGGCGGGTGGAAATATCCGCGCTGCTGGATTTAACGGAGAAGCAGGTGAAAGTGTGGTTCCAGAACAGGCGAATGAAGCACAAAAGGCAGACCCACTGCAAGGAGAACAGGGACAGCGACGGCAGGTACTCTGCGGGACTGGGGGACGAGTTGGAGCCGGCCGAGGGAAGCGGCGAGGACTGCGCGCTCTTGCAGAAGGAGCGATCCGGCCTCCACCAGCACACACTGACTTCACAACGGTGTCAAAACGGACACAATGGCCGGGACCGCAGCCCTCCGGGCTGCACTGAGAAAAATCTCAAGCATCTCAGCAGCCCAGCACCCATCTGCGTGTCAACAATAGGCCCGGACAATGATCCGTCCGCCGGCCCGGACGCCTCCATGCAGGATTACATTTTCTCCTCATCGGCCTCTTTCTCATCGGATTCATCACAGAGTCCGCTGCCTTTATCATCTGTAACGTTTGACCTTTTGTCAGAGACACTCACAACAATGGACCTGCAAAATCCCAGCTACTGAAATCTGTTTTATTTATTATTATTATTAATAATAAACGCATTTATTCAAAAAACAAAAAGACCTCGCTAAAAGGTGAGTTACTGGACATTTTTCAACACACATTTTGGTGTATTTTTATATGAGATTATTATATTTCTTCAAATAAACTTTTACAATCATTGGGAATGTGACACGTTTGTCTTATTTCTCCCAGTTGACTAAAAGCGTTTCTATGTAAAGAAAAAAAAACATATGCGTGGCAAATAAAAAGAGAACAAGTCCACGAGAGTTGTGGAGTAAATTTTTATAAACAAATAAAAAAAATAGATATAAAATATAAATAATATTTATACTAATATTGCAAATTAAATATTAGCGACACAGCAAAGTTAGGTTTTATGATACCACAAATTAATTTCAGCGACTTTTCACGTGGAGTTAACTTAGCGCCACAGTGGTAACCATCTTTATTTTTTATTTTTTTTGACAAAACTGATATAATGAGATTCAATTAAACTAAACTACAGCAAATAAATTGAGAACCTGCTGGGAAACCCTGGGCAAAAGTGGGGACTCCTCTTGGTTTCCTAATTAAGTTTTATTGCCTATAAAACTCACAGGGTTGAAGGCGCTTGTTTATGGTCTGAACCGCACTGCAACAACGTTTCTTTCTTGTACGAAAAAAATAAAAATAAAATCAGCCTCACTCGCTTGTGTATTTCTCAAAAACTTTCAATATTTGAGGTAGCATAATTTACATTTATGGCAGCGCGATGTTTATACACTAACAACTTAAGTCGCAGGGAACAGCGACTGAATTTGAACTTTTTGTCAATAATAACCGAGAGGCCTTCGAGGCAAAGCCCATCGTGTACTTGCTGTTTAAGTGAAATCGTTCAGTGTTCGAAATTGTTTTATATTATAGATCCAAAACAATTACTCAGAATAAGTTTTTTTCCCACACATTTTGCTCATACTTTAACCCGTTTAATAAATTGCTTAAAAATGTAATTATTAAAAAAAAAATCTTAGATTTAATGACATTCCTTTTTTATTTTAACATGGTTTAATATGTTTTGTTCAATGAGCTCAATGTTTTGAGCTCATTGTTTCTGACGAAAATGAGGAAAGTGAATGTTTGCTTTGAGGAAACATTGCATAACAAGGTCTGTTTGAATTTTGCGGGCTGCGTCACCAAAAGACTCCACAAATGAAAACTGCTACTTCTGCTGAAAATCATTTCAAACGATGCTACTTGTGCATTATTATAACCGAAGAGAGAACAGCATGAATTAAAACTTTACAAGCTGGGATGTGGGGAGATCACTGGAGTCCACACTTTTAGCACCAAGCCACAGACTTTACCAATAATTAGAACCCCAGGGCCAGCAGGGGGCCCACAAGAGCACTTCAATTACATTCATCAATGATCTATTTCAAGATTTGAAGGTTTTTGAAGATTAAAATGTAAAGAATGACAATATTTCATCTGTTAAACCTCACAATTATGCACGGTCCACTGGTACACTTTGGCAGTTGTGCTAAATGTCTTGATTTTAAATCCCCCGTTATGGAGCCAAATTTCATGAATTTTGCAAATGAAAATAAATCACAATAAATATTTATTACCTTTAACTGCTTGTAAGCACCACCGATCTAACATGGTGGTGCTTACTCAGTAGAGTCCTCCCTGACTCTACTGAGTGTGTATTAAAAAGCTGGGCATGACAAATTTACTCAGCACTGTTTGTTTTGTAAATAATATGAGGTTCATTACATCAAACCCACAAGATTATTCTTCCTTTATTTGATCAGTTAAACCATGGGCACACTGGGTAAACATGAAGCTAGGGATGTTGATAATCTGGTGCTAATCTGGTGAGGTACGGGCTTCTACTGAAAATTCCTGCTTGTCAAAGTAATACCAACACCTTGATGCAATAAACAACAAGTTACCGCCTGCATTTTTTTTAAAGAATGATTACCAGTTAACCTGTCTGGATGACTTTGCTTTATTCAGCCGACATCATGGTCATCATTAGGATAACGGGCAAACTTTATAGGGGAAACCATATACAACATTCATTCCTCCCTCCAAGTATGCACACACAGACAAACTAGCAAGGGTCAGAGGTCAAACTGGCTCTCTTCTCCTCTTCCAGCTGGGAGGAACTCTTGCCAGGTCAGGATGGGGTCAGGTTTTGAATGACTACACAGCTCATAAAAATGCAATGGCAGCTTAAACAGGAAGTGAGGTCATGGGATGCTTGCAGCAAGAGCCTTGGAAAATCAGACTACAGGTCTGGCCAAAGAGCCTTTCAGTGTTCATGAAGGTTCTGTACTGGGTTAAATATACCCTATTTTGTTAGTGATAATGATCAATAATAATTAATTGATTTTGATGACCACCATGATGAAGTTATTTTACATTCACAAACAACATAATAAGAAAAAAATGTTTGGTATCACAAAACAATTAACAGACTTATTGTTGTTTTTGTCAGAGTAAAAGACCCTCATGGCAGCTTAGTGGTCATTTTGGAGATTTTGATATCCTTATTTAACCCCACTAATAGGAATATCTCTTTAAAGAAAAGTCCTTGTCCAAACAGAATAGGACAATATATTAAGCTACATGCTGAAACGAAGCTGTATGACTTTTTTTTATTTCTTTTATTTTTTGCAGCGCTAGTGGCTCGTATTTTTGACAGTAGGCAGACAGGAAGGAGGGCGAAGAGAGGGGTGAAGACATGCGGCTAGGGTCGCATGTCTTCCCTTGCCGCGAGGACTGAGGCCTCCAAACGTGGGGCGTGCTAACCCGCTGCGCCACCATATGACTCTTTTCAAAGAAGAAAAACTACAAGGACAGTTTTCAAAAATGGTTTGAATTATGTATTTCATTCTAATGCTTAAATCGTAAGTAATTGATTAATGCAGTCACAGCTTTTTGTTTACTTAGGAATTATGTCTCAATCACATTCTCTCCTCTCTGATATGATCAATGCGTTCTCCAGAAGGTATGTTTGTCTGTAGTCTCCAGAAAATTTCCCAACGCCTGTAGCTACAGGAAAAGTAATCAATTTTGAACTCAGCATGACTGATCGGATCTTTCTGACACATTTATGAAATAGAAGAAGCTTTAAAGATCAGAAGCTGTGAGACTATCTGTCACACAGTTTAGGTGTGACTTCTTACTTAAGTCATTTTCTGATTTAAGTAAGAAGATGACTTAAGTCAGATGATGTTTTTTAGATAAATGACATGGACATAAATAGTTTGGCAAAAGGCCTAGTTCTTAAAATGTACCAGCTGAAACGTGTTGATCAGTGAAAGGAAAGTCTGCGTTTGTGTTCAGCCCTTCTTTACTCTGAGACTCGTAAATAAAATCCAGCGCAACCAATTGCTTTGAAAATTCTACTAATTAGTGGCTCTACCCTGGAATCCTCTTGGGATCTTCTCACTGTATCTCAATGAAATAGTTCAGACATCCTGCAGAAAAAAACCCAACTAATTTTGACTGCTTATATCCATGATCTCATTCTTTCAGTCACTAATCATCACTTATGATAATAGATTAGGATAGGGACATAGACTGACCAATATATTGAGAGATTCGTCTTTTGGTTCAGCTCTGCTTACTACTATGCGCCAATCTGCATATTGATGCTGCAAAGAGCATTAATAATTTGTGACCAAGAACCCCAGATACTTAAATTCCTCCACTCGGGTCAGGACCTCATCGCTGACCCAGACCTCAACCCTTTTCCTGCTCAAGAACATGGTTCCCAATTTGATGGTACCAATTTGATGTGAAGCTGACCACTTCACATTTGACTGAGAACTGCTTTACAAAAAACTGCAGATGATGGTCTGATGAAGCAAACAGAATCACTGTCCAAGGAGAGCATTAATCAGTGAATCAGAACAGAGGCTAATGGCACAGCCGATCTAAGGCATATGTGAGTGAAGCGCCTGCTTAGGGTCCTAACACTGCCCAGGGTGTCGCAAGAGCATCATTTGATTTTATTTTATAGTGGCAGATTGCACATTTTACACTGTCTACACTTTCTGTTTCAAATTTTAAAAACAAAAGATCTTAAACTTGCTAACTTGACTGTAAAATCATTTTTTTAAATTTACAAACATGAAATTAATATGCCACATTTATTTAAAACACAGTAAATACCATTCTCTATTTCAAAAAAGCAAATTTATTAGAGCATCTTTGCTTATTTACTACTCCTGCAAGATTAAAATCAAGAGCTGTAATAACACCTGTGCTATGATGCACACAGCAAAACATACAAATTTTACCAAGTATTTTCATCTAAGTTCTAGTGTAACTGTCTTAGTACACTTAAAGTAAGGCAAAACTAACTTAAACTTTAACTTTCTAATTAACTAACTTTAACTTTCAGCAACATATAGAAGCGTTTTTAAGTCAATAATTCCTTAATATTGATTAATATTCCTAAGCACAAGTAAGTACAAGTACAAACAAGCTCCTATATCATGCTAAAAGGTTGCTT
Organism: Poeciliopsis retropinna; assembly: GCA_010277075.1. Classification (NCBI taxonomy): domain Eukaryota; kingdom Metazoa; phylum Chordata; class Actinopteri; order Cyprinodontiformes; family Poeciliidae; genus Poeciliopsis; species Poeciliopsis retropinna. The sequence goes on along the minus strand of VMRM01000007.1, from coordinate 15,229,907 downwards.
GTAAGCTAAATTTATCATATTTCAAGAGTAATAAGATATTTCTCTTGAAATGAGACTAAAATACTTGGTGGAATGTTGTGGTTTTGCAGTAGTGAGGCCTAGAAATGATCTAGAAATGAAGTATCGAGTTTTGACATATTAATACGAGGCACCTCAAAGCACACTCTGCTTAGGGCCCCAGAAAGGCTTGGGGCAGCCCTGGCCCATGGAAACCCTGGGAGAAGAGCTGCAGAGATCCACTGGTCAGGGAGAAAAATTGACATGACAGCTGCTCATCCAGACATTTTGCAAATCAGGCCTGGTTTGCCGGTTACGGCAAGCTATGTAGGACACATGGCAACTGCAACATATACTACATATAGGGGTATTTATTTAGAAGATTACTTATGAGTTGGTTAAACACAAGAAGATATGTAGATGAAAATGAAATAAAACTTGTGGACCTATTGAACACTGCAAAAAAAAAATGAAAAAAAATAAAATAAAAAAAATAAAATAAATCCACGTCTGTCCATCCAGAGGTGTCATAGCCCACTTCTTCACTCTTTAAAATGATTGAGTGCTTCAGTAATGCTCTTTGCAGCTATTAATTACCACCATTTAGATTTATAGTGCTGATATATTCATAAACTACAAACATCTTACATCAGTATTAAATATATACACATATATATATATATATATATATATATATATATATATATATATATATATATATAAATAATAAACAAAAATTAAACCCACGGGCATAGTAATGTGTCCATTAAGTTAGAAGCAGGGAAGACAGTTATTTAGTGCAATAGTCATGTGACGTCGAATCGATCAAAAAAGAAAAAAACAAAAGGATTTCCGGACTTTATTATTGTTTGAATAGCCGGAGGACCATTAAAGCATCAGCTCCGTGTCTGCGGAGCAACACGCTGACAGGCAGAGACCAATAAATGTCAGCGTGGCTCCTCCCGAGTGAACGTCACGCGGCTCTCGCTGTTGATCTCCGTGCGGAACCGAGTGGTCACTTTTAGAAATAATCGACAAACAGACTTCCGCGTGAGAGACAGAGCCGCCGCTGCTGCTGCTGCTTCCGTGTGCTGTCGCTTTTCTCTCTTGGCGGAAGGTCCACCGAGCTCAAGCCGTCACTCCTTGCTACGATGCGTGCGATTCCCGACGAGTTAACGACGCTGATTTCAGGTGAACTCGTCGATCAGAGATTGATTGTTTGTCAGTGTTTCTTCCTCGCGTGAATTTTTTTTTTCTTTCACTAGACTTTGGGAAAGCAGTCTGAGAAAAAGAGGAACCATCCACTCAAAAATGACTGATGCTCTTTCGTTACATCAATTCCTGTCACACCTCTTTGCAGGGGCAAAAATGTCGCTGCTCAAGCTTAATTAATAAACATCGCTCTCACCTGGTGACCCTGACAACCAGCTGTAGTTCAAACATCCGGTTTGATGCCTTTGTGGTCTGCTGCATCAGCGGTAAACCTACAAGGTTGGGATGTTTCAAGCTGCCTGTCAGATATTTCTCTAAAATCAACCCAAACAAACAAAAAAAAAAAGAAAAACAGCTTCAGACATGACCTAGCACTTACTAAACAACATGGTCAGCTTTTCTGTTTTGTGATAAACTGCAATAATGCACTAATCAAGAGGAAATGCCTTTGAAAAGTAAACTTTAACACATTCCTCTGGTGACGTCACAACAGGCTGGTGACAAAAAAGCATTCAAAGTCCTGATATTTAAAGTTAGGTTAATCAACGGAGACCCGTGACTGGCATGTTATGAAAACAAGAGCACAGTGGAATGGCCAGAATTCATTTTTGGGGCATGTGAAACCTTATTATAAATACGAATCAAATTATTAAAGGATTAAAATCGGGAGAAAGGCTATGGTAAATCAAGACGGAGAAAAACTTGCTTCATGCACTAACAATAATTTACAGAATAACCCATGGAGAAAGTAATTGCCAGGAAGAAAGACTTAAAATGAATACTTAATCTCAACCATCCATGCAGCTTCATGCATGGATGCAGCTTCATCCATCATCATCTTTCTAAAGTCGCTCGTCCACCAGATTGTTTGTCAACAGCAACTGATGAGCTCTGTTCTTCCTGTAATTTGCTTTTCACTAGTGCACACTTTAATAACTTTTCTCTGGAAATCTGAACTTCATTACCAAGTCCTGTATTTTTTTTTTTTCTTTGTTTTTTGTTTGTATTGTCAATGTCTATTTACTGTGAGGGAAAGAAGCGCACCACTGAGCTGTATCTTTAAATGCTTCCTCTGCTACTTTATTTAGATTTGGAACAGTTCCTCTGTGATGGACTAAAAGCAGAAAGTTTAAGCAAGAAGGCAAAAGAGAGGAGGGAAACGTTTATCAAACGGATCAAGGAGGTCAAACTAAGGTAATGCCGTATGTACTGTGGACCATGATTGCTTACAAAGGTGACATTAAGTCACCTTTGTGTACTTTATCACTGATGCATGTTTTAAAGTAGTAATGTCAATTTATTGTCTATCTACAGTTTCCCCCAAGATTTCAAAGAGAAAGGTGAGTGTTTGTCTTCATCATCCGGAATTGCAAAAATAGAATTTTGGTTTTGATTCATAAATGCTTAACCATTTTTGTCTATTTGACATTTGTCAAATAGAAGTGAAGTTGGTTGGAAAAGGAGAACCTTCGGCAGATGAGCGTAACCAAATCACGCATTGCCTGACGACTCATATTTACTCCAGTAGGTGGAGATGATTCAGATGAGGACGAGGAAGTTGACAGCAACAACGATGGAGGCTCTATGCAGTCGGAGCGGACAGACAAGGATGAAGAAGCGTGCGAAGGTATAAACCACAGCCGTTTGGGGTACATTAACTGAGCAAGCTGTGGAAAAACGTCAGGAAATTCACAAATCTGTGTGTGCCCATCAGAGAAAGTGACTCTGAGTGACACGGTGAGGGAGACATTCCAACTGTAACTCGGCAACGTACTTGGGAAGCAATTCAGAGGAACAACTGTTGCCCCTCGCCGCCTCCCTTTTGCCCTCCACCCCTTCACTGCCACCACCCCCGACTTCAACAGCTAGAGCGTATTTTACTGCTCCCAGCCACAGTCAGGGGACTAAAAATTACTGCGATGGCTGAAGTTTGTGCAAAAACATCCTCTCCAGTTTTCAAGCACTCTAATCCAGCATGCTTCTCGAAAGGCATCGATGCAATATTTCATACTTACTGTTTAGAGAAAAGTACAAGGGAATTCCTTGTGGAATGGTGATTAAGGGACTGTGGGGGTTTATGGGCCTTAAGCAGCTGCCACTTTTATGGCTTCTCTTTCACACAAAGCAACTTTGACACAGCATTTAGACATTTGCATTGAAGTTGTACTGTGCAAGCCATGCATACTGAGAAATATAGGTGAGTGGAGCATTTATGGGTTCTGCTGTTAATTATTATAAAATCAACATGGCTAAGTTTCCCTGAAACTATTGTTGACACACTTCTGAAAACATAGAAACACCTTTTTCATTTTAACATTTCAAAAGGATGCGTTTGACTTGATACATTACATTGTTCTTGGTCCTCTATAGGTGCGCAGCAAGCCCCGCCAGTTGCAGCCCAGGACTTGACATCCGTCTTCAAAGCAGGATATCTGGAGAAACGCAGGAAGGGTTGGTGCTCTAATAAATATAGCTAAATAAATGAAGTCTTCATCGTCTGGACAATGAAGTACAGTCAGCTTGGCAAGAAATGTTAAGTCCCTGAACTTTCTCTCTTTTTGTCAAATTGCAGCCAAAAATTTCAATATGTTTTATCAGGATTTCTAAGTAATAAGTCGGCATGTTGGCGCATAATTGGGAATTGGGTAGACTCCCTGAGTCAGTACTTTGTGGAATTCCTTTTTATCTGTCATTTGTCATTGAAGTTTTGTTTGTTTTTTTTGTTTTTTTTGTATATGTTTCTGCAAACTTTACATATCCTTAGATACATTTTTTTTTTTTTACCAATTCTTCATTGCAACATAGCTTGCAATGAAGCTTCAGTCAGTTTTTATTGGAAGCATTTGTGATCAATAATTTTGAATTTTGAAGTCTTGCCATGGATTCTCATTTGCTTAAAGGTCTTGACTTTTACTGTGCCATTCCACCATATGAATGTGCTTTGCTCTAAACCATTATCCTAGTCTCATGAACTTTGCAGCCTCTAACAGGCTTTCATTCGGGATTGCGCTGCACATATCACAATCAGTTCATCGCATGTAAAACATGCAATAGATTGTGGCTGCAACATGAACAAGTGTATAAAAAAGACACAAAACAGAAAATTGAAACCTTTGTTTAAGGCACTGTATGATCTTCGGTCTCCTGTTAAGCCTTTTAACTTTTGAAAAGGAAAGTTTGTTCAAAATGAGGTTTGCATGACACAAAATAACATATATACATAATACAATATATTATATAATATATGCTAAAATATATTTGTAAACACTGAACATTGTACATAATGATCCTATTCTAAGATGTTGCGTTACTTTTATGTAAATCGTCTTTCTCTGCACAGATCACAGCTTTTTTGGCACCGAATGGCAGAAGAGATGGTGTGCTCTGAGCCATCACACCTTCTACTATTATGGCAATGAGAAAGGTATGGTCTGGCAGTAAAGAGTTTTTTGTCTTATTATTATTTTAATTATATCTGCATTGTGTTGACCATTTATAATGGCACTTTTATCTTCTGCAACAAGACAAGCAGCAGAAAGGCGAGTTCGGCATTGATGGCTACGCTGTCAAAATGAACAACACCTTACGAAAAGACTCTAAGAAGGACTGCTGCTTTGAAATTTCTGCTCCAGACAAGCGAGTCTATCAGGTTCGCTTGCCTCACTGATAATGCTCCATTTAAAAAAAAAAAAGAAAAAAAGTAACATTTACTCATATCAGTCATTTTACTCTGCAATCGTTGCTGTCTGTGCAACAGTTCAACACAAAATGCATATGAAATGCCTAAATGAGTGTTCCTAATTTTCATGCTGCTCCATGCGGAACATTTTCTCATGCATAGATGCAGTACCACTAATTAACACATGCAGGCCTGAGCGTTGCACTGTTTTAATTTTTTTTTTTTTGTTTTCAGTTTTGTGCATCATCAACGAAGGAGGCTGAGGAATGGGTGAAACAAATAGACTTTGTGTTGAAAGGTATGAGGGCTTCCACATGTATAATTCACCTCAGTAAATAAGAGATTCCAAATACCAACACAATAACAGACATCTTAAAACTGTGATAATGGATTGTTTTAGAAGTTTTATTTTAAAGTTTTTTTGTTTTTTTTATGTTTTCTATGTGTTGTTTTAGGGTTAAGTATATTTCATTTTAAACATAGGTAGCCATTTTAAATAAAAAAAAAATGGTTAGCTACAAGTAAAAAAGTCGTAGCTTTCTTATCAACCCCATCCTTAAAGATATTATGGCTGCTGCCTGTTGAAGATACAGTTGTCAACTTAGGAACTTTGTCAGCCTATTTAAAAAGTTTTTAGACTTCTTCAATTGCTGTTTCAGAAACGTGATAAATCTATCTTCTGTTGAAGAATAACTTGTGTTGCAATGGAGAAAACTCCCATCCCAAATCGATCAAACAAATTCAACTAAATAGCCATATTTACTAAAATGACAAAAAAGGAGTAAATGTGTAATTCTAGACATGTTTAGGGTGTCTTGTACTTCTGCTATATTGTTCACTCCTCCTGAAGTATCCATGACAAAAAATTAAATGGCATCATTTTATACATGAATTGCCGTTTTTATGCAATTCAGGTAAATTAGGTGATAACATCAATTAAATCCGTCCTGCACACAGTGCTGTGCAGCCTTGGTTAGTGAATGGGTCCCTTGCCCAAAATGCTAAGAAATCCAGTCCTGTTTCAACTTTCAATGTCAATGTTGTTATATTCACATTCCAACTCTAGAGGTAAATAGCAATAGAACCAAACACAAAAGTGAATTGATTTTGGTTCACTTCTGTCCACTTCTCTTTATGATGTTGTCTAACATTGCATTTACCTTGTAAAGGGTTTGTACCAACATTTCTTCTGAATACTACATAAAGGCGAACCACATGGTTCCGGTGGTACTTTCACCACAGTTGGGGAGACTTGGTTCTGTTTCATCAGTAGTATACATTTTCATTTCTTTAGAACTAAAAGTTCACCAAAGAACATGAAATCTTTTAATGTGCTTTTCGAAAAACAAACAAAAAAACATGAGATAAAATTTCTATTGAACTTTCCATTATTGTTTTTTGTTTTATTAGATATGTCGGGCATCATTCCCGAAGAAGAAGATGACGATCAGTTCATGTATGATGATGTTGGAACTGCTCCTGCTTTTGGCCCTGGTGAAGAAATCTACGAAGAGCTGCCAGGTATGACCACATTCTACACTGATCACTGTCACAGTCATGATACAATGTTATCCCATTTTCTGTCCTTTCTACAAAATCTGAAATGCACACTAATGCATCAGTATGGTTGTATTTTCTCCAGACGATGAGATGCCTACTCCAGCCAAACCTCCACCAAAAGTTGAACCATCATCCAAACCTCCTCTTCATCCTCCTCCTGTTGCTGCCAGTTCTGCTGCACTTGGAGGTATTGTTTCTGAATATACATACCACTTTAACTAATAACAGCAGATGGAGCTGATCGAGTGAATGTTTAAAACCTGCAGTGAAACGGAAGTAGCCACACTCACAGAGGAAGTGCTTATGAACAACTGAAAGTTACTGTCACAATTCTGGAAATAACTTTGACTTGCTCAACTTCCTTTTACGACACTTAGCATGTTAAAATACCATTGGATATTTTAAGCATAATGGGCAGTACTTGAATAAATAAACTGCCCCAAAACATGTTTGTGGACAAGTATTTTCCTACCAGGTACTCCAACACAAACTGTTTAAGGGCAGTTTATGTGCATAGCCCCATGCATACATATGGGTAATAAAAAGGGCTTTACTAAAAAATAAAGGAAAAGAAAGAAAGAGAATTCCATCTAAACAAAGGTATTTATATATATATATATATATATATATATTTTTTTTTTTAATTTTCAGAATACCATAGTAAAGAAACACAGAAATATAAATGCTTTATCAAACAAATGGCTAGGTTGAGAAAAACAATGTGTAGTAAAGATCTTAATCAAAAGCTGCAGTAAGAAATCTCTTTAATCTTCCTTTAAAGGAGCCAAGAGTTTCCACACATTTCTGGTTTTCATATGGTTCGTTTCACATGGTTTGTTTCATATGGTTCTGTGGAGCTTAGAAACTCAACAATGCCTGCCCTTGTTTAGTTCTGCAGCTAGGAACACTGGGTAGATTATAGCACTGCTATAAAGTCCTCTAGCATTTCTGAATGGTTTCAATGGCATCTCAGAGCAAATGTGAGTCTGTCTTACCAATATTTATCTCAGCCAAAAAAATGTCTCAGCATCCCGATTAACGCAAATGGAAAATTAAATTAACTTAACTTGAAACTCCTTATATCACCTTATTTTGTTTCTCCTTGCACAGCTGACAAGAGCACAGACTATGCAAACTTTTACCAAGGCTTATGGGACTGCACCGGGGATCACCCAGATGAGCTGTCTTTCAAACGTGGAGAAGCCATCTACATCCTGAGCAAGGTATGGATCGGGGAGCTCTTGGTGTCAAAGATCAACTACTGTTTTCTCTCCTATAGAGGATAGAATTACGGCAGTTCATCTCTGAGGAAATGTTAAAACAATCAGGTCTGTTGACCAAATGATTATCTGACTCTACTGATTAGCCCATGGATGCTAAATTGTCCAAGTCCTTAAAAGAAGCAAATTTTCTTGATGTGTTACTAGCGGTACTTGTTTCTCAGCCTGAGGGGACGGTCAGAGATGGACCTGGCTAGAGGTTTTCTCTGGAACCCCGACACAGAGGATTAGATGTGTTGCAGTGGAAACTGCTTTAGTGCCGTTGGCAGATCCTGGCTTTAGCTGGCACGCAACATCATTTCATCACTCCCATCTGGAGTATTTCAGCGCTCTGTCACTGCTGCCACGCCAGGCGCTGAGCTGCCCCAATCCCACACACACCTCTCATGCATCTGTATCACCTCTCTAAATATGAATATGTGTTCTCAGGAAACCCAGGCTTAGCTTTCGGAGCAGGTGAAGACGTGTAGTGGATCTACAATTTCCGAGGCCTGTCAGCCAGGCAGGGCCAGGAGAACTGAGGGCCTGTTCTTTACCTTCACTCTGTAACCAAACAGGAGTTCTTTTGTACTTGGCTGCTTTAAGTAAGCACCAAATAGGATTTGTTGATACGTTCCACATTTGGAACAGTGGTCTTGAAATAAGGGGTGGAATTTCATATTTTTACAGATGGATGTTGGATCATGTGGTATGTTTGAAGAAAAAGTGTGAAATGTGCTCCATCTGAACACACTATATTTCTTGTCTGGTTTAGTTCCTATGATGCATGGAGTCATGTGGGACAGACTGCTGATAGCTGGCCAAGTAACTTTTAAAATTCAAGTCTGCCATCTAGTGGCAAAGCATATAGCTCTTTTGTTCAGATAGGTTGTACAACCCATTGGTCTGTTTCTGTTGAAAACCGCCTTACTAATTAAAATAATAATTTAATATTGGTAATGGTTAAATATAATTTAATGTTAACCTCAAATTATCTAATACCTGGAATAAAAACCTTTAAACTGTGAAAAGGGGTTGTGGAGGGAGAAGGGGAAAAAAAAGTAATATATTTTTTAAATCAGATATAATAAAGTAATCTTGGTAATAAAATTATATTCTATCTTGATAACAAAATAATTAAATAGAAATTATTTGATTTCTGTAATTATGAGGCTGAAATTTGTTTTGTATGTCACACTGGGGAATAGAGCATCAGCCAGACTAATTCTCCATTGACCAATCAGCCATAACTGTGCAAATCCAAATGCACAAAGTACAAAACCCTAATAATGCTTATCAGCTAAATCCTGGTTTATTGTTCTGTCCTGTCGTGTGGAAAAAAAACCAAGAATCAAGTTGCCCTTTCAGTGCCTAGGAGTGCCATTAGCTGAAACCTTGGTGTTGGGGGTTGTGGCCTGCTGCGAGTGCAATGACCATAAAACCCGTCTGGACCACAGCCAGCTGCAGCTAAAAGCTTGGCCGTCTCCCTTCCTCTTCCACAAGTCTCCTTTATCCCTTTGCCTTTTATCCCTCCCCCACCACAGATCCCAGTAATAGGTGTGGTGTTCCAGCTACGACACCCCTCCTGAAGACAAGACCTGAGAGTTTGATAGCTGTTTGAATAGGCTGCACACGCAATGTCCACAAACCCATGTGCTCCCCCACAGAAAGTGAAAAGAATAATTAATCAGCATAGCATCTAAAAACTCATCATTGGGGGGATCGTCTTGACATTTCATCTTGATGAACCGATGCAACCGAAGAATTTCCTGTGGTACAAGTAATTCAATTACGATGGCGTGACCTTTTTCGGTTTTGGGAGTTTGTGTTAATATGCGTGTGTTCTCACAGGGTGTGGTATCATTAGTCATCCACAGCTCTGTATACTCATTCCCAAGTTGTGTCCAGCACTCACTCAACTTTAACTTATTTGTCAGCCAGCCAACTATACAATGAGGTGTTGCTGTTTTCAAAGGCTGGAGGCAGGAAGTCATCACACACACGGACACACACGTGTGCATGCGCACACACAGTCGCACACACAGTCACACACACAGTCGCACACACACCACAGCCTACTCCTCCAGTGGTCCAGATGAAGTGTCATTTGTACCATGAAACACACCTTTAAAGTCAAACATTGTTGTTGATATTTTATGATATTAAAAAACACTATTCAAATCTTTTAATGTTTTTGATACTAATTTGACAGTCCATACAAAAAAAAAAAAAAAACCTGACAAATATTAAGAGTTGATTTGTTATAGCTAAAAAATGTCACTGAACTTTTAGTTTTAATTCTAGGTTTTTCCTGACAACCAAAGAAAAGACGTGCTGTTTGGCAATGGCTGTCCTTGTGGACTAGCCTGCGAACCAACTTGACATAAACCTAAGAGCTAATGCTAGCTTAATAATGACAAAATATTACTAGCTGGTAAATGTTTGAAATTTATCATAACGAGCCATCATTTAGTAATTACCAGTTATGTGCTGTTCATTAGCAAGAAACACCGCTTGCTTACAAGTTGGACTTTAGCATCAGCACCGTTATGAAAAAGATTTAAAGTTCAATCTAAATGTATTTAAATCAGAAACCTTCTAATGGTCAAACCCTATGATGGTTCTAATCCTGTAATAAATTAATCCTATTCATTTCTAATAGAGCAAGTACAAACACATCTGCATTGTATTACCAATTAATGTAAATAACAGCTAGCCTGTTAACTAATATAAGTTGAATTCATACCAATATTTTCTTAGGCAATATTTTATATCTAAAGTAATTAATACCAATAATATATAATTACTATTCTACGTTAATAACCATCATCCCCAAAACGATTACATGCAAGTCAGTGGGTCCATGAGGGCACCAGTGTCATCATGACACTCAAGAGTTTAAATATATAAGCAATTTGATAGATTAGAATTTAAAGTGTTAAGTGTTATGCCAAGACTCTCACACAGACTGCAAATGCTTTCTTCTTTATCTAAAGAAATAATCTAACACCAGAATCTGGTTATTGCTAATACTGCTGCACAAACATGTAATGCAAAGTGAAGTCTTGCATCTAATTCACTGACTAGTGGCTCCGGCTTGCCCCCGAATTCTGCCTCTAAAATGTTCCCTCAGTTTGCCCTCCTCCTGCCTTGTCAGAACCTGAGCTCCAGTCTTGATTCATGTTCTGGAAAGACTTTGATGTGAGGTCAGGCTCTTGTCCAAAAAGAGAGAGATGGTCTCAGATCTCCCCTCACGCTGTCTTTCTCTCATCTCAGCATGCTGACAGTCACTCGGAGTTGCCTCCTTTTAGTGCTTAATGGACACTAAGATGAGTAACAAAAATAAATGTAAATCTACATCAGAGAAAAGTCAGAAACTTTGCAGAAAGACCCCAAATGAAATGCAAATTAAGCAAATGAGAAATTATGACAAACTGGCTTAAAGACAAATCAGAGAAAATACTTTGTCTAAATTTTGACAAATAATAAAAAATGAAATAGCCTCAAAGCTGTTATGAAGTCATTTGGATCACTTTGTGTGTGGAGTCTCATCAGATCATCTTTTAAGCCACTGCTTTTTATTTCTTTGTGTGCCGAGGGCCTTTTATTTCAATATTACAACCTGAGATTGACAATTACGCAGCGGCTCCTGGGTGTGATTCAGCCTATAATTGCTTTTTTTTCTTGCTAATGATTAATTAAACAGTTTAAGTAAGAGCAGTAATGCCTATTATTCTTGTTTCTTTGCTTCCAGGAGTACAACAATTTTGGCTGGTGGGTCGGAGAGAAGAACGGAGCAATCGGCATTGTTCCTAGAGACTACCTGTTGGAGCTGTACGTTATGTAAACGCTCTATGCTGCTGAGACTTCTGCTTTCTCCACTTACCTGCTGCTTCATACATCTGGGTTGAGGGCTGGGGGCGTTCTGAGATAAATCCAGTGTTTAGCAAGACTGATGATTATAAAAATGGCGATTTGACTGAAAATATATTCCCTGCATTTTTCTGCACTTTTGTATTTATTTTCTGTTGAAATTATTTGTGATACCATTCAAGAGTTGCTTTTGGCGAAGATAATAAAAATTCAAACACTCACTGATGTTTTTTTTTTTTATATTTACCCTTTTTTTAAGCCACAAGGTGGCAATCTAGTTCCTTATAGAATCATAAGTGACCTTTGACCTTTTTGTGATAAGTGACAAAAATCCTTACCTGAGGTTTACAAGCCATATTAACAAGAATATATATATATATAACCCACTTATTTTAACAATACTAACTGATCTCCAATATACAATTTTTAGGATAGATGACTAAAACATGGTTCATCAAAATTTCTGTCCCACGCTTCAAAGCGGCCTTTTATTTAAAGCACCTGGGAGACTTTGCTGGGCAGAGGATCACAGCGGCGGCAGATGGGAGGTTGTGCCGCCTGCCTGACTGTAACAGCTGAGGTGCACTAATAGGACAGGCAGCCGCACAGAAAGCCGGGATGCTTATCGCCCTCCGAGGAGCTGTTTGACAGCAGGAGAGTCGGCGTTAGCTGTGCGATGTCCCTCTGAGGTTAGATACATATACTGTACGTGTGTTTTTCTTTTCTTTTCATTTTTTTTTTTTTTTTTTTACGTTATAACAAAACCGGGTTTGGGTTTTAATGCACTCTGATAACGTGGCCTTGTCAGGGTTTTTTTTTCAAGGTTGGGGGCCGGGGGAAAGAGAGTAGTGAGAAATGGAAAGAAAAATGCACTCATCAACCAATAACTCACTGTATCTATTTTTCTTTTTTCTGGCTGCTGTCTCTCTGCTTTGTTCGAGTTGAATGATGAGCCATAGTCCTCTGTCCTCTGGGTGACATTCAAAGAAAACATAAATCCTGATTTTTATGGTATGGCGCAGCAATAAAGCTTCCCTTCTAATTGGAGATGTAATGAATTACTATAATTACTTATTGAATATTCAGCACTGGAAATAGAGAAGAATGGCTTTGTTTTTTCTTAATGTAGAAAAACTAACAAGAGATAGGACATTAGAAACTGTCATCGTGTTTAAATCTTTAATTCTATCAAAGATCATTTGTGAATTTTAAGCCCAGAACAATAAGGCTGTGCTAAATCATTCACATGCTTTCACTTTTTTTTTTTTTTTATAGCTTTTCACATTCAAAATGCAGACTTTAATAAAGCTTATTTGGAATTTCATATAAAAGACCAAAAGAAAGTTTCTACGTTATTGTGAAGCTGAAGGAAAACTATGACATTTCATTTTCCATTTTCTTCTGCTTATCCGGGGATCCGGGTAGCAGCTTCAGAAGGGAGACCCAGACTTCCCTCTCCCCAGCCACTTCTTCCAGCTCTTCTGGGTGAACCCCGGCCAGTCGAGAAACATAGTCCCTCCAGAGTGTCCTAGGTCTTCCCTGGGGCCTCCTCCTGATGGGACGTGCCCGGAACACCTCACCAGGGAGGCGTCCAGGATTCATCCTGACCAGATGCCCGAGCCTCAACTGGCTCCTCTCGACGTGAAGAAGCAGCGGCTCCACTCTGAGTCCCTCCTGGATGACTGAGCTTATTTGTTTACAAATAAGTATGAAAGGCGTGGCTTATATTTATCCCACCTTTGCGGAAACTTATGGCATCTCAAACATTTGCCTATTCTTCTCTGCACCATAGCTCAAGACGTGTTGAGGTATTTGGGTGGAAAATATCTGTGATTTTTCCAGATTTCAGGCATGGACTTTAACTGGGCCATTTTTGAATATAAATATGTTTTGATCTAAGCCATCCCATTGTAGCCCCAGCTGCCTGCTTGATCTGTTCTGAAGGAAGGTGGATATTTGTCTCAGCTTAAAGCATCTATAACTCCATCTTCATCCTATCAACTCCAACTACCTTTGCTTTCTCTGATGCAAAAGAGTACTTCCACAGCATGATGCTGCCACTACCATTCTTCCCCATGGGGATAGTGTGCTCAGCGTGCTATCGTGCACAGCGTGCACAGATAGTGCAGATAGTGCAGGTTGGCAGATATTTTTGCAGGTTGGCCGAAAAGCTAAATCTCGTCTGATTAGACCAGCGTTTTCCACATGGTCTTTAAGCAGAACTTTTCTTATTCAACAATGGCTTTGCTCTTGCCACACTTTCACAAGAGGTCATGAAAACACATAGTGATCCTGTCAACAGGTTCCTCCACCTTGGCTCAGCTGTGAACCTCTGTGGGCTCCTCTAGAATCACCATGGACAGTTTGTCAGTTTCCCTTAATAATGATCTCATTGTTTAACCTATGGGGTTAAATATGTGTCTTGGGTTTGCAGCTGTGCTGCAGTTTTTCTCTTTTCACATGATGAATTGAACAATGATGTGAGATGTTAAATACTTGGGATATGTGCTAACCCTGCTGTAAACTTAGTCACTTCTTTATTTCTGACCTTAGTGCTTGTTGGTCTTTATGTTGCACTAATGCTATCTAACAAACCTCAGGCCTTCACAAAATGGCTTTATACTGTGAATGAATCAGAAACAGGCAAATGCTCACAGCTTAACGTGGTTGCATCATGTTTTATTTATAGGTAAAGGGAGTAGGATATGAATACGTGCAACATTATTTGTTTAAAAAATGTCTCAAAACACAATCATGCACTCATTTCTGCAACTTTGTCATATAAATGACCCTAAACATGTTCAAATCTATACTTGTAACATGATAAAATGAGAGAAGGTTCAAGGTATGACTACTGCAGTGAAACATTGCCTTCATTACTGAAATAGGGCCAGTGTTTGCCCTTTTGAGCCCTGCTTTTTAAATATTTGGCAACGGGTCACCTGGTCAGTGGCAAACAAGGCTAAAAGCTGCCTCTCATTTTTAAGTGCCAATAAAAAAATATCCTTAATGGATGACAACTTCACCCCCCTGTCTCTTGTTAGTTCTGGACAGGCACATCTTCAATATATACAGGCGCTTCTAATGTAATTTAAAATCAAGATATAATGTTCAAAGGATAAATGCCACCATGTCATTAATCCTCCAGTGCCGTAAATAACACTAATGATACCAGAATTTCACTAATTAATACTTTTTCCCCATAAAAACACACCTTCATGAGCTGAATATATATGAACAGAGCTGTTGGGGGATAATGAATATATTTGGTGGTACAGGAAGCTGTCAGTTTTCACAGCTGCCTTACAGCTCAGATAAAGCAATTCCAAAACATTTAAACTAACATAAATTATCAATAAAACTCCATCATTTTCATCAACATTGCTTGTCGGCTGCAAATAATGTCCTGATATTAGTGCCATCACGTTTGTTGACTATTATCAAGCACATAGTAAGCGTGCTGATAGTTGATCTATGCTGCTCTCCATCACTTAATCAGTCATTCAACTGTTGGATTATTGGGCAGGTCACCAAGCGGCAGGCCTCACCTCAGCTTCCTGGAGAGTTTCTGTCAGGAACAACTCAGGCTTTATTTATGTGAAAACTCCAAGCTTTTTGCAGGATATGCATCACCTACCCCACCCCAGATAATTCCCCATATATCAAGATTCAATTAAAGCTCTTCCTCCCCCCATCTTGGTTTGAACCTTAAAATATAAAATGGTCACTTTTTAACTGCAAGTCACTATTAGCAGAGGTCAGTTTCATTTAACATAATTCAGCAGCAGATGAAGTACAGTTTGGTTTATGACATTTTCAAAGATGTGGCACATTTAAAGGCACATTTTGAACTTTTCGGTATTTTGTCTTACTACAACTACAAATTTATTGCATTGTATTGGAATTTTATGTGATTGACCAATGAGAAGACATGCATAATAATGAAGTTGAAGGAAAGTGAAATGTCTTTTTGTTCTGGGAGAGGAAAATGGGTCAGAGTTGATGGGCAAAATGGATGATTCCAAATAAGACATCAGTGGTAGACAGACAGAAGTTGCAAAAGACAAGAGACGGAGATGAGAGTTCACCTCGCAGTAGGTCAGTGGCTCTAATCAAGCCTCCAGAGCTGAAATGGAATGGTTTAAATCAGGATTATGGCCCCCAGGTCATTTGCAGCCGCCAGCAGATATTTGGCTGCAACTGCAGTTCATGAGTGGTACAAGTTAGATCTGCCAAAAAGACATGTACAACCTGTGTTTATTAGTCTATTTACTGTACTGCATTCCACAATTCAACACCTACCCAGCTGGGGAATGGCATTCGGGCCAGGCTTGCAGCATACACCTGGTAGCTGCGTTGAAATGAGTTTGGATCAGATTCACACCATAAATGAACTGCTCTGGAGTTCATTTGGAACAGAACCACACCTGAAATGGCTCAGTTACCTCCGCAGTCACGTTCTGTTTCAAATAATGAGGTCATTATTTGAAGCAGAGACGCATCTAAAAGTTGAAGGACCGCGGCCCTTGTGAAGTGAATTTAAGGACCCCTGCTGTAGAGAATCTGTGGCAAGATGTGATAATTGATGTTTCTAGATATTCTTCATTTAATATAATTACCCATTATTCCTTGCAATATAGCTCATGCTCAAAGATATAAGGTGATAGAGACGTAATGTCAGAAATTTACAGCTTTACCCTCAGTGAAAAGGGACTCTATAACTATAGAAATATAGTTTGGGGAATTTTTCATTATTTAAAAAAAAAGGAGAAAACTATGTATCATTTACCTTCCATTTTACAATTACATGGCGTTTTATGTTGGCATCTGACATATTAAATACATTTAAATTTCTGTCTGTATTCTAATTTTATGAAAAAGTCCAAGAGATATGAATATTTTTGTTGGGCAGACTTTCTGTCTTATGTAAAGGTGTGGACTTCTTTTTAAAAGTGTTTTATGTTTTAAAACAAAGAAATTAGTTGGCAACAAGTATGAAACTGAATGGGCTTTTTATAGGCACCACATGGCGTAAGATAGCATTGCCTTCTATCTTTCAGTCTTCCTTCAGAGAGGCGGGTACTTTAAAGGTATCAGTCAGTTTTTCTTGCATTAGCGGTCAGAATGCCACCTTAATGCACACAACACACCAGCTGATCCTTAATGAAGCTGTTACTGCTGTGAGCTGGTCAGTGATTTCTCTCACATACTCTCCAGTACACATCACCACCACAGACAGGACTCGCTTTCCAGCGTGTGAGGCTGGCAGCCAAAGCTGTCACGAAGACCAGAGCTATGCCCCTGTCATCTGAGTCGAGATAAATCAGGCTTATCAAAGTGACAGGTGTTTGTTCACCTGCCATAAACATTTCCCACAACTCGCTCCTGCTCATGTCTTTGCAGATTATTTACTGGTCTGCGGGCACCACAGCCTGCCCCCCTGTTTACTCTCTTGTTGTAGCTCTGATAGCAGGTCAGCGATTGACAGCTGATTTACAGTACTAGTTAGCAAGGTGAGTAATGATCGGGGACGCTTTGGGAGGACAGCTTGTAATCAGCAGAGGTCAGAGAAGCATGTGAGGCTCTAACTGTAATTACAGCCCTGTGCAGTCTTCACACCCACATAAACTGCAGCTGAATGACTGTCATTCCTTTGCAAACTGATCAGCCTCATCTCCTCTTACTTTTACTTCTTTGCTTCTCTAAGTTCTGTGCCTCCAGTTTCCTCTTGAGTTTCTATCTCAGCTCTTTATATAGCCAGTCCTTGTAAGACAACCTCTTGGAGGAAGTAAAGGTGTTAAGGCTAAATTACAAGAGCTGCCCCGAGTAACTTAGAACCTTGGATAAGATGTTGTTGCCATCATTCCTCTTCTGTGTCAGCTTTAGTATGTGACCAGGTATGAGTTAATGTGAGTTGATTTAGTGCGCAGGCAACACATGAACCTGCTAATCACGGCAAAGTGGCATAAGCACACCATGACTCTAGACTTTGTCAGAGTCATTTGTGAGTGGCAAAAATCTTAAACTATAATTTAAGATTTTTGCCACTCACAAATGACTCTGACAAAGTCTAGAGTCATAAATTATAGTTTAAGATTTTTGCCATGTTTGATATTTGAGAACCGAACATGGTTCTCCTCTGACACAGAGATTTTGGGAGTTCCTTGATGTGGAGGTTTTGTGGCTGAGGGCAACTGAGACCTGCCCCAATAGTGGGTGTAAACTGCTCATATATGTTGGACTTGTTGGTGCGGTGATGGATTTTGACTTTGGATAGTAGACATTTTCCCAGGGCAGCATACTCAAGTACTCAAATATTAAATAAATATCTTTGAGTTGCATCCTGAACATATTTTCTTGCACATACACACACACATCGCCAAGTATTGATTAGGAACCATCTGCTTGTTACTGATTATAGGGAGGATAGAGAGCTAGAAGAGGAGCCGATTCCTGCACAAACCACCACTTGGATGGTGAGTTTGCTTTCACATGTATTTGAAGCAGTCAGTGGATAATGTATGCAAAATATTAATTTACCTTCCCAAAAGTCTTGGGGCTTTTCTGCAAGGAGCTGCTTCTTCGGGGTCAGACACTAACTTCAACTAATTCTTCTGGTGTCAAACAACTTTAATCTAAAATATCACAAAAAACATCTTCAAGTCTTTTTGGATTTCTTGTTTTTCTTGAACACATCGAGCAACATTATCCAAGTTGAAAATTAACAAAAATAGATACATCTCTCTAACATTTGGCTTTTTCTGTTTTACAAGATTGATGTCAGAAATTTTTTTAAGGGCCAGAAGTCTGTACATTCATGTGTTTTGATCCCATGTGAATTAAATTGAGTTGCTTGAACATACATGTGATTGTCTGAAGAATCCCATATCCATATCCTGACTCAAAATGATAATATTTGGTCTGTACATTAGACATGCAAAAATCATTTGTGTCAATATGCAGACACCGAGATGACGGACTGTCTGTGAAACACAATCTGAGCCGGTCACTGGATCTACAGCAGAGAGGGGAGAATTTAGGCTCATCATAAAAAAAAAATCCTCCTCGCCTCCTATTTCACGCAGACATTTTTATGTTTTTTTTATTTTCTACCTCATTGCAGCCGTGAGCTGCTTGCTGATTTACACATGCTGGCAGCAAAGCTTCGAAGCCCCCGGAGATGGTGCCCTCAACACCTCCACTTCATTCCTTTGTTTCTTCAGCTCCTCTGTCGTCTTCACAGTGCCACGGCTGGCACTGTCTCCATTCCCTGTCTGACCAGAGGGCTCCCCTTCTACACATTGTTCATCTCTAACAAGACGGGAGTCCATAGGGACTTGATCCTGTGACATGCAGAGGGTGACGTTCCCCAGAGCCAAGACAAAAATTCATGCACTGATGAGGAGGGAGTGTATATGTATATATATATGTGTGTGTGTGTGTGTGTGTGTAGGTGTGTGTGGGGGTGTATGTGTCAGTTTTTTTCTGTTTGTTTGTTTTTTGATAGTCAGCATATATTCTGAAATCAAATCAGTGTGGGTCTTGTGAAATGTGGACACTTGCTCTAATATCTACTCCTATGGTCCAAAATCAAATCGACTTCAAACAATTACCATTAGCTATCACCTGATTGCTTATAGATTCCAGCTAATCTGCAAAGAACAATTGAGGGGGGGAAAAAAAATCCATCTTTGGATGTGAAAAGCTGATGCAAAGATGTGCAGCAAAAGGAAGTCAGACAAAGTGTTGACTCAGATGGAATGAATCCAGCATGTTTTGTAAACTAAAATCCCAAAACATGCTATTTTTCATTCGCTTCACAACTGCAAGACGCCGTGTGTTGGTCTGTCTCAAGTGGTAATACTGTGACGAAATGTGAAAAAAGTTTGAGGAGTGTAAACAATTTTGCAAGGCACTTATATGAAAACATTTTAGCATAGAATTGATAAAGAGACAGTATAATACAGACATGTTTCTTTCCTTAACACATGGCCCAGCCTCCTCATCTACTTTAAAGTACCAATTTCAAAGGAAATGTCGTTCCATACTATATTATGTCAGTAAATTACAAACTGTAATCTCAGCCTTTTCCCTCAGGCTCAGAGATGATCCGATCTGCTCCATCTGAAGGAGATGAGAAGCTGTTGCTCTCCTTGGTTTAGTGATCACACTCCTTCCGAATGATTGCTACATCCGCAGCACACATAAGGTAGCGGCACAGGGAGGGAGACCAGCAGCTACAGCTGTGCAAAACTGAGGAAAGGAACGGCTGCTAGGTTTGATGAATGACTGATGTCATTTTATGTCAGCTCATTTCCCGTCTGTGACATCTCAGAGACAAAGAAAAAAAGAATTGCCGTAAAGGAAGTTTTTTTTCTTTTTTAAAATGTGTTTATATTATTTTCTGTATTAAGGTAGCACTGGCTTTCAAACAGTTACAAACTGGAGATTTCATATTTGTATGAAATAAGATATCTTGTGTATTTCTGTGCATTTTTTTTTTTGGTTGCAATGCCGTATAATGTGTCTCACTGTCCCATTATCATACAAATACTCTTGGTAGATTCTTATTAAATTATCTCTTTAGGTCCCATTGCATCTCTGTTGCCGGTGCAGCTCAGTTTTGTCTAGTATCGACTCATCTGGGTTCCGCAGTCAAAGAGATTTAATATCTTAAATTGTGCTGAGCTGCTATTGCTACTAATGGATTCCGTATAATGCAGCACTTAAAATGCATGAGCAGCCGCTGATTTATCTGTAATTTGCCTCCACTGGAGCATATCTGCCTCAGTACACCCGTTGGTTTTTCAGCTTCCTACAGAAAACTTTATTGGGATTTTATGTTGTTACGTATCTGACTCTGTCCAACATAAAGATGGACTTTTATTTGTTGTCTGTAGAAAGAAAATATAGCAAGGTAAGACATATGGTGTTGTGGTATGAGGCAGACACTTCTCTCAGAGAAAAAGCTCATCCCTCTGTCCAATCTTTTACTATTTACTGTTAAGCTATAGTCATTAATTTCACACTAAAATAGAAACAAAGCATTTATTTGTTATTTTTATAGAACACATTTTCTGATGATTTTACTGAATCACTACGTTTTCAAATCTCTTGAACCTCTTTGGAGGCTAACACAATGTGTGTCACGGCGTTGTTTGTATAGCAGCCGACCAAACTGTTTTTAGTAGTTACTGGTTTTATGGCAGAAGAGCTTTGCTGACAGATTACAGTAGCCTGAAGTTAATGGCCGGTAGACCAGAGTCACAGACCATTAAAATTAGATTCAATATTCCCCGTCAGGCTGAATGAAACCCATTTCAGTTTAAATCCTGAAATGCTTAAACATTTCAATTTAAAGGTCTGTAGAGAAACTGGCTGCTAAATTTTAACCAAAAAATATTCTTAATCTTAATTAATTCTTTATTTCCACATCCTTTTAAAATCTGCCTCCGAGGAGAAGTGTATGCAGATATGAGGGACAGCAGAGTGGTGCTGTGACAAGGGTTGAAATCCTGGCTGGTCCCTCTTACTGTGGAGATCGTACGTATGGCGTAATATTGCATTTGTGTGTTCTCTCACAGACTTCCTCTCTGAATCCAAAAACATGGCAGCTGAGTGAATTGGCCAATAAACATTTATCTACATTCCTTAAATCCTCGAATCTGTGAATTTACCTGAGGTGTTTGACTTGTGTGTGTCTCTGTGCTATCTTGTCTGGGAGAAAGTCACCGACTCCAACCACAGCTCTGCTCTGATAGGGAATGTGGAGAGAAGTGACAGATGGGCTCTTTTAAGTGTTGTATGTTTTCTCTAAAGTCATTGATGATGGGTTGTTAGAGGAGGTTAAAATACACTGGATCCTAAAACAACAGTTGGTTAAAAAATACCAACGATGGATATTTAAATTTTAACGAGGAAAAAACTTCACATATTGCAACATCTTGAAAAGAACATGTAGAGTACAGTTCTTTTGTTCTTTTTTTTCACTTCTGCTAAATTGGAGAATAATGGAATTGGAATAATGAATCAGTGTTTCACTTAACCTTTTTGTTAAGATTCCCAGTTGAGGGTCTAATACTTTAGTTTCTGTATGCAACAATGTACACAAGCTATATTTTAGCTTTAGAAACAATAAGCTCAAAAACAGCTAAGAACTAACCTCTTTATGAATAATCAGATAAAAGAACAGTCTTCAGCACACACTCAAACATTGGTCTGATTTTTTTTAAACAATGTGTACTTTATGGTAACAAATGCACACATATATGACAAGAGATCTTTAGAAAAGAAAGGCCACCTGCACCTCTTCTTCCTAATAGAAGCAGGTTCTGAATTTATAATGAACTCCTCAGCTGCTGCACAGAGAAACAGCTAATCTATGGCCTAACCTTGGCTCTTACTCTAACCAAACCATTACCAGAACATACCTAATACTAAACCTAACCTAAAAGCCCCAAATCAATACTTCTTCTTGTGGGACTAGAGCTCCGAGCCACACAACATGGTACATATGTTAGGAAAATAGTCCTCACAATGCCTCAAATACAAGAAGACACAGTCACAGAAACAGCTGCAAGGATCGGTCTCAAACTAACACAAAGCAAGGCAGACAGATTAAAGGAGCAGCCTGTCAGCACAGCTGGCATTTGCTCAGCAGAGAGCAATGTTTCCTCTCTTACTGGTGGCCTTCACAGGCAGGAGTGAGTCCAGTGGGAGTCCAGAGGACCTCCTGCCCATCACACACCTGACAGGGTGTGTGTGTGTGTGTGCTGAGACTCTGCTGAGACCTTATTAAACATGTCATCTTGCTAAGCACTGCAGTGGCCACCAGATGACAAGCTTCCCACACTTGAGACCCGTACAGTGACATCAGGCTATGACTGGCTGACATATTATCCTGCTATTGGGACATTTTCATGGTACGAATGAGCAAACTCCGGCATGCTTCTGTCAAAATTAATTTATAAAGCTACAACACACAGTTACAGCACATGTTTCCGAGAGATAAATGTACAAACTGTGACAACACTGCCACCCACAGGCGCAACATTATTACACACGTGCTGCCACGCACAGAGCACAATATCACAATACAACAAAACATTATGGACAATTTTACAAAAGCATTCATATCCCCGAATAAACTTTCTCACACATTTTGTCACTTTCTGCAACAAAGTTAAGTAATCTGGTTGACACATAGAAGTAAAATATGCTGTTTCAGAAATAGGAATCTGAAAAGTCAGCTTTGCACATTAACAAATTGATACTTTTACCCATTTTTCTGCCCAAAATAGCTAATTAAAGTCAAGTTGGATGGAGAGTGTTTATGAACATTACTTTGTCAAATTCTGCAGCAGATTCCATTTTCCCACATGAACATGCTGTGGGTATACAGTATGTTTAGGGTTGTTGCAAGGTGAACCTCTACATCAATCTCAAGCCTCCACCAGATTTCCATCCAGTATTGCTGTCAATTTATTGCCATTCATCTCTCCATTCAACTCTGACCATGTTTCATGATGGGGATGTTGTGTTTATTGTTATATCCTGTGTTTGGTTGCTTTTTTTCCACCACGCATTTTGTTTTGTATGTGGTTTTATGACCTCATCCTGCGGTAAACAACAATCCAGGGGTATCAAAGGAAACCCTAGCACACGCTTCACTCACCTCACATTTCTATTTGTAAAAAATGTTAAGAAACAGTGTGAGTTTTTGTCGGTCTGCAACATAACAATTGTCATGTCTGATGTCAGACTATAAGACACTGTGAAAAAGTTCTAGTGGTGTGAATACGTTTTCAAGCCATGTTTACGCAGCACACAAATGGAAGCTGAAATAAAAAATAATTACTGATTTTGTGAAACTAGCTTTCCAATTAGGACAATGCAAATTACACAAAAGTGAAAATGGTTGCAGGGAAAGGTAACAAGTTGCTTTTCTTAAGGTCATTTCACATCCAGAAAGATGAACATGAATCAAGTGAATAGACTCGAACTTTCATTCAGTAGTTTTCAGTTTTCATTCAGAACCAGGCGAGCAGCCGAGCGTCTCCTCTTGGCAGGTTCCCCTCAGATCAACGGTGTTTGCACTCCTTGACTTGTTTAATGTCAACTCTTTTGTCTTGTGCCTTGGATCTCTGCACTCTGAGCTGCAAAAACACAACAAACATCAACATTTGCCACAGGTTAATCAGGCAACGTGCCCTGACTTGTTTTGTATCAATCATTGCCAAACATGTTTGTGTTAATGTGTCGTAGGTTCTTGTAAGAGCAGTGTTTCCGTCTGGACTTTCCCGACGAGGCAGTGGAAAATACAGTGTTACATTACCTATCTGAGTCAGAGTCACAGGACACGCTGAGGTCCCTCTGCAGGTCCTCTTCTGAGTGAAATCTCCTCAGGCCGCAGCTCTGCACAGCCTGGGCCACAGTGAAGCTGGTCTTTCCAGCAACGCAGGCCTCCATTTTGGAAATGCTCAGCTGGGACTGAAGGAAAAGATGCAGGCAGCTGTCGGATAACACCAGATTGCTCTGGAGGATTCTGAGAAATGAAGGAAATAAACAAATAAGGATCTTCCTTGTGCGGCATAGCGTGCCGACTGGGGATGTGAAAACATCCTGTGGTCTGGAGCTGGTGAAAACCAGTGCACACCAGTTGGGTTGAGTGAAGTGATGTCTCCAAATTATAAATGTACTGCGATGTGAGGTCGTTCTTACTTTTCCAAAAACTTCTGGAGTCCTTTCATCCGATCTGCAACCTGCTGGGCGTTGTTCAGACTGAAGAAGGGGTTTTTGGGTGGAAGCTGTGGTAACTGTATGCTACAAAACATTCGGGCAAAGGAGAACCATTTAGGACGTCAAGTTTAACATGAAAATAGAAACCTTTGTCTTCCTCAGATTTATCAAATGGCATATTTACTCACAGTAGGAGAGAATTTTCCTGTAGTTTCTGTCTGAGCCACACAAACTCACTGAATCTCCTTCTCACTCTTGAAGTCTTCTTGGTGAAGAACACACTGTTGGTCTGAAACACAAACCAACAGCAGCAACATAGTTAGAACAAGGAAACAACAAGAGTGAAACTATCTTCTCCACGGTTGTACTTACATGTAAACAAATCTCATAGTCCATGTAGGCATGCCAGAAGTCATTCTTTTGTATCCGCGGGTCTCGCACCCAGACACTGATAACCCTCTGCATGGATATGGCAGAAGAGATCCTGAGCTGAACTGAATGAACCGTGTTGTGAAACACAGGAAGGGTTTTATGAGTAGACAGAGGAAGTGGAATGACAAGCCCTAAATAAAAAAAAAGAGGAGGAGAGGAAATTCCCATGTATTCCAAGTCCCGTTTTGCCTTTTCTGTCTGCTCATTGGCACGTGTACCATTTTTTTAAAAAATCAAATCACATTTCAAAGAAAACCTACCAAATTCTCAGTAGTTTCAGTTTCTTCTCTCATAATACGAAACATAAACAGAGCTCAGTCAGTAAGCTTCTCACTGGCTGATAGTGCTGTGCACAGCATTATGCTTTTGCTTTAATTTCCACTTTTACTGCCGAGGAGCAAAGGTTTCCAAGTCTAGTCATGAGACAAACAGAAGCCGTTCCCTGAACTGTCAAGTAAATTCTATAAAACAGTTTTGTACACACAGCCTCTTTTGGGGATTTCCAAAAGCAGTCGTTTGACCTTTCCACATTTTGTCACATAACAACCATAAAATTTTGTGCATTTTGATGGGCTTTTATATACCAGAACAACAATAAGCAGTGTTTTGTTGGAGCAATAGGAACCTTGGCAGCACCATTCCAACACATAAATATGCCTTGATCTAAGTAATTCAATTGTACCTGAGGCTGTGTTTAGAGGTTATTCTCCTGCTGGATAGAGGAGATTCACTCCTCAGTTTCTAACAGGTTTACTTCCAGGGGAGCCCTCTGTTTTCTGACCAGCTTCATCTGCTGACATGCATAATTCTGCTACTACTATGTTTCACTTTGTGGATGATGTGTTAGTACATAGTATTATACATGCAGGCCAAGACGATCGATTTTGATCTCACATCCTCTCGTTTGGGTCCCCAGTATAGCTTGAGAAAAACTGCCACCAGGCCATGATGGCTTTCTTTTTTCTACTTTTATATAGAGGCCCAGATTAATAGAGTGCTTAAAAAAAGGCTCTATGAACCAAGCAGTGGGTCAGGAAACATGTACAGCCGACGCTGGTGCGATGAAGGCGTTTCAGTAAGTGACAGAGTTACAAAAAATTTTGTTTATTTGCAGACTTCACAGATTAAGGTCAACAAGTTACAGCAGAAGGTGTTTAAGGTTCAGCTGGGTGTCCCATAACAGTCATGGGAGATATGTAAAGTCACATCAGTGCCATCAGAACAGTTATCTACTACAAACAGCCGAGTCATTCCAGCAGTGACTCAGCTCTGTAAATGTACAGTCTCTTAACTAAAGTGCTACATTTAATAACCGGTGCTCACAGGGTAAATATTAAAAGGAATCAAACTCAACTTATTCAGAAACTTAATTCTACCAGGACGTCACTTTAGATGGAAGAACCAAATAAGCGTAGTTGTAAATTGCAGTAGTTTTTTCACTGCTGCCCCTCTCCCACATGTTGCTGCGCACTTCTGATCAACTGGCAAAAAGAATGCTACTGCACCGAAATCGCGTAAAATTTTAACCAAATCAAGACAATACGGCCTGTAACACACAGGCTACAGATTGCTGAATTGGAAAACATAAAATATTTGTTTTAACATTTTAAAATAAACTTAAAAAGAGTTACACAGACAAAGTGATTTTTTTGTTAATTGACACCACACATATTACCCGCCCCCCCCCCCAAAAAAAAACAACAAAAAACCCGATTAATCTTTACCTTTACATTAGTGGGAAATGTGCACTGACCTGCAGTTAGCTCACTCTGCTAACATTAAACTTCAAGGTATATCATGGTTTAATACAGAAAAAAAAAAAAAAAAAAAAAAAAACAGTATCTAAACACAAAGCACAACCACAGTGACCAAGTCTGCTACATAATCACAGAAAAGGAATGCAGCAATAGGTTAGTCAAAATCTAAATAAAAATCAGCTGTTCTGAACTAAAGTTAGCTTTAGTCTCCATTTTGGTGTCCTCAGAGGTAAAGTAACCTCACTGAGCACCGCAGAGCTGGCAGTGCTTTAAACCCTCATCCCCCACTGAGAATCTCACAGCTGCCAAAGTGGGAAACTCCACCTGCAGCGGGACGTGATTTCATGCCGCGTGCCTTTAATGCCAGCTGATGGAGGACACTCGATGGAGGAGAAACCAATCTTTAGGTGGAAGTGCAGCTGCTTATCCACGGTCCTCAGCACACATTTTATTTATTTATTTTTATATTTACTGCTCGCCCTCGCCACAGTGCCAGGTCAGCTTCTGCTCGTAGAAGTCAATGACCACCTGGGGACATCTGGCACTTGCTTCGCGAGCCGACATCAGGGCGACCTCGTCGGAGTTCTTCCTGTGAGGGGAAACGCAGGACTGTGAAAATGCTGATACAGCCTTCTACTTCAACAAAAAGCAGCAAATTTTGTTGTTGTTACTGCTGTTCTTATATATACATTTCTTTACAGAAGGAGGTTGGTGTTTTAGACTAATTTGAATATTTTGGGTCTTTAATAATGCGTATTAAAGACCCAATATTTAAAGTTACCGTAAAAAATAAGAAAGCCTCAAATAAAAGTCTACTGGATTACAGGAAGACATTTTCAAGGTGTTGTTTAGAACGACAGTTTCCCTTTCTTTTCTTTTTTTTTAACTGCATTTCAACTGGATTTCTCAACACAGAAAAGTGAATGATTTTTCAAAGTCCACATATTTACTATACTTCTAAAAGTATCTTTGCTATCAGTAAGGAACTTTGGACCTTACTTATAATTAGCTTGGTGACCCAAGTCAAGAACAACAGCGACTCTTGAGCTAAGTGAGAGGTACTTTTTGTATTACGCATTAGCTTTATTATTAAGAGATTTGTTTAATTAGTGGGGTTCAAGTCAAATCTTAAAGAGGCCCACAAATATGCCCTTTAAAATCTCTCTGGTGACATCTGTAAATAGTTCTGTACAAACGCTCCCTCTTCAGTTTGACTGCACTGGAAAGAAGTGATGAACCTCTAAGAAATGAAGTGTCAAGCTGGTTGAAATGGAATATTTGAAGGATTTTAGAGTCTGACTTTACTGCTAATGGTGCTTTAACCACATCTTTTTAAAGAAATCTAAACCCTAATGTGGAAAACTTTTGAATATATACCAAAAGTAGATGTTTGGACATGTGTCAGCTTTTGAACTTTTTTCCCCCTCTCCTCTTTAAGTTCACTCAAGTCAGCTCAAATTGAACCAATCGACTTCTTGTGGGCTAAATTCTAATGTTTTTCATATGTGCAAACCCGCCTCAAGTAAGTGTGAACTGGAAAAAGATGTTTTAATATAAAGTTTCCATTTAAGAATAGTATAATTTCTCACGCAAAAAGTGCCTCAACATAAAAAAATATATAAAAATCACCCCAACAAAATACAAACAACTTGCTCTGGCTGTTGAGTGTTTTAAAACCGATCCCGATCTTGCACAATGTTTTTGCTTTTTAACTATTTGCTTCGGTTGGATTGGGTAAAGCAAAAATGTTTTCTGTCCTCATGGCCAGACATGAGAAACAATCTGTGAAAATCAGTAAATCTCTCAAACCCAAACAGTCGGTGTCAAAGTGCCATCAAGTGGGTCAGATTTGTCCAAATGCACCTACTGAGATACACATTTGTATTTCACCTGCGTTTAAAGTTCAAAACTGGTCTTACTCACGGCCAGCAGGCTCACATCAAAGCACTGAAGGAATAGATTCTGATGTTTACAATCAGGACATCAACAATCAGGTTATACAGGCAGATGGACTGCAGACAGAGTGACAAGAGTGAAAGAAGTTAGACTTTCCAGCAGTTTTATTTGTTTGTCGTACTTTTTGCTCATTGAAATTATACCATATTTAATCTTTTAAACCCGTCTGTTCAGGGCTGAACACTACCAGCCTCAAAAAGGGGAATGAACAAGAGGAAGTAAAGATGATGTCTAACTGACTGTACAGTCACACAATATAGGAAGTTAACTGTGTGCAACAATCCAGTAAAATAAAAACAACAATTCCCATCTGCTGTGGTCAGAAGTACTTTCCAAAGTTTTGAGGTGACTCCAGCTGCACTAAAGCCTCTTTCAGACCGGTTAAGACCAGTATACTGCCTCCATTAACATTCACTGAATTGCGGCAAATAAAAAACACCCAAAAACATTGTGTATGATTGAAGTGTGACTCCACTGTGCCTTTATTTCTAATAATCGTCCTCACCCCTTACTCTCTTAGCCATCCCACCACAATGCCACAAATATCACAGCTGCAGTCCAATGTATTTGATTTGAACTGAGCTAAAGCAGATTTAAATATGGTAGTGCTGGGTGATAAGTCATGATATATCTGTTTCATAAAAGTTGATTTTGATAATTATTGATTTTTTTTGTCTTTTAAATATCTGAAATACTGCCAAACTGATGACGCCATCTTTCTTGCTTTACCCATAATTTCGTCTCTAGCTGCTGTACTCGTTTCTCCCTTTCACTCCACACCGTTTTAAAAAATATTTGTAAGCAGTTATGAGGAATGGTGGCGAAACCTGAATTTGCTGCTGAGCGAGTTCCTCAACAAGTCGTTGCTTTGTCAACAATGAGTGAGATAGTTGATGCCATCCACTTTGCTTAGCTGGGCTGTGACAGGCTAAAGCCTTCCCTCTGCAACATCCCCCAGAACACTGGCAAGTCTAGATTGGAGTTCACTGAAATGAACAGATGTATTTTCTATTGATCTCGTGTCCACTGCGAAATATATTGCCCAGCCATACAATATAGTATTGCAACAGCTTCTTGATGAATGGCGTTTTAGACCTCTGTTATTAACCCTATTACCTGCTATTTGCACACATTTTCCCTCTTTTGCTTTCCCTCCGCATTTCTACATGTAATGCCAGGTGCTCTTTGACGGCTTGACTAACACGTTTCACATTTCCATTGCAACCTAGAAAACAGTAATAAAACAAAAATCATAATTCCCTTCATTGTCCCAGAATGCCGCTTCTACATGCTTGTAATTTTCCACCAGCCTCAAAAGTCTGTTCTGCACTTTTAGACGACAGAAAATGAAAACACGTTTGACACTGCAAAAGAGGAAGCTGAGAATTTACCATTTGACTAAGAACATGAGCTCTCCCTTTCGGTCTGTGGAGCCGATGATGCATTCAGGTTCGAGGTAAGTGCTGAGGTCAGTGGGGGCGTTGGATTCATCATCTGGCTTCAGGACGCTGCTATTCTGCTCCTGAGGCGTCACATGGGACTACAGCGGGAATAACAAAGACAAAGATGGAAGAGGAGTTAGAGGAAGCGATGAGTGATGAACCCGTCTGCCAATGAAATGGGTGAAATAAGTTTCCTTATACACTCTGCCTTTAAGCCAAAGAAGACAAATTAATAAATAGATCTCATACTAGGATTTTCTTTCAATTATTTTAGATAAAATTGCATAATTTTCCAGAATACCCATGTTATAACTTATATATGTTTTCTTCTTGTACACAAGCCAGTTATAAAAAAAAAATCTGACCCACTTTCACTTTCTGTCTGTTCCAAAACCAACCACCTTCACAAGTGTTTTAGTTCTGCTGTAGTAGGAACAATACCTGCCAGACTGGTCAGCTGATCAGAACCCTTCTTCCTCAATTGTCTTCAAATTTAGACAGTGCTTAAAATATGAAACACTGAAGCAGCGCTGTTTTTCCTTCCTCACATTAAGGAAGTTTACATGGAAACAATGAATGCCACGTTTTCAACTCACGATTTCCGTCTCCTGCTTTGCCATTTCTTCTTTGGGAATGAACTCCTGCTCGCTTCGCTCCTCTCCAGCCTCCCCGGACAGACGAGCGTCTCTCAGAAACTCTTCAATGAGCCCGGGACAGTCCAGGTTGTCCTCAGGCTCCCACGTGTTTTCTGCACTGTTGGTGACACGCAGGAGGAGGGGGTGCGTTTCGCGGTCATGTGCACAAACACGGACACTCACTGACAGGTTCTGGGGCGTCTCACTCACTCGGTGAAGCCTTTCCACTTCAGGAAGTACTCCACTCTGCCGTTGAAGATCCTCCGCCGGATTATTTTC